>CM076092.1:30200413-31450413 GCA_038088585.1 Chrysina gloriosa
TCTTGGAAGAGATGAATTTTCCCTCAAGAATTCCGAATTAAGGAAAGCATGGATCTAGTACACCAATACATGTACAATAGGACAAAACTAAACTTGGACGACTGGGAAGGAAGGAAATAGTGTTTGCAGAAAGATTGCAAGCGAAGTTAAACCTTATCCGCATTCATCATTGATAGTGATGAATGAATGAAACCGATGAATCAATAGTTTGCTTTTCATAAACAACAGGCAGCTTTACGTTTCTCAGATCTTCTTTTAGATTTCGCGTAATATAAAAAACGTTCTTAAATAGTAATTTTAGTTTGAAAAAGAGAATAACGGTGAAAGCAACCTAGCCGTACAGCCGCATATACCTTACTTAAATAATAACGACCAATAAGAATTAATGAACCATTCCGGAACCCTAGTTCAGCTATTTCACCGGTACTTTAAAAGAAAAACAGAAAAGTAACTGCGAGAAGCTAATACTCCAGCCAGTCTGCTTGGCTTAACCCTGCTTCAACCGTACGATTTATAATGGTTTGTTTCCAAACTGAAATACCGGTGGTGCCTTACCGTACAGTCAGTAAAGGATTCTTTCTAAATTAATTTATAATTTGTTGATCTTCTTGCTGACTAGTTTTCCTTCCTGCACGTCTCGGTCGTCGCCGTCTTTTTACATTCTCTTCTATCCTAAATCGGTTTGCTCACATTTGTACCGTACTTTTCTGGAAAAGAAGTAAAGTTTGTTTCCTTAGAGAAGAGCACATTACGTCATATGCGCCATGAACCAAATTTGGTGTTCGGTATACGTTATCATGGCAACCGACTAGCGAAAATGAGTGACGTCACATTCCGCACATATTTTCATAACGTAATATGATCTTATCTAAGGAAATACACTCTATATCTAATAAATCTCACTGCCACGTAAATAAATACTACTAAATATTGGTAATCATTGAGAAATGAAATTGCATACAGTTAGTTGCGCTAGTGTCTTGAAACTACTTACTGGTATATTGCTTACAGCACTTATTTGTGCAAGAGACATCCCACTTTTCCATAATCCCGCAATTTCACCTTTTTTTTTCTCTGGTTAGGGTAAGTGTACCAGTGCCCTTACAAAGGTGAACATGCTATTAGAATGCCAACTAGTTGTTATAATACAGTAATTGGTATTGTTTGAGATTCCCTTGACTGATTTCAAACACTTTTTAATTAAAGTTGAGTAATTCACATATTTTCTAAAATGCATCGATGTTGCCAATGGTCGGCACACATTTTCCTAAATTCGGCGTTTGATGATCCTATTTAACGGCATGGGAGTTTTGTATTAAAGAAAATAACGTCATATAGTAATTCAAGTTTTTTTACATAATGTTACGGTGATTTACATTTTTATATGTTTAATATGTTTATTATAAAAATAATTTTTGGCAGAAACTTTAGTCTGTTTGTTTACATATTTGCGCGGTCTATGAGACGAATATTTATGAATCTAGGGTTAACGTGAAACCACTGAAGACAAATATCACATCCCACGTGTTTCAGACTATCGTTCTCAGCATCAGTATCGAAATCTTCGTCACAAGTGCCACAAACTTGTTTTTGCTTCTCTTTCTTAACTTTTTTTGGATTGTTCTCCTTTTCCATCTTTCTTTTTTGGCGTTGGCGTTTTCTTTCTTTTATAGCTTCAGCTTTGTCATATTTTTCATGTGCTTTTAACTCTATATGCTCTCCCCATGCAACAGCAGATATAGCACTCGGGGCCTTGGTTTTTGAAGCGAATTTTGACGAAATTGACAGTTTTAGGAAATATAAATGGTTTTCGAATGTTGGTGACATCAAAATTGCATTGTTTTTAATTAGTGTACCGCCTATAGGATTTTAATAATACAAACAATAAATATTACGCACCTATATGTAACTAATTTGATAGAATTTTTACTAACCTGTACTTGGAGAACAGGTAATGTGATTAAAAAAGTTACTTTTAGAAATCGTGCTATTAACTGAAGAGCTAGTGGCAGGACAGTCTACAGTCGATTGAAACGGTTGGTTATTTTCTAGAAGAGAAACTGGGATCGGACTTGGGCAATTGGAAAGTTTACACGAATTGTCTTTATCATTCTTTATTGATGTGGTTGGAGAAGGACAGTTAACAGGTTCCAACGTTTTACTGTTATTAGGTGTAGCTAAGGTTGGTAATTCTATTTGTTTTGTCTGCATTTCCAAAACCCCTTCTTTATTAATTATATATGTTCCTGACTTTATCGTACCGTGACGTAAAATTTCAACAGTTTGATCATGATCACTTTCTATTTTTCTGAAGGTACCGATTTTTTCAACAATTAGATCAGAAATAATACCACGTTCGCGCAAATTAGCAGCTATTCGGTTGATTATTTCGATGGCTACATCAAAATGGATTTCCTTAAATCTTTTATCGATTTCGGCATGATCACTGGCCAATTACTCCAATTGGTTTTTGACACATTTCGGGTGGTCCACGTTGTCAGGATTAAATGGGTATAAACCGCATTTTCGGAAACCATTTTTAATGGTATCTTGCATGTTTAGGTTCGATAGAACCATATGGAGAAAGCGGACAAAACGTGGCCTTTGAAATAACTTTGTTATTGTTTTCCTGCTTCAATTGCCAATCCCTTGTATTCTTTTTTCCATTTTGATTTTAGTGGTTTAGACACACCCATATCGGCAGGTTGCATGATGTGTGTGGAGTTTAGAGGTAGTGCATATAAAATAATGCCGTTGTTTTCGCAAAAACTCCAACGTCATATGGGATTTATGACCATTCACAAACAGCAGAATGGGTCGTTGCATATTGTACTCATTTAACCAATTATGGACCCCATTGGTGACGTACTCGAAAAAGGTTTCGCTCACCATCCATCCTGTTTCTGACTTTTCCAGAAACCAATTTTGTGGCAGACTGTTTAATACCTCTTTAGATGGTCGCACATATGGAAACACGACCATCGGGACTACTATCTTGCCAATTGTAGAACAAACCAACAGAACTGTAACGGTTTCTTTCTTGTTTCCTTTTTGGATGCAATACATGTTTCAATATCCCTTTTGGAGCCAAAACTTTCGACTTTTAGGGCACATGCTAAAGCTGGTTTCATCCCCATTAAATATCCGGAACGGATCATTAATAATGTCCAAAGAATTCTGTTCACTTAGAAACTTTTTAATTTTGAAAACCATTTTCTTATGGTTTCTTCAGTTATTACCGCGCGTTCTTTATTGATATCCTCCGGTTCGCAAAGTGCTAAGAACTCGGAACACCATATTTTTTACTGGCACCTAATACAGAAATCGTACCTTCTCTTATATCCTTTAGAGCACCTTTTAAGGACTCTTCGGAATATTAGTGCATACGCCTTTTTTCTGTGGTGGCCATATTTGGAATTTGTAAGATGTCTGAAATGCCAAATCTTAAAATGTTATCCGGTTTTGGAATTTCCAGTGAAATAAAAGATGCTGCCGACTTCAGAACACTTATTTTCCTATACTCAGCAGGTCTTGAATTACTCAATATAAATAATGCCGACTACTAGGTAAACCCATTTTGTTTATATATTCTCAAATTTGAGCTTAATATGAGAAAATACTAATTTAGCAGTAGCGGCCACCCCCATGCCGATTGAAAATCATATAAATTTTTGTTCCTAATGTCGGCAGCGATTGAAATGAGAAAAAGAATATTTTTTATTAAATTATGCACAAAAAGGCAATAATTTAATAGATTTTTCTTCTCAGGATGGTTTAAAGTTAAAAAATTACTTCAATTAATACTTTTACTTGTTTAAGTTGGCGTTGATACTAACAAATTTCTAAAAACGCGAGCACTATCACACGTGTTGAAAGACCGTCACTGAATAAGCACAAAAAGTAATCAAAACACTCATCTCAGTCAATTTTAATCATTACATAGAGAGAAATGAATATACTTTCGGAAGAAAATGGATCTTATTTAAGTATATAATTGCCGTTATACTTCCATGACTTTGGAACTTTGAAAATAAAACCAGTACATATTACTACTATTGTAAATTTAAAACTTGTCTGACAAGAGCCTGACCTAAACTAATGTATTTAAAAAATGTAGGTAAGTAAAAGAAAACTATAAA
Source organism: Chrysina gloriosa (assembly GCA_038088585.1). Classification (NCBI taxonomy): domain Eukaryota; kingdom Metazoa; phylum Arthropoda; class Insecta; order Coleoptera; family Scarabaeidae; genus Chrysina; species Chrysina gloriosa. The sequence continues at coordinate 30,204,553 of CM076092.1, forward strand.
TTTTCAACTTATCATGTAATATACACTTTTATTTGCAGTAAAAGTTAAATAAAGCGCCCCTTTTAGGGGACATTCTAATTAACGCTGGCTATCTTTTACGCTTAGTCAAAAACATCCGACCCTAAATCCCATGAGAAGTGAATAAACAAAGCGGATATTATATAACTCATCTACACAATATGATATCTAGGATAGCTAAAATATTTCTAACTCTACAAGCAAAAGCAAGCCGGTTTGATATCAAAGGCGTATATGTATGTATAGGCCCTTGATCAATTCCTTTTATTCTTTTCGGATTTATAAATTTGGGGCTTTTCTATGCTTGCATAAGATGAGGACTTATCTCTTTTAACTTGTCCATACCGGCCAAATATTTCTTTCAACAAGCCCCGAATTCGTACAGTTTACGGCGTATCGTCCAAGTTTAGTTATGTCGGATTGTGCATATGTTTGTAATCCGTGTTTCATAGGAAGTGCTCTTCCGAAACATTTGTACCCCACGATAACTAAAAAAAACTATAGAATCAATAAAATTCATATATATATGTACATACATATGTAGATAGGTATGTATATGTATTTTATTAAAATAAAAGTTCAACTCTTTTCGAAAACATTAAAATTGCGGCGATTTCATGCACAATCTGAACACCTGCACCGACAAAAAATAGTCTGAATTATTTCTTTGTATCTTTTCTAGGAATTACCTATCTCTACAAAATTAAACCTCTGGGTACTACGTACATGTGTTGCCGAAAGTGTGTGAACGTGGCGTTTCGTTTTATGTGAAATTTTATATTGTGGAATCAATTAAATGATAGACAGAAATGTAGTTATTTCCAATATGTAATTATACTAATGATTGTTTATCTAACACGCATATTTTTTAATTCTTTGGCAATGGAGATGCCAGTTAAGTATGTGTGAACAAAACAAAGCTGTTCTTCAAAAAATTCAATGATTAAAAATAGTTTCAAATGTTAATTAGGGGGAGGGGGTAAGGTTAATAAGAGAGCGGCGGTTGATTGTTGTAAATAAAAAATGATTGAGTTGATGATTAATTGAGCGCCTAGCTTGACACCTCCCTTACGTAATAACATTAAAATTTTGGTAAAGGTGAACATGGGTTGCAAAAGGGTTAAAATAAGCTAACATAAAACACGTATTTATTTGCTTGGTAAATAAAACGAACACTGTCCTTTGAGAACGTATATTAATTATATTAATTGAATCGTTAAATAATTAAAGCAAAAAACGATTATCAAATGCAATTTAAATTTAGAAAATACGTGGTCGTACGTTTGTGTGTGAATGCGTGGTGTGAAGTAATAATATAAAAGATAAATTACGTAAATTAGAACGATAGGGACCAACTTACTTCGTGGTGCCTGAGATTGCTGTAGATTGTGCTGGGGCAGCAGGGAGGCGGATACGGGGGCTCCGATGGTGGTCGCGTGTGTAAGTGAGTTATGAGAATGTGTAAGTACTTACTTAGAGGCACTAAAGGGCCTATTACAGTACCCAATAAGTAGGGTCCCTAACCCTAACTCAGGTTGGTGTAATAGCGCCTAGGGCGCAAGGCCCTGCCTGTAGGGAGGTCGGGTCGTCCCTACCTCCCTAGCTCCCTATGAGCTCTTTCGGTAGGACGGTGTAATAGAAAATAGGGTCCTAGTTGCTCAGGCACCGAAACCAACAGTACCACGTACGTGTTTGTATAGCGACGATATAATGCCTGCAACATGGTGTGTAATAAAGAAAAAGAAGTTTTGCTCAATGTGATCGATATTTATAAGAATATGTCTTATTTGTGGGATAAGTGCCACACTGAGTATATGAATAAAGAAAAGAGATCGGAAGAATTTAGAGTGCTTCTCGAAATATATAGAAACTTTGATGAGAATGTGACGGTAAAAGTGTTAAGGAAGAAAATTGGAAATATGCGTACGCTCTACGCCAAAGAACCGCTAGAAATTTTAAAGTGACTACCAATCGTTCCTTTGCACTGACACTTTCTCTTACTGTCGTGTCCTTTGTCTCAATGAGAGGAGTCACTAACTTCAACAACTCTTCAAATTGTGCCCGTCCTACTCTTAAATAATTCCCCAAATCCGTTGGTTCGATAGCTCGTACGATTTCTATATTAGACAACTTATTCCGTAATAATAGGTATTCTTTAACCCACACCTTCCTCTTGCGTTTTTTTTTTTGATTTTTAAAGAACTAACCACTATAACAGTGGCTAGCGTTATTTTTATTTCTCGTGGGTGTCATAGCAAACACTTGATGCAAGTGCTTGATGCTTTCCCTGACTGACAATGAGATAGGACCTAACGAAGAGGCTAGTCAGGCTGGTGTAATAAGTGCACCCTAACTAGGGACCACGCCCACCCTAGCCCTAGGGACCCTAGCAAGTGACTAGAAAAAATTCGCAGGATTTGATTTACCTCGTCCCTAAAGGTACCCAACAACCTTAAATGTCGCTGAAGGGTGCGAGGGCTCGGATGAAATTAGAAAGTTGGGATGGTCAGTTACGAAACACACAGTACAAAATTGCAAAATTAACTTTAAATAACTTTCCTTCAACTGAATGTAACACACAGATGTTTGCTAAAATACAAGGGAAAAAATAATTTAATCGCGTATTTAGAATTACGAGGGAATTATTTTAGTTAACGAAGTGTAACACCAAGAATAGTCTGTAAGTATACCTTTCAAAAATATAAATCATTATATCGTAATAATAATTTTTAATTTGTTGAGATGTCCAGCTGTATTTTCGACAAAATTTGCTGTTAACCCTTATATGAATGGCAAGGTACTCGGGTACCTTCATACATTAAATATGAAAAAACTATTATTACAAGTATATTTTTAGTGAAATTTTATTAAAATAAAATAAAATAAAGTCGTTATGAATATGTTAGACTAAAATATTTATTTGGTAAAGGGAAAACAAACACAAAAATTCATTTTTTATATATGTATGTAAATAAAAGAAAAACAAGCTGAAATGAATACTAAGCTACAAATAAATGTTCATTGATCGCTTTGCGAACAAGTTGTGCATATTGGACAGTTTGTTGAATGTTCATTGCAAATCGGTTTGGAACATCTGGTACAAGCTTTAGGTGTTTTTGCGGCTTTCCATTTCTTCATTCGTTTCACTCTCTTCAGAGTCGTATGAGTCTTCATCAGTTTCTACGTTTCCTACTAATTCAGTATCTGAAACTTCTATCTCTTTTAATTGTGGAATATATTCTTCGTCACTTTCAGAATGTACTATATCTTCTTCACTACTTTCACATTCACATAATGTTACTTATATCTGTTGAAGTAAATCTTTTAGAACGAACTCTTACATTAGAATGCATTTTGTTTACAAGAAAAAATCTTTTGAAATGTTACCTTCACTCGGTCAGAAGCTAAGATAGACTAAAACAATACACATGAAAAAGTTTAACTTGTGTATCTTTTCTATAAGGGAAATTACCAACATATGTGATACAAGTTTTTTGTTTCAGATTTGCTACGTTAGGTATATCTAGAGCAATATGGACGTTAAATTTCAAACTTGCATATCTTAACAATAATACGTTGCATAACTAAGGGCGCTAACACTAGATGAAAACTTTACTAGAAATGAACGTGTATTGTAAATCTCAGATTTATTTTCCGTGATTCTGCCCATATTTTCCACCAAAAATGTTAGTTTCCAATACTATTTCCATATAGGTACCCGGCTACCTTGCCATGCTGTTAAAGGTGCTTTTTTGCCATTCACATAAGGGTTAACTGCTAGAAAGCAAGTTTTCTATTACAATTGCCCAAATACTTTCCAATATTTGATAATTATTTTCAAGTGCTAGTAACATACATCTGTATGTAAAAAGTAGCATTAAAGGTACAACAAATTGTATTCGGACTGAGAAAGTAAATATAGTCGCCCTTTAACCTAGCGTAATAATTCAATAATAAGCTCAAAAATAATGCGTAGAGAAAGGCGTTGTATATTTTTCAAGTAGCGGCAAAAACCCGTTTTTCTATGCTTCATACATTTTGATAAGCATATTTATTAAATTACTTGTGTATTACATTATCTTAATAATCCCTGAAATATACGTGCGTACACATCAAACAATATTTCTATTTACACAAATAAAAACAGCATCTCAGGCTCTCAGAGAACCAGTAAAATGAATCTGCGGTGAGAGCTATTAATAAATGTTTTTACACAGAAATGTGTCATCATGATATTTAAAAATACTCCTGCAGTATATTTCTTCCCAGTTTTAACATGTAATTCAATACATTAATAAAAATATTGAATACAGGAACGGCTTGTAGACTACTACGTGCAAAAAATGTAAATCAAATAACCGGGCAAATGAGACATAGCGTCTGCAGACAGGTAAGAACTTACTGTCCCCTAAACTTAAAAACATTGTTAGTATTCTTCAGATCTCGTACAACAGTAATCGTTAGTTGTATTTCTAGAGTTATTATGTCAGAATAAAACAAAAAAAAACAAAAACATAATACTTTGAACATTTTAAACCTGATTTTTCTTTTATTTTAAAAAAGGAAAAACTTAACTACATATAGCTGAAACATTAAATATTGATAGAAGTACATTGGGGGACATTATTAAAAGATATAAAACAGAAGGTAGAATAAAGTCTAAACCTCAGACAGAAAGATCTACATTATTAACTAAGAACGAAAGTGGTTATATTTTGCAGAAGGTTCGAGAAAATCCCAAATTAAGTGCACCAAAACTAAGAACAGAACTATTAGAAATGTATGGAAAATGGGCTCATGCTCAAACCATAAGAAATCGAATTCACGAACATGGGTATTACGGACGCGTTAAGAAGAAATCATTAATAAGTGAATCAAGTAGGTAACGCCAATTACATTTCGCATCAGAGCATTGGAATAATGATCCCAGTTGTTGGGATGATATAATTTTTTGCGACGCGTTGAAATTTAAACTACCTATTTGACTGAAATGGTCGCGTATAAGTGCGGAGAAGCAACTATGGAGCACTCCGTAAAGAAAATCTAAGCTCAACTGCTAACACATTGACTGCCCAACTAATATACGTAATACGTAATATCTAACATTAAATTTAAGTAAGTAAGTGTTTTTGTATGGTAGTGATGAATTTTTGCTTGGTTATAAAAAAAAAAATAGCCGCATCCTACGTGAAACGTAAGCACAAGTTTGCACAAGTAATTTGCGCTAAGTGATACATTTTTAATAGTCATGGCCTGACATGTTAATACATTATCAAGTCAATGTGTTAAACACGCAGAAGGTTAACTGATGGTCTGTGGTTGTATTTCGTCGTCTGATGAACTGCTTTTTATTGATGTAACCATGGAATATTGAATTTATTTAGACTTACTAAACGAAGGTTTGCCAAACAGTGTTATAACAGTAAAATAAGGATTTTGGAAACATACAATTCCTACGAAGATAAACGACCCTAAGCATTTTGCGTTAGATGTACGATTATGGTTGGTATTTAATTATCAGAAAGTTATCAAGACCCCAGCTCAATCCCCGGGCCTCAATCCTGTTGAGCGTGTTTGGCGTTAATTGGATGTACAACTCAGAAAATACACAATTTCGAATAAATCGCAATTAAAGAAACGCTTAAATGAGAAAAGGAAAGTTCTAGACTCAAATTTCATTAAAAATTAATTACTTTGTCTGAGAGCAGTTGTTAAACACAAAGTTATGCCACCAAGTACTAATTCATCAAATATAATTATCAATTACATTATACAATAGTTAAGATTATGCATGCCTGCATATTTTTTGAGTAATATCTCTTTCTACCTATGTACATACATATGTAAAAAGGTAGTTAATTTCGTTTTCATAATATATGCATGATGTCAAAACTATAGTAATGTACCTATTTTCTAAAATATATTTGTGTAAGTTATTCCCTAAAACACCACTTTCCTTGTCAGATACGTTTCTTGAACTTCTTTGCCCGAAAATTAATTTGATTGTCTCTATATAAATTAAATACAGAGCTAAGGTACGTTGATTTAAATATTCGCATTAAAATATCTTTTTAGCATTTTTGCTCTTTGCACATTGATGGTAAGCATTTGCCGACATAGAGATCTAATTTGTTCAAAACTAAACCGTGATAAGTTTTTAAAAGTTCGTTAACGGCCTTTATTGTTTGGCAATGCAAATGAGATTCCATCAAACACACAAGCTAGCGATAGTATGCTTTTCGCCAGACTTCTTTAAAAGAACTGTGATATTCATTTCTGGCCGCGGCCTGTCAAACGCGGCGGCTTTCATTATATGAACAATGGCCCCTCTGAATGCCGAGTACGGCTTCCCAAACTATAGGTACATTAATAAATTTTTCCAAATGTCAAAAACTGTAAATACCTTTTTCTTCTGCTGTTATACTTCTTAATATATGAATGTATGTTGCACAGCATATGTAGTCAACATCTAGAAAACCACTGCTGTTCATTTTTAATGCAAATTAATTTTTATCAACTATGATTAGAATTATGTACTTAACAGGAATATATATGTATATATATCTCTATAGTAATAAACATAAAGTCAAAGATATTGAAGTGAAACAGTGAGCACCGACAAGGAATAGGAATTTAATCGATAAAGTCGACTTTTGGATATCCTTGTATGAATAGTGTGTATTAATGCGGACGTTTTTTTCGTTTTTTTTTCTAACATCCTTTCCCTTCTCAAATCTCTAAGAATCCCCCACCACCACGCAATTTTCGCACGTTATCTCACGCCATTCTTTCAGAAATGTGGGAATATGCAAAGCATGTAGTCTCAAAAATTGTGAAAGTGTTGGTCTTATTAAACGAATAGTGCGTTGTATCTAATGTACCGCCACCCATCGGGATACGAGAATAACGGTATGTATTTATTTAAGTTGTCTAATAAATTCAGATTTACTGTATGTTAGTGAGATGCTATTTATCTCAATTAGAAAGCTAACAATTTCCTGTGCAGGTGTGGATATATGTAGTACGTATTTCTATAGCTGAGGAGGTAGCTTTTAGCCCAATTACTAATTTGACGTGATTATAATCAGAAAATAAGTTTTTAGCACTTTGCTTGTGGATTATTTAATGATGTTTATATTGTGACTTGTATTACTCTCTTGAAATAGATTTATTGTGGGGTTTGCTCTTTTCTGGCAATAGACCTAGTCCATCGTTTTCAACTGCTTATGTAGTTTAGAAAATTCTTTTTCGTTTGTTTTTTTTTTTTTTTAGAGAAATGGTTTGTCGGCATCTGCACCTATTTCTGGTGTGTTATAGGTGCTTAATAGCAAAATTTTCATATATTTTTTGAATGAAATTAGATTACAAATTTAATTAATTCTTAGTAACTGCAGGAACTGGTGTAGTATTACTGACACTATATCCCCTCGGTACACTCCACATCATACAATTATTTAATTACATCTGCTGGCACGTGTGTCGTTAGGAGCGAGAAAAGCATTTTCAAACTTACCAAATGAAATTTGTAGCATGTTTCGGAGAAACGATTTAAGGATGCTTGCCACATTGCTATCGAAACGCCTGTTCTCGGATTTAATTATATAATTGTGTAGTGAGGAGTTTACCGATGTGATGTTTTAGTTGACAATTTAAAATGATTAATTTTCTATTTATTCCGAGATATTACATACGTATATATCTGGTATATAGATATGTATACAGTGTGATAAAAAATCTTTGAATTTTGTTTTACTCCTTTGGAATGCCGCCCTGCTTGGCATGAACATACTTTCCAGCAAATTTTTACTTTTTAAAAATCAACGCCGTCATGGCAATTGAGGAAAGGTATTTTCTGTTAAAGTAAAGTGTCATTTCGGTCAATAAAGGGGCAAAATGTTATAAGAAAACTTGTTCAGAATATGACTATGCAAAATTTCTGAAATATCGGATCACTTTGAATAAATCAGTGATGGTTTGCATTCTTGCATTTTAACAACAGAAAAAAGTTGTAAAAAATTGTTTTCTTTTTTTTTGAATAAAATATTTTATTAGCAAACTTACATTATTATTATTATTATTATTATTATTATTATTATTATTATTATTATTTGAAAACGAGTATTCTGTGTAAGTTGTCAAAAAAATAATGTAAGTTTCTAAAGTATTTTATTCGAAATAAAAAATACTTACATTATTTTTCTTGACAACTTATACATAATACTTGTTCTTCTGTAGTTACAATGCAAGAATACAAAAGAAATATTGATTTAGTCAAAGTGATTTATTATTGATTGAGATGGCATTTTACGCCAACAGGAAATGCTTTTTTCAACTGTGATGGCCTCAATTTCAAAAAGGTAAGGCCTTGCTTCAATTTCTTTTCAGACCAAGTAGGGCGGCATCCCTAAATCTTAACCAAATTCTAAAAATTTTGATTAATTATACCTATAGTGAAATCAATCCGCGGACATACTGTGTATACAGTGTGTCTCCAGATTGACTTCACTATAGGTATCATTGATCAAACATTATTGAATTTTGTTATATTGTTATGGGATGCCGCCCCGCTTGGTACGAAACGAATTTCCAACACATTTTTGCTTTTGAAAAATCAAAGCTGTCATGACAATTGAGACAATAACCATTTCGGTCAACAATAGGACAAAATGTTATTAAGAAAAGTTGGTCTCAGTATGAAATTATGACTCTATGCAAAATTTCAAAAATGTCGGATCTCTTTGATTAAATCAAAATATTGTATTCTTGTATTCTAACTACAGAAAATCTTTTCAAATTAAGTAATTGTCATGTTTTTCTTTTTTTTTTTTGATTGAAATACTTTATTACACACATCATTTTTTTACAACTTATATAGAATATTTATTTTTCTGCAGTTTCAACGCACAAAAACAAAAGAAATACTGATTTAGTCAAAGTGATCCGATATGTATGAAATTTTGCATACTGTCATAATTTCGTATTCTGAAGAACGTTTGTCAATAACATTCTGCGGTATGATTTACCAAAATAGCACCTCGCTTGGACAGAATACATTTTTCTTGTCAATTGGCACAACGACCTTGATTTTCAAATAGTAAAAATATGCTCGAAATTCTTTTTAGATCAAGCATCCTAAAACATTAAAATAAATCTCAAACATTTTTGTTTAATTATACCTCTGTAAAGTTAATCCGGGAACACACTATTGCGTACGTTTCGTGACCTTTTAGATACATACTTATCTTTTTAAATATGCTCTCTATCGCTTTTTTATGGCACTCGGGATCTAAGCCCATATGCCTCGGTAACTGTCGAGATGGAAGTTAACTATATTCTAATCTGCATTTTACATAAACTATATATGAGAACTTTGCATATCTTTCTATTATTGTAACTAAGTAGAGTAATAACACTAGTTGGAAGTGGGATCTTTTTCTGTATAATAGCCTCGTACAGACAATTAATTATACTATTGTGGGTTGTGCACGCCAAGAAAATGTGATTAAGGTCGGCCAATTGATGGTCGGAAGAGCATTTCAGTGAATCAATCAGACCTAGTCTGTACAAGTGTGCAGGAAACTGGCCATGGCCGAATATCATTCTAGCTAATGTGGCACGAGCAAATCTAGGAACGGAGGAGTCCATATACCAGTATTTGTTCTCCACGTTAGGGTGTATGTATGCATATTGAGTTATTTTGACCTTATACGCAGTTGATCAGCAGATATTGCAGTGTTCATTAAAAATTAGATGCTTAGCTGCTTGTAATAGTTCTTTACTACCAAGTACGGGTCCATAATGTACCTCTGTAATGCGAACTTCTTTTGCTAATTTGTCTACGATGTCGTTAGAATTAATTCGGCTGTAACCTTTGGCCCAATACAAACTTGTGAATACCTGCTTGGGTAATTTTAGCAATTGTCTTGATGATGTCTACTAAAATAGGATTCATTTTGGAAATATGTTTACGATTGTGAATCGCCTTTACGACACTACCAGATTCGGTCATGATTACTACGCTCCTAAAATCAGTACGTTTCGCATATGCCAATGCTTCTAATATAGCCGCAGCCTCAGCTGTAGAAACACTTGCAGCCGAGTCCAACTTAAATGATGTACCTATTCCTGTGTTATATACATAGAATGCGCTTCTACATTCGTGGATGCTCTTGGAACTATCCGTAAAAATAGTCAGAGTTTTTCTGACACTGCAATATAGATGAGGCCAAGGCCTTATCATGATCGGGTTGTCCAATATATGGTGGAAAACTAACATCTATTGTTTGATAATACGATGAATACGAAAGTTGACCGTGTAAGGGTTTATACATCCGTAAATCGAAATTGGCTGAAATAACAAAGGCTTCAGCTAATATAGGCGATCTTTTTTCACTCAATATTTATGCGTAAAGTCGGCGCTAACCAGATTACATATTTTCTTCAATATTTTTCCAAATTATTGACTTTTAGCTTGTAAATAAACTTAACTGCTAAGTATCTTCTTCTCAAAAAGGGTGGCGGTTCACGAGCTTCGATCTGAAAAGCATTGGTCGGTGTACTTTGCATAGCAACCACGCACAGTCGAAGGGCCTTAGACTGTACGATATCCAGCCTCTTTAAATTATTTTGGTTAGTATCCGCGTACAACATACATCCATTATCTAAAACTGATCTAATGTAGGCTTTATATATATTTATGGAAATGTTAAAATCGGAACCCCAAGATACTTTCATTAAGCATCTCATTAGATTCAATATTTTTTTCACATTTTCCTAATATACCATTAACCCATTAAGGTGGAATTACTCTCTAGAAGCGTATTTTGAAAGTGATTTTTAGAAATTAATTTTGCGGAAACTATCAAACCTACAGTGTCGAGATTTTTCAGTCGTTTCAAAACATGTTTGAACTACCAATACAAATTTTTATGAAGCGCTTTATTGAAATTTATACAAGTTATGCGCTGTTATGTATGTAGGTCGCGGCGTGAGACGTTCGTCCAATCGGGCGTATGGATTGTGGCAATGCTAATCGTTTGAAACTAAAAACTAATCATTTTTGTAATATATATGAGTGTAGTTATCGTCCGAACTAGAACTAAGTGGAAATAAATATTTTTATCGAAATGGCAGCTGTTCAAAAATCAAAGTTCAATTTTTTCGAGAAATTGTGAACCAAAACATCAGATTGGAACTGAAATATTCAAGCTATCAAAATAATCCTAGTTCCAACCATAAGTGAAGGTTCGTTTAATATGTGTGCCAAACAGCAAGTCAATCGGTTCAATAGTTCTTGAGAAAAACGTACGCCCGTCTTGAAAAATGTCGTTTCGAGAAAAATGCGTTCGAAGTTTGCCATACATGTAGCACTGATACGGCCGAACTTACGGTGGATAGCAACTAATTTGAGTAACTTATCCTTAATCAGCTGTACCGGGACCATAGACACCACCTTCCTCAGCTTCAAAGAAAAGAACCCCAGACTATAATGAAATGCAAAAAAATCGAATTTTCCCAAGCTGGCATACCGGGTAAACAATGGACACAACGGTCGAGGGTATAAGTGACGCGCCGCAGTTCGAGTCCCTGTAACTATTAGAGTTTTACATATTTCGAATTAATATTTTCGAGGCACATTCTCCGAACCCCAGACTATAATAAAATGCAAAAAAGAAATCGAATTTTCGCATTTTCTAGAGAGTAATTCTCCCTTAACCGCCAAAGGAAAACCAGCAATGATATTTAAGTGAAACATTTATTTTTCTATTCTTTACAAACGAAATAAACATAAAAATATGAAAAAAATAAAGGAAGATATGTGGCGAGGACGTAAGCTGGGTGTACTTGATTGAGTACAGCGGCGTTTTATATGTGAAAATCTTCAAAATATTGTTTTTCGATATATAACGTTTTCAAACATTTCTTGCATTGCCAACGAACTCTTGCATGGCATAAAACACATCGTAGTTGTTTTTCCAGCTTCTTAGGGTAGTGCACTATACCGTCTTAACGTAATTCTGGGGCCGATGAAGACGATGGTCTAGCCTTATTTTGATTACTTTGGCGTAAGTAGTACCATACAATAGAGCGTCGGAATAATAGCTGATCCATGCTGTTACTATGACTCAATACGTGTAAACGCCAGGTATTTGAAAGAGATTGATCCAATTCATCTGCTCTGCCCCTATGTTTGTTATAGGTGTGAAACATTTTTGTAATATTGACATCATTTTTTTGTCGCCGAGACCAACGATTTACAACTCCCAATGGCTCAATTGTATCATCATTTGTTGCCATTATGCAGATACTGTTATCTTTCCATTTCACTAGGAGAATTTAATTTTTTTTTATCAAATCTACAATCATATGAGGCCCGATCTTCTTTTCTCATTTCCTTAGTACTTCTTAGAGGGCGCTTCTTTGTTCTATTTCTTTCTTTCTTTATTCTATTGTTCCTGTCGCACGATACCCTTGTTTCTTGAAATCTGGCAAAGGATTATAACTCGTAAAAAAGTAAAAAAATACTTCGTTCAATGTTGAATCAGCTTCCATCTTCTGAAGTAATTTCTTAACACCTTATCTGATGACTGATGACTTTCTACACTAAGGCACTTGTCAAAATTATTCAAAATAGTCTTAATACTTTCTTGTTTTGGGAATCCCCTTCTTACATATGAAATTTGAAGTAAGTGCAAATTGATAGTTACGTATTTCTGCAAGCGTTACAATGATAGCATTGTCAGATTTTTATATAAATTCTGTCGCTGTACTCAACTAAGTACAGTAGTATTTCAAACACGATATCTTCATGAATATAAAATGTAAATCAATTATTCGCAATTTGCTTTAGAAAGAAGGATGCATGCAATAAAAAAACATATATAATATAAACATTACCTATACGGAAATAGTAAGAAATAATAAAGTAGCATGCGTAGCTGAGTACACGGATTTACTCTAAACTTAGAGACCACTTTGCGACAGTTGTAATTATTATAGCCCCATTTTGTTTATTATTGTACACCATTATTCGTCTGGTTTAAAATAATACAAAGAAAACAACTATAACTTTTAAAATCTAATAACTGTCCTCTATAATTGTGCTGTACTCATTTGAGTACAGAGGCGCCAAATGGGTTAACGTGACACGGCCATCTTAGCTTATTGTCAGTATAAAGCCCGAGATATTTCACACATTCTTTAACCATCTTCCCTATGGTTAAAATTTTATACTATTCTCAGCGACGCAGGTACCCAGGTACCCAGGTACCTACATCTATATTATACATCAATATCTTATTTAAATGGAGAACCCGTCCACTTAATGTAGCTGCACGTTCCATTTTGAACATCTATGTGTACCTAATAATCATTTCGTGATAGACGCAGTTGCTACATATGCCGAGCGAATTCGCGGAAACAGAGAAAAGCAAGAAAATCATGCCGTGTATGTAACCGACCCATTTGCGATGAGCATACGGAAAACACTTCGAAATGTTACTCAGGTATTTTATAAATTGAGAAATCCATTTTTTTTTGCAGAACATTTGATATATAAATTCAAATTCTTCATATGGCTTTTTATTTTTCCATTTTCCATAAAAGAAGCCGCTCAATTTACACACCGCAATACAAAACACATAGAGGTAGCTGGGTACCTATAACGTGGAGAATAAGCATAAAAACTTTAACAATAAAACTATTGCATGTTATTGTCATTAAGTTGCTCTATTGCGCAAAAACAGTTTTCTCCTACTTAATTTTAAGTTGTCAAGGAGACCTAGCGTTCAATTGCATTTCTGAGATGTAAAATTCTCCCCATGAAAATCAAAAAGGTACCCGGGTTCCTCGTCATTGGGATGAGGGTTAATAGGAAAACACCTATCTTGGAGGCATATTTCATTCTTGGGAAGATCTCTTTTTCGAGATAAGAACATAACATTTGCTTTGGATATTGATATTTCTAAAGTATTCTGGTCTAACCTAGTTATTAACTGATTTACAATTATAGACATATTTTCCACAAGGGCTTCATGATCCCCGTTAGATGTATATAAACAGATATCATCACCATATTGTACTATGATAGTTGGTACATCGAAAATGGTATGCAGATCGTGGGTGTATATGTTGAATAAAATCGGGCGGAGACATGATCCCTGTTATAATCCATGCGACAGATATCTGGGTCCTACTCTTTCATACGAGTTTCTTCGGACAAAAATTTTTATGTCCCGATATAAATTGACAATATTTCGGGCTGTTAAAGCAGGTATTCCAGTACTAATTATCTTGCATTCCAATACATTAAGATTCACACACCCATAGGCGTGTGGCGACCATAGATTTGTTTAAAGTTAATCCCAGCTTTACATAAGAGACAAATACAGTTAGTGCGTCAATAGTACCTATCGATTTTCAAAACCCGTATTGTGCAGGGGGTAGCAGGTTATTTGATTCTATCCATCATTCTAATCTTTCCTTAATTATCCTTTCATATGCTTTACTAATACAACACATAAGAACGATGGGACGGTATGAATCAACAAAATTAGCAGGCTTATTCGTATTAAGGATCGGGCAAATAATGACTTCCTTTAAAGCTTTAACTTAACTGCCTTTCAGCCACATTTCATTATATACTCCAAGAAGTAAGCACCTGGTAGGTTTTTAGTAATTTGTAACTGATATCACTTGCCGGGGAAGTATCTTTGATGTATTTAAGAGCCTTATCCATTTCTTGTAAACTAAAGTGATTCAGGCTAAGATGTTCTGTTGAATTTGAAGAGCAGTATTTGACTTCCGCTACTACATAATCTGGGGTTATCTTGTTCAAGATTTCATTCATTGTGCTTTTATTCAATGTTTTATATACTTTCTCAGTTCTTTTAAACCTTTTAATTGTTCTCCACAATTCAGTAACTGGCGTATCTTTAGTTGTATTGTTAGATAATAACTTCCAACTGTTTCTCTTCTTGTACTTTAGAAAACGTTTTGAATATGCCATTATTTGTTGTAAATTTATATGTTTTTCCATGGTCTGACAGTTCTTAAATTCCTTAATAGCCACTTTCCTCTTTTCAACAATTTTAGTACACTCTTCGTCCCACCACGGAGGCACTGTTTTCTTTTTAATTTTGTAAGGATGATTAACCTTAAAAGTGTTATCTGCCGGTTGGGTTATTGTATTTACAAGGAAGTCCACCGTATCCCTAATATGACTTATCTCTGAGATGTTAATATCTGGAAAATTACTGGACAAATAGGCGGTAAAGTGAATAAGCTTCTCATCGGCGATCTTCCATCTATATTTACGGTATATTGTTCTATCAGACATTCCATTTGTATTGTATTGTATTGTATTGTATTGTAATGAGTTGGGGTCTGGCCCAAAATGGCCCTTTGCACTGCGACCATATCGATCTATTGTGCTTCCTCTTGTTTGTTTTATTTATTTATTTAATACGCTGAGGAACAGGATCAGCTCCTTCAATGGGAGTGTAAATAGGTCCTCCTCACTCAGCGTATATGCATGTAGTAGTCTGTATCTCCTGTGGCCTAGTGCCCCACAGTTAGTGATCAAGTGTTCACCGCAGAATCTGCAAGTGTCCGTGTTGGATAAGCCCATTTTGTGAAGGTGCTTGTTACAGGTATAGTGGCCTGTGAGTGTCCCTGTCAGTGTTTTTAAGCTTCCCCTGTCCAGTTTTAGGGCGAGGTCCGCCCTCCTAGCGTCGAAGCTCAGAAATTTTTGGAATGTTCCAGCCCGCTGGTCTCATTCCAGTGTTTCATTGTAATGGACGCTGTCCATTTCTTTATCTCACCTTTAAGGAGACCTTTGTTAAACCCAAAAGGTGGGGTAGGTCCAGTAAAGTTTCTCTCAGCCCCCTATTTTGCGCAGATGTCTGCCATCTCATTTCCCCCGTGCCCCTCATGTCCTGGCACCCAGACCAGGGTGATTTGGTTCTTAGTGGCCAGGCCATTAAGCATGTTGCGGCATTCCAATAATAATTTGGACGTAATTGTACAACTGCTCAGGGCCTTAAGAACTGATATTCCATTAGATTGAAAATTAATAAGAATAGGGTAATGGTCAGAGGTAAATGAGTCATCCAAAAGTTTCCAATTAGTACGAGGTGCAAGACTAGGAGAAAATAAAGTGATATCAATGGCTGAAAGAGCATGCCCAGGCCGGCAGATTCTAGTTGGAGTCCTATCATTCAAAAAGAGGCATCCCACTTCATCATTGGCTTTTACTAATATATTACTCGCGTTATCACTTTTAGAAGACCCAAAGCAATGATGGTGCGCGTTAAGATGACCACATATAATAAAAGAATAGTTAATTTGTGCGAACAAATTCATATAATCCGCGAAAGATAAATTACATTGGATTGTGCGGTAGGTAGAATAATAGCAAACTCAAACTGCGGAAGATAAGCACCACAAATAAGGTTAGCAGGGGAATTAATAGGGATTGGAAAAATTGAATCGACTTATGAATAAGCATGGCTACTCCGCCGTACCCATCATTTCGGTCTTGTCTCATGATGTTGAAATATCTAAATTTAACGTCTTGTTGAGGTTTATACCAGGTTTCGAATAAAACAGCTATATGAATATTATATTTCAGTACCATATATTCTAAATGTGGACCTCGACCTTGTCCGAGAAAAGATCCTTGAATTCCGGGCGGGAAGATTGACTGTCAGATACAGGGTCCTCTCGTTTCTTCTTAGTTTTCGGTTTCCTAAATTTGTTTATCATCTACCGTTGATACTGACTGAGCAGTAGATTCTTCGGCTGAAAACAAGTTGGATTCTGAATCTGTAGGAGTCGACGGTGCTTGACGTTTTTTAGAACACTCGCCAAGGTTCAATTTGCGAACATCCTGCTCCGCAGATGACTGCCGGATAACCCCCCGCCACTGTAAGAGAAGGAAGAGGACGACCAGACAAGGGCACAGCACCCGCGCCCACTGCTTCCGTTACCACCAACCCGTCGCTACCAGATGGACATCTAGAGGCGATATAACCCACTTTCTTACACTGAAAGCATCCTATTTCCTCTGACGTTAGAAATACTCTAAATGCATTATCACGAAAATGGATGAGAAATGAATCAGATAATCTCTCGACATCCTCGAAAACTACATACACTTGACGGCGAAAACTAAAAATATGTTTATAGCCCTCTTTAGGAATACCTGCTGCAATGAATCTTATTGGAGGTACTACTTTAAGTCCAATTTGTTCTAATTCCTTTTCTAAAATTTCGTGCGGTAAAGCTGGCGAGACGTTTGAAAGGATAATACGTTTGGGCGGGGGGACAAACCTACGAGCCGGAATAAAACCATCATTTAATTGTATGCCTCCATGAGCAGACATGAAAGATTCAACGGTTTTTTCGAAGACAAGTAGATGCATATTCTGTTGTTAGAAACCCGACATGCAAAAATTATGTTTTCGGGTTAATCAAATCTCCTACACCAATTATGTAATGATTCTTAAACGTGTTATCAATCGCATCGAAAACGATAGTCTGGTCTCTCCCCGGAAAGGAAAATCCGGACGGTGAACCACTCTTCAGTACATTTGCAAAGGACTGTGTATTGTTATTACTGACATTAAGCTCATCAACAGTACGATCATTTGATTCAGTTCAGTCACCTCCGTCAACAGAAATGCACGGTAAGACACTCAGAAGTGTCCAAAGACGTCGCACGTCGGTCAATTCAACCGACGGTCCCCAGCAACACCCGCGGCGTGAATGCGTACGGCGCCGGCAATATACGAAAAGAAAAGAGGTCAAAGCTCAAACAGGAACGAAAAATTATAATGAATTCAAAAGTAAAGTAAATTTCTAATAAAAGGAAAAATAAAACTTATCTGCTTTAACCCCTGAACATTTTCAAATTAATCAGACAGTTAGAACCAACAAAACTTATACAGGAATCTCCAAAAACACCGAGGAAAATCAGAGCAACATTAAACACGTGCTTCTCACTCACCTTCAACAGTGCATATACATATGTATGTAGTTATATTTTCACTGCCGAAGGTTCTCCGGAAACTTTATTTTAACGTTCTCAATATATAACTGTTACTTCCCCGGTGTTCTTATTTGATTGACTCATTGGTAGTAGAGCGAATATCTAAAAAGTTACATATGTACCTACTGTGATTTAGTTCTTTGAGCAATTTAGTGCTGAAGTGTGTTACTATGTAGTCAGCTTAGTAAAATATATCTAATACATAGGTATATTAATAATAATAATAATAATAATAACAACAATTGTAGTAATAATTAAAATATTAGTTAATAATTAGATATTTAAATAATCTTCTAGAGAGTAGCAATTAAGAGAGAGAAGTAAATTTTTAATATTAGATTTAAATTTATTGAAAACGTTTTCATTTCTGATTTCTAACGGTAATTTATTAAATAGTTTACAACCCATGAAATAAACGCTTTTTTAAATAAAGCAGTTTTATGAGGAGGCGCAAGAAGGCAATTAGCGTTCCTTGTATAATAAGTAGAACTGGATTTAGTATGAAACTCGGACCTATATTTAAAAACAAAACAAAGTACTTCCAGTATATACACGTCGTAAAAAGTTAAAAATTTAAAATTTTTAAACGCTTCCTTTCAACTATCGCGCCGATTCATATCTAGCATGATTCTAAGTGCTCTTTTCTGTAATAAAAATACACGTTGTACCGAGATACATCTACCCCAGTGAATAATGCCATATCTTAAAATTGAATAAAAATTTAAATAATAATAAGTTTTTACAGTATTAAAATTACAACTAAGTTTTAAATGGTATAAAGCAAAACAGCTGCTTGAAAGCTGTTTACATATGCTATCAATGTGAAAGGACCATTTTAAATCCTCATCAATTATTAGACCTAACAATTTGCATTCACCCATCTGCTAATAATGCAAAAACATAATTAGTTTTGACAATTAAATTATGTAATGTAGGACTCTCAATAACTATATATCATCAGCGTATAAAGCCACTGAAGCTAAAGAATTAATAGTGTAAGGTAAATCATTTACATAAATTAAAAACAAAGTGGGCCCAAGGATCGAACCTTGCGGAACACCAATATTAATAATTTTAGACTCCGATTTTACATTATTACAAACCACCTTCTGTGTCCTATCACACAAATAAGATTTAAACCAATCACTGATATTACTCCTAACGCCATATAGTTCCAATTTGTATATCAAAATCGAGTGATTTATGCAATCGAAGGCGCGAGAGAGATCGATGCACATACTAACGCACAGAGTTTGACTATCAATATTTTTGTAAATATTTCTTAAAAATTGAAATAGAGCGGTATCCGTGGAACGCTTGGAGCGAAACCCATGTTGATGATCCGACAAGATATGAAAATGGTGTAAGTAATTTATTAATTTTTTATTGATAATTGATTCAAATATCTTGGAGAAAACCGGAAGCAAATTAATCGTACGATAGTTTTTATATCATTGGTGTCCCCTTTTTTAAAAGGGGGTTTGACAATAGCACGCTTTAATATGGAAGGAAATATGCATGTGTCTATAGAGAAATTAAAAAGATATAGTAGAGGTTCCAGAATTAGTTGATAACATTGTTTGACAATAAAGGAACACACATTATCATTATCATATGAAAAAGAAGTGTTAAGCTTAGACACAGATTCAATAACATCGCTATCTAGTATAGATGAAACAAAAAAGAATTTTTGACTGATTTTACATAATTATTAATATCTTTGAAATTAATATTGGTGGATGCAAAAGAAGACTCTAATAGATTACTAGCTAAGGATGAAAAGTAATTATTAAAAACATTAGTGATATCGTCGTTGAATAACGAACTGTCTGGTAACGGACTCTCTCTAGAATAGTTACTTCTGTTGTGTTTGATAACAGACCAAACAGCTTTAGATTTATTTTCGGAATACAATATAAAGTCGTCATTAGCTTCCATTTTCTTAGAATGAATATATTTTTGTAGTAGGATTGATAATTTAGATAATCTGTTTTGAAAATTGGATATCTTATACTAAGATCTTTTAAAAGAAGTAGTTTATTTTTAGCATCAATAACTTCTGGAGTAATCCAATTAATATTGTTAGATTTTACATAGCTTTTGACATAAGGAAAACAAATATCCAAATAGTATAAAAAAACCTCAATAAATTGAGAAAATGCACTATCAGCGCAACTGCATTCGTAAACAGACAGCCATGTCTCCGATTTCAAGTAATTATTGAATAAGTTTAAAGATTTAATACAGAAATTTCGTTTATAAATTATAGGTTTTCGGACTTCGTGATCAAACAACGTGAACTTCAAAATTTGGGTTAAATGATCCGCAAGATCATGATCTATACACGAGGCAATATAGGATTCATTAATTAAGTTAACTTAGAAATTATCTAAGCAAGTAGAAGAATTAGCTGTAACCCTTGTGGGAACGTCAATAGTTGTGTGTAAATTAAAGGAATTTAATAAGTCTAAGAAATTCAATAAAGTCGTTGAAGTTGTTAACAAATCGATATTGAAATCACCACCTATGATAATGTATTTATCTTATTTCTGAAGAAATGTTAACAGAGAAGTAAAATATGTAAGAAATTCTTTAGTATCTGAGCCAGACGGTCTATTTACAGCTACGAATAAAAAAATACAATTGGAATTTATTCTACATTCGATGCCACAACATTCAAATATATTTAAGATAGAAAATTTATCAACATCATTTCTAATTTTGGTATACAGAAAACTTTTAACAAATATTGCAACCCCACCATGATAATTATAGGGGCGACATACGTAAGATTTCAAAGTAAATGCTCCTCTGATTGCCAATGTTCAGATAACAACAAAATATCAATCTTATACAAATTTAGTATTACTTCAAGTGGTCGTATTTTATTTCCAAGGCATTGAATATTTTGATGCATAATATTTAAATTAATAAATTTATTATCTGCGCTAGAACATTTATTGTTTTGAGGACGTAAAACATTACCGCGGGACGGCAATGTTGTAGTTAACGGTCCTCCTGGATAGTTTCGGATATTGTCCGGTGTAAAATACGGCTCTTGAAGCGATTAATACAAATATACTCGGGCCGAATTTCGGGATTCTTAAAATTTTCAACGTAGTTTAAAGGAACGGATACTTTAAATGAGCTGTACCTGTCCGGATACTTCGAAGTCATGCGTTCACAAATTACCTCCGGGATCTTCGCGATATCAGTTAAATACAGTAGAAGCCGCTTATTGTGATCAATTTGGAACAAACCCTTTTTGATAACATTAACCGAATGATAACAGTAAGCGGAAGGTAAATATAAATGTATTTTTCTATGCTGATGTAGTCAATAATAAATATGTATGTATGTAATCAAATTATTTAACGACTTACAAATAAAATTCAAGGGAAAAATTAACGATTAATCAACAATTTTTAATATTTCACCAAATTTGTTTATTTTTTATCATCGATACAATACGTAGGTACATTTATTTACACTTTACGATTTCATTCGAAAAACTGGTCGATCGTCGTTTGACGTTTATTTTTATTAATAAGATTTTGTATGTATATTTCAAAATCATAATATCTATCAAAATTACTTTCTCGGAATTGTACACCACGTCGGAGAATATTTAACGCTTCTTGCATCTGGCCATTAGTTGGCGGCTCTTCAGACATTTCCTCTTCTTCCTCTTCTCCTACTTCGGGTAATTCAGGATTACTTCTTTCGGACGATTGATCCACAACTTCCCGACAAATGTCTGATATAGTCATTGTGGCAGCTGTTTGAACATCATTGTCGATATCCACCCAGTCGGAAAATTCGCTTTTGGACAGACCTTGAACTACAAAAAAATTAAAAAAATATTAGTTAGATGTACAAAACAAGTTCTTTTTCATACCTTCTAAAATGTCAGCGCACGTTTCATGGAGATCAGGTTCTTCATCACCAGTTTTGGAAAAACCTCCTTTTCGAAAACAGTTTCGGATCGTTTCTGGTTGAACTTGCCTCCATGACTTCACCAGCAAATGCAGCGCATCTAGAAGACTGAATTTTTTGCTATCGCATCTGCAGTAGGTGCATCTCGATTCTCATCAAGTTCTTGTATAATTTGGGCTCGAATTTGCCCTCGATAGTATTCTTTGAATGTTCGAATGATTCCTTGATCACATAGTTGTATCAATGCCGTAGTGTTCGCAGGTAAGAAAATAAGTTGGATGTTCGTCAAAACTGCATTCACTTTGTGCGCAGTACAATTGTCTACTAATAAGACGATTTGGCGTTTCAATTTTTTGTCCCACCTGAGTAACCACTCGCTGAACAAGACACTCGTCATCCAAGCATTCGCATTAGCAAAATACTCCACGGGCAAAGTTTTAACACCTTTAAAACACCGAGGATTCTTACTTTTTCCTATCACTAGAAGTTTTTCCTTTTCACCTTCCATATTAACAGAACATAACACTGTTACTCGTTCTTTCGAAGATAAGCAACCTCTTACTTTATCGTTTTTGAACAAATAAGTATGATTAGGCATCGCGCGAAAGTAGAGTCCTGTTTCACCTGCATTGTAGATGTCCCGAGGCGGATATTTTGCAATAATTTCTGGCCATTCCGAACGCATCCAGTCAGCGGCTGCTAACGAATCAGCACTTTTTTCTTCACCGTGCAGAGGTCTATAAACGATGTTTTCTCGCTTTTTCCACCGATTGAACCATCCGTCTGTTGCAATGAAATTTTCTTTCCCCATAGTTTTGGCTATATCTTCTGCTTTTTGACGCATGATAGGACCATTCACAGAGGCATTTTTTTCGCGAACATTTGTAAACCAAATTTTTAAAGCTGATTCAACTTGATTATCCTTTCCAGATCTTTCCCTTTTTCGTTTTATGTTTTCATTCGAACGCGCACACGTTTCTATTTCTGTACGATTTTTTAAAATTTTACACAACAGCGGTTGCGAAATTTTTAATTGTACCGCAGCATTCCTTTGACTCATTTTCGGAAGTTTATCGAAGTTATCGAGAATTTGTCGTTTTTCTTCGTTCGATAGATTGCGACGTTTTTATTCACTTCTGCCATGACCACGATGGTTTATGCGAAATTTCAATAATTTACCCGTACACAAGACTGTAGAACGTGAGATTCGTAGAAGAGTATAGGAGAAACTGGAACGGACCTTTTATACATAAAGTACATCAAAAAAATCTTCATAAATCTTCATAATATAGAAATAACAATTCGTTAGATTGTAATATGCGATATGAGAGTTTTAATTGAAATCGGCGAGAAAAAGCGGCTCGTTCAAAGGAGTTGCGCTGCAGACACCGTCGCCTGAAGAAACTTTCCGACAAAGGATACTATTCATAACTAATAACATTAAGCGGCTTTTGATTACAATATGCGGCTTTCTTTCAATGAGTTTTAAATAGAGTGATTTGGGACCAACGGTTTTCGATAACAATAACCGTTTGATAACATTAACCGTGATTATAATAAGCGGCTTCTACTGTATTTCTTAAGTTGCTCAGGAGTAATATCACGATCACAATTAAATACGTGGTAATCGATATATTTTATAACACCTTTGAATATAGAACTGTTTTTCATTTTTCCATAGATCAGGTTACTACGGTTCATCTGTCTCTTCTGCTGTCTTTGAAATTCCCATTTTCCTTCTCTATCTTCCTTTTCTGTCTGCATCACACCAACGGCAAGGAGATCTGTATCTAACTTAGTTCCACAGTTTGGCCGATTCGGTTTTTCGTTTACCTTGGGCGGCATTTTTACGTATCTTTTTTCTGTAGGCAATGTTTGCATGGCATCTACCGAGATTCCATCTGTTTTCTTGGGTTTATTAATATTTACATTAATAGGTAGATCTTTTTGAGTAGCTTTACACCAGGATGGATTACTTGTTAGATGTAAAAGTTGAATATTACTTTCACGCAGAATAACTACTTCATTTTTTAGAGAGACTATTTCTTCTTTTAATTTGTTGGTTTCAGTTTCAGCTACACTTTTAACAATATTTTTAAACTCTTCACTTTTTAGAAACGAAACTATATCACTGCTACTTGACCTTGTATCAGGCGGCATTATAACAAAGCAAAAGACAAATTACTAGCACGATTACACTTGCACAAATTAAACACGTCCGAACGGTATCACGATCGGAATATTAACACGGTGTATTTCACAACGTTCTTTCGTGTACCCACCTTCTCAGTGAAATATTAATCCGGAGTAAACAAAACATTTTCCTAATAGTAATTAAACCATTCAGTGAAATATAAATGCTTTACAAACAAAATATTTAATTTTTATTAAACAGATTTATAGATATACAGCTTCCTTAGTGAATTTATACCTCTATTAATTTCATGTGCATATGAGTGCGTATTGTCGCGTAACCGTAATGTCTATATTAGGCCAGTAACTTCGTTGCGAAAAACGCAAATATCTACATGAGGTATAGTAATTTTCTCGATATTATAATTAATTGAAGAGGTATATTCTGAGCATAATTGTAGATTTGAGGAATTGCCCGAGTGTCAGCAGAGCCATTATCGCGAGTAATGCGTTTAATTTGAGATCTCGAGAGCGGTTCATTTTACACAAAAGATCATAGAAACCTTTTCCCTCATAAATTAGATTTCCTAACCTTTTCATCCGAAACTTGTTTTTAACACCAATACATTTTCTCTTATTGCGTCAGAAAGCGCCAACTATTTTTGTCTTTTTTCGCCCGTATCTCGCTAACCGTTCACTTTTTTTTTGAGTTTTAGTCATTATTAAAGTTATAGATCATTTAATTATCTGCAACTTTTATCTGAAACTTTTCTTCTACTAACAATACTTCTGTATTTATTGCTTAGTTTTGCGAGCGAATATCGTACTATTGCCATCTGTCCCTATAACCCATGACGTAACATTGGCGCGCCCTTGAAGATCAGATAAAAGTTGTAGATAATTGAATGATTTATAACTTTAATAATAATTGAAACTCAAAAAGAGTGAACGGTTAGGGAGATACGGGCACAAAAAGAGGAAAATAGGGAAGTTTGCCGTTTCTGGCGCAATAACATATAAAGTATTGATGTTGGAAAAAAAGTTTCGAATAAAAGAGTTGGGAAATTTGATATATTTAATTTATGAGGGAAAATGTTTCTATAATTTCTCGTGTAAAATGAACCGTTCTCGAGATATCGAGTTAAACGTGTTACTCACGATAGTGGCTTTGCTGACACTCGGGGAACCCTCAAATCTACAATTATGCCCCTTCAACTAATTATAATATTGAGAAAATTACTATATCTCATGTAGATTGATTCACCAAGTTACTGGCCTATATACAAGAATCTCCGTTGAAACCTTGACAATTGTATTCAAGAACTAGGAAGAAAACTGCCGAAAGAACGTAGCCAAAAGTTTCTCTTTGAAATGTACATATACTGCATTTTAATAAATTACTATAGGTATGTATTACTCTAAGTCTGAGTATAGGGTTCTGAAGATAAGGCACTTATTTTCTTTTTGTTTCTCTGTAGTCTTTTGTTTCAGTCTTCATTCACCAAAATCGTTATTTAATGCGTACTTTATTTATTGCATTATTGCATTTATTATGCAACGTTTTCCTTAAATATTGTTTGGTCTGTGGTCTGGTGTATAATAATGAATATCTGAATATATAAAATTAAGGAGCAAAATTAAACAAATGTAATTTATAAAATAAATTGTCAAGACTGTGATGGATGTTACATGGGACAAAACAATAATTTACGAAATTTTTTATTATCATAAATTTTCTTTATGTATTGCTTTTGTTTCAATGACCGCTGTAAAAACATATTATTTAGCCCTAGGCCATTGCATTGACTTTGAAAACAGGTCTATTGTAAAAGAAAATAATTACATAAATAGACTAATGCGCGAAGTGATACGCATACAAAAGAAACTAAAGCAGTTATTTCGGAATGAATATTGAAAATTTGAGTGACGTATATCGTAATGTGCTGAAGTAATAATTGTAAACATTTTTTAAGAAGAAAGCTTTGGCGAGGTATTTTACGATAGTTCTTCTCTGTAGACCTAGGAACAGATTTGTACCGCTACCGCTATGAAATATCTATAAATCTAAAATTTAGTAGTAGTTCCTGCAAAATGGTATGTCCCTGTATCAAAATTATCATTGTTCAAGCTTTAGCGAATCCCTTGATAGATTAGCAATAAGCAATAATAAAACCTAGTCTCCAACCCAAGGGTTTTCCTCTCACAAAATGTAGAGTACAACTGAATAGATTATTGTAAATATCATAAAGATTGTAAAAGGAGTTCTGAAACTATCCGACATAAACGTACACGTTCTTTATCGGCGTGCAAGTTTGTTGTTGTTTTGGTTCTGGTTGTCTTTGACTTGGATATTGTGTTTTGCTTCATTTTAAAGCGCATTTTATTTCCTGTGCGTAAGTATTAATTATACTTAAATACTATACCGATTACAATTGCAAATCGGTGTGTAAGGTTTCCCTTGTAATCAAATTTATTCGAGGCGTGCATACGCTCTAACTTCTTGCGTCTGTTTTCTTATTACTATTGAATTCTTGTTATTTTGTTCTTGTTTTTGGTATCTTATGTATTTGTATCCTCTTCATCCATTTGTCTCTGTAGCAGATCCTGACCGTTGCCCGACTTTTGCTGTTTGTCTTTTATGAAGTCCCTGCGACGGACAGCGCTAGGGTGAAAAGTTTATCCCCGTCTGATCCCCTGATACGGTATTATATCCGTATATTTCAATTCCATCGCGATGAATAATTGCCCTTGCTGCGGTGTGAATGCCGAAACCCATCTAACCGTTAATTGTTCTACTTGTAGCCAGCCTTACAGAATAGAATGTGTTGATATCTCCAAGGCGTAGGCTAGAAAAATACATACTAAGACCGGTCTTACTTGGGCTTGTACTAAGTGTTCGCAAATCGGTAACGATCTGAACAGTCTTAAAACCGTGATTATTGCTTTACAAGATCAAGTCAAACAACTAGAGCTTAAGATATCTTCGAATGCTACATCTGAATTGGAAAGTCTATATAATAACGAAAAAATCGTGGCTGAATTGGCTGACGGTGACAAGCGTAAAACTAATTTGATCATTTACGGTCTTACAGAGACCAAACGTGAATCCAAACAGGATCAAGAGAAGGATGATGTGGCGGCAGTCAGTGAAATATTGGGTCACTTGGGTGTCGTCACGAATGATGTCAAACCAATTCGCTTGGGAAGGGTTGACACCACTAAGCCAAGTATTAAACGTCCTATTAAGATTCGTTTGCCATCTTTTCGATTCAGTCACTAACGCTTTTCGTAATTCGAAAAAACTGACAAATCTACAAAATTATCGCAATGTTTCCCTTTCTAGCGATAAAACACCTATGCAACGTAGATTGTATCAGGTGGTGAAATCGGAACTGCAACGGCGTTTGGATGGTGGTGAGAGAGATATAGGGATTAAATATCGAAACGGTGTGCCAAGTATTGTCTCTTTGATTTCGGCACAGGAAAACTAAATTCTCCCAACAGTAACCTTATCTCGCGATTGGACATATATTACCAGAACGTTCGCGGGGTCAGAACCAAACTTGATTTAGTATATGAAAGCACCCTCGTTCCTAACTACAATGTAATAGTTTTTACTGAAACCTGGTTATGTGGCGATATTTCCGACAATGAACTTATTTCCTACTATTATGCTGTTTTTCGTTATGATAGAAACTTTGGGGCTCTTAATGTAGGTAGGGGTGGTGGTGGTGGTGTTCTGGTTGCAGTGGAAACATGTATTGACTGCGAACTTGTAGATTTGTCGCTGTTAGATAACGGGAATCCCTCCATTGATTTTGTTGTTACAAATTGTTCTTACAATGGTTTCCGCTTTATGATCGTGGCAGTATACATACCACCACAGGTATCTGCGGATGATATTAGTAATTTTCTTGAAGCACTAGAATTGATAATTCTGGACATACCGGTTCTGCTGGTGGGCGATTTCAATATCAAAAACTACTTCCCCTGCTTCCGACAGATCCTAAATATATTTCTGTTAATAACTTTTCTTTATCTGTAGGTCTCAACCAACTAAATAATATTGGTAATATCAATAGTCGTCTTCTTGATTTAGTTTTCTGCAATCTTGAATGTTCTGCTTCAGTCTCGCACATTTCTGATCCTATCGTTCCTGAGGATGCACATCATCCAGCGTTACTCATTTTCTTCGATATACAATGCACTACTCCTAAACGCTTTCCTGTGAATACGACTCCACGGTACAATATCTCGCGTGCGGACTTCCTCACTCTCTATAATTTTCACTGAAGAAGGTATTCCGAAAACGTTTGTAAACGTTCTGAAAATATAACTATCGTTCAAACCAGCCTTGTTTTATTGACCTATTAGTGGTAGAGATCTATCATATAAGACTCTCTATAATGACTAATGACATATTTAATGCTGATTGGAGTTCGATCGGGGACTGCGGTAATGTGAATGTAGCGGTTGGCCGGTTTTATCAAACACTGTACAGCACTTTCAATAAGTCTGTTCCATCAACCTTGCCTAAGTCGACCTCTTTCCCACCTTGGTTTAATAACGTAATTGTTAGAAATTTGAAAATGAAGAACTATTATCACCGTAAGTGGGTAAAAACCTCTAATCCACTTTTTTACGAAGACTTTAGTCGACTATGTAGACTAACTAAAGAACAGATAATTCTTGACTATAAATCGTACCTGAATAAAATCCAGGAAAATATAAAATCAGATCCAAAAGCTTTATGGCAATATATTAACACGAAGAGAAAAAGGTCACGTATTCCTGGTCGATTGTTTCATGGAACTGAAAAATATGATGAACCTCAAGCCATAGTTGATGTCTTCCGCAAACGTATTTAGCAGTTACTTTCTACCTGAAGGTGAAATTAATATTCAAGATGCACACTCACTTCATCATGCTTTTCATTTTCAATCTATATCTGAGTCAGAGGTGGATAAAAGTATTTATAGGCTAAACAATACCGCTACTTCCGGTGATGATCAGATTCCATCATTCTTATTGAAGGATTGCCGGAATGTTTTAGCTGCTCCTTTAAGTATTATTTTTAATTTGTGCATTAAGTCCGCTACATTTCCTACTGTTTGGAAAACCGCAAAAATTATACTTGTATTTAAGAAGGGAAAGCCTGACATCGCAACGAATTATCGGCCTATTTCTATACTCGGTAATCTCTCGAAGGTTTTCGAACAAATCCTATATGACATTATCTACAGTAATATTAGAAGTAGGATATCAGTTAATCAGCATGGTTTTGTTTCGGGTAGATCGACCATCACCAACCTTGCATGTATCACTCAAAACATCTGCGAAGCTATCGATTGTCGTTCACAGTTGGATGTGATATATACCGATTTTACGAGAGCCTTTGACTCCATTGACCTCTCGTTGCTCATTCAGAAGTTAAGCAATATTGGCTTTGCTGCTGCCTCTTTACTGTTAATGGTATCTTATCTGACTGGAAGGAAAAATTATGTGTCATAGAATGGATTTCCCTCGAAGTTATACGTGACTACTTCAGGAGTGCCTCAGGGCTCTAATTTAGGGCCGCTGTTGTTTCTAATATTTATTGATGACCTGCTGCAGCTTTTGACGTGTCAATTTCTAGTCTATGCGGATGATTTAAAAATATTCAATAGAATTGATTCCCTCTTCGACACACTACACCTGCAAGAAAATCTCGAAATTATAAACGAGTGGTGTGCGGATAACAACTTACATATATCTCAATATCCAGAAGTGTAGTGTCGTCAGGTTTACTCGCAAGATCTCTAAAATAGTCTTTCATTATAATGTTTTGGGTCAAACTCTTGTGTCGACTGACAACGTGAAAGATCTTGGAGTACTTTTTGATGAGGGACTTTACTTTTACAACCAAGTAACTTCAGTGTGCAGTGACGCGTTTAGACTGTTAGGGTTCATTATTCGTACTACTAAAGCATTTACCTTCTTTTCTGTAGCTTAGTTAGAACTAAACTGGAGTATGCCGCTGTCGTGTGGTACCCCCACTACGCATGCCATCAGGTGAGACTTGAAAGTATACAGCGTCGGTTCTTGAAGTTCTTAACTTACAAGGAGACTGGTTATTACTCGGAAAGGAATTGCGACATGATTGCGACCACAATCACCTTCTGCTATCGCATGACATGTCTTCCCTGCGGGAACGTTTACCAGCATACATGTGCAGTTTTTATGTATAAACGTATTGAGAACTTAATTGACTGTCCAGGGTTGCTTTGTCGCGTTCCTTTTTATATACCTCCTAGACAGTCACGCAATTTGCCCACCTTTTATTTATACCACATGAGAACTAACATCATGCATCTAGTACCAATTACGCAATGTGTCGTTGTGCCGATCATCTGTATAGGGACGTTTTCTGCGGAGAACTTGTTTAATACTATGTAACGTTTATATTATCTTGGTTTCTGTTATTACTTTTTAATTACACTTTTTTACACTTTCTTGTAATATATTAATTAAGACCTGTGTCTGTTGTGGTAGTTACTGTTGGGCACAAATAAATATTATTATTATTATTATTATTAAAATCGGTTTTGAAATTTACAGCGTTATTTCCCTTTTTGACACTTTTTCTTTAAGTCTTTAACATGTATTTTTAAATCTGTGATCGACCAAAAATAATTATTGAAAAAATATTTGTGATTATATGTACATATATGTCTTTCTGCTATTATTGTTTGGTCCGGTGGATGTGACAGTGGCCACATTGCATTACATTACATTACATTTGCATTAATTTTAAATAACGTGATTTATAAAATTAACCGTGAAGATTGAGATGATTCTTCGATTGGTTGAACCAAACAGTGTTTGACGAGGAGAATTGTAACCATAAATATTCTTTAAATAGTGTTTTTAGTTCAATGACAGTGTTGATAAAACATGTCTGGCTTCAATTATTCATTCTTTGATCCTAATACACGACGTTTAAAAAAGAAAATAACTAGAAAAGGACTAATATATGAAATAACATTTATAATTGAAATAATATATATCTATAGTAATTTATTATTGTGAGGCCTGTATTTTATAAGAATCAAACCGTTGACCATGTCTTCTTCTTGCTTTTCCGTAGTCTATAATAAGAATTGTTGAATAGGGATACACCAACAAGGATAGACAATAACCGAATGCTGAGGATTGTGGTGAAGGCAAGGCTCGGAACGAGAACGAAAAGAGGTGGCCTGAGGGGGTGGAGGGGCGGTGGATGCAACAAATACAGAGTTGGAAAAGAACAGTGGAAACAATTAAGATGTAAGCGGCGACCAGTGACAGGAAGCAATGGGGAGAATGGATGAAAGAATGAAACAGGAAACTCCGACGCCCTGACAGGGTAAAAGGAGAACTGAAGAAGAAGAAAAATAAAAAGAAGAATAGGGGTACACAAATTTTGTAAAAAAAAGATATGTACTTGCAAAAATGAGATATGTCGGCAAAAGCTATTACTAGGTTAAGATAATCGTATCGTCCCAGCATCCGCAATAGCTGGAGGAGCCAATGGAGCTCGGCACGCGCCTGCCTGATCCGATGCCTAAACATCTGCCGGGAAACACAGCAGTTCAAATTCGTACACGTTCATCAATGATTGGCTGCTCCAGGTGTTAGGGCACCAGGTGGAACACGATTATTTTACTCTAATTATAACGGACTCCATTTATCAAGAAAATTCTTGTTGGTCATTACGTTAAGTTAAAATACTTATAACTGTTTTGCGTATGAACAAAAATGATACTTCACCTAAAAAGTATAAATACGATAACGTTCTTGAAATGTTATGAAATACATTTTGGTAAGGTCTTATATTAATATATTTTATTACAGTAGATTCAGTTTCTTATTGATTTAAAACTGAATTTTTAAACTCTTTAAAAGAAGAAAGTATGTGTCTATTGATTCTTATGTTTTGTTTAATTTTTGTAAACGTATTGGCCTCAACTCAGAGAATCTCGGAGATTAAAAACAATATACAGTGCGTTAAATATAGGAACGCGCCTTAAGGTCAGGTGTGTATTGAAGAAATGTAAGTTTCCAGAGCGCACCTTATATACTTAGTGATTATGATCGTGTGAACATTCAGTACAATTGCTGTATTCGTTGTATATAGGATCTCAACCACCTAACTTTGAGACGCGTTCCTATATTTGACGCACTGTACCTACATACATAATAATAATTAATACGCAGATTGCCGATGCTGAATTCTATTCCAAGATAAACATTCCAAAAAAGCAAGTGCGAACTACTACTACTACAACTACAGCTACGACATCATTTATAAAAAGGTATTTTTTAATATTTTTGCTATACATGTTTTCACAATGGTTTGAAAATATGTATATCTTGACCAACTTATCCTTATGATAAGAATAGTTACGTATCATCTTCTTCATTAACTCACAATTATGTATATTCTAATACTGTACTGCAAGCTACCATTAATTTGTAGGTGTGTACCCGCCTGTCTACCCTCTCAAGAATGATGATGTGTCAGTTTGCGGCAATAGGGTGAGGTTATTTTGAAAGGTGTCTGTTGAAGGTTTTACATAGTGATCATCCAAAGGTAATGGTTAAATTTTGGTTTTATAAATCAAGGAAATACATATTAAGTTTCAAAATTAGGGAGAGTTTCCTTGATAAATGAGGCAACCAGTTTTCACTTATGTACTATGACTGGCTAATGAAAATCCTCATAAAATTATTTCATTTTGTATGATTTATTTATATAAATAATTGTTTAGTGAGCGGTTTTTTCCGTGTAATATAGTGTCAGCAACCTCTTTTCAGAGGCGTGGTCTATCGTTTAAGGCTTGGGCGACCAAACGAGTGATCTACTTAGTCACGTTAAAAATTTAGTATCTCCGTTCATTGTGAGCAAGAGGTACTAATACCGTTGTTTAATGTGTGATACTCACCACCTCATCACGTATAATTCCAGAATGAATTTGAGCGCGGTAGCCGCGTGTGAGAGCAAAGATACAGCATCTTTGGTGCCCCCATTTGCAGGTCATGCTCATTTCTGAAGGGTTAGTGCCTCAACATTATTAATCATTCAATTATTAACTTCTTTTCGTTGATTCACATCTAACAATTAGCAGAATTTTCAACTCCTAATGCTTGCGTAACAGTATACTGTGCTAATGAATAGTTATATATTTCTAGGTGTTCAAAAACCTATCTTGCATTCTGAAGGAGAGAATGGGAGATGATCTAATTCATTTGTAGGACTTTCATGACGGAACCACATGTAGACCATCCAAGGTATGGCTTAGAAGTTTGTTTCGGTTTATCGTACTACCAAATTAGAACACTTTCGAATTAGTTTCTCGAAAGTTTTTATTTTTTTTTAGTTCAACTCTTTAGGAACGGTTTATTTTTTCAAGGAAACGGGTTTTAGATTATGAAATAATATTCCTTGCCGGAATTTTAATATTTATTAAAGGTTCTCGAAAGGTTATGAAATATATTTGTTGAATTAATTTTAGTTTTATTTGACTAAATAGTGTTGGAGGATAATTAAACAACCATTACGCAGTTAGATGATCTAGGACCGACAGAAAGGTAACTTGCCTTTGCAGAACCTGTTTAAACCACCATATATATTTTCGCTACAGTTTTTCTATGAAAAATGCCTGGTGCTTCAAAGATTTGGCAAAATATAACTTTGAAAAATCTATAGCAATGGATGTATCTATTTCTGGAGCTCTAGTTTATTTGGGGGAGAGGGGGAAGGGGGAAGAATGATATTTACTAGGACGAGTACTCCAATAATCTGTCAGTTGAACGCACTTTTGTTTTACACCACATGCTCTTCATGCTTACATGTATATTTTGAAGAGTTTATCAATTCTGTTTTAGGTTAGAAGTTATTGTATCTTATTTTACTATTGTTTACAAATGTCTGGATCACCGCAGAGCCAGAGGTGCTTAAAAATTAGGGGCAGCTTGTTTGATTAATCAGCTTTAAAAAGTGAATTTCCTTTCAATAGATCAGTCGCTAAATTA
Source organism: Chrysina gloriosa (assembly GCA_038088585.1). Taxonomy (NCBI): domain Eukaryota; kingdom Metazoa; phylum Arthropoda; class Insecta; order Coleoptera; family Scarabaeidae; genus Chrysina; species Chrysina gloriosa. The sequence goes on from CM076092.1 coordinate 30,238,742, forward strand.
TTGTATTTTTAGCCTGAAAATACCATGAACGAGTAGTTCAAGTAATATCTCCTGTTGCTTATTTCACATGTAGCTAACAAGTGGAACTGTAACCACATGTTGCGTCTCTTACAATGTACTGTATTAATGCGTAGTTATATGTTCTAGGTATGGCTTGTCCTGTATCCTGGAAGAGAGAATGAGAAAATTTTTAGCAGCTATCCAAAGCGTTTGAAGGACTCTGATGGACTTGCTACATAATAGCCATCCGTAGGTAATGTTTAAATTTTAGCTTTTGTGTTATTGTACAAAAAAATTAGAAGTCTCTGCATTTTTGTGACGGTTGTTATTGAGGGTTCACCATACAACTGCATCCGTTCATCGTTGGTCCTCGTTATCCAATTTTCCCCTTCCCTCCTTCCTCCGTATATCTTCCTAAGTACTTTCCTCTCCCAAACCCCAAGAATTCTTTTTTCTTTTCGGTTCATTTTCCAAAGTTCTCCTCCATACAGGACTACTGGTCTTATAATTGTTTTTTAAATGTTTAGTTTTGTTTTCCTTGATATATATTTGGCTCTCAGTACATGCGTCAGTGCTCCCATGCAGTTTGTACCCTTCGTTATTCTTTTTAAAATCTCAGTTTCTTCCTTGTTGCTCTCTATCAGTGTCACCCCTAGGTAATTAAACTTTCCGACCCTCCGGAACTTATATTGATTACCATTTTCCTCAATAAACGCCAAGTGTGCGTCTTCATCTCCTTGTTGCTCGTTCAGTACTATATATTTCGTCTTACTCTCGTTTATTTCTAGACCCTGTTCCTTTGCCGTGCTTGCCAATTTCTTGATTACTCCTATGAGATTTCTACTATTCCTAGGCAGGATTACAATATTGTTAGAAATAAGGTAATAAAATGACGCAGAACTACACGAGTACAACTATGTATTGATTTCGATACAGCAATTTATTTAATATGAATGTAAAATGGGGCTGGTTGTCTTCGGAAGCGATAGCGGCTGTGTCACCCTAGCCGACGGTCCTCCGTAGAGTGTCTTCGTTTGCGTCCTCCGACCGGCTTCAGACGCGGATTCGAGCTTATCATCCGTAGACTAAACAAATTGCTAACACGGCCAGCCTGACAGATGTTCCGCTCTCGGAACATTCAGGAATTGATCTTTCTTATTCTGGGAATTGTCGAACAGGAAATTAAGTAAATCATAATAACATCGCAAATATGTCGCATTTTATTTATGTTCGGAGCGACAGCCGAAAAGTTTTCGCCTCATTATTCGGGGAAACATAAACACAGGTCGCATTATCCGGAGAGCGACACCCCAAAGTATGCATACGCCTCATTATCCTGGGAGAGACACCCCAAAAACACATCGGCCTCATTATCCGGGGAGAGACACCCCAAAAACACATCGGTCGCATTATCCGGGGAGCGACACCCCAAAGCATGCATACGCCTCATTATCCGGGGAGAGACACCCCAAAAACACAGGTAAATAAATTTATATTCACATACTTCGCAAACATGCACCTCTAATCTCATTTTTCGACACAACTACAACTAAGGTGTCAACTAAAAATGCTAAATATGTTATAACTACGGCCGTATTATTACTACTTAACATGGTTTTTACCTTTACCATACTCATTTTCAATGGATAACAATAAATATGTCCAATATAACCAATCGGAGTTGTTCTTTCACTGCTTTGATAATCATTTGATTGCGCGCTCCTATTCGTCTTAATACATACCCTCGTCGTTTGTTATACTTAAGATTTCAAACTGCCCTAAGTATTTAAAATCCATTTTGCTGGCATTTTTTGTGATACATTGTCGAGGACTGCTTATAGTTGATTGCATACCCATTAGACCTTTGAATAGGATTAAATTAGTAGAAATTTTGTACCGTGGTATTTAACATCAATTGAATTTTCCACATGACACTCGGCCATTCTGATTTGATTTTAGTTTCGAAAAAATAACGCAGAATTTTACTATTGTCGAGCAAGATTTGTTTGATAATAAGGTAAACCGCCTTTCTCGATATAATGATTGGAACCTAAACTTCTATCCCTTAATCACACAAATTGCTTCTACTCGGCCTTTCTTGCTGTTTAATGTGAAAGCGACGAATCAATTTTGCTAGTGCACAGATACAGGATTACGACTAAACAAAAATCTACGTGACTTAAAAGGGAACCCTTACAATAAAAAATGTAGTTAAAATCTTACAGATAAATTCGCCATCGAGCAATAAGTGATACAATATCACATTTGTAGACGGCAAGTGTTAATTGAATTAGAGTCGGTAATGATTGTAAATTTAATTCCTAACAAATAGATCCGAAAGTATCTAAGTAAATTCACAATTATGTCTGAATACGCTCCGCATAAATTATTCTCAGATACATATGTCCCAGGTAGATGTAATTCACTAATTTTTTTTTTAAACACCCAGAAATGTAATAAAACTCTAATTTTCTTTAACACTTCTCTGAATTTATTCGACATCAAGGATAATTTTAGTTGGTACTGGGTTACTTTATTTTGGGCAATCAAGTTCACGTTTTGTCTGCGTTCAATATTATTTTTCGGAAAGCAGTGATTAGAATTATGCTCTATTTTAAAACAAAATTGACATTTTCTGTTCGGCACGAAGTTATTGCGTCATGTTTATATTCGGACGAACGGTTCCTCTTTTTTTTTTCGAGGCGTCAAGCCAATGGGGCAGGTACTATCGGAGACCTATACGCCCGCTCTTAAGGCAATTTTGTTTAAATTTTGGTATCTTAAATCGTCTGTGTGAAACCGATAAGGATTTACATTCACGCGTATCGCTTACAGATACAGATTTAGGTACAGTGCTAAAGAAAGAAATGAAATCAGATATGTGCAAATATTTCGCACAAATTGTATTTTAGCATCCTCGATACCATACACAATTAATTGAATTGAGTCAGTATTACATTAATTAACACACACATTTTTTAAGACTCAATTTTCGGTCTAAACATACGCAAATGCGTACTACATGCAGAGCTTTTGAGAAGCAGAACCCTTGTATAGCAAGCGGTCGAGTTTATCGTTTGTGGAAATGCTTTCGAGAAAATAAATCTTTAACGTTTCCTAATTACGTTAATTTGGACACCAGCTATTAAACCAGGCTTCTGCATCGTTAATTAAAAATAAAATATCCAACTCTTACCAAGGTTTGCAGATCAGACCAATCAAAGTCGTATTTTTATTATTTTTTTCTACCTCTGAAATCCATTCGTCAACATTGTCGACATCCGGCCTGAAAAGCGGGAGATATAGTTGTTCGGGAGCAGTCCTACTATTTTTTTTTTTTGTTTTCGTCAAATCTCTCGGCAACTTTTCCATAAACGGTGGCAATGCGTCTGGATGCGTATCCCACTTCTGATGTTAGAAATCAGGTAATAAATGACGCAGAACTGTGTCACCCCAGCCGACGGTCGTCCGTAGAGTGTCTTCGTTTGCGTCCTCCGACCAGCTTCAGACGCGGATTCGAGCTTATCATCCGTAGACTAAACAAATTGCTAACAGTATCATGTTATTTAACTGGCCGTATTTCTTATGTTTCCTATAATGGTTTTCGCTCTAAAGAATTTGTTGCTACCTCTGGTGTCCCTCAAGGTTCGAATCTGGGGCCACTTCTATTCATCCTCTTTATTAATGATTTGATCGAAAGCATTAACTGTCCTATATTGGCTTATGCTGATGACTTTAAAATCTTTAATGAGGTATCTTCCGTTGATAACTTGTAGAGGAATCTCAGATTTATTGAGGATTGGTACGAGATATACCAACTGATGTTAAATGTTGACAAATGCTGTGTTGTTACGTACACGAAGAAGGATATTCCGTATTTATTTGATTACGAGATTGGCGACGGAATACTGGACAGACAATTGGTTGTGAAGGATCTTGGTGTAGTTTTTGACTGCCAATTTACATTTGGAGCACATATTGAGCAAACGCGTGGCTCTGCGTGTAGAGCCCTTGGTTTTCTTGTGCGTGTCTCTAAACATTTCAATGATCCTGAACTACTAAAATGTCTGTATTATACCTATATAGTTAGTAAGTTTGACTACGCGGATATTGTATGGTATCCCTTGTATGCCTGTGATTGTTCATTGCTGGGTCTAATCCACAGACGTTTTTTGAAATTCTTGTCGTACAAGATGGACGGAACATATCCGCCTATGGGTGTCAGTCAAGATGAACTGCTGAACCGCCATCGTATGGTTTCACTTCTGCAAATTTTCTAAGAAAGCTACTGCATTATCAAATTGATTGCCGTTCTTACTTTCGCGAGTGAACTTTAGAATGCCGAGAATTGCTGCTAGACATAAGTCAACTTTTCAACTTCCACTTGCGAGGACGAATTTATAGCCCCTATACCCCTCATGTGTATTATTATTATTATTATTATTATTATTATTATTATTATTATTATTATTATCTGCGTATGCCATAATTTGTATCTGCCGGTTGTATAGCGTTCCGTTTGTTAATATTCCAGTGTTTTTAATTGCTCTGTATAGGACTATGTTGAGGAGGGTTGTTGACCGCGGATCTCCTTGTCTTAGGGCTCTAGTGACCCTGAATTTCTTCGATATGTTTCCTTTCACTTGCACTTTGTAATCTGTCTGTTTCAGAGTCATTTTCACTAGGTTAATAAACTTGGTAGGTATTTCTAATGTTCGCATTGCTTCATACACTTTCCCTCGTTTCACTTTGTCATATGCATGTTTAAAATCTGTAAAAACCATATGCATTGGCAAATTTTGATCCATGGTGTTATCCATTATTTGCTTCAGGATAAAATTCTAGTCTGTTACCGATCTGCTTTTGTGGAACCCGCATTGATACTGTCCCAGTTTCTCTTCCGTAATCTCCTCTAGTCGCTTTCTGGTTATTATTGCCAGAGTTTTATAAACAACATCCAGTAGTGCTATTAGCCTATAATTTTCGCAGTTTGTGACATCTCCCTTCTTGTACATTGGGCAGATTATGGTATCTCTCCCTCTAGTTGGCATATCCTCTCCTTTCCATACTTCTATGATGATCTGATAAAGTACTTCTTCAATTTGATGTGTGTGTTTTATAATATCGTTAACCTCTTGTCGGTATTTCCATACTCTGTGGTATGATACCACCCCCATTGTCATTGTCTGGATTATTATTCTCTTCTTCATCCTTAAAAGTTTCTTGATAATATCAACGCACTTGTCCAGACTTGCGGTGGTGCTTCCGACTAACTGTCCCTTCTTCCCTATACATATTGAATAATTCTGACCTATATCATTCGAGGTGTATCTGGCTTACAAAATAATTTGTAATCCACCGAAAGTTCCTCAACAGTACACTGCATTTTAATCTTTGAGGTTATTTATAAAATTCTGTCATTTGCTTTGGCTTTAACTGCTGTATAGGTCTGTATGAGGTTGGGTGCTGATTCATTTGTTTTCATAGTTTTAATTATTCTCCTCGGACTTGTTATATATTTTACCACTTTCTATATCATTCTTTTTCAATCATAAAACCGAGTTTCTCTTGACCATTTTGTTCTTTTCTACCAAGTAATACAAATGATACTTTCAAATTTTTTTGTACTTTGTGTCGCTTATTTCTTTTATCTTCACTTACATTTTTGCATTTCTTTTGTCATACCTTCCTTCATGCTGAAGAGGAAAAACAAATAAAAATTATTTTCTCCCATGTTAAATTGAGATGTAGAATTCCACGTTTCGCCTTCTATTGTAACACGCCTTATCAAGACTGAATCGGATACGAAAATAGTAGAGTAATCTGACGTATTAACGGCGCTAATTCCACTTAAAGAAGTTGAATCTCTTTCTACGAGATATTTTACTGTAGTTCGACGCAATATATTAGCACGAGTTAGAGAAATATAGATTCGACTTATGCAGATAAAGATACATTCGATCACTGATGAAATTTAATTCATCGCGATAGTAAGTTTGGGCTTGATTATATGTAGATATGAGCGATTAATGAATATTTGTTTCATCTGTAATTAGTTCGCTTCGGTCTGTAGAAACTTTAAACTTCTGGGCTATAGCCACTTGTAACATTTTTTAACGCCGAGGCTACTTTGACGACATTTATTAAAGGGTTCCTAGTTAGTTTCAATGAACACATCGCAAATAACTTTGTTTAATGCACGTAAAATAAGAGATCGAGACACAACTTTGGATCTTCTTCATTGTATGTCCATCGACCTTTAATTTGTGTTACAATAAGGCATTCATATTGTTCAGTTACATTCGGTGGACGGACTTAACAGGGTTTATTTTTATCAATATTTCCATTCTTTAACTTGGTTACCATATAAGGCAACCAAATATACAAATTCGAATTATCAAACAACATCGCCTGTACACTTATTATGAATAGTGAGCCATAGTCGTAACACTTTCTTTTACCCAATAATTAGTGTAATTTTTAATTTTTTCCTAAATCTACATTAACCACAGTATCTTCTCAATTTTAACAATTTTAAGTAAAGTACTGTTTATCAGTTTAAATTTAAATAAAATTTGAAATAATCCTATAATTTCCATGCAATTACTTACCAACGAAGGGCAATGTCTAACCAACATTTAGATTTATTTTTGTTCGTAATATTGGGAACGAACTTAACCCATCAGAATACTAACCACGCATTTTTTGACACTCGTTTCTTTTTTGTCATTTTACATTTAGGTCAATTTAACATAGTATACGAGGGAGTACCCAAAAGAAATCGGAGTAATGTACTGGGCGGAGTTTTCATATAGATATAAATGAAAGTATAGAATACCATTGATACCACTCAGTAAGTCAAGCGTCGTTGTTAAAGAAGTTCCGTTCGGTTTGTGTACATTTTTAGTGACATTTGTTTTGTGTATTCGCCGCTTTTGCGATGGCTGATTCTCGCGAACAGCGCGCGGCCATAAAGTTTTGCTTCTTACTCGGAAAAACTGGTGCAGAAACTCTTGTAATGTCAAAAGCGCCCTTCAAGGATGATTCTATCCCATCTCGAAAGAGGAGAAATGCCCATTGACGACAAATTTCGTTCTAGCTGCCCTTCCACCGTCCGAATCAATGAAATTCTTAGAAGAGATTATGGAAGACCGACGATAGAGAATTGAAGAAGTTGAGGAGTTGTGTAGAGTGACTTGGCATTCAGTTCACGAAATTTTAATGGAAAATTTTAGGATGAAAAGGATGGCTGCCAAATGCATGCCTCGATTGTTGACTGGTGAACAGAAACAGGGTCGTGTGCCCTCATGGGCTCACTGTTAACAAGTTTAACGAGTGAGTTCGGAAATTTAGCGCTCCCGAGGTACCCAAAGTAAGGTGTAAGGTAACGTGCCAAGAGTTGCGTGGCCACAGGGGATTGCGGTATTTAACGTTCTAGGGTGTTCTAGGGGCACCAGGCGAAACCCCCTTGTATTTAGCCTTGCCCAATCAAGCGGGGCTCTAATCGGGCGGACACATACTTCTCTTGCTACTCTGCGTATAGCTACACTATCTGGAATTTCCAAGGCTAAAGTGCAAAAGCTCGTGAAACAGGGCCAAGAGTAGATACAGGCTAAAAGAGCCATAATCAAGGCTAACTTTACTAGGCATGCACAAAGGGGCCAGGCTTAGTTTAGATAAGGAGGTTAGGCCTCAACAGATGGCGCAGACTAAACGTAAACAGAGGGGGAAGTCCAAAAAGATAGAGGTCGGAGGGCAGTACTCCCGCAGGTCTTTCGAAAGGTATGAGGCCAGAAGGTTTAACCTTCAAGGGGGCTGCTTTGGAGAGGATCGCTTGAGTATGCAACGACTATCCAGCTACCCAGATGGAACCGGCAAAGCTTAAGGCAGTCCAGGACTCTATTATGGAGGCATATAACAGCATTACGGAACAAGGGCTCCAAGTCCACTTTAAAAATATACGTATATGCGGCAGAACCGCTTTCAAAGCTGTTAAGTGTAATTAAAGGAATAAAGCTGGAGAACGTAGTCTAAGGAGGCATGAGGACCACAATAGATCTGGAAAGGCCACAGTGGAACAGGCGTCATTGTCTCTTCTCCCTTCCCTGTTCCCCGTACCTTGCACCTATGACATTCTCTTTATTTCCTCGAACGAAAAGAGACATGAAAAAGGAAAGCGCTTTGCCGACGCTACGTAGGTGTAGAAAAGAACGATAGCAGTGCTGTCGGGCATCAGAGAAGACGAATTTAAAGGGTGTTTTGAGCAACGGAATAAAAGATTGGACAAGTGTATTAGTGCCAGTGGACTAGTTTGAAGGTTATTTTCCTAAAAATTAAATAACAAAAAATCGGTTCGTTTTTATTTGGGTAGTACCCCTTCTATTTTAGGCTGTATATTTTCTTGGACTAATTTTTAGGAGTGATTCAAGAACATGGAAAATGACATGTGCAATTCTTTAGCAGTTTGGTAACTAGGTGATTGCGGAATTTTTCAGGAAAATAATCTTTTCCTTGAAGGGAAGTAATCTTAATTAGTAATGCATTTTCCATGCTAATAATTATGTTTTGCCTTCTTTTAGACAGCATCAAAATTCCACCATTATCAAATTTCTCGTTCCTATCAACAAAAAACGAATCAAGTGTACCACTCAAGAAGTTTTGCAAACGACGATATATCTAAATAGTTACTATTATTCATAAGGTTGTTTTCAATGTCCAAGCAGTCCTTGAAACTAACTTACTCTATTAATTCCATGTCCTGTATAAGATTTGCCGCTTTAGTGATGAGAAATTGTGTGAACACCTTGGGTATCGGGAACTAATTATCGAATACCTCATACAGTTCAGTCTACTATGGTCACAGGAAACAATTTGTTGTGCTTCACTTGCTTCGTAGCATAGATTAGAACCTTTATGGGCTAGTGCTCTGTTGGTACATTTACTACTGAATACACTTTCTTGCCGTTTGCAGCAATTTCTTCGTGTTGTTCGCCGAAGCATCTTGAATGACACGAAACCGCTTACGCTTCTATAAAATTTGTTACTTTCTTGGTCGGTAGATATATACTCTATTGTGAAACATGGTAGATTGTTTTGAATAACGATTTCATAGGGAATTCCGGAATCAGGTTCAGGTTCCACAAACTCTATGTTTCAGTCTCTTCTAAAGAGTTCCATTCCTCTTAGGTGTGGGGTTGTGATTCTGGTTGCAGGTGAAGTCTGTTACGTGTTCGGCCCAAAATATAAGTGCATACGTTGTGTGTGACTCACGATGTAGATATATATATATATATATATATATATATATAAAGGCCAGGACTTGTTCGAAGCCACCGACCCGTATACATATGTGTATACCGTACGGCTCCTGGCCCGCCTAGTGGCATTTCCTTACTTTTCCGCAGCATATTGGAGGTAGCAGATCCATTTTAGGATTTTAAATAGAGATGGGACATTCGAATCCGCGAATCCGCGAATCCTCGAATCCATCGAATCCTGAAAAGATTCGAGATTCGAAAACTCGAATCTTCGCACGATTTTCGTAATTCGAATCTTTCGAATCCAAAAAAAATAATAATAATGATGACTCACGTAATCACGACACATATGAATCACTGACTAGAAAGATCTCGACGATTCTCTTCGGTTCTCGTTCTTTCAGCCACAAAGTATTTATAAGCTGGCATGCTTTCCTAATGTTTGTGGTATTTTAATAAATAAATATCTTTATTCCTGAGACCAGAAAAGGTATGGAACATGTCAAATACAGACAGCAAATAATATAACTAATCTAATTACAAAAATTATGAAAACTTATTAACTTATGTACATTTAGTTCTAATTTGTAATTTGTAATATAAATATGTTCAAAAAAAAATCTTTTTTAATAAATATTTTTAAAAACTGTATCGTTTTTAATTAAAGTAGCTTTAAAATTTTCCTGTAAAATTGTTTTTCCTCTCTGTCCTTTCTTATTATTGTAATTATATGATGGATTCGAGAGATTCGAGATTCGAAGGATTTGAGAGATTCGAGAATCCTTTAGGATTCGGATTCGGATTCGGATTCGAGAAAATTTGGATTCGTCCCATCTCTAATGTTAAACTACTACGCCCCGCCGCGACCGGGTTTCGAACACAGACCTTCTCGTTGTGGAACGTGATTTTCACCACTGACCCACTAGGGGGTTACGATGTAAATATACGGGTGTCTGACAAATTTAATGGGCTGTATTTTTTAGGTAATATAAAATGTCAAAACCGTTGCAGTAGTATGAAGGGGAAACCAAAATAATCTTACAAATATGGCACCATCCTCAGCCTCCGCGTACCACTCACTCCAACCTCAAAATCTTAAATAGCGAACCGCTACCTGTGACAACAAATCGTTGGAATAGGTATTTAACTCCATTTAATTTTAACTGTGCTTTTAAGGCGGGAAACCAGTTTAGACGGGTCAAAATATAGAATTTTTTTATTTCATAAATTGTTAGTAAAACTATTCAAGAATATGTTGCCAAAAGTTCAAAGTAAAATTCCGATTTGTTCCGATGCTAGTGGCACTTAAGTGACCGTCCGTCGGTTCGGCGCCGATGAACGCGATAATCAGAACGGAGCGGTCGCCCAGATAGTCCCTTTATTCAGTTACCTGGCTCCATACCCCTGTACTACTTTGGAATATTTGGACAGAGCGTCGAGGTTGGTCAGTTTGGCTCCAGATTTCCTACCGAGTGTTCGAAGTAAAAATGTCAGCGTATCCGAATGGTTATCGTGAGTGCAGCGAACGACGTGGTGGACCACGTAAGAGATCTTTCCAAGGAACTCAACACACCAGGAGTGAGTCAAGTGTTAGTGAAGATGGAAGTGCCAGCGCAAAAGGACTTTCGACTGCTACCAGTGAGAATGTGACTGTAAATCCTGTAGGCTGCGCGGGAAGCATGGCAGTCGAATCTGTGAAAATGATGTTCTTGAGATCGAAGGAACTATATGCTATAAAATACGGCAATTATATCGGTGATGGAGATTCGAAAACGTTCACAGCAGCTGTTAATTTAAATCCCAACGGTGATGAACTGACAGTTGTCAAAAGTGAATGCACAGGCCATGTTCAGAAAAGGTTGGGCATTCGGCTCCGAAACATATGGAAAACTAAAAAACTGGGCGGAAAAGGAAAGTTGACAGAGCCATTGGTGAAAGAGCTCACCACGTATTACGGCTTACCGATTCGAAGAAATGTAAACAGTATCGAAGACATGAAGAGGGTCATAATGGCAACTTTTCAGCACATGATATTCACAGACGACATTCCACAACACGACAACTGTCCAGAGGCAGAAGACAGCTGGTGCAAGTGGCAGCAAGCTAAAGCACTTGGAACGGAGCCGGAAACGCACCCTGCCCCATTACATCCCAACGTTCAAAACGAAATTCTTCCAATATACGAAGATTTATCGAGAGACGATTTGCTGACGAGATGTTTAGGCGGTCACATACAGAACGCTAATGAAAGTTTCAATTCGACCGTTTGGCGATTGGCTCCAAAGCACCTGCGTGCTGGCCTGAAAGTAGTCGAGGTTGCAGCATTCTTGGCTACTGTGTTATTTAATGAAGGAAATTCAGCTCTTCTAATGCTGATGAACGAATTAGAACTCGTAGTTGGCTCGCAGAGCTTTAATTTTGCCGGGAACATGGATCAGCAGCGCGTGAAAAGACAATAGGCGCAGCTCGGTGGAGAACAAGAAAGCTCGGAAAGCTCGTCAACAGGAAATGCAAGCTCGAAATGATGCGTTTGAAGAAGAAGAGGGGTTGCCATATGGTGCTGGAATAGCTGATTAACCGGTGAGCAGTTTATATAATTAATTACTGCCTTGAATTTCTCGTTTACGCTACATTTTTTCAAACGCGCTTTTCTCAAAACCACTTTTTTTTCAATTGGTGGGCATTCTAGCTCAAAAAGTTATTGACCAATCGTTGTGAAAATTTGTGTGAATATTCTTTATTCAATTACAATCTGTATGAACCTAATTCTGGGATAATATTATTATTAAAAATATTTTTTTAATGTAAAAAAGGTGAAAAGACATGGTATAAAAGCATGACATTGTGTTCAAACACTTCAAAAACATGCAATTTTCGACTTTCTTGATCACAATTAGGTTCATATTCTTAAGAAATATGTTGTTAACGAAAAAGAAAAATTGTAATGATTACAGATAAAAATTGTGACTTCAAGAATGCCCACCAGCAAAAAACTCGGATGGCGATCGTACATGGACAATAGCTTCTAACTCCACCATTTCCAGCGGAAATGACTTGAAAAATTACAAAGTGTACTTCAAAACATGAATAAAATATCCTCCAAGCTGAAACAAATTCTGCTTATTTCTCCCCTGTTCAAAAAATTCACGAAAAACACCAATATTTCGGTCTCGTAAACTGGTCTCCCGCTTTAATACTTGAAAGTCACTATTGATGTCTGATCGTCCTATAACGTGTACCTTACCATCAATAATGTGATAGTAGTCCATTATTTTAGTCTTGTTAGTCATTTTTAGATTCTAAGTTTTTGTGTTTCATAAAATATGTTTTTAACCCATAGTGAATTAATTTCAATTTTGAGCTCTTACAGTCAGATTAAATTTATTAAATTTCTTAAAGTTTGGCCGGTACAATTGGCCGTGCATGTTTCCTGTTTTCCTCTCTGTGACATCGATGCCAGTACAAACGAACGAATATTGCCTTTTATACCTTTACATATTATTATTTGTTTCAGTGACTCGTATGAATTTTACAGCCTACTTATACTTATTTTGCTCTTTCCACTGTACATTATTCGTATTACTTGGCTTTAGTGTTTCCTATTGCGATTACTTTTGAACAAAGCATTGAGTATACAGAGTGGACGCTCCGAGTCTGTCGGTCCGCCAGCGTTTAGATGTCTTGGCGATACCACGATCATCTTTGCTCTAACTTAAGGAGAACATTCTTCAAGAAATAGTCATATTCATGGCCCATCTGTTTATTTCTCATCCTTTGCTATGGTCTCGTTATGATTTTCTGGCGTTGGTTTCTTGTTCATGTTAGGCTTTTTCATCGTCTTAATCCATTTTCGCACATTTTCGTTGACACTTCATGTGATTTGGTTCCAATAGAGTTAATAGAGTAATCGTTTGTATTCATATACATGAAAAGAGCGTACATACATATGTATGCCCTTTTCTGCGTGCAATACGTAGATATCCCTTACCGATTTCTGCGTCAGTACGTTAGCAGTACTTCCTACTTTAGTATCCGTCTTTGTTGTTCTTTTGTGTTTCTTCATCCGCTTCGTCTTTTGCTCTCCTAGCTACTAGATTATTTTTCTTGTGTTTTTTAGATTATTAAATTTTCTCATATAATCGTCGACTTAATTTTTGTCTCAATAATTTTATATTGCTGAAATTTACGATGTGGTATTGCTGTTCTCAAACCTTTTATTTAGATCATTAGTTTGATGTTGTTATTTGCTGATAACAGCTCCTTAATTACATAATCGCACTGTCAATGAAAAGTTCCGGGTATATACGACATTTAGGGCCGATTTCATAATCAAAATTAATCCTCCATTAAGTGTTAATGCCGGCATTAAAATAAAAATGAATTTCACCCTCATCATTTAAGGTAACGGGTGGCCTTAATGGACGTTTAACCTTTAACTACGGGCGCTCGTCCATTAGTCATAACTACGTGCGCGGTGTATTCTGTACACCAACGACTAAAAACGCAACCAAAAACCACAACTAGATATTTTCAATACATATATTGTACAAACTAAATGTAGGCACATATTTAAAACAATGTCGTATCGTAAAAAATAGTACATAACAAAAATATAAAGATTAGCATCAAAAATAAAAAAAAAAAAACTCAAGCACTTCTTTTTCTCTAAAAATAAGCTTCTTGAGATTCTTGTATATTAGCTTAACATTAAAAACATTATAAAACTAATATATAAAACTAAAAGCTAAGGAGTAAAAAATCATTCACAAGAGACAGCATATTTGAAAATAGGTGTGCTATTCACTTTCGTTTTCTTCCTTGTTTGTGTCTACTAAATCACAATTTGCACAAATTGCAATAGAATGCTCTTTACAAACCATTCTATTACATTTGTTACAAGATATTGTTGTAACTCTATTTTTGCTCCTTCCACAACAATGACACCTCCCCCGTTTTTTGCCGGTGGTTCTTCATCGTGGTCGTCTTGTACGTTTTTGTATTTCCTCAAGAATATTTTTAAATCCAGAGGTAAACTCTGTATTTCAGCCCTCTCAGAAAGATGAGGTCTTATCAATGCCAATGATAATTCTTTGAGAAAAACTCGTCTATATTTTTGAGGATTGTGGATGTTCGCAGCATTGTACAGGATATGGCTGTTAATTCCGGCAGTGTTCAGGAGTTGAAAAAACAATGCCATTGGCCATCTTCGTGTTCTTCGGGATACCGAATAGGTACTGCACATTTTGTCTACAGTGTCTACACCTCCTTTATGTGAATTATAATCTAAAATTATTATTGGTTTTCCTGTTTCAGGATCTACTGTAGAATTACTATGCATGGTAGACAGGAGAATGACAGCTTTATTTTTCTTTGGTGCGTAGGACACAAGGGTAACTTCTTTTTGAAAACCAAAAGTGGACGACCCAATTGGTGTGTTTTTACTTGGTAAAAACTCTGGAGGTAGTTCCCTTTTATTTCATTTTATTGTGCCAACCATCGTTATTTTTCTTTCAAAAGGTCAATTGACAAAGGATAACTCGTATACCATTTGTCGCATGTTAAATTACGGTTTTTACCTTTCCAAGGTTGAAGCAGGCGATGGGTAATATCCGTTGGTGTGTTAGATTTTTTGTAGGGCCCTTCCGGTTGTTGACCACAATACACCTCAAAATTGGTGACATAAAAGGTCTTCGCGTCACACAATACAAACACTTTTAAGCCATACTTTGCAGGTTTACTTGGAATGTATTGCACAAAGCTGCATCTACCTCTAAGAGGTATCAACATTTCATCGATAGTCATTTGTTCTCCCAAAGAATAGTTGCTGCTACAGTTTTTTATAAACCTATCAAGAATAAACCGAATGGCAGCAAGTTTGTCAATTGATTTTCGGTCATTTCGAGTATCTTTGTTGTCAAACCTAAGAGCAGCAAGCAAAAATAGAAACCGATCGGCGCTCATACAGGCTCGAAAGATTTCTGAGCCGGTACCATCTTTTGTCCACAATTCGAGGAAGTGTGTATGATTTTGTTTTTAGTCGCTGCAGGTAATAATAATCCTAATAATTCCATGATATCCTGTTTAGTGGCATCTTTAGCCCGTCTGGGTCGTTCGTAATTTAATCGCATCTTTGCAATCTGCAATTTGTACATTCAACTATATTTTCTATGATTTCATTTGTAAAGAGTTTTTCAAAAGCACTTAGTTCCGTAGTAACATCTCTCGCACAAACTTTTGGCCCAGGAAATATCCTGACAATATTTTTTGAAGGAGTTTTGCTAAATTTGCTAACAAGAGATTTTTTATGCCATTTAGTTTTTCGGTCTTTCCCTATAAAATAATAATTGTCTTCATCAAGATCTGAACTGTTTCCAATGTTACTGTTTGGGTCCGAGTCAAGCGTATATTGATTTTCGTCATTTAGATCAACTTCAGATTCAGTTTCGATTCTGTTTTTTCCATTAGTTCGTCGTCTGAGGTATCTGGGTCTCCACCAACTTCTTCATCAGATCCTTCCTCAAATATAGCTTGAGCCATAGCTCTAAGTTCATCTTGTGAGAGTTTTTTGGGATTTCTTACTTGTACATGATCCCTGCAAAGTAGATATTTTGTTGTACCTTGCAATTTATACATGTTACGAGAAATATATAGAGGCAGTCATTTGTAATTTTTATTATTCATTTTTAATATTGCAAAGAGACACGACCGTATTGCTAGTTTTATTTTATTTTATTATAATAAAATGTAAGTTTTCTTAAAATTTTAATACAAAATTTAAAAATCCTTTTATTCAAAACGTTGAAAAATGTCTGCTTTTGTTACATATAAGTTACTATACATTAATAATGCTATTATTTAGTAGATAAACGTAATTTAAATCTCACAAAATTTACTTACATAACTAGGTGCTTGGTGTACTAAACACACCACTAGTGAACTTCTTCTGAATTTTTCCAACCGTCAGTCTATCTCTGCAGTAATCAATTTACAACTGTCGAAGCTTATAGCTGACACATCAGAGATAGGTTAGGTAGAGGGGCGCGTACGCAACCAGCACTTAACAGACATGGGGGCCAATTTAGTGCGACTGGTGTACTGAATACACCGTAGTACGTAGTTAAAGGTTAAGCTAATGGCAAATATTTGGTTCATTATAACGTTAATGGTTGCATTAACTGGCCCGCGCATGCGTACCGGTACTTCTTTATATAAGCAAGTTAACCTATAAATATTTATTGAGAAATGTTTGAATGATATTTGTATTTTTCGCACGGTGAATTTCTATTAACCTAGCGGTAGTTTTTCGTAAATTTAGTAATAGAGAATTTTAAGAAACGCAACCGGCAAACCAAAAATTCACTTCATCATATTTCTTCAACGGAATCGGTAGATCTTTTATAAACCTTTTTTCCTCCGTATAAATACATAATCATTATCAGATAAAGAACTATTTCTTTCTAAAATGTTCATTCTTTGTTTCTTGCCGTTGCTGCTTTCTAACTTGGGTCATATTTTGAACGAAATAACAGCTGATGATAGCGTACTTCTTGTTCTTCTTGCACATTTGTCCTAATTGGTTCAAATGCTTACTTAAACCGTCGTTACTTAACGAGCGCATGTCAAACGATTATGAAATTGCCACAATTTAATGTATCTTTAAATCTACCATTAAAGTTAAACCTCCATTAGTTAACGGACGTTTAAGTACCCGATTATGAAATCGCCCCTTAGGGGTTGACTGCATTTAAGCTCATTGGCTTATTATCCCCTTGCTACTATACGCTATTAGGTCAGTGTGCTCTATACAACTTAACATGCTGCCAATTGAAATCTTGCTCTACTTCTGTTTCCGATGAACAGTGGTAGTGGTTCGTTGCCGCTTCTGTTCAGGGCTCCTTCGGCGTGGGTCGAGCATCTCCGGAAAGATTTTGCTTTTCATCTTGGGTGTTTCTTTTCGCAGTCTCCGTCCCAGTTAGAAATGGCCGATTTTACGAATGTCGCTTCCATAGCATGTCACATTCGGACCAGCCGCAGAGTTCACCAATAGCACACAAGCCTTCCACCACGTCACAGTTAATAGCTTTTACTACGCACGCTTAATATTTTCATCTTTGTCATGAAGTTTTTGACCCCCACCAATAATAGGTATATAACGAATGAATGAACTGAAAAAGCGCGGTACTCATAAACTTACAATACAATTACAAATGTTAAGGAAGTTCGTAATCCTGTAATTAAATCCTGAGGACTGATTTTATGAGTATTTAAGTGTATTTTAATGCAAAATCCCATAATGCCTAGTTGGCGCGCAACAAAGGCGCGTATTTATAGACTTTTATATTTATTGGTGCTGGTGATCTATTGGTTTAAGATTTGGTGATTTTTGCTCATGCACGCAAGTAATGTCCGCCGTATAAAACAAGCAGGGGCAGTATTGTGCTCGAGACAAAAGATATATCCAATATTGGTGCTAATAATAGCACAATAATTTATCGCATCGCAAATTCAAGTGAATGCTGACAACAATTTGTCTTTCCCATAGAAAGGAAGTATAAGTTTTTTTTTCTTTTCTTTTTAGCAGTACTATCCTAATAAAGTAATGTATTGATTAGGCAGAGGGCACTATAGCGAAGAACTAAATGTTATAACAATTAGGTATTAAAGTTTAAATGACGCATATAGGTATTGATTAAAATTATTTCTTCGGAGTCTTGGTCAGTAAAAGTGTAATTAATTAAACGTCATAGTACACGAAGTGACGATTCACTATGTATTGTATAGTGTACTGAGAATTTAGTGAAATTTCTTAAAGTAAATTGCACCGGTCTAGCTCGTAAATAATGATATAAAACGCATAAATTATAACAAATTATATTTATAAATTTTGGTAAATATTGAACATAAAATCAAAATATTTACCTAGTTTGTGTGTGTGTGTGTGTGTGTAAGTTCTTTACCGTTGACGGTTCTTCCTGTATCTCCTCTTTTCACTTCTCTTCTCGATGCAGCTTTATGGATTCTTCCCTTTTATAAACTCTTTCTTCTTTTGTATGGTGATGTTCTTTTTCTCACTGGTACTTCTTCTTAAAACCCTTTTATTCGAAATATTTTTATAGACTTATCTATATTGTCAATTAATACGTCGTTAACCAAACAAACTTTTTATTTCTGTTGGAAATCAGGACTACCCTCCTTTGTTTATAAGTTGTCCACGAAACGGAAAACCTTAATTCACTGACTCCAGTTCATCGATGTTATTTCCAGTAAATTTATATGAATGGTAATGTAAAATGTTGTATGTATGTATGTTTATGTATGGTGAGATGGATTTGGTCAAAATAATGATCCCATCTCCCGAGCAGGAGAAATATTGGTATTTCCGGTTACATCGCGTTCAGCGACGAAGGAAAATAGCAATCTCACCGAGATATTGGCGTATCACCTGGAATTTTTCACCGTGTCACTCGCAGAACGATATACTGTACTGAGTCCAAGTGAGGACGAAACTAATTAGTCTGCAGTTGCGTTTTGCGATTGACATAGTCAAAAATTACTACAGGATTATTGGCATATGCAAATTGTGCTTATTTTGTAAGCTATTGCACGGTTACTTGTTAACTGCCCATTAACGAACCTAATTTAATTACTAGGCTGTTTATAGAGAGTCATCTACGTTTTATTTTATTAAAACTTTGGCTCTCGAAAATACTTTGCAATGTTTGTATTCTTATATCCATTAGTATACCCTTTTTAAATATAATTAATTTTCTTGCTAGTGACATTTGTTTCTCCTATTAAACGTCTCTGGCTGGAGTTAAAACTAAAAGACAACACCCGTAGGGTAATAAAATGTTCAAAAGGTGGCGGGCGTAGTCTCGAAAAAATGTCAAATGAAGACCATAACCCCAATATTAACTGTGAATTTGATATCCTGAATTATAATAAATGATGAATTTTCTAAAGGTAATTAACCATACGAGTATTACTATACTACAATAGTCTCATCAGGGCCAAATTAAACAATCAAAGAATGGTCGCGCTAGTAGTCCCAACAGTTCATACCTGGTGTATTTGAAGTTAAATTTTAGAATACCACCAATGTACCACTAGGAACGGTCCACGAACGTCTATTATCCCAACTAATCAAAAATTCGGAGAATCAAAATGTACTACAAATGAAAGAAAAAGAGGAAGGTGTAAAATAATCGAACACATTTTTACAAAAACAAAAACATCTTTATTTAATTATAGTAAATGGTGGAAAAAGAAAATAAACGACACAATAAACATCGAAGTTATATATGTAAGATCTCTAATTCCTTTGAGCTGCAATAACTGGATGTGATCGGATTCTTCTTGCCGTTTGAACCACCGCAATGCCAAATCCAGTGCTTGAAAGGCCTCAACATGAGTTGATCTCGAATCATCTCCATCTGGATCGTCATTTAATCCCTATCATCTGTGTGATTATCGTTATGTGCAGAGCTTTCCAATTAACGCCTGGGTCGTCTGCATTGTAGACAAAATCCATGTCATATTCATTATGTTCAAGAGATCTCGTTAAATTATCGGAAAAAGAAACTGCCGCTGGGACGTCAGCATTTAATTTTTCACCATGAATCTCGCTTTGCCCAATCTCATGTCGCAATTTGAATTTTTCAGCCAAGTTTTATGTTTAATATCACTACTTTTTTATATGAAATGGGCCCCCAGATATGGTCTGCCTTGAAGCTCTTACCAACTGAATGCAACATCTTCCAACAATTCGGAATAAAGATTGTTTCATAGTGGTACGATATGAATTGCGCTTCTCAGTGTATAGATTAAATACGTTTCCTTTCCGTCGATATTTTGTAAGTTCTACTTAAAATATGTGACCACAAATTCAATGTACACGTCACATGAATGATTTGAAACTGATAACCTTGATTAGTAACCGACCGTATGAATGGAAACGGATTCACTGAAAACTATAACGAACAAATTATACCGACATAAGTTATGTATGTTAAGTTAATGAAATATTGACACAGCTAACAATCCGATATCTAAGAAGTAATTAAGCGTTTTATACGTGAATCGCCTTAGCACTTCACTATATATTTTGTATTTTTGATTTCCGTAAGCAAAATTTCGAAGACTGAAGCCCTGGTTTCCTTGAAAGCGTCACCGTCATATAGCGGCCGTAATATTACGGTGGGTGACGTCACCGAAAACGGTACAATGGAAAATAAAACAAGTGGAAACCAAGTAGGCGGTGTTATATACCACGTAAACAAAGATCCCCCGTTCTTCCGACATAGTGTTCTCAACAAATAAGCCCAACGCGGATTAAAGCGACGCGCAGAGCCGCGACCAGAATCAAATACATGTATTCAAATGAGCTAACGCGCAGTTGAGAGCAGCGCCGCGACCGGCAGCGACTTCTCGGCAGGGAATTCTGGTCGCAGCGCTGCCCTGCTCTGCGCGTCGCTGCGCTCAAGTGCGCGTTAGGTAGCGCCAGCGAGCGACGATTTTTCGTTTGTTTTCAATAATCGTCTCGGTCAGTTCACATACGAATAATCTAGTCCGCGCCATCAAGCAATTAATCCGTCGCAAAGTCGCGCAGAAAGTACATTGATGGTTACTGCGGGAACCGTGAAACAACAATGTACTGTCTTTAATAACCTAGATACTTATCTTCTTTTTCATTCTTGTGATATCGAGTGCCATTTTAATCCGCATGAGTCAATTTAATTAGTGTATCATATTTTTATGCGTGTTTTGTTTCGTGAAAATAGTTAACCTTTCTAAAATTGAGTTACCAAATTGTAGCGGTTATTATAATTACAGACTTCAGGTTTAAGACTGACGTCAAATGTTCCCTTCCGGTCGCAAACGGTCGCTACAGTGCGCGTTACCTTGGTCGCTGCGCTGCTTTGCGCGTCGCTCCAATCCGCTCAGGCCTATACTCTGTTAAAGTATTGAGTGCTAACAATGCTCGGTCAGAACCGATATTTCCTATGATTCGATCTTTTTTCCAATAAACCACTTCAGATCATTGAACGTTTGAACAACTGACATTCGAATAATCGACGCTCTACTGTAATATAATTATTAGGAATTGAAGATATGTTAAGGCGGGGGTGTAATATGTGAAAGTATGCCCTCAGTAACGGATCACAATAGACTCAAGTACCCAAACATATGTGAGACGAAGGCGAAAATTCAAAGATATCAAAGTATTTCCATACGGGGAATCCGTAAATGAGAGAAAGGAGAACTGTTTGTATGAAAAGATATGTATAGAGTAATCTATTTTTCTGTTGGGTCTAACACCCCAACCTAACCCTCTGCCTAAAATTGCACGTACCTGCTGTACATCGCACTGACAATGTAACACCCGCAACGTGGACTCCCCAAAAAAGAGTAAATTTTATAGATTTGTAGTGGGTCCAATGTAAGATTATTGCACTTATTCTTATCGACGGAATTCCCAATTTGTAGAGTAGAGGGCGTCGTGATCAAAACACTACCCCTTGAAATTTGTGCAAATATCTGGAGATTTGGAGATGTTCAAAAACAATTCAGACAGATTTTCAATTGTCTAAAGGGTATTAAATGATGGCTTAAGATTTTTAAAAGAGTAGTGGTGGCGGTAGTTTCTCTATGGAAGTTGATACATTTTGAAATGAAGATTATGCTATCATTTAGTGCTCTTCAAATAATTAAGAATCTGTCTTCACTTTTTTGTATACCTCCAATAGTTTCCTAGATATTTGCACAAAATTCAAGCGATAGTGTTTTTATTTGAGTGTCCTCCACTATACAAACGGGGGATTGCGCTGATAAGAATAAGTGCAATAATCTTACATTGGACCTCTATAAATCCACAAAATTTATTTATTTCAGAGTCCGGGTGCCGGTGTTCCGTTGTAAGAAATAGTTTCACATCTTCGTTTCAGGTATGTTTGAGTATTTCGGTTTAGTGCCATCCGCTACAGTGAGCAGAGACAATCTTAATACAATACTTTCACATACTTAACTCTCGCCTTAAGAAATCATAAATTGTACAGCAATTAAGTTACATGGACCGTACATGTATTTTAAAACTTAATTTTAAGTACAGCAGGTATGAAGTGTTGGAATTATTATTGTGACGATACTTTGTTTAATTTCAGTCTGACGATGCTCTGCAATAAATAGCAAAATTTCACTTCATGTACGGTTGCATCTGAATAATCACAATTTTCTGTCCGAGTGCCCGAAGAAATAATTGTAATTAATTCCACACTGTGCTTACTTTGTAGGCTTTTGCACGGTTACTTGTTAACTGCCCATTAACGAACCTAATTTTATTATTAGGTCGTTTATAGAGAGTCTTCTACATTTAATATATTATATTATATTATATTGTATTGTATTATATTTTATTAATTCCACACTGGACAAGAAACTGATATCATAGGCATTAAATGTATCGCAAATTATCTTATTGTGTTTGACAATGTTTGGTAGAGACTTCTGTATATAAGTTGATAATTACCGTTGAAACTATACACGTTTGGTCGTATTCTAAATAAGATGTTTGCGAATGCCGTTTAACACCTCCCCCTCCTACTTGACGCCTCTGGGTTATCCTCTCTACCGCAAGCATTTGTCATATGATGCCATATATGTATGTACGGGTAGACGTTATAGTACTGTAAGGTCGATGCATATACGGCATTCTTATGCGAAGTCTGCACATAGGTGCACGCTGTTTGCTTATTCGGTGAGCTTTATTAATCATTTTCAAATTAATAGTACATATTTGTGTTAGCGGTTGTTAGTAGTTAATCGACACGAGACTTTAATGTGTAATTACCGAAAATTGTTCTTTGGAAAACGAAAGGAAAAGTACGTATTCATTAGTTTCTTATTTTCTAGTCAGGGTACACTTATTGTACGTTTACATGTTTACGTAAATAAGCGCTAATAATTTGTTTTACGTATATACGTGCGTTATGTATGTGAGAACAAACATAAACATACATAAATGCCGCACTTGCCGTTTATTATAAAAATAACTAGCGGCCATGTCTTCCTCCCAAGCGTTGGCATCGATGTTTTGCTTTGGTAATATCTGTGCCGTGACTAGTTTTGTTGAGCTTTGGTTTATTCAAAAGTCTTTGGTTATGAGATTATTTAATACTGTTCATACTGTTTTATCTTCCCTGTAATTAATCCAGGTAACAGTTTATTGAAGTATTTTCGTATCCTTTTTATTTTCTAGAAAAGCGTTCTACGTTTATTTTAAGAATATGTCAGGTGATGTGCCTAGTAACAGTAGCCACAGCTTTTGTTTTATAACGGTTCTTGCAACGTGTTTGTTTATCAGGTGGGATGTATGTACGCATATCCAGTTTATTTCTCGATTAGAATAGTTTAATCGATGTGGTCAGTTATTTAAAATACCAATTACTTATTCATTAGCAAGGCTTTGTTTATAAAGAGAGGAACATTAGTTGCAGGTATTTTTTAAACTTCAATTTTTATTTATTTCGATTTATTTACACATTTGTGAAAATACTTCCCTTCGTCTGGACTAGCGAAGATTTTATAGTAAGAATAATGTTTTTGTCAAAAGTTCAAGCATGCACCGTGTCCCAAAGGAAATACTGTTACTCTCAAATACTCTCATAGATGAAAATAAAAGCGTGTGGATTATTTTCACGAAATGTTTGCGTAATATGAACTACTAATAGTATTTCAAGACGTATAGAAATTGAGTATGGCAATTTTAACAAAAGGAATTTTAATATAGTAATTACAACATTACTGCGAGGAAATGTTTAAAGTTCTTCGCTTTCCACCATCACAAAATTAGGCGTACCTCGTCTTTTTGTAACTTAATATTTCCTAGGCAGTAAACATCTTTCGTCTTTGTTTGTAACTCAATATTTCGTATTTTGTACTCTGGTATCTATTACAGTTCCTAGACATTGTAGATAGATGGACAGTACAAATTAAATTTTTCGTTACTAATGGTGGCATGTTTTTATGCATATTTGTATAATGTTGTTCCTGGAATTTCTTGTATTTGTTCAGTTTTGTTTGCTAACATTCCATTTTAGCACTTCCCATATGTGCTTAATCGATATTGATTCTGGAGATGCGGGAGAGAGCAATTTAAATTTGGCGCATGGCTCTGAGGCATATCTTTTATATCTTATCCCCCTTAGTAATCTCAAGATCGTTTGCAATATTGGCTACCATGTTATTCCAAAAACTTAGAAAACCACCCCTATCTAGGTATGTCTCAATACCATAAACACAATCTGTTGAATTCATTTCGTGTTTGCTATGACCCGTCTTAATATATATTTTATTACAGTAGATTCAGTTTCTTATTGACTAAACACTGAAGTTGTAAACTCATTTAAAATAAAGTTGTGTTCTAAGAAAATATGTTTTTAATTATTTTTATGTTTTATTTAATTTTTGTAGACCAGATGGTCTCAACTCGGAGAAACTCGAAGATTAGAAACAATATACATTGCGTAAAATATAGAAACGCGCCTCGAGGTCAAGTATGTATCGTAAAAATGTAAGTTTCCGCAGAGCACCTTATTTATTAGTGGTTGTGGTGAATATTCAGTACAATTGCTGTACTCGTTCATATCATCACAACCACAGGTTAACGCTGTGGAAATTTACATTTTACCGGTGCACAACTTTGAGCCGTGTTTCTATATTTGACGCGCTGTATATACATACGAAATATGCAGATTGCCGATTCTGAATTCTATTCCAAGATGATCATTCTAGAAAACCAGTCCGAACTACTACTACTACAGCTACGACACCGTTTATGAAAAGGTATTCTCTAACGTTGCTCCTATAGATGCTTTCACAATGATAATATTTTGAACACCATAGCCTTATGACATTAGTAGATGCGTGTCATCTTTTTCATTAACTGACAGCAATTATATTCTAATATTGTACTACAGGCTCTCATTAATTTATAGATGTTCCCCCAGCTGTCTACCCTTTCAGGAATGAAGATGTGTCAGTTTGCGGCGATATTGTGAGGTTATTTGGAAAGGTGTTTGTTGAAGCTTTTACATAGTCATCATCCAAAGGTAATTGATAGATATTACTCTTATAAATCAAAAAAATACCCTATTAAATTTCAAAATAAATAAGAGTTTCCTTGATAAATAAGCCAACCAGTTTTCACTTGTATAGTGTCACTGACATGGCATATCGTTGGAAAGTTTTCATTAAATTATATATTTGATGTGATTTATTTATATAAATAATTGTGTAGTGAGCAGCTCATAGAGCAGCTTCTCCGTGTGATACAGTGTCAGCAGCCTCTCCCCACATACGTGGGCTAACAGTTAAGGCTTTAGGCTACGTTCATTTGCAACACTGTTGGCGTTCGTTTACGACTTCTGCGATCCAGTAGTCCGCTTAGTCACGTTAAAAATTGAGTACCTGTGTTTATTCCGAAAAAGGGGTACTAATGCGGTTGTCTAATGTGCTATACTCGCCATCTTACCACGTATAATCCCAGAATGAATTTGAGCGCAGCAACCGGGTGAGAGCAAAGATG
The DNA here is from genome assembly GCA_038088585.1 of Chrysina gloriosa. NCBI lineage: Eukaryota > Metazoa > Arthropoda > Insecta > Coleoptera > Scarabaeidae > Chrysina > Chrysina gloriosa. Next base: position 30,264,581 of record CM076092.1, read on the forward strand.
CAGGGTGTTCGGCGCCCCATTTTGGAAACCGTACTCCTTCATGAAGCTTTAATGTCTCGACATTGATAATTCATTATTAACTTCGTTTTTGTTAATTTAGATCTAGAAATAAGTAGAAGTTTCAAATCCCAATGCTTGCGTAACAACATACTGAGCTAATGCATAGTTATATTTTCCAGGTGTTTATTAACTTGTCTTGCATCCTAAAGCAGATAATGGAAGATCATCCAATGGATTTGAAGGACTTCGATGGAGCTGCTTTGGATTTATTACACAGCCAAGGTACAACACTTTCAAATTAGTTTCTCCAAAGTTTTATGTGTTTTAGTTGGACTCTTTAAGAACCTATTTTTTTAGAGAGAGGTTTTAGAGTAGAAAACAATATCCCTCAGCAGAATTTTAACATTCATTCTAGTTCCTTTAAGGGTTATGCATATATTCTGCTAAACTAATTTTAGCTTTGATTGATTTAATAGTGTCAGAGAACAATCAAACAATTATTATGCAGTTACATGATGTTCTAGGACGGATAGAAAGTTAATTCAGCTTTACAGAATATGTTTAAGCCACCATACATTTTTGCTACACTTGTGTAAAGAAATGATGCTTGGTGCTTGAAAGATTTGGCAAAATAAAACTTTAAAGAAAGCCATAGCAATGGATGTATGCAGTTTTTGGGTTCTAGCTTCTGTGTGGGCGGGGATGGTATGCTTAACTACGATTCTTAACGGACTATTATTTTACACCACAAAGTTTCCATGCTGTTATTTCGAGGAGTTATTATAAATTATTGTATCATTAGGCGGAGTCCTGTCGTTGATTTTACAAGTAACTAACAAGTGGAACTGTGACTGGTACCATTATTGTATTTTTAGCTTGAAAATACCCAATTAAAAAATAGCTTTAGTAATATCACCTGTCGCTGATTTCACATGTAACTAACAAGTGGAACCGTAACCACATGTTGCCCCTCTTACAATGTTCTGTATTAATGCATAGCTATATGTATGTTCTAGATATGGCTTGTCTTGTATCCTAGAGGCGATAACGGGACAATTTTCAGCAGGCATCCAAAGCGTTTGAAGGACTCTGATAGAGCTGCTATATAATAGCCATCCGAAGGTAAGGTTTACAATTTAGCTTTTGATTAATTGCACTACAAAATTAGAGGACTTTGGAATTAGTTTTTCTCAAGTTCTTTATTTAGTCAGTTCAACTTTTTTAAGTTTAACATCATTTTCAAGGAGTAGTTATAGATTACACAATAATATTTGGGGTTAAAATCTTAAAATCTGAAATTTCCCTATTTTGAATAACTCTGGTCTGTACGTATGATTCAAGCTGTCTGTATCTGGCTTACGGAATAATTTGTAATCCTCCGACAATCCCTCAACAGCAATTAATTTTTTGCTTAAAATGAAGATTAATACATAGTCACATGCAGCTACTTATTGAGTGTTATCGAATAGTATTTCTTGCATTTAGGTAATTTTTCCACGAATTGCTTCATATTTGTTACATCTCTTGGATCTTGCTTTAATATACTTTCTCATACATTATACCTAGTCTACCAGTAGTGTTGTTTTCAAGTTGGACCTTTAATTTAACTATTAGTATTAGTCTGTATGAGGTTGGGTGCTGATTCCCTTATGGACTGGGCAAATATGCGTAATGATGAGTCATCTGTACATTTCACAATATAATATATTACAGGCGACAAAGGGCAGATGACCCATCATACCACATATTTGACCGGTCTATTTATTGATTTTCATAGTTTTGGTTTCTATTCTCGGATTTGTCGTTCTATATCATTCTTCTCCAATTATAAAACCGAGTTTCTCTTAATCCGTTTTTATTTTCTTTTGTTCATCACACAAAATAATCAAATAGTATCACTTGTATTGTGGGTAGAACAAAAGAACAAAATAAAATAAAAAGGATTAAGAGAAACTCGGTTTTATAATTGGAGAAGAATGATATAGAACGACAAATCCGAGGATAGAAACCAAAACTATGAAAATCAAGAAATAGACCGGTCAAATATGTGGTATGATGGGTCATCTGCCCTTTCCCGCCTGTAATATATTATATTGTGAAATGGACAGATGACTCATCATTACGCATATTTGCCCAGTCCATAAGGGAATCAGCACCCAACCTCATACAGACTAATACACTGTAATCTTCCTCCATGCTGAAGAAGAAAAACAAATATAGTTTTTTCTCCCGTGTTATATTGAGATGTAGAAGTCGAGTTTTTGCCTGCTGTTGTAAGATGCTTCATCAGGATTGGAAATCGGATAGTACAATAATAGGATAACTCGACGTATTAACAACGGTGATTTCAGTTAAAGAAGTTTAACTTACCAGATATGTTACTGTAGTTGGACGCTAACATAAGTATTAGTACGAGTTATAGAAATACAGATCTGCCTTATACGCAACAGAAGCGCCACTGACGAAATTTAATTTGTCGCTATAGTTGAATTTACGGAATATATCTTGTTGAGGAAGTTCAAGTTAAGGAAGTTTCACTGGGTATTCTTTTTCTTATTTCCTTGATATTGTTTTCTCGTAAAATTTTACGGTTTTACCTTTTATTATCTTCTTTTCTATCCTTGAACACTCTGGTGGTTTTCTTCTTGTTCCTTTCTTTGTTTTTTAATTTCATTCATCTAAGTGATGTATTGACTTCATTTTCAACGTAATCATTTGGCACTTCATTATTCTACTATCTCTACTCGGTAATTATTTGTTTAATTTATTTTAAACTTATTTTCGTATCTAACTCTATACTTTCCCTCTATTATTCATTTATTTTGTCTACAGCTACCGCAGTAGGTGTTTGAGTGCCAACAACCTTTACAATTATTTTTGCAGAAATGGAAACAAAGTGACATGACTTATTTTTTAAAAATTATCATGAACTATTAGTATGTACTTATATCTTTCTGATATATTCCATGCCGTTTTTACATTATAACAAAGTTACTTGTAGAAGGCATATATGTTTTGTTATGTTCTAGAATTAAAACCCCCTTGAGTTTAAGTCGACTTCCAATTTATGCATTCAACTATCCAACTGTTCGCATAGTTCTTCCATAGAGCTAATATCTAGGGATAAGTGGTGTTTTAGAGTAGAAAGTTTATAGAGGAGCCATCCTTTAATTAGGTGGGAAGTACGCTTAAGAGCGTTATCCTGTGGCAAGTAATTACGACCTTCTAACAGTCGATTGCGAACACTTAATACCGATGAAATTTGTCTTATGCACGTAAAATAAAAGACAGACACAGGTTTATATACTCCTCTTGTGTGTCCATCGACCTTTTATTCATATTATTCAGTTACATCCGGTGGAACTAGGGGTTTATTTTCAACAATATTTCGGTTTTTAACTCGTTAGGATATAATATATAGATTATACAACGTGAGCGAAAATGGCTAATGACAGGGAGGTCGGGAACCAAATATACAAATTGGCATTATCAAACAATACACTTATACATTATGAATAATAAATCGTAGGCACAACACTTTTTCCTCAATAATAATTGTAATTTTTGATCTTTCTTTAATTCTACATTAAGTTTTCACAAATAATCCTATAATTCTCATCTAATTTCTTAACCCAACGGCTAGGTTATTTTTGTTGGTAATGTTGCAAACGTACTTAAGCTTGTAAGGTATTTTTTTCAAGATCGGTTAAACTTGATTTTTTTATTGGTACCAAAACTATGTTAAAAATTATGTATCTGAACTTTGGAAGTAGTGTGTGTAACGATAAAATACTAGTTTTAACAAAGCTTCTACAGCTTTAATTTTTTTTTTTTAATAATAACTGATGAACCAGGAAGTTTACGGGCTCGAAATTTTGCATACCGTCTATTCGTTACGATAGCTATCGACGAGGTTCTTTTTTGTAAATTCCTTGTTTGTTGTTGCATTTGGCCTCAATTACGGAATAGAGAAACGATCATGGGCTTATCGTCATTTTTGCACTTCAAGAAAATAACGATAACAAAGGAATGAACAAAAATGCCCTCTGACAAGTCTTATCTACCATCGAATATGTGGAATTCAAAATTTCAGACCTGCAATCCTGCTAGTTCTTCACTTATTATTGAAAAAGATTAGTCCTACCCGAGCTCTTAAGTAGATATCCCTACAATTTTGCGCGTGGGGCATTTCAATCGTCGTCAGTCATTTTCGCTCACACTGTATGTTGCATAATATTGACCGGTTATTTTCGCAAATTCAGATAGACTGTTTGGTAGAGCGAGTCTTCGCTTAACGTCATCCGCTTACTGCTTCGGTATAAATATAGGTACATTTCCAAAGTTGCAGTGGTTTGGTGGTGAATTTTAAGAGCCTAACCCCAAAGTTAAGCGAGGACTTAGTGTACTTCAACCTATTTTTTCTTCGGTTATCGTTTCTTATCTTTCGGTCCTCCGATAATTAACAATAACGAGTTTGCTAGTGGTCAATGTGCACATGCATAAATTAACAGCAACTGATAAAATAATTCAGCATTTTCAAGATTATATTGTGGTCGGTGTCCTTTTCTCATGAGTTTGTATACTCATTTCTTTGGGTAGTTAGGAATAGCTAGTTAAATACCCATTAAACCTGCAAATACCATCAAAACACCAACCATGGATTTTTCGACATTTCTTATATTATCATGCGCGGAGATTTCATAGTACCGCGGCTCTGGCGTCAGGGGCGTACTGAGTACCATTAGTACCACTTAGTAAGTCAAGGGTTGTCGCCAAAAAAGTGTCTGTTCGGTTTGTGTAAGTGTTTTGGTGACAATTGCGTTACGTGCTCGTCGTCTTTGCAATGGTCCATTCTCGTGAACAGCGTGCGGCCGTAAAGTTTTGCTCCATGCTCGGAAAAATTTTCACAGAAATGTTTCCCGGTTTACAAGGATGTTGGTATTGACAGAGTCGAATATTTGGGTGGTCTCCTTTTTTCAAAAGAGGTGAACTGTCGATTGATGGCGAACCTTGCCCTAGTTGCCTTTCCACGGTTCAAACCGATGAATATATTGAAAAGAATTGTGGAGGATCGATGACGGATTATTGAGAATGTTGAGAAGCTATCTGGAGTTCAGTTCAGCAAATTTTTACGGAAAATTTAAGGATGGAAAAAGTGGCTGCCAAGTTCATGCCTCGAAACCTGACTGCCAAACGATCCAAACTTTTCTGAAAGTTCATCACAGGCAACTAATTATTGCGCTACGGTTACGATCCTGACACGAAGCAATAATAAAGCTAGTGAAAGACATGGAGTTAGACGGGGTTAGACCGGTGTAAAATTTGAAAAAGATCGAAAAAATGTTTGCTTTAAAAGATAGTTTGAAGCCTGTAGAATATGGATCTAAAGGTCCAAGTATAAATTCTAATTAGTTTCTGAGTTATAGAGTCTAGAACAGACTCGTATTCGCGCGCCGGCCGCTCTAGATTGGTCGTGCGCGCAAGACGTGTCTGTTGTGGGCCTGAGTGAGCATTTATTGCCGACTTGATTAGGAGAAACAAAAATTCAATAGAAAAAATGAAAACTGCAATATGGGCAACGTTACAGCACACATCGTTAATTGACGTTAAATCCCAACATGTTATAGGAGCAATTACTCCTATCTACAAGAAACTTAGCAACAATGATTTGTTAGGGCGCTGTTTAGGTGGTTTCACTCAAAATTCGAACGAGAGTCTGAACGCGTTAATTTGGACCTTCGCCCCAAAAATAACATTTAGTAGTGTCACATAAGTTAAAACTGCTGTCAATATTGCCAGCAGTATATTCAATAATGGTTATTCAAGCATTCTTTTAATGATAAATACCATGAATATAGTCATCGGGCCGGTTACAGCAAGCATGAACTCCGATCGCTGAGGCATCTACGTTCAAGGCATCTAAAGAAGGTCGTATTTTAAGGCGGTAGAGCAAAGCAGGAAATGACGATGAGGGAGATGACTAGTACAAAGCTGGCACGGCAGATAAACCATAAACACACAAACTTTTGTATTATATAATATAAAAAATGTATTGTAAAACTTTAGATGCGTTTTTCTCGAAACTACGCTACCAGTAAATGCTGCGAAAAAAAAATTACTTTTCTTAACATGGTAATAAATAGTATTAAAATTATTATTTTTCTTTTGAATTTATAGATTTTATATCGTCATAGTTTACTTAACTAAACTACCAGATTGTAGGTGTACAGCTTTCTTATTTCTTTGGCAATTCACACTTGAAGATTACCTACTTTTTTGGCCGATCACACCGGTCTAACCCCCAAGCAAATTCGTCAAGTAAAATCAAACGTCAAAACATTACTGATTAGTTTTTTCGATATGAGAGAAGTCGTCCATTAATAGTTTGTTCAACAGGGCCACGCAGTTAGCCAGGCTTTCTACCTGGAAGATTGGGGAACAGTTTGGGGCCGAAGATGACTAATTTGAGGCAGTCAAGCGGCTGGTTTTTCCATCACGATAATGCCCCTGCTCATACAGCGCTGCCTGTGCTTCAATTGTTACCAAAAAAATAGCATGACTCTTGTGCCTCTTTCCATTCATCCGACCTTGCCCCCTGTGAGTTTTCTGTTCCCTTGAATGAAGAGACATTAAAGGAAAGTACTCCGCCGACGTTGCTAAGGATGAATAAATAAGCGATGGAGGGGCGTTGGCCATCACAGAAGACAAATTTAAAAATGCTTTGAGCAATGTTAGAAAGGAATGGACAAACGTATTAATGTCGGTAGAGGGTACTGTGGACGCGTTTTGTTGAAAAATTAAATAAACATATTTAAAAAAAGTTCGGTTTCTTTTGGTACCCCGGTATTTTGGAACTATATATATTTTCTTGAACTAATTTTGAAGAGTGATTCGTGAACATGGAAAACGACATATTCAGTTCTGTAGCAGTTTGGCAAGTGCAGCTCTCGCAATATAAGTTGGCGAAGGGTGGGAGTGAGTTCGCGCAGATAGAGGAGGGATAGATTACCTATCATTCGTCCTGCAACGTAAAGGTAATTCCTATGCACTATCTGAATCAGACAGGTGAGAGGTACATGTCCTAAATACGTTTACGGCGCATCCCCACCGCTCGCCAACTTATATTGCGAGAGCTCTAGGTGATTACGGATTTAATTTAAGAATATATTTTTCTTTCTTAGAGTAAAGTAATCTTATTCAGCAATAGATTACCTTTGTTAATAATTACTTTTTGCGATCGATATAATGCGAATCGATATGACGCCGCGTTTCATGGAAATTTAACAATTATGACATCAAGCCCAACCCTCGCTTATCACTCACTCCAACTTAAAAACTTTAAATAGCAATCCGCCATGTAACAAGACATCGTTGGAATTGTGTAGCTATTATTGTAAACTATTTAATTCTATTGAGCAACGCTAGATAGTCCCCTTCGCTTTATCTCTACTCTTACCTGTAAAATGATATATTTTATTTAATACAGTCAACTCTGACAATAGTGCGCAAGATGTTTACCTTGCCCCCACTCTTCTCGTATCCCGTTTCAACTACCGCTCTCTAGCAATAGTGCCACCCCAGTAGCGGCTTCGTGTGTAATATTTTGAACTTATATGTACAATTAGGCATAGGAGTGGGAGCATCGCTCAAATAAAAATGAAGGGAGAGGGCATTATTGCCAGAGTTCACTGTAAATTGATTTTTCCTAAATAATACGAATGTAGCTCTTGGAATTGAATGACGTCGAATGTTACTGTTGATTCCGGCGAGGTTTTTAAATGGGTCCAGCAAAATGGCGATTGCGTTGGCCATTGTACAGGACCTCCTCTACCAATCCATTGGTGACAAATTCTCGAAAGGGCGGGCACTACGTAGTCCTGTTGAAAATAAGAACGGTGAAAAAGTAGTATGGAGGATGGATGGAGGTCTAACGTACGTGTATCAGTTTAGTTGTGAATATAAAATAAATAGAAGTGCTTACAGTTTCATCTGAGTTGTTACTAAATTCATATCAACAAAAGATAGAACCCTATGCAAATTCATGTCACCATCCACATCTTGTTGGTTTATCACCTCCTGTACGATATGTGGTTCGGCCATGTTTTGTAACAACTCCAACACTCGACTAAGTTCCAGTAATGTTCATATATTAGGATTTTGGGATTGCTGTCCTTTTCAAAGATGTGCATCTGCCTAATGGGGGTTAATTATGTCAACCATTTCACTATGAGAATACGTACATGCATTTGTCGCAAATATTTTACGCCAATTCGGAGATAGTTCGAATTTGTTCACCCATCTCTCCGCAAGATTGTATTCGTTTGGCATTATCATTTTCGGTTAATCCTAGAATGATCTGTACGGAAAAAAATATGAAGATTAAGTTATTTCCCCAAAGAGTAGGGATAAATTATCTTTGCAATAGATACTTTGGAGATGACATTAGAATCGTTGCAAACTGTACCTAAACTTTTTGGCTGCGTGCCTTCTTCGGGCATTCGTGATTCCATACGTTTTTATTCCACCGACCCCATCTTTTCAAATTTCGAGATTAATTATACTTTTGAATCAGTGACAAATTTTCCCAAAGCTCTACCATTAGAAACTAACGATCTACCCTGAATTCGCTTTCTGTAACAGTAGCGTGACTAGAATTCACTTCTTTCAATAACCCAATTTTTTTTAATTTCAAATGGGATTTAACTAAAAATTATTGTTTTGTTTTCTGAAATACCATTTCACATCATCCCCAACATCTACCAAAAACGCAAACACAGCGATCGTAGTAGTAGCTCACAATAATCCCATCACAAGTAGCACACAATAATCCTATCACAAGTAGCTCACAATAATCCCTACGCCCTACTACTGAAGCAGTTACTAATTACATACCCAAAATTACCTCTGGTGGTGTGATATTAATGGGAAAATTTTTTAAGACCTTTCCAATAAAGTTTTACAAGCGGCAGTTGATATTTACAATTTTTAATTTGGGGTGAAGCTATATTTGTAGTCATTGTAGTCCATAACTACTGAAACGGTTTTCAATATTTCACCATACCTTTTTAAAAATAGACTGTAGGTACTTTGTGCAAGTTGTCAAATGGACATCCGGTATGGAATATCATGTTAATGTTCTTCATTGTTTCCGCGTCGTATACTTCTATTTCACCTGCCTCAAGTGTCTAGGACGTGTTTTCCAATTTCGCTTTCTGGTAATCGATGTAGTGTTTGTCTCCATTCTTTTCTGCCCCTCGCCGTTGTTTTCCAGTCTCTTATTGCCATCTTCTATACTTTTGTTCTTGCCTTTTTCGGCCTCCCTGTTCCTTTCCTCCCAACTGGTTTCCTTTTCGTTATCAGATTCGGTATTCGTCCATTTGACATTTTCTGTATATGGCCTAACTATCCAAGGCTGTATCTGTATGTGTTTAATCATACTTGCTTTCTTGCACAATCTTTTCAATTTCTTGTTCGTCCTTCTTTTCCAGCTGTCCTCTGTTTTTCTTCCCCGATAGATAGCTCTCAGTATTTTTCCCCGTCTGCTTAGAATATCTTCCGTTTTGTTGGGTGCCCACGCCTCTGCTGCAGATGTTAGACTAGGTGCACACGCATCGATTTCGATCGTACGGAGAAACATCGTATGATCAAATTCTTTTAGCGGTACAGAGTAGAGTATAGGAGGGTGCACAAACTTGGAACTCCACACGATACGGCACGATCTCCGTATTGATGCCGTGCATTGCCACTACCATCGACGGACGCCGTGTGGTTGCCGTTAATACAGTGGCGTATATGATTCAAAGGACACTTGCATACTCCATGATTTTTATTCGTACGATAAATCTTCACGTTGATCTCTGTCGCAATGTATTTTCGAGAGCCAAAATTTTAATAAAATAAGATGTAGAGGACTCTCTATAGACGATCTACTAATAAAATTATGTTCGTTAAAGGGAGTTAACAAGTAACCGTGCAAGGAACACACATGATAAAATAACGTACGATATTTTATCGTACGATCGAAAATCGATGCGTGTGCACCTAGCCTTACTGTTGCTCTTAGTACAGTTCGATATATTGTGGTTTTTGGCTTTCTGGATACACATCTGGAACTCTACTTCAAGGTGCTAAATTTTTGATTTCCTTTAATTCTAGTTCTGATTTCTTGTACCTACAAGTATATAAATTGATTCGCCCTCCCGAAATTATATTCTTTTTCTTCCCGTGCTATCCCAGTAAGACTTTCTGTTTTCTCTTCTCCGCTTCCCATCACCATGTATTTTGTTTTTTCTTCATTAATTTCACCGCTATTTTGTCAGCCCTTTTTGAATTTACTATCATGGTTAGGTCAGTAGCAAAGGCCACTGCCTGATGTTCGTGATGCTAAGAATTTTATCTTTAGCTTACTACTAACTTGTGTCTACTGGACGTTTATTCTCTAACACTGAAAGATGAAAAAAAAAGTTTGGGTTATAAATATGAAACGCTTCTGTTGTGTTTCAGTTCTAAATTGGACTAAGTGTTGGAAATTTCTAGCGAAAATAATTTTAGCAATGAATATACATTTTTTATTACCCGTTTAGATCAAAATTTTATGTTTTTATAAATATAAAACGCGCCTTATATCAAATGACGGTCAAGGAAAAGTGCCTGCTAAACCTAAAAAGTTTGAACGTTAAAAATTTACAAGTATACTTGTAAATTTTGCAAAAAAGGTGGCGTAGTGTCCTGTATAGTAATTAGACTAAGATCAATTCATTTGAAAATGATGCTGGACAGAACGTTAAACGTGCAAAAGACCAATAATTTATCTCGCCACACAAAGAAAATATTAAACATGGCGGAATGGTATAAGGTTCTTTTTCCTGGAATGACGTTCCACCAATTTTTGACACTCTTTGGTTAACAGTTCACGTAATCTGGTTTTAATAGAGTTATTGTTTATACTCATAATTATATGTATGCCCTTTTCTGCGGGCAGTAGGTAGATATCCATTACCAATTTTGGCGTCGGTACACTAGTAGTACTTCCTGCTTTATTATCCGTCTTTGATTTTCTTTTCTGTTTTCTCAATAACATCGGCTTCGTCTTTTGCTCTCGTGACTACTATATTATTTTTCTTGTGGTATTTAGATTATAGAATTTTCTCGTAATCTGTCGACCTAATTTTTATCTCGATGTATTTTTGCTTAAATTCACGATGTGGTATTGGTTTTCTCAAATATTTTATTTAGTTTATTGGTTTTATGATGTTATTTGCTGAAAACAACTCCTGAACGACATAACGGCTCATTGTGCCTTAGTTAGTGCATTAGCTCAGTTTTCTATATACAACTTAACATGCTACCAATGGGAATCTTTCTCTACTTCTGTTTGCAATGAACAGCGGTAATGGTTCCTTGCTGCTTCCGTTCGGTGCTCTTTCGGCGTGGGCCGCGCATCTCCGGAGAGTTCTTGTTTTTCATCTTGGGTGTTTTCTTCCGGAGTCTTCCACCACTGGTTTAGCTATGGGGGATCTTACCAAGGTCGCCTCTCTAGCATGTCCCTCTCGGTCCAGCCGCAAAGCTCATCTAAAGCACATAAGCCTTCTACGACGTCACAGTCAATAGTTTTTTATTACGTACACTTAATTCCATCTGTGTCATAAAGTCTGTGACCCACACCAATAATAGGTATATAACCAATGAATGAATTGGAAAAGGGCGAGCCCTATAAACTGACAGTACAATTACATACGCCAGAAAAAAGTTCATAATGCTCTAATTAAATTTTGAGGACTGATTTTATGAGTATTTTAATCCACAATCCCCTAATCCTTAATTGGCGTACAACAAAGGTGCGTTAGTGATTTATTGTCACATTTTAGGCGCACTAGGAGTTGACTCTCATTGAGCTTAAAATATGTGGAAGTGATGCCCGTCCTATAAAAGAAAAAGTATTGTGCTCGAAGCAATAAACAAATCAAAAGTTGGTTCTGCACAAAAAAAAATGATCGCAACGTAAATTCAAGTGAATGCAGAAACAATCTGTCTTTCGTGTAGAAAGAAATATCCGTTTTTCAGCTCTTTTTCTCTTTTCGCAGTACTACTACCAAATTAAGTAATGTTGTATTTATTACGCAGAGGGCAGTACAACGAAGAACTAAATTGTTATAACAACTAGGTAGTATCATTTGGAAATGCACATATGTATGTATATATTAGTTAAAATTATTTCTTTGGCGTCTCAGATAGTCAAAGTGATTAATTAACGGCAGTAGTAGGTACATGCGTTGACGTTTCGCTAGATATAGCATATCATCATCAGACTGAAATTAATCAAGCAAATAATCATCGCAATAATAGTTGTCTTTAAGCTAACACTTTAGTATACACGAACCACTAATAACGGTCAATGTACAGCTGAGCGTCGATTATTCCAACCAATTTTGTCGGGGTTGGTTGGGATAATCAAAATTTACTAAAAAATTAAAGAGAAAAAAGGAAGGTGCATTTTAAACTTTCAAACACGGTTTTAGAAAAAAAAACATTTTTATTTAACTATAGCACATAGTGGAAAAAACATAAACGTCACAAAAGTCATTTAAGTTGTATATTTAAGATGTATTTGGCATAAAAAGCCGCAATAGTCGTCTGCTTTAATGATGGTTTCTTTCCGATGCCCTGGATCACCACTGTTCACAAGTAGCCACTTATTCACGTTTTCTTCATCACAATCCACCCGTCTTTTTGGCTCCTTTATATTAACGGAACTTCCGCATTTTTAAAACGAAATGGGTTTTTCGATTGTTCTATCAAAAGCAGTACATTGTAAAAATAGTCCTTGTCATATTCATTCCGTTCTAGAAATCTCTTTAAATTCTTGAAAAAAGAAACTACTGCTGTTGGCACTTAATTTTTCACCTAGAATCTGGATTCATCCATTCCCATGTTGCAATTTTTCAGCCAAGTTTCATGTTAAATTCCATCACTTTTTCATATAAAATGGGCCCATATATGGACTGCATAAAAGCCCGTCTTCGCAAAAACCAAATGAATCTTCCAACAATTCGGATTAGTGGTTGTTTCATAGTTTTACGATATGGTATCACTGTATCGATCAAGTGCATACCTAGTAATTGAATTAGAATTTTTTATTTCCGTTATCGTTGGTTTTGCACCACCGAACTTGGTACCTAGTGCCCGACCATTTTGACATTTTGCAAGTTTTACTTAAAATATGTCATTTCAAATTCAATGTAGACTTCACAATGAATCATTTGAAACTGAGAACCTTGATTGGTAACCGACCGTATGAATGGAAAGGGATTCATTGAAAAAGCCAATGAACAAACTAGACAGACATATTTTTAGTAAAGAAATACTGACACAGCTAACAACACTCTTTCTAAGAATGAATTAGCAAAAACAACCCGTTTTGCGGGAATACCGCTCTGAATAAATACTGTTGCATGGAGCGTTAACGATGTTCGACCAGAACCGACGTTTCCTATGATTCGATTTTTATTGTATGAAGCCAGTTTGGATCATAGAAACTTTTGAATGACTGACATTCTGATAATCGACGCTGTACTGTAATTTAATTATGAAGAAATTAACATATGTAGAACGTATCTGAGACGGAGGCGACAATTTAAATATATGAAAGTATTTCCTCAGGGAGAACCCATAAAGGAAAGAAAGAAGAACTGTTTGTATGACAAGATATGTATAGAGTAACCTATTTTTGTGTAGGGCCTAACATCCCAAGATGGCCAGAAATATTCTGATAATGTAACACCGGAAACGTGGAAAAATTAAATTTTGTGGATTTGTAGAGAGGTCCGACAGAATTCCCAATTTGTAAAGCAGAGGGCGCCATGAAGAAAATACTAATCCTTGTAAATTGTGCAAATATCTCGAAAACTATTGGAGATGCTGAAAAAATTGGGACAGATTTTCAATTGTCTGAAGGGTACTAAATGATGACTTCAGATTTTCAAAAGAGTAGTTATGGGGGTGGCTTCTCTATGGAAATTAATAAATTTTGAAATGACGATTATGCTATCATTTAGTGCCCTTCGAACAATATAAATCTGTCTTAACTTTTGTTGTATACCTCCAATAGTTTTCCAGATATTTGCACAAAATTCAAGCGATAGTAATTTTATTAGAGCGCCCTCCACTATACAAATGGGGAATTCCCTGATACGAAAAAGTGCAATAATGTTACACAGGATCTATCTACAAATCCACTAAACTTAATTTTTTCTGGGTGGACAGGGTTCCCCCAGGTCCCTTGTAGGAAATACTTTCACATTTTCGTCTCACATATATTTGGGTGTTTCGATTTACTGAGATCCGTTACAGAGAGCAGAGACAACTTTAGTACAATATTTCCACATATTTAACTCTCGCCGTAAGAAATCTGAAATTTTACAATAATTAAGTTACATCGACGGTACATGTATTTTAAAACTTAATTTTAAGTACAGCAGGTATGAAGTGTTAGAATTATTATTGTGACGATACTTTGATTGTTTAATTTCAGTCTGATGATGCTCTGCATTAAATAGCAAAATTTCACTTCATATACTGTTGCATTTGATTAATCACAATGTTACTGTCCTAGAGCCCCAAGAAATAACTGTAACTAATTTCACACTGGACAAGAAACTGATATCATAGGCATTAAATGTACCGCAAATTATCTTCTTGTGTTTGACAATATCTGCTAGTGATCCCTGTATATATAAGTACATAATTACAGTTGGAATTAAATACCTATGCGTTTATTCTTAGTAAGAAGTTTTTGTGACCCGCGTACCCTCCTCCCCTCCCCCACCCACTTGACGCGTCCACATTATCCCCTCTCCGCGTAGAATTTGTCGTGTGATGCCATATACAGCATTCTTATGCGAAGTCTGTACGAAGTTGCACGCGGTTTGCTTGTTCATTTAGTTTTACTAATCAACTTCAAATTAGTGCTTGTTTGTTTTATCGGTGGCTATGAGTTAATCGACGCTAGGCTTTAGTGTGTAATTGTCGAAAATTGTACCTTGGTTAACGAAAGGTAAAGTATGTATTTATTAGATTCTTATTTTCTAGTCAATTTACAGTTATTGTACGTTTACATGTTTACGTAAATAAGTGCGAATAATTTGTTTTATGTATATACGTGCGTTATGTATGTGGGAAGAAACATAAACATACATAAATGCGGCACTTGCCTTTGTATTATAAAAATAACTGGCGGCCATGTCTTCCTCCCAAGCGTTGACGTCGCTGTTTTGCACTGGCGATGTCCGTACTCTAAACTTGTTTTGTTGTGCTTCGGTTTATTTAATATCTTTGCTTATGAGATTATTGAATATTGTTCATACTGTTTTGCTTTCCCTATAATTATTCCATGAAACAATTTATTGAACTACTAAAATTTCGTGATATACTCCATTTTGAGTTCTAGGTTTATTTTAAGAACATGTCATGTGATGTGCGTAGTAACAGTATGTACAGCTTTTGCTTTCTAACGGTTTTTGCGACGTGTTTGTTTATCGGCTGGCATGTATGTACGTGTATTCAGTTGATTTTTCGATTCGAATAATTTAATCGATGTGCTAAGTTGTTTAAAATGCCAATTACATATTCATTTGCAAAGCTTTGTTTATAACGACAAGAAGATTTGATGCAGGTATTTTTTAAAGTTTAATTTATTCGGATATATTTACATATTTGTGAAAATACTTCTCTTCGTCTGGGCTAACAACGATTTTATAGTAAGAATGTTTGTTCGATACTTCAAGGGCACACGGTACCAAAAAGAAAATACAGCTAGTCACAAATTTAGGAATCTTAGATGAAAATAAGAGCGTGTGGATTATTTGCACGAAGTTTTTGTATAATACGAACTAGGAATAGTATTTCAAAACATAAAATTTGGGTATGGCAATTTTAATAAAAAGAATTGAAATATAATAATTACAACTTTACTGCGAGGAAATGTTTAAAGTTCTTTGGTTTCCACTATCACAAAATTAGGCGTACGCAGTAAACATTTTAAATTTCGGGGACAGTATGTTGGTCGTTCCGGCAATAGTGGACATTGGCCAATTTTTAAGCAAAATGCATTCGAATATGTTCGCTATTGCCGGAACGACCAACTTAAACTATCCGCGAAATTAAAAAATATTTACTGGGTATTTTGTGTTCTGCTATCTATTACAGCTGCTAGGCATTGTAGATAGATAAACATTACAAATTAAATATTTTTGTTACTGATGGTGGCATGTTTTTATGCATTTTTGTATAATATTGTTCGTGGAATTGGTTATATTTGTTAAGTTTTGTTTGCTAGCACTTCCCATAAGTGCTTAATCGATACTGATACTGGATATGCGGGGGAGAGCAATTTAAAAATGGCACATCGCTCTCAGGCATACCCTTTACATCTTATCCTCCTTAGTAATCTCAAGATAATTTGCAATATTGGTTGCCATGTAATTCCAAAAATTAACAAAACCACCCCTGTCTATGTTTGTGTAAATATATTCTGTTGAATTCATTTCTTGTTTTCTATGACCTGGTAAGGTCTTATAATATATTTTATTTCAGTAGATTCGGTTTCTTATTGATTTAAAATTGAATTTGAAAACTCTTTAAAAGAAAGATACGTTCTAAGAAAATATGGTTCTTTTGATTCTTATATTTTATTTAATTTTTGTGGACGGACTGCTATCAACTCGGAGATTAGCAACAATATACAGTGCGGGAAATATAGGTACCCTCCTCAAGGTGAGGTGTGCATTGTAAAAATGTAAGTTTCCGCAGAATAGCTTAATTACTTGCAGGTTGTGCTCCTGTGAACATTCACTACAGCTGCTGTACTCTTTGTTCATATTAATTCAACCACTGGGTAACGCTGTGGAACCTTACATTTTGCCAGTGCATCCCTGACTTTGAGGCGCGATCCTATATCTGACGAACTGTATATACATATGAAATACGCAGATTGCTGATGGTGAATTCCATTCCAAGATGAGCACTCCGGAAAACCAGTGCAAACTATTACTACCACAACTACAGCTACGACATCGTTTATAAAAAGGTATGCTTTAACGTTGTTCCTATAGATGCATTCACAATGATTAGAAAATATATTTTGATCATCTTATCCTTATGACAAGAACAGATACGTATCATTCTTTTACAACTGACAACAATGGTATATATTGCAGTATTACACTACATGTCCCCATTAGTTTATAGATATTTACCCGCGCGGATCAAGTAAAGGAAATGCACATTAAGTTTCAAAATAAGTAAGAGTTTCTCTGATAAGCCAACCAGTTTTCACTTGTTATGTAGTATCACTGACATTGTATCATATTGATAAAAATCTTCATTAAATTGTTTATTTTCTGTTATTTATTTACATAAATAATCGTGTAGCAACCAGTTTCTTCCATGTGATATAGTATCAGCAACCTCTCCGCCGAGGCGTGGTGTAACGGTTAAGGCTTTAGGCCACGCTCAATTCCGATACTGATGGCCTGCGTCTCAGACTTGGGTGATTCAACGAGTGATCCATTTAGTAAGGTTAACAATTGAGTACCCGTGTTTATTCTGAACAAGGGGTACCAATGCGGTTCTTTAATGTGATACTCGCCACCTCATCACGTATAATTCCAGAATTGGCTTAAACCATACTCCTTCATTAAGCATTAGTGTCTCAACATTGATAATTGATTATTATTATTATTTGATGGCATAAATCGAAAAATAAGTGGAACTTTAAAATCCTAACGCTTGCGTAACAACATATGGTGCTAATGCAGAGTTATACTTTCCAGGTGTTTATTAACTTGTCTTGAATCCTAAAGGAAATAATTGAAGGTCATACAATGGATTTGAGATGACATTGATTGAACTGTTACATAAGATAAGGTTTACAAGTTTGCTTTGGTTTATTGCCCTACCAAATTAGAACACTTTCGAATTAGTTGCTGGAAAGTTTATTCTTTTAGTTCAACGCTTTAGGAACGGATTAATTTTTTCAAAGAAACTAGTTTAGATTATAGAACAATATTCCCCGCTAGAATTTTAATATTTATTAAATGTTCTTGGAAGGTTATGAAATATATTGTGCTGAATTAATTTTAGTTTTATTTGACTAAATAGTGTTGAAGAATAATCAAATAATCATTATGCAGTTAGATAATGTTCTAGGACCGATAGAAAGTTGTAAGTCTTTGTAGAATATGTTTAGACCACCATACATTTTCGCTACACTATTTCAATGAAAAATGCATGGTGCTTTAAAGATTTGGCACGATATAACTTTGAAGAAAATATAAAGCGTTGGATGTGGCAATTTTTGGGGCTCTTGCTTATGTGGGGAAGTGATGGTAACTTTAATAAGGATATTTATTAGGACGAGTGCTCCAATAACCTGTCAGTGTAACGGGCTGTCGTTTTGCACCACAAACTTTCGATGCTTATATTTCGGAGAGTTTATCAATTCTGTTTTAAGTTAGACGTTATTGTCTTATTATCTTATTTTATTTTGGTTTATAAATATCTGGATCGCGGCAAAGGTGCTTAAGAATTAGTGGAGTTTCTTTGATTAATCAGTTTTCGAAAGTAAATTTACTTTCAATTGATCACTTCCTAAATGATTGTATCATTAGCCGCACAATACCCAATTAAAGAATAGTTCAAGTAGTATCTCTTGTCGTTGATTTCACAAGTAACTAACAAGTGGAACTGTAACCAGCGCAGCGTCTGGTACCATCTACTGTATTAATGCATAGTTATATGTTTTAGGTATGGCTTGCATCCTAGAGGAGAGAACGGGACGATTTTCAGCAGCCATCCAAAGCATTTGAAGGACTCTGATGCAGCTGCTATATAATAGCCACCCGAAGGTAAGGTTTACAATTTAGCTTTTGTTTTATTGCACTACAAAATTAGAAGACTTTGGAATTAGGTTTTCTCAATTTCATTATTTAATCAGTTCAACTGTTTATAAATTTAATATCATTTTCAAGGAGTAGTTATAGATTAGGAAATAATATTCCGGGTTAAAATTTTAAAATAATTCTGACCTATACGTATTACCTATTCAAGGTGTATCTGGCTTAAGAAATAATTTGGAATCCTCCGACAATCCCTCAACAGAAATTATTTTTTGCTTAAAATTAAGATTAATACATAGTCATTTGCAGCTACTTATTGAGTGTTATAAAAGATATTTCTTGCCTTATGTAATTTTTCTGACGAATTGCTTCATATATATTACATGTTGGATCTTGCCTCAATATATTTTCTCGTACATCCTACATAGCCTACCAGTATTATTGTTTTCATGTTGCGCATTCTAATTTTGAGGTTATTCATAAATTTCTGTCATTTGTTCTTGCTTTGTTCGTTCAACTGGTGTTTGTTACGTTGTATCTTACTTCATTTTTGTTTAAAAATATCTGGATCAGTTTTCAAAAGTCAATTTCCTTTCAATTGATGAGTCCCCAATTAATATATCTTTAGCCTGGAAATACCCAATTAGAGTATAGTTCGACTAAAATCTCCTGTCGTTGGTTTCACATGTAACTAACAAGTGGAACTGTAACCTCATGTTGCGTCTGTTGCAATGTACTGTGTTAATGCGTAGTTATATGTTGTAGGTATGACTTGTCTTGAATCCTAGAGGAGAAAATGGGAGAATTTTCAGCAGCCATCCAAAGGGTTTGGAGGACTCTCCAAACCCTTTTGGAGGACTCTGATGGAGCTGCTACATATTAACCATCCGAAGGTAAGGTTTACAATTTTGCTTTTATTTTATTGCGCTACAAAATTAGACAACTTCCCAATTAGTTTTTCTCCAGTTCTTTATTTATTCCGTTCAACTCTATCTACTGATATTACTCTATTTCTATTATCGTACCTTCCTCCATGCAGGAAAGGAAAAAATTGTATAAATTCTTTTGTCGCATGTTAAATTGAAATATAGAAGTCAATGATACGCCTAGTGTTGTAAGGTGGTTCAGCAGAACTGTAATTCGAATACCAAAGTAATAGGGTAACCCAATGTATCAAAAACTGTAATTCCAGTTAAAGAGGTTCAACTTCCGAAGTATTTTACTGTAGTTGGACGCAAAATATTAGTACGAGTTAGAGAAATACAGATTCCACGCAGATAAAGATACATTCTGACTGACAAAGTTTAATGCATCACACTGGTTGTTGGATTTATGGAATAAATGTTGTTGTGGAAGTTCAAATTTTATTGGAAGTTCTTTTTCTTATCTCCTTGTTATTGTATTCTCGTGAAATGTTTCGGTTCTACCTTTTATTTTCTTCTGTTCTATCCGCGAACACTCTGGTGATGTTTTTCTTGTTCTTTTATAAGTTTTTCAATTTCATTCGTCGAAGTGTTTCATTGATTTCATCATCAACATAATCATTTCGCCCTTGGTTATTCTCTACTCCACAATTATTTGTTTAATTTATTTTAAACTTATTTCATACGTCAAACTTTCCTTCTTTTATTCATTAGTTTTGTCTAAAGCAACCGAAATAACTAATAATAATATTATTTTTGCAGAAATGGAAATTAATAGAAATGACTAATTTTTTTATTATTATTATGAATTATCAGTGTTTATATATATCTTTCTGTTATATACCATGCCGTTTTTACGTATAACAAAGTTACTTGTGAGGGGCATAATTTTGTCCTGTCCTAGAATTAAAATCCCCTTGAGTTTAACCCCACATTCAATTTATCCATTCAACTATCTAACTGGTCCCATAGGTGTTCAATAGTGCTAATATCTGGGGATAAGTGGTGTTTTTAGAGTAGTGAGCGTTACCTTTAATTCGGTGGGAAG
This sequence comes from Chrysina gloriosa, assembly GCA_038088585.1. Taxonomy (NCBI): domain Eukaryota; kingdom Metazoa; phylum Arthropoda; class Insecta; order Coleoptera; family Scarabaeidae; genus Chrysina; species Chrysina gloriosa. The sequence continues at coordinate 30,285,445 of CM076092.1, forward strand.
TATGCTTAGAGTGTTATCCTATGGAAAGTAACTACGAGCATCCAACACTCGATTGCAAACACCTGTTAATAAGAGAATAATTCTTAAAATACCAAAATACACGCCGTTTATCACTGTAGCTTGAAGAGTGCGTAAGCTTCAGACGCTGTTGGCAAGAATGCTTTTCAATCACAATATCTATTTCGCGCAAGATTGGTTAGATATTTGACATTTAGTAATTAATTTTCTTGTGTGTGCATCGGCCTTTTATCTATGTTACAATAAGGCATTCATATTCCTCAGTTACATTCGGTGGACCTACTTAACAGGGTTTATTTTCAACGAGTTTCGTTTTTAACTTTGTTATGATAAGATACATAGACGGTAAAATGTAAATCAAATATACGAATTAGCATTATCAAACATAAAATCACCTATACACTTATACATTGTGAATAATTAACCGTAAGCGTAGCACTTTTTTTTCCCCAATAATAATCGTACCTAATTTTTAATTTTTCACAGTATTTTCAGATATTTAACGATTTTAATTCGAATACTGTTTATCAGTTTAAATTTAAACAAGATTTAAAATAATCCCATAACTCTCATCTAACTTCTGAAACGAACGGCTAGGCCCAAACAACATTATAGATTTAATTGTGTTGGTAATATTAGGAACGAACTTAAAGTAGATACCCCCAGAATTTTGCGCCGGGTATTTGAATCGTCGTCAATAATTTTCGCCGATATAGGGGACATAGCACGCCTGCCATTCTCTCCCCCTCCCTCGCTGCTCAGACTTAATTCCATCTGATTATCAATATAGGATTATCTCAAAAGCCGGATTTATTTAAATAAATCAGTAATAATAGTACTCTAACTTAAAGAGAATAATCGTCAAAAGAGCCCAGCCTGTATATTCCTTATTATTTACAGTGGTTCCTTTATGATTTTCTGGTCCCGGTTTCTTGTTTCTGTCAAGTTGTTTGATTATTTTAATCCATTTTCCACTCTCTCGTTGACGGTCCATGTGATCTGGTTTGAATACAATTAATAGAGTTATCCTTTGTACTCGTGCCCTTTTCTGCGTGCAATTTGTAGGTACTCGTGACCAATTTTTTTTTCAGTACGTTAGCAGTACTACAGTTGTCTTTGATTTTCTTTTCTGTTTTTTCAATACCTGCGGCTTCGTCTGTTGCTCCTGTGGCTACTATATTATTTTTCTTAAGTTCTTTAGATTAGTAAGTTTTTTCACATAGTCCGACTTATTTTCTTTAAGTGTGGTATTGTTTTTCTCAAATCTTTCATTTAGTCCATTGATGTTGTATTACTAGCGGATGAGAATTCCTTAATTACATACCGACACTGTTTCAATGAACGATGAGCGCACGAAATTAAGGGTCGACTGCAGTAAAGTTTAACGGGTTATCAAGCCTGTACCTAGTATACGCCATTAGGTCGATGTCTTCTATACAATTTAACAATCTACCAATGGGAATCTTTCTCTACTTCAGTTTGCGGTGAACAGTGGTGCTGTTTCGTCGCCGCTTCCGGTCGGAGCCCTTTCGGCGTGAGTCGAGCATCTCCGGAGAGATTCTACTTTTCATTTAAGTGTTTCCTTGCGTAGTCTCTGTCCCGGCGTTTAGCTATGGCAGATCTCACCAAAGTCGCCTCCCTAGCATGTTCTCGGTCCATCTACAGAGTTCATCAGAAGCACACATGCTTTCCACCACGTCACAATCAATAGTTTGTTACTACGTACACGTAATATTTTCCATCTCTGTCATAAAGTCTGTGACCCACACCAGTAGTAGGTATATAATCAATGAATGAACAAAAACGGGCGGCCCTTATAAACTTATAATACAATTACATACGTTACAGGAAGTTCATAATCCTCTAATTTCAATTTTGAGGACTAATTTTGAGTAGTTAAATGCACAATTCGTTCTACCCATAGAATAGAAGTACAAATTGTTTGAACTCCTCCCGTCTTGGAGAAATTGATGAGAGTGTGGCAATTCCTGTTGGTGTAAAGAAATTCGCTTCTTGTATACCTAAGATGAATTTGGCAAAAGTCGTAATACTCGTCTGCTTTAACGATGACTTCCTTGTTATGACAGCTAGATCTATAATTCTTTTGAGCCGCATTAAAGGTGTGATTTGTCTTTCCGTTCGAACAACGCTAATGCCAAATCCAATGCTTGAAAGGGCTTAGCATGAGTTGGTCCCGAATCATGTTCATCTGGATCGTCATTTCTGTCACCATCCTCTGTGTGATCGTTGTCATGTAATAATTCGTGAACAATTTCGTCATCGCCTTTCAGCATCCGATACCCTGGATCACCACTCTCCACAAGTAGCAACTCATTCACGTTCCCTTCATCACAATCAGTGAAATCACTAACGTTGCTCAACGTCGTAAACATTTTGCCGGGTTCATTGTCAGGTTCGTCGATTTGTTTTTCATCTTTAAATGGTTGCAGTAGCTTATTCCACAATTTATGCAAGGTGCTGTTTTTTTACTCCATTTCATGCTTCGACCAGTATATAACTATTGAATCGATTTTTTCTGTACATCGAAATATATGTTTCTTCATCATTTTTATATCCGTTAAAAGCAGACGACACCTGAACTGTTCTTGGTGTAGTTTGTTCAATTTTTCGATGACGTATTGGTCTGCAGATTAAATTAAAGAAGACACATTATGGGGAAAAACTTTACATCAAACCTTATTCAAAGATTCAGATGATGGATGTAACGAAGCATTGTTCAATAGGAGAGCAACTTGCCTTCTTTGCCGCAATGTTGCCAATTTTTTTTTACTTCGAGAATGGAATTGTGTGTAACCCATTTCGCGAACAAATCGCTCTTCCATCAACCCGTTTTTTGACTAGTGTAGTTTCCCATTTTTAAAACAACTTGGGTTTTTCGATCATCCTATCAAAAGTAGTGGAACTCGTAAGTGTCCCAGTTGCTTTAGCACACACCCATGACTGATACGCTTCTTTCTGATCTTGTAACCTGGCGCTGTAGATTGTTTCGTTTGCATTGTAGACAAAATCCATGTCATATTCATTCTGTCCACGAAATCGTTTTAAATTCTCCGAAAAGAAAACTAGTGCTGGCGTGTCAGTACTTAATTTCGCACCATGAATCTCGATTTGGCGAGTTTCCATGTCATAATTTCAAATTTTTCAGCTCTCTAGAACTTGCGACGAATTACATATCACCACAAAACTTCACGCTAAATACCACATATATGGGCTGGCCAGAAGCTAGTTTTTGCAAAAATAATTTAGATTTAGTAGTAGTTTTACGATATGAACCGCCCTTTCTCCTATCAAGATTGGGGGCATACGCCTTGATTGGATCAGAATCATTTTTTATTTCCGTGATCGTTGATATACCAACATCGAATCTGTTAGCTAGTACCTGACCCGTTTCACCTTTCTTTAGGGGCGTAATAATTTCCATTTTATCTTTTAAGGAAAGCAGCACTCGTTTCCTTTTTGTCGGCATTTTGTATGTTTTACCTAAACTTTGTGACAACAAATTCAATGTACACCTCGCAATGAATGATTTTAAACTGAGAACATTGATTGGTAACCGACGGTATGAATCGAACGGGATTAAGTGAAAAATCTAATGAACCAAATTACGCAGACATAATTCTTAGTATAAAAATATTGACACAACTGACAACCTTCATTCTAAGAATTAATTAAGCTATTTATACGTGTGAACAGTTGATTATATATATACGTTTTTCTTGTTTTTGATGATTTCCGTAAATAAAATTCCGAAAATTGAGGCAAGCAAAGACTGAACCCGTCTTTCCGGAATACCGCTCTCATAAAATACTCTTTAAAGGCATTCAGTGGCGTTTCCTAAGATTTGATTTTTTTCAGTTAAGCCAGTTTGGATCATTAAATGGTCGGATAATCGACATTCTACTGTAATATAATTATTGTGAATCTTATAGTTTTTCTACCACTACTAGGTCAATTAAACGACAATAATTGAGTCAATAGTTATATATATATATCTATCTGCGTTTAACTATTTGATTTTAACATTTGTTAAAGCGGCATTGTAATATATATAAGTATTGTAGTAAGACGTCAAACGCACATATGTGAAAAGGCGAAAATTCAAAAAACGTGAAAGTATTTTTCAGAGGGGACAAATTAAGAAGAGAAAGGGTAAAGTTTTGATTGAAAGTATAGGTATACAGAATCCTAGTTTTTGTCGGGTGTAATACCCCAAACTAGGTATTCGATAAGCCAGAAATATTCTGTCTAAAATTGCACGCAGCTGCTATCCAGATTTCGGTAACTGTAGACAGGCGTTGTAAAGATATCTGATAGAAATTTCCTTAAAATCACATATGTATTAATTACATTGTGTTGTGTTTGAAAAGATTTTACAATACATTCTCGGACATCGTCTGTAATTTGAATTTTGCATAAGACATCCTAGTCGTATTAATACACTGCTAGTTTACTTTACAAAATGTAAAAATCATACGTATGAAAATATTTATTAGTTTCAAGTATTTATTGTTAATAATAATAATAATAATAAATATTCTTCATCTAAACAAAATACAATTGACAAAATAAAGTAACTCACATAAGAAATTCATCTCGCCAATAACAACACTTTCCCAAAAGATTACATCTAATGGCTTTTCTAAATTGTCTATAGTTAGGGATTATTTTTATAGTGTTAAGTATTGTATTGAATAATCTACAACCGCAATCCAGGATATTTTTCAGGAACAGAGCTAGCCTGTGAGATCAAGGCAGTAGAGTACTCCTCGTGGAATAATTGTGAGGTTTATCGGCAATTAAGCGCAATCGGTACCTATATACCAATGACAATACCTCCAAAATATATTGTGAAACAAAATACATTGAGTTTTCTCAGGGTTTATGGTTAAATGGTTAAGAAGAAGCCACTCATTCAAGCGAGAGTAAACATGATTGATTAAATTGATAGAGCGTGCATCCAGGATGGTCTCACAACTAACTAGTTACTTTCACACCTTAATACTTAGTATAATATCCACCACTATTAATGCAATCCTGCATTCTGTGTTGCATGGAATTTACCAAATCTTTACAAGTATTTTGTTCTTTAGACCGTTCCCACAGGTCTATAACAAGCCGTGTCAACTGTGCCACAGTCCTTGTCCTTAAACCGTCGACGTTTATGTCTTCCCAGCATCTTACCATTGCGGTCCACATGTTCTTTATTGGGTTTAAGGCTGGGGATTTGCTGGTCACTCCAAAATATTCACTTCGTTATGTTCATTCAGTCAGTCCCTTAGAATTCGGGCGCGATTTATTGGAGAATTGTCCTGAATCGACGTTATTCTTTGCATATCTGCCCGATATTCTGATTCCGAGGGTAGGCACAATTTTCTCTTATACTCGGGATCAGAATATTCTCTAATACATTTACAAAATCCTATCCTGTACAACGTGGAGGACAAACCCGAATGAATTCTCCTGGGTCAACATGTTAGATCTATCCCCAGAATCCAGCTGTAATTCTGCCACTGCGAGTCTTGGGCTGTACATTGAATGTAGTACCATTTGCCCTTCAGAAGAATTTTTCTCATCTAAGAATATTACACATCTCCAATCCCTATTCATGTTTAGATTGCAAAATTGTAGCTTGGCGGCGGTATGTTCTGCGGTTAATAAGGGTTTCCTGGCCGATGTACAACTATGGTGCCCACTCTTATGAAGCCTGTTTCTAATCGTATGATGAGAACAATGTAGTTGTAATTGCTCTCGAATTCTTCAGAATTTGTAAACGGGGTTTTACGAACGATGACTGTCCTTTGATTATCTTGTTCTTGAGTTGTAACCCGCAGTCGTTCAGAACGGGGGTAGACTTCTCAAACTACCTTAACCTTACCTACCTCTCCTTAATAAAAGATTATTCACGCTTTGGTAAATTATTTTTAATTTTGAAAATAATGTTACGTTAATGAATTCTGAAAAAACAGATACTAAGATATTTGGCAAATCCACTTTTTAGCAATTTCACCTAGTGATAAACCAGCTTAAAGTAGCCCAGTTATCATTCCCCTTTCTTTTGTTTTTCTTTTGTCTATATTAACTTTCATGTTTATTTCTTTTAATTGTTCATTTATTATATTGACATTTTCTTGCAGATGTCTCTCCGTGTTTCCTAATATTACCATATCGTCCGCATAGCTTAACTCAGTTATTTGTATTTTCTCCATTTTCCAGTATCCTACATTATATGGCTTCAGTTGGTGTTTACACTTCTTAATCGCTTCGTCCAACATTATATTAAATAATAAGGGGCTCAGCGCGCAGCCTTGCTTTAGTCCATTTCTATATATAAACGTCTCCGATTTTTCATTTCTTACTCTAACGTAGTTTATTATTCTGTAGTATGTGCTCTTTATACACTCTTAATTCCTCATTCACACCTCTTGTCCCTAACGTTCTCCATACATCATTTCCCCTTATACGATCGAATGCTTTTATTATATCGATGAAGCATATACATATGTATGTATTTCTCTGCCTGTTTTTCTTGCCTTTTCTATTACTTGTCTTAAAATGAATATTTGATCTTGAGTCCCTCGTCCCTTCCTAAATCCGCATTGTGTTTCTTCTAATGTATGTTCTATTTCTTTCCTAAATGTACTTTCTAATATTCTTGCATATAATTTCGCTACTGTGCTACCCAGAGTTATGCCTCTGTAATTTGAACACTGTTGACTATCTCCCTTTTTGTAAATTGGACATATAATTCCTATTCTTTAATCGTCGGGTGTCACTTTCTCCATTCTGACCTCGTTTAGTAATTCCAGTAGTTGATTTAATCCTAGCTAACTAAGTCCCTTTATCATTTCCACAGTAATTTCATCGTATCCCGGTGCCTTCCCGTTCTTCATCAGCTGTATGCCTTTTTTTTAATTCTTCCCTTGTTATGTCCTGTTGTATCTGCCCTTCTATAAAATTGTTTTCTTGATATATTTGCTCTAGTTGTGTATTTTTCTCTCCTTCTGTTTGTAGTAGTGTCTGGAAGTATCTTTTCCATACTTCCATTTTCCTGTCTTCTTCAGTCACTACCTTACCGTTTTCATCCTTCCTGTTCTTCAATGTATATTGTTTTGGCTTCCTCATATTTTTTGTTGGTCCATAGAAGAGTTTTTGATTTTCTTGGTAGTTTCTAGTAATTTCTCCAAATTCTCTCCAGGATATTTCTTTGCTTACCTTTATTAATTCTTTAATCCTTTTCCTCTTCTTGTATTCCTCGTAATTTCTTACATCTTTTGCATTTCTGTGAGCTTTCCATGCTGCTTTTTCCTCCTTTACTGCTTCTTTTATATCTTTTGTCCACCATACCCTTCTTTTCCCTTTCTTGTTTGTTAGTTTTGTTACTCCCCAACTTTCTCTTGCTGCTTCTATCATGCTTTCTGTAAGCTTTTTCCACTTTTCTTGTATGCCTCTTAAAGTTTGCGTTTTCCCTAACTCTATGTTTATTATTTCCTGGTACTTCTTTTCTATTTGCGGTTCTCTTAGTTTGTAGCAATTAATCTTTCTTTTACTATTTTTCTCTTTTTATTCTCTTTTTCCTTTTGGTGTTATTTTATATTTGCTCAGCAACAGATAGTGGTCGCTTCCGATTTACGCTTCTTTATTTACCTTTACATCTATCATATATCGTCTAATACCCCTGTTAGTCATTATGTAGTCTATAATAGATTTTTCATTCCGAGATGGTTCCCCCTTGTATATTTATGTATCCATTTGTGTTTACATGTTGTGTTCATTATTATGAGATCATTTTCTATGCAGAAATCTATTATTCTACGTCCGTTTTGTTTTTTTTTTTATGTTTTCGCCCTCTTGACCTAACCATTTTTCTTTCCTTTATTCTGGTTCCCCACTCTACCATTCATGCCGCCCATTAATATTATGTTGTTGCTTTGTGTATCATCCATAGTCTTGCAGTTCGTCATAGAAATGGTCTTTTCATCTTTGCTTACATCTTCGCTTGGCGCATATATCGTTATTATATGGAATACTTCTTTGCGAAGGGTTATTTGAGCATACACTTCTTTATTTACACAATGTCACTGAAGCGCGCACTCCGCGTTACCCCTCTCTCTTACACTCGTCTATTTCTTCTCTTAAGGCTCACTCATGCGCTTATCAGCACTAAAGAATTAGTTTTTATTTCCTTAATGGACCTTAAATTAATTTCCACTATCTTCTTTCCATCTTAACCGTCTTCGGCACTTACGATCGGTTTACAGGGATAAGGCTCGTACACGATTTAGCTTCTCACCGCACCGCACGTGTCTTACGCCCTTATCGTTCGCCGTCCGAAACTCAACTCTTACCTTATAATTGTCGATTTATAAAACGAAGAACTATTTATGTATGGGAAGAGCTGTATAATATAATATATTATAATATAATATATATGTTTATTTCCCCCAAAATTATACATATACATACATAAATTACAAAAAAATGAAAATGGAAGAAAAAGGTCGCATTCAATTAAAAATCGATTTTCCATGCGACCTGTACACAAACATACATAGACTTACACTCTGACAAAGGCTCACAACCATAATTCCTAACTTCAACAACATGTATATATATATATATATATATACATATATATATCCCAGGGACTTGCTTGTAGGGCAAGACGATACATTAGTCACAACCGCAACATCTTACATTTGCTATCCAAATGTAAAAATATATATCAGCCTCAGAGGATTACCGATAACATGAAACTAAAAGTTTAAATTGTTTTATGTTTAACTGAAACGTTTTGATAACAATACTTAAAAATTGAAGCTTATAATCGTTAGTAAACGATTTACCTCAAATTTAGTGCGCCAGATAGAAGGTACTAAGAACACGGGGCAACTGATTACCATATGTAGATTTAATTAGTAACTATATCGATCTCATGATTTATACTTTGCAAACTATTTTTATATATTTTCTAAAAATCTATACATATGTACATTTCTTTGTATCAATGCAATGGTCGACAAGCCCACACGTTTTGCCCATGTCTTCTTTCAAATCTCAATAATTGAATGTGTGTGGCATGGTAAATAATAGGCAACTCCATTCTACTCATAAGGAAACCTTTCGAGGCGTTTTGATGAGGTGGCTTACCTCCTCGTCACAGGGGGTGAGAAAGTTATATATTTATTTATCCCTGTATTGAGAAATATTTTTGAAATTATTTGCATCATTTGTAATCGACTAGTGCAGTTTGTATATAAGATACAGGTGATATCACTTCGAAGTGTTCTTCATCTCTTACTTTTGGTTTCCCGAAATAAAGCTAAAATAGGTCCATCCCAATCAGTTACAAATTGTCTTTGTTACGTTAAAAAAGCTAATTTCTCGTAGTGTTTCGTCCCATTGTACTGGGGGTGCAGGAGAGTTAAACATACAACTTTCATTATTTGACGTAATGAACATTTTGCAAGTGGTTTGATGTCAATCGAACCATAAGTTCTATATAAAATTGACAAATCCCCCTAAGATGTTTTTCTTTAAAGGTTAATTTCAACCCTTAATATCAACTCGAGACGATGCAAAAGTGTCTAATAAAAGTCCTTCAGATTTTTATTAGATATATCCAAGTTTCATTAAAATCGGAGGCGAACACCTCGTAAAGTGTCCTTGTGAGGTATGCGGTGACCGTACAGTCTGTGTGTAACTGTCGGGACATTAATGATGCAAACTCAAACGGATATTTAGCTGTACTTTCCGCAAGTTGGGGCAAATATGGCTCACAATCAGTATAGCACTCGGCAGTTCGTATGACTTGCCTTTTCAGCACCATAATATGCATTATATTACAATCTGCGAAAGAAATTACGGTTATTTTCGTAAATAATTGTAGAAAACTGTGGCCCTAATATATTGATAGCGCAAAATTAGAAATAGCCTTTATGACACCCTTGTGTCTCATGAATTTGTACGCTGAGAATAGCCACGTACCATTAGTTATCAAAATTGTATCTGGAGTTTTTCAAAGTAGGACTGGTAAGGGATATTTTCATTATTGTTTTGTTAACACTTTGTTCTTCGGTGACCATAATTGCTTAATGCCTTTCCAAACAGTCACACTGTGTCCCGATGTTTTGTAGTCCTAATCATAATACAAAAGCCACATTTCATTATCCACATATGAAAATAAAACAAGCATAAAGCTCTTCCCCTAAATAAATAGTTCTTCGTTTTATAAATCGACAATTATAAGGTGTTTGAAAATTGAGGCGCTGAGCGCATATGGGTTAACTAGTAAATTGTTGACGCAAGGATGGTTGTGTTGGCCTTTTCTTTGAAGTAAAATTTGTTTTAATTTATCAACATTTATGGAAAATGTGCACCCTCTTTTTGTACACCTATACGAAATACCTATTCTCGGTTTATACGAAATGTATAGTTATCCACCACCAGTATTCTTTTACCACGTTCACTCTGTATATTTTTCATCGTAGAACGTTTGTTACTTAAAATAAGTTGCAGTAACTGTCGCGTGAACACTATTATGCCACTGGAGATCTACGACCCGTACTCCCCTTTTCCCTCCCAATGAAATTTTTGGTGGATATGAGGACGGGTCCAATGTAAGATTATTGCACTTATTCTTCCCGGCGGAATCCCCAATTTGTGGAGTGGAGGGATGAGAATACTATTCCTTGAAATTTGTACAAATATCTCGAAACTATAAGATAGGTTTTTAGTTTTTAGTTTTTTGTAGAGTACTATGTAAATGATAATAAATTTTTCAAAAGAGTTGAGGTGCAGGTAGTTTCTCTATGGAAATTAAAAAATCTTGAAATGACGATGATGCTCTCATTAAGTGCTCTTCAGACAAATAAAAACTTGCCTTAACTATTTTTTATATCTCCAATAGTTTTCCAGATATTTGCACAAATTTCAATTTTATTGTATTGTATTGGAGCCCCCTCTACTATACAAATTGGTGGTAAGAAGAAGCGCAATAATCTTCCATTGGACCTCTCTATAAACCCACAATTTTGGTTTTTGTTTCGGAGTTAGGGTGCCGGTGTTCCGTTGTAAGAAATACTTTCACATCTTCGTTTTACGTATGTTTGAGTACTTCGGTTTACTGCGATCCGTTAGAGAGCAGAGACACATATAATACATCTTACACTCTCCCCTTAAGAAATTTAAAATTGCACAATAACTAAATTACATGGACCGTACATCTATTCTAAAACTTAATTTTAAGTACTTCAGGTATGAAGTGTTAGAACTATTATTGTGACGAATCTTTGATTGTTTAATTTCAGTCTAATTTTCTGCAATAAATAGCAAAACGTTGCTTGATGTACTACTGCGTTTGATTAATCATAATTTGACTATCCGAGAGCTCGAAGAAATAATTTCAATTAATTCCACACAAGACATTGGTATAGGCATTAAATGATTAAATTATTTTATTTTGTTTGACAATACCTGCTAGTGCTGCCTGTATATATAAGTACATAATTACAGTTGGAACTATATACCTATGCTTTTATTCTTAGTAAGAAGTTTGTGTGACCCGCGTACCCTCCTCCCCTCCCTCTCCCATTTGACGCGTCTACACTATCCCCTCTCCGCATAGCATTTGTCGTGTGATGCCATATACGGCATTCTTATGCGAAGTCTGTAGGTAGTTGTACGCGGTTTGTTTCTTCGGATAGTTTTACTAATTATTTTCAAATTAATAGTATATATTTGTGTTATGGGTTGTTAGTAGTTAATCGACACTAGGCTTTAGTGTATAATTACCGAAAATTGTTCCTTGGAAAACGAAAGGAAAAGTAGGTATTTATTAGATTCTTATTTTCTAGTCAATTTACACTTATTGTACGTTTACGTGTTTACGTAAATAAGTGCGAATAATTTGTTTTATGTATATACGCGCGGTATGCGGTATGTATGTGGGAACAAACAAACGTACATAAATGCAGCACTTGCCTTTGTACCATAAAAATAAGTGGCGGCCATGTCTTCCTCCCAAGCGTTGGCGTCGCTGCTTTGCTTTGGCAATATGCGTGCAGTGGCTAGTTTTGGTGAGCTTTGGTTTATTCAAAAGTCTTTGGTTATCAGATTATTTAATACTGTTCATACTGTTTTATTTTCTCTAGTTAATCCAGGTAACTGTTTACTCCTATAATTTCATGACTTACTCCATTTTGAATTGGTTCGAACCTCTCGCCAATCATATTAGGCGTCACATGTAACGGTTTTATTCTAGAAACTTCCTCTTCTGTTTCCTTTGTATTTCCTTGAAAAGCGTTCTACGTTTATTTTAAGAATATATCAGATGATGTGCCCAGTAACAGTAGCTACAGCTTTTGTTTTATAACGGTATAACGGCGTAAGATGTACGTACATCCAGTTGATTTCTTCATTAAAACAATTTAATTAATATGGTAAGTTGTTTAGAATGCCAATTACTTATTCAATAGCAAAGCTTTATGTATCGACACAAGAATATTTCGTCGTTTCTTGGTTAGGAACGATCCTATAATAAGTACAGTATTTTGTCAAAACGTCAAGGATGCAGGGTGACAAAGAGAAAATACAGTTACTCTTAAATTTAGGCGTTTTAGATGAACATGCAAGCGTGTCGATTATTTTAACGAAATTTTTGCGTGATATAAACTAAGAGTACTATTCCGTAGACGTACGTATAGAAATTAAGTATAGCAATTTAAATAAAAAAGAATTTCAATATATGGTAATAAACACAACACTACTGCGATGAAATGTTTAAAGTTCTTTTCTTTTCTGTCCGTCTTGTAACTTGATATTTTGTATTTTCTGCCTATTACGATTTTTAGACATTGTGGATATATTAATAATACAAGCTTTTTCCTTTTGTTACTGAAGGTGGCATGTTTTTATGTATATTTGTATAATGTTCATCGTGAAATTGATTATATTTGTGCAGTTTTGTTTGCTAGCTCCCCATTTTTTCGCTTTTTTACCTTTACATGTCCAATCGGCATTAATTCTGGTCATGCGTGGGAAGGGCAATTTAATTTCGACACGTGGCATATGGACCGAAGGCCTATTTTTTAAATTCATCCAGTAATGATCTCAAAATTATCTACCCTACTGGCTGCCATGCAATTCTAAAAACTAACAAATCCATACCCGTCTATGGGGTAGCGGTTAGGTGGAACATCCGTTACTCGATTGAAAGTTGTAGCTAAAATAATGGCCTAAGTATAGTTTGGTTTATTTTAATCTCGAATTTAAATCTCGAAAAGATCGTCCATCAAGAACTTAACTGCTATGATAAAATAGAAGTGATTTTGTTGCCTTTTCGGTGTTGTATCGCAGGCAGTGGTAGATGTAATTTTCAGAGGTATGTCAAGCTGGCACCCGTACCTATTCAAAATTCAAATTTGATTAGATAAAAATTATGTGCCGCAATCGCGATTTTTTGTGCTCAAAGCATTTCACTGAGAAAATTGAACTTGACTAATGGGGGTGCTGAGTTACTGTCAAGTTAGCACCCACCCATCTACAAAATTTAAACACCGAAAACAGATGAGTACTATAATTGCTCTTTATGTGCTTCTCCAGTATCCTAGAGTGAACTTGCTAGCTCAACCCCTTGTAAGGGAATTTACCTTGGACCGTACAAGTCCAAAGAGGTAAAATCTATAATAATAGAGGACAAAAATTTTAGCTGATGCGGAAACGTTGAGATAATTATGTGCTCTCGAGACATACTATTCACAGGGGTGGGAACACACAAATCCCGAAATCAAGCACATAATTATCTCAACGTTTTCACGGCAGTTAAAATTTTTGTGCTCGATTATTATAGATTTTACCTCTTAGGTTTTGTGCCGTTCGGGGTGAATTCCTTACAAGGGGTTGAGTTAGAAAATTCGCTCTAGGATACTCGAGATGCACATGAAGAGCACATAATTATAGTACTCATCAGATCTCGGTGTTTCAATTTTTAGATGGGTGGGTGCTAGCTTGACAGTAACTCGGTACACCCACCAGTCAAATTCGATTTTCTCAGTGAACGCTTCGAGCACAAAATCGCGATTGCGGTATATAATTAGCACATAACTTCCGTTTAATTAAATTTGAGTTTTGAATAGGTGGGGGTACCAGCTCGACATACCTGATTTTCAGTTTATTAATGGAACTGCAGATGAGATAAAAGATATTAGAATGAAAAAGAGATTAAAGAAATCGGTCATGATACAGGGTATGCCTCGTGTTCAAGAATGGCTGTTATATAATGTGCCGAAGTTATTATGTACTTTCGCGTAATACTGCAATTAGTTCCGATTGAGCACTTACGGATGGTGTTTAAAAGAAGTATTAGCAAAATAAAATTTGTACATATCCACAATATACATACATACAGGCCGGAATAGACGCATAGGAAGAATATGGGAAATATCAGGTTCGGTGTACGTTGAATTTTGTGTTGGATTTAAAGTGCTGCTATTTTAAATTTTCTTCGCAGTAACGTAGCTATCTTATATTTCAATTTCTCTTATTCAAATTGTTATACTTGATCTCTCTATGTTTAATATTCCTAGTTCGTGTAACGGAAAAATAATTCTCATGATTTTATTGTATAGCTGGTGTATCTATGCTCAATTTTAAGAGTAACTAGTCCGGACAAACGGCGGTAATTACGAAATTATTTAAAACTGCCTACATATGTACGAACCTACTTCTACTGCTGTCGTAACTTATTTCGTAATTGTACGATGTTACCGCTGTAGACTAACTACCTATATACATATACAGTCCCCGGATTGATTTCACTAGAGGTATAATTGATAAAAAGTTTTAGAATACCATTTTGATGTTTTGGGATGACACCCTGCTTGGTCGGAGAAAAGGCTGAAGCACATTCTTACTTTTTAAAATTAAGGTTACGACAAGCGTGAAAGAATCATTTTATGTTGACGTGAAGTGTCATATCGGTCAATAATACGGCAAAATCTTATTGAGACAAGTTGTTCAAAATATGAATTTATAATTTCACAAATATCGGATCATTTTGACTCGATCAATATTTATTCTGTATCATTGAATTGTAACTACAGAAAAACTATTCTGTTGAAGTTGTAAAGTACTAAAAAAAAGAAAGCTTAAATTAATTTTGTTTTTGACAACTTTTACAGAATACTTGTTTTCCTGCAGTTACAATGCAAGAATACGGAAGAAATAGTCAAAGTGATCCAAAATTTGTGAAATCATCAAACTTTGTGGCTAATAAATGACATTAAAAAGTTTTCTGTTACCACACATTTGTTGAAAAGATCTAAAATATGTACGTACTTTGATAAGTAAGTAATAATCTTGAATGGAAATACGTAAGGGAAATATGTATAATATTGAATTTTTATTAACATTCGGTACGTATCAACACTGAGATGAAATTATAATTTTACTGTTATTCCTTTTTGTGAACATCTGTGTTTCTTCGTTACCACTATAATTAGGTGCTAGAAAGTTATAGTTTCTAACACCGACTTTGTCTAAATGATTTCAAGAGTAGGATCTGTATGAATATATTTGAAAACTTTAATAATGTTCCCTAATAATGACGCTATCATTCCATTTTGCAGGTGCTCATCTGTAAAATGTTGCGTTCAATAGATGAAGAGATAAAATATTTTTGCGCAACGGCGCCTCGTATCTTTGAAAGGACTATGGTAAAGCGTTTACGTTATGAGCATCCAAAGGTAATTTTTGCATTTTGTATTTATAAGTAAAAGGAATACGTATTTTCATAGTTTATTTCAATTTTGCTTATTTATTCTTGGATCAGTACAAGAAAATTTTCTGTTCTTGTAATAACGTTCATTGGTTTTGCTATCACTAGTTTGGTACACCTTGAGGCATAAAAATACGCAATTCGGGTTATATATAATATTTATTTCTATGTTGTAAATAATATATTTTTTTACTTATCGTGATGACACCTACTGACAGAAACCGGAAACAGTTTAGATAGCAGCATCTTATGGTTGATTTCATAGGTGAGATAAATAATCTTGTATATTTTGTATTAATAATTGTATTTATGTAGGTGTTACCTGCCCTGTATATTTGGAGTATCAGTGTGGCCGTCGTCGTCGTCTTCGTCGTTTTGGTAGAATTGTTCCGAATTCAAAGGTAAGGCCTAGATTATATGCATTGACACGGTATCATCCAGATAAGACTTCTCGCCACACAACTATTTATTTTATTGGGTAGTATGCGCTTCGCTCGCAACGATCTTTCAATTGTACCTTACTGAAGCTGTTAGTCTCTTTGTTAGCGAATTGGATATCACCCAATATTATATATATTTGTGTGATAAGGAGATTTTCCGATTTGATGTAGGGCCAGTAATAGGGCTCCACTAATTTTGGCAGGTGGCATCTGTTCGAATTAGTGCAACATTTATTGTACATGAAGATATAGGTTTATAGGTGCTCGACAAGTTCTAATTTTTTTTTCTGTCATAGGTATCCAGGCGTACCTTACCGTACAGAAGTGGCCAGTACTTGGTCAGTGGAAGTGGGTACCTGACGTTCGATCCTATTTGTGTGAAGTACCGCTTTCTCCATGAATGCTTCCCACGTGACTTTGTAAGTATTGTGTACGCCTATGTTGGCCAAAAAACAACAGCCAATATTTAATCAACATAACGCAGGGTGCAGCCGAACCGATTAACCAGCTTCGAGGGGTTATAAAAAATTAACAGACGATATATAGAGAAAAACCCATTTTATTTTCGAATTCAGCAATAAATCCCATTTTGTTGTCATGTTTGGTAACAATATCCTCGTTAGTAGTAACACACTGTTGGAGACGATTACCTTAATACAGCTCGTTCACACATCGAATATATGTATGTATAACATACTGTTGATTTCTCCAATAATCCTCTTCTCCTCTTCTGCACGTGCTTGATGTTTGAACACTTATTGTCAGATATCCCCAAAGAAAGGAATCGTAAGTGCTCTAGCCAGCTTATCGCGCTGGCCACCCCACATCAGTTCAAAACATTGAATTAATTTCAGGCTATGGGCTGTAGCGTCATTCTGTTGGAACCACACCTCCTCCAATTCCTTTTTTACAACAAATCACATTCTCTTTCTCGAGTACTGCTAATAATTTTATTAGAAGTATTACATTTTTTTTTGCTAGGGGTAGCATTTTTATCCCGATTTTTCGAACTGTGGTGCCTGCATACGTTTGTCTCTTATTTTGTAATAATAGCTTGTATCAGGCCAAAAATATCCCTTTCCTAACACAGTGGTTTAACTAACGTACGTTCAAAATTTTACAGTCCTGTATGTCTGTGGGGACAAAAATGTATGTTTTAATATTAAATTAAATTCTCTATATCATTTCGTTACTTTTTAACTCATTCACGCAGTTACAAAGAGTTTTCACACTGAGGTCTTATTTTCGCAACACACTAATTGACTGTATCAAGTAAAAACACAGGCTGTATGCTCCCTAATGGTCTAGAACAGCAAGGTTTTAAACACCTGTTATAATACATTTTTGTTCATGACAATTACCTAAACACTGCTGTTTATGGAAAGTTGAAGTGTAATCGGTTCTTCTTGAATAACAGTGTATTAAAGAAGTTATTAAAGAAGTAGTATTTTTCCTTGTAATAGATTCTTGTAAATCTTGTTTTCACTTCTCGAATGCGGTGTTGAAATGATATATCATTTATTAGTTATTCATTTGAAATTTCTATTTCAAGTTCAAATACTTCGGCAAGTTGACAACATTTCTTTTATTGGACTATTGTGGCCGTGTTTGTTTTGTTTAATTACCCAACATAATTCTAATATAATTTGTATACCTAGATGTATTGGCGGAAAGTGCGGTTGAATCATAGCGGGAACCCCGGAGCCCGAGCCACATAACTGGGACTGATAAGGTAACGCATCTAGAAATATTCATTTTCCGCAGTACATGTTTCTTGTGCTAATTTTTTTTTTTAGGTAAGTGGCATATTCATTAATTTCCAATGGACTCATAGGATGTGTATATTCTTCACCCCCAAAGATGTCTTAGATGGTCTACTTGGCTCATGCAGATAAGTTTATACATTTCTTTGTTTGGTATTTACCTATATAAAATTATTTGGGGAGGGAATTAGTAGCAGCACCTGTAGTTCGATATTAGTTCTACAGATATTTACTTTCGAATGGTCATGACAGTCGTTCCCCGAGTCATGCTATAATGCGTAGTTTCCTGTATTTCTTCTATTTTTGTCTGGTTGCATTTTACTGCGTTTTAAAATTGAACGCAATAGACTGAAGGCATCATTAGCAAAGATCTCACGAAAATATTTCGTAATTATCTAGTTTTAGAAAGGGCTTCTGATATAGTGGTGTACGGTTTTGTTTTAGTCGTACCGTCTTATTACTGAACCCCTTCTTATCAACTTTTTAACCTCATCCTACTTAACGTTGTAGGTGGCCCTGTGTTGTCATTGTGGAACATTTTTTTTTCAATTCTGGTTGCTTTCCTTGCATTACAGTGAGTCAAATGTAGGAACGGCTTTCAAGGTCAGGTACAAAATATTAGTTTCTGCAGCGCACTTCATTTACCTAGTTATTGTGATCGTGTGAACCTCGACGTTTACACGATGTTCAAGGTTGAAGTCTTACCTCGTCGGGAAGTAAGAAATCCTGTTGTTGAAACATACATTGTGCACCTAATCTTGAAGCGCGTTCCTGCATTTGACTCACTGTGCACTGTTCAGTTTGGTTAGCGGATCAGTGTGCACGTCTGAATTGATTGTTTACTTGCGTTGTGAAAGTTGCGATTCTCTTCAAAGTGATTACAAGTTTCTTAACCTGAATATCGGCTCTGGATGCCGTTTGTGCGGGTTTCATTTCTACCATGGTATTTTTCGATTCACGTTTGTAAATGACTTATTTTTATCGTCATTTATCAGTCCCTAAGAAGGTATATTATTTTTGTGACGTGTTCTAAGCAAATCGCAAATGTTAATGCGTTGTCTTACGATATGAATAGATTAGTGCTTTGATTTCGTCGTCATGAACTCCAGTTGAATTTTAATGTTTATCATTTGATCGAAAACAATCCGAGCGAAAACAAACCAATTTTGATATTGGCGCCTTTGTAAGGCCTTGTCGCCTTTTGTTAGAATCTGATGAAATGTAAAGAAAACTGTGGGTTGGAAATATCTATAATATTCAGCAATATATATGTTGAAGTTCTAAAGTATTGCATTTGAAATCAATTGCTGCTACTATGTATATAATTGCTATAATTCAAGCGTATTTGCTTGTACAAAATTCTGTTACCGATTTTTTGCTATTGTGAAATGTATCCACAAATTGCATGATTGATTACTTGGTTATTATTTTTTCAAATTTACGATCCATGAACTATATTTTTAAGTCTTAGCTATGTGTATCATTCGTTGCGTTGCTGATCTTGTTAATACGCCAATTTTTCGCGATTCTATTAAATTTACGATGTTGCATTAGTTAGAATTTCAGCAGGGGCGAGTTACACTGCACAGTTGTTTATAGTCTCTGGCTAAGCTTAACATACACTGCTGATTACGCAATTGTTGCATCATTGTCTTCTACTACTTGAGGTCGATGATGCGATATTTAAGTCAAAATTTGATACTGGGCGATCTTTCTTTAATTCACCCTTACCGAAATACTAGTTAACACTAGAAGCGCCGCCGTCCTATTTTTGTCCCGGCCGTAAGTTTAATCGTATCTCATTTTTTATTTTTTTATTTAGGCTCGTGAAGTTTTTGGACTTTTAATAATTTTATGTATAATTTTATAAATACATAAAATTATTAAAAGTCGACAAACTTCGCGGACCTAAATACAAAAATAAAAAAGTGAGAGACGATTAAACTTGCGGGTGGGACAAAAATAGAACGGCGGTGCTGCTAGTGTTAAATGCAACATTGTCAGATACTAACTAAATAGTTCTGATATCGCTTTAAATGTGGGTTGGCTTATGAAGTATTCAAATGCCACGGTAGTCACTATCAACGATAATAGGTTCGTTCCAACACGGCACAAAATCAGTTTGTGAATCGTCGGATACATGGGCAGAGCAAATTTGGAATGCCAAATTTGCTCCGCGCATCTATCTGAAGATCCACAAACTCTTTTGTGTTGCCGGAACGAATCTAATGTTCTATTTCAGCAAAGTCAAAAATTGAAGATACGATCTGTGTTTTGGAAGTGTGTTTGTGGTTTATTTACATACATTCACGCTGCAGTTAATTTTGGAGTTCGTTCTAATGATCTAAATGTGTCCATTTGTGCGTTCGGATTTGTGTAGGCGGTGTCTGACGTCGTCGAGGCACCGCTACCGGGGATGGACAAAATTCGTTTAGCGTTTCTGGTCGTTCTAATGCGAAACCAATGGCACCCGTGTACTCCGAATGTTTACATTTTGTCGCCTTTGAAATTAAATGATCGTATGTCCGAAGTTGATACTAGAGATGTTGGGTTATTGAAACCGGTAATTGTCCGACCGATTGCATTGAAATTTAACCAGCATTAATACTTAAAACTAGAGGGCGAAACTAGGGTTTTAACTTTTTTTTTGGTTTCTTGTTTGTTTACTTTTATAGTCTGGTCGATATCCAGTGTTTGCGTGACTTTAAAACTTGTAGTAAGATAATATATACTAAAAAATCAAAAAATAAAAAATTACAGAAAAAGTAAAAAATAAAAGCAAAAGATGCTATCGTTTGCAATAAACGTGCAACTGCAATGGCCTGGGAGTAAAATGAGGGTGTCAATATCCCACTTGTGGCACGTGGGCGTTTTCTGTGTAAAGGCCAATAACATGAGTAATCCTCATGCGCATGGCTATATGCCTTTATTTTAAAGTTATGCGAACACCGGATATCGACCAGTATTTTTTTTTAAATTTTTGTACAAATTCTTAATTACTTCGAAATTGCTCATTCAAGAATGAATAATAGCTTAATTACATGCCAGCAAAATTAAATTAAGTTAGAAACGAAGTTATAAATGCTAAGTTCTCCAATATCTTTAGCTGAACGACTTTCATAAAGTATTTATTGTCTCGAAATTATGGGTCATGCATTGACTCTAGTCGCTCTGGTTTTTGGTTTTTAAGTAGCACAGTATATGCCAAAGTGATAATTCTAGTCTGAATTTGTCTACCTAAACATAATTGTAGGGTAAGTTCGACTTAGGCGGCCACAACGTTATATAAATTAAGATATTGTTGAAAATACTGACGGAAAAATAATTCGTCAAATTGTAGAAATATCTCAAAGATAGTTTATAAAAAGACTAGAATAGTAAAATTTCCAATGGTTTGCAATGGTTTTATTCTATGACTATGACTATCTATCATGACAATCCCAGAATGTTACCCAATACCAATTCTGGTATTGAGGTAGAGATATCAACGTTGCTTTGAAATTTATAACCCACTGATACTCCACAGTAGGTATGTACATCGTTGATTTAACGATGTTATGCGTGTGACCGTCTAACTCGGACTTACGTTAATTTGAAAATTTAATAGATGAGAGAAAGATGTAAGGAAATATAATGCTGATTATAATTAATTGATGCTATTTTAGTTGAAAACTTTTGAAAAAATGTTATCAGAACAGTTTGCACCAGCAATATCTTAATAGTATCATGAAATAGTAGATATAAAAAGAAGAATAATAATAAGTCGGTCTGTCATAGATCTATTTCATAGTTAGATGGATATAGATATAATAGAAACAACTATTAATCAGAAATTTAAATCTGCTTGCTAATAAACGCTGCAAATTGTTTCCCAACAAATTCTGCCAAGCTACGGTGATCTTGCTTTTGCTATCCGTAAATAAATAAAAACGTTGTCACGAAATTGTTCTAAAAGTCTTTATCCTTAGATACTAGACTCGCTTAGAACGTGCGGTAATGTTCGTTTTAGTTCACGGTACCAGCCATTTGTGTACGTCAATCAATTTACCATCCTACTACAAAGTAATTTAAATCGAATTATCGATGATGCTGTACAATAACTATTTTAAGTTTACCTATTCTTGGTTGACGTTAGTGTTCGAGTCAATATGCGAATTATTTGTTAGAATGGTTTTGTAGTGGTCGCTACTGTCCAACTATTTTTGGTTACAGTTTAGCTACTAGCCTAATTTGGATTTAGTTATTTTTTCATTAGAATATCAACAAGCGCGCAAATACCATTACTTATAATTAGTGTAAGATGATCGTGTGGTCTCAGCATAGCCCTAACAACTGGAGCAGCCAATCATTCATGAATATGTACAAATTTGAACTGCTGTGCCACCCGACAGATGTTTACGCATCACATCAGACAAGCGCGTAGCAAGTTCCGTTGGCTGCTTCGGCTGTTACGGATGCTGGGACGGCACGATTATCTTACCCTAATTATAATTATAAGTTTCACTTACTTGTTAGTCCAGCAATTCGTAAGCACTTGAAATATTCTTATTTATATCACGGTAAATATTGATTTAGCAATTAAGCAATTGCGGATGTTCATAAGAAATCAAAGTAGGATTTTTTCCTAAGCCGTAAGAACATTATTAGTTTTATTTCTAGTGCTAAACTCATCATTCAGATATCGGCTTGATATAAACTTTGAGCTGGTTCATCTTGTTTTCTCGACGTTCTTTTTTCTTTTTGATTAATATTGTCGTAAACAGACCCTACGCTATTGCCAATTATTTTTCTTTTTTGGAAACGTATTATTGTTGTTACGTTTCATAACTAAATCTCGTTATTAGAACAAAATTTCTTTGAACTCGCCAGAAAGACGTATATTGAACTGCTACGTAGCTGTTTTACATGAACTTCGATGTATATGTATAATACATCGAGTTTATTTGGGACCCGGAATGTTGTACTGCCAGAGAGAATGTTATTCACCAGAACAAAATTTAGCGAAGTAATGTTGACATTGGCGCTGTGTCTAAACTTTGCTAAGATAAATAGCGCATACCTACCACTTAAAGAGCTTGCGATACATTGTTTCCTTCACGGAAGCAAATAAATAAAATACCTATGACGAAAATGGTCGTTCAATCGTCTTTGCCGAACCACAGCGTGGTACTTATTGGATAAAATATGGATCTCACAATGAATACGAAAATGTAAACAAATTTAACTAAACGGCATATTAATGAATTCGGCAATTACTTGTTGAAAATTATAAGTAATAATTGTCTGCGTAATTAAGGAAATGAACTTTCACCTAAGAAATCACATTTCAATTTTAGGATTTTTGTTATTTATTAATAAATAAAACTGAGGATGCTGTAATGTTAATCAACTTAACATATTATATATATCATTCACTAATTAAGTTCCTTTAAAAATTAATACCCTTGTAATGATATTACTAAATATAAATTTCCAACTTGTTAGTTGGAAACACCTCGTGCTAAATATCTCACTGAATAACTCTGTTTATAACTGCAGGTAGAGAAATGTTCGCACTTTTAATTGAAAAATAAACTGTAACTAGAGAACTACTACTTTCATTAAATTTCGCGTACGCATAATTTCATGATTATTTAATATTAATAACTCTGCTGGGCGTCAGAAGGGTAAATACTTAAAGTGTTAGGCAAGATATTTGTTTTCCATAGAAGACAGAGATGAAACGGCTGCATATAAAAAGTAGTACATTTTAGGAATATGTAAGTGTGTATGTCATTTGATTGATGTCGTTGACTGAATCGATTGCATGTATAGTTGTTTTTTTAAACACGATACGTGTTGGTTAGTTATAACGGAAACGCCAGGGAACTAGGAAATATTTGAGGAATATGTGAAATTTTTCGAGGCAGTAGAAAGTAACAGACTGTACACATTGATCAAAGTGTAGCAGCCGACTTTCGTCATGCATGACGTAAAACTCGTACCTCAAGAATTTGAATCAAACAAAAATTTAGTACGCAAAATTTAGTGACATTTGTTCTTGTATGTTTTTGTAATTTTCTACGTTGCAACATCTAATAGTGCTTTTGCCATTAGAGGCTATTGTTGTGGTTGGTAACATTTTCAAATAGTTTTTTAAAATTAATTATTAAATTCAGATATTGGAGTTTTACATTTTCAAGTAAAAATTATCAGATAAAGATATATAACCTATACACCAAAATGAAAACAAGTATTATACATAACCTTAACCGATACAAGAAAATTATTAAACAAGCGAGTTGGCATCAATGGTAGAATGAGACGTCATAACTATGAATGACGAAAGTCGGCTGCCTATTTGAAAACCCTATATAGAATTTCTTATACATAATTTAAAACCTACTTGTTAATATAAATAAATCTTGGGGCTAAGTAGTGTGTCCCAAATGTATAATACATATAATTAATGGTCCTATAGCTGTCTTCAAACAATAGTGCAAAGAAAAGTTGCCTGAACTAACATTGCAACCACTACTCAATGTGTCAATGAGTCGTGACAATTTTTTAATAAAACGGCATGATCTCTGCTTGGATATGTTAGGAACCTTTGCAGTATGATAGGTTTCATTTGCCGCAAAAGCTTTGAACTAACTTTTTTAATCTATTGGGATGTAGTATTTATTTCGTATCGCCCATCCTCTAGTTCCATCAGATTTGAATCCGACTTTCATGAATATATGATATTAGCTAGTTCCGTAAACGAATAACGTCAAATAAAGATTGTAGTGATTATTGCGCACGATTTCTATGAAAATAATGGTGGGTTTAAATGTCTTTCTAACTGCCCTTTATTTTTTTATTTCGGTTTATGTTTTCTAGTATACAAACATCGTAAGTTAAATACTATATTTTACTATCACGTGAAAAAGGTTTCTGACATAGCTGAGTAAAAGTCGTCGTTCACAAAAAGAAAATAGGCATGGTTTTATTCTTGTTATTCCAATATTCATGTCAAATTAGTATAATATTTGAAATGTACTATACGCTATTACTTGGTGTGAATGTTTTGTATAATCCTGCTCATGAAATTGAACCACCTGATTTATTAAAAATTGATATCTTAGTTCTTCGCGCATTATTCTTGAATATTACTATTACGTATCCTAATATCAAGCTAACTTGTAAATTACATACGTTATTAGAAAACAAAACATGCACATGTCTTGTTTCTATTTTTCGCCCTACCTGGTAAGGATCCTCCTGATTGCCTTTAAAAGATGAGAAAGTGTTACTTTGATGAGATACATTTGGTTTTTGTATGTTTATTACTTTATTTATTTCTCTTATTTAACGTAATTTAAGTCTACTGCATCTATGTGTATATATCTTTGGTGGAAAGCTACACCTCAATGACAAGTGTTTGTCTTTGTGTAAAATACCGTTTCTTTTCTAGTTCGAAATTTTGAGTCTATAATTTTGTGGGGGTAAAGCCCAACGCGCATTAGAACGGCACAGAGCCGCGACCAGAATCAAATACATGTATTCAAATGGGCTAACGTGTAGTTGAGATCAGCGCCGCGACCGGCAGCGACTTCTCGGCATGGAATCCTGGTCGCGGCGCTGCCCTGCACTGCCCGTCGCCGCGCTCAAGTGCGCGTTAGGTAGCGCCAGCGAGCGACGATTTTTCGTTTGTTTTTCATAATCGTCTCGATCAGTTCACATACGAATATTCTGGGCGGCGCTATCAAACAATTAATCCGTTGCATAATCGCGCAAAAGTACATTGATGGTTACTGCGGGAACCGTGATACAACGATGTACAGTCTTTAATAACCTACATACTTATCTTTTTTTCATTTTTGTGATATCGAGTGCCATTTTAATCCGCATGATTCAATTGAATTAGTGTATCATATTTTTATGCGTGTTTTGTTTGGTGAAAATAGTTAACAACCTTTATAAAATTGTGCTACCAAATTGTAGCGGTTATTATAATTACCGACTTCAGGTTTAAGACTGACGTCAAATGTTCCCTACGGGTCGCAAACGGTCGCTACAGTGCGCGTTACTTGGTCGCTACAGTGCGCGGTAGCTTGGTCGCTGCGCTGCCTTGCGCGTCGCTCTAATGCGCTTAGAGCTTAACTGTAAGATTTCTGTATAAATTGATGACGCTTGCTACCACCATCATTATCTTTTAGTGCTTTCGAGTATAGCCATTCATATTCTCTGTTGTACATAGATTCTATTTTGTCTCTGCTTGATATTCACTTCAGCCATTCGTCTTACCGCCTCGCTTTTTCTCTTCCACACCACTCATTTCAAGAGTAATAATTTTCTGTTTTCTGTTTGCTGTTTATATCTTAATATTTCCACTCTACTGCCACTCGCGTTCCCCCATTTATTTTTCGTTCAAACCCCGCCTTGTATTAGTCCTTCATCCTGCTACTTTTTTACAGTTTTGAGATGGGGATTTATTTCTACTTCCAAACTCATTTGAACAATTTACACGCGAGTATATGCTAATTATGGGGCATATTTTCATACAACACGGAGAAATCTCCACGATGGGTCGGGTGTGTTAATATAACTTCTTTTCAACATTTCAATTACTATTTCTTCTACTATTTTCAATATACGTACATGCATATATTTTTTCGACGCTTTAATTTTTTTATCTTTATTTGTTCTATATCGCACTTCCATTATTAATTTGCGAATACGTTTCATATTTCCACGGAAGTTCGACTCTAAGATTGTAACTGTACAGGATGCACCTAAAGTCTAAACCATATTTAAATATTGTTTAGTGATCTAGTAATACATATTTCATCGAGATTTTTGTTTGTACGTATTTTGTTTCACATTTTTCCTTAAAAGTAACGGCGTAGTTTACGAACAATATTACAAGTCTGCAGTTTGTAAAACATTTATTGGATACACGTACATCAATGCAAAGGTGATTCGACATTTTGTTTGAAATATTTCGTAATTAATATAGGTGCCCTTGTTTAGAAAGTAAAACCAAATTTATGGCTTTTGATAGTAGCTATAGCAGCTGAGAAAGCGTGTCGCCCAATTACACTAGATCATCGATTTGTTTTGTTTATGATTTAGTGGAAATTTGTAATATTTAAAACGGGTAAAGGTCTTAAGTATATGAGGGGTTTTATTTTACAAAACAATTTATCCTTTTCTTTTCTATCTGCGGGAATGCAACCAATCCACATTTTTCGTTATTAGTGTTCACGCTACTAATAGAAAACTTTGTTTGTTGGGGGAACCTTTATACCTACTATTCAATAGTAACTAGAGCAATTGCGACGGGATGTTGTTTAGAAGTAAATGATTGTTCATTCGAAAATTCTGCACACTCATAAATACAGATAAATTAATATGACAATTTTGGCTATATATGTAATTAAACGTAAGATGATTTGTTAATAAATAAGTTGAAAATTCGAAGCAATTGTACCCAGACAATGATTACAGATTTTTTATTTCTCGAGTCATTTTCCGTTTGATTAACAACAACGCACCTAACGACATACATAAAAACCAATATTTGTTGCAGTTGTAGGAAACTTTTATATATAGGCACTTTCTATGAACAGGTATACATTTTCTTTAATCTAGTCTGGCGTTTCTAACTGACGAGATGACCGAAGACCTACTTTTCAAACCTATCCGCCAGTTACTCATTCATTAATAACAACCGTTAACCGATACATAGGCACGATAAATAGTAGGTAATAATAGTAATAGATAAACTAAAACTTACTTATCCAAAACTGAAGAAATGAACTGTAGGTGACTGGTAGACATAAATATAGGGATGTAATAGCATAAAAGGAGGAAAGAAGAAGAATGGGAAAATGAATAACCTATAATTTTGAGCTAAATTAACTATTTTAGCGACGAAAAATATTTTACGAAGGAAAGAAATTGGTCGTTTTCAAAGTAATTTCAAAGGTTGAAGGTGGATTTTGTAGCTTATAACTCATAAATGAGCAATCTTTATGCGAATTGCGTAACCTTAAGTGCCCCGAATAAATATGGATGAATGATATTGATGCAACACAATTCGTTGCAGTGTAAATACAATAATACTATTCTAACTTTCAAATCGCATATATGTAGGAAATGTGAAGCAGTTGAAAGTGGTTTCTACAAAGTATAACGCGCACAACAATAAACTAAATTAGACCTGATGCTAAATGTAGTTGAGAAATTATAGGCAACGTATTGCGTTACACAAGAACTCTTTCCAATGCATCACAAATGTTGCTCAACTTTATTTGTACACTAAAGGTGATAACTTGCTTGGAACAGAGTAAGGGAGTATTATCAATTTCCAACAGGGATTACGTGTGTATCCGTTATCGTATATAATCCAACATAAAATATATTAGGCATTAATGAAACCAAGCAATTTTCGTTGTATTAATGTATTTAATTAAAATGTGAACTCTAGAGGGAGTGGTGTATAAGAAATCTGGATACACATATATCTGCCCTTATACATCTATATAAGATTACTAAATAGTAGAATCTACAAACCAGCTTCCAGATGATCAATTGCGTTGGTACAGTGCTTTATATAAATCATTTGTTCTCACTTTTAACTGTCGTATTGCGTTGGAAAAGTACACAGTAGTTGTCTACTTCTGTAGAATCAAATAGATGCAAACATGCGTAATTAGTACATTATGGCCGAATTTCGTAATTGAACTCTCATATGTACGAACATCTAACACCCGGGCTTATATAGAGCTTCTATAGAAATGAAAACTACTTCACACAGTCGCACTGGTGAGCGGTATGAGCGCGAATCGCGCGTCTGCGAATAGTGAAGGTAATTTTCTAATTAAGCACAATCTATTTTCTTGTTACATATACTGTATATTACCCGAGAACTGTGATGCATCTGGTACATTTTATTTTCCTACTCTTCATGTTTGTAACAACTGGGAGATAGTTTTTGCGTAGAGTTTGAAAAATACTTTACGCCGGTGCTTCAAAATTTAGTACGTATTGTTCGCTCATTTAGAGAAACGTACAGTGCATTTACTGTATTTTTTTCTATTCTGGCATGTACTCAGTTCTGTTCATTTCTAAACTTCATATTCACTTCTGTCAATTTTTAACATATGCCTTCTATTTATTGAAGCGTGACGCAATGAAAAAGAAAACGTATTAAGTGTACTTAAAATGAACGAAGAATACAACCCTATATTTAGCCGTACTGATGTGTAAATGTGACTGCTGTGGGCAACAATTTCATTAATCTTTCGTTTGTTAGTATGACCTGCGGTGCATTTCATTTACTTTTTTATATTTACTGCAAGAAGTGAAGTAACTATACTTAAATTTTCCGACAATTGGCGTTATCCAACTGAGTTAATCAATGCAATTTCAAGATATTACGACTTATTTAGGGCTAATTCTTGATTATTCATATATTATGATTGTTTATTGAATATGTCGAATTCATTGCGCCATAATTATAAAACCTAATTCCCTATCAAAACCGAACCTCACCTAATTTTGATATATCTTGTTAGAAAACTAATAGGCTCAACCACTGTCGGTATAAAAAGTCCCCTCTTAGAGATGAGAAATCGTCTGTAAAGGCAGATGTGTTTTGCATAAGTTAACAGCATGGAGATGCAATATATATTTAATTTTATTTAAGTTTGTATATTACCATGGTTTCCAATGCGACCGAATTCAAACCAAAATTGACCGTAACTTCCGGTCTTTCATTCGAATCTTCGTAAGGGATTGTGTTGAATTTGCAACAAGCTCTTTGAGTGATAGCCCGCCCTCTTAAAGCGGGACAAGTTCAAAATTATCATTGTAGTCAATAAATACTTTCTGGTGTAGAGCATCGCTTTTCATTTGGTTTAACTGTCCGGACGTTGGTCCGACTTCGTTGTGATAGTTAAAATTGATACTTCCGATAATATAATTTTTTGCTGAACTAATCAAGCTCCTTACTAGAAAACGAGAATATTTCCTCAGTAAAAATTCAGATACACTTACCGAAAGTATTGCAGATAGATTGATATTAGCTCCTAAAAGAAATCGAAGAATAAATAATTATCACACATTAAAGGGCACAATTAAGCTGGAAAGCAAAATAGCGCATACAGTTCAACCACCTTCACTTGACGGAAGTCCTTGAAGTACGGACACCAAAGATATTACATATTTTCAGTATAATATGTTCACTAAAAATTTGTATGCACATATATGCCATTCTTCTACACGATTGTGTACCTCAGGTGTGTATGCTAAGAAATAAAAAGTAAATCCTTTCTCAACTGGGTGGGTGTCTCGGTCTCTCCAAACTCGAAGGTCATCCGTCAAGTACAATTGTGGAACTCTACACCTACAAATAGAATAACGTATCAAAACTACGTTTGTGTCTATGCCACTTTATATCCTATATATATGTTAGTATTTAGTTAGAGAATTGTTATCTCTCATTACAGTAATGTATTTTTTTTTTCTGATGTATTCTTGCTGAGCTTCTTGAACAACTCGTCTCAAATGATCTAGGAATGGCATATTTTTTGCATGAATTATCACTTGGAAATCCTTCCACAAATAGTTTATGGGTTTTTGAGCGTGCTGCATGGGTCGGTTCAATGCAATACATTAATTCTGTCTTCGTCCCATGGTTTATAATTTTTTGTGTTATGTTGCGGGTTCCATTGCTATATTTTACGATAGTGAAAATTATTATTAATTAAGATCCTCGCCATAGATCCAACACCATACCGCAACATCGCATACCATACTGTTATTTTTCCACCGCTATGTTTAATTTTCAAGTTCCAACTGAACCACATCGATTATATTTCTTTTCATATGTTCAAAACGTTCCTCTCCGCTGGAATGGAGGTTTCATCAAATGCGCCTTTGCAGATTTTAATCGCATCCATCCATTTATATTAGAAACATGTGGCTTTTCCTTAAAAATACAGCTACGTAAACCAAGTTAATGTATAGTTCTACCTAATGGAAATATTTGTATTTAGTTTATTCCACTTTTGTGTTTGCACGATTTGTAAGTCTTCACTCGTACTTAAAGTTATATTTTAATCTTGGCTTTCTGTTTCTACCCTTCAAAGCCGTGTGTTAAATTAACAGCTTAAATATTACATTTTGCAGTTTTTTTGGATGTTCTGATGTTTATGCTATAGCTGAACTTCATTTTTCCTTTGTTTCATATAAAAAATAATTGCTCTTTGTTTTGCAGTAAGTACGTTGCTTTGATTTTGCTATAACAAACAACCAAAATCTTCCACAGTCCAAGGGTTCAATAGGTTATTGACTCTTGGATCAACGTTTATAGTCGCAAATTATGGCAAACGTTTTATAGTTCTTTTTCAAACAATAATTGCAAACTCTGTCGTTCATATATATACTAATGTTTTAGCGAAACTAATATAACGTTTCTATGTTTGTTTCGAACCATGTAATACAGGGAAGATCTGGCCCTAAATCGAACTGTTGCACAAGATCAGACTAGATATATTCTCAATCAATGTATTCCATTTTTGGGTATCATATATGTATATGTATGTTGTTTAGTTCGCCGCCACTATTATATTTAGCTTTGCTTCTTTATCTTTATTTCGCATTGCACTGGAATTTGCGTTTATTTGGTCGTAATACAAATTAGTTTTTTCTGCCATTATTGCAAACAAATCGTCTCCTCTAAACAGTGCAATACACTGAGAAATACGCTTTGTATTACTGCGTACTTTTTGTATACCTGACGTAGGAAGAAGAGATTCTATCCACATTTCTTTATCTCTAGATAAATCTACCCATTCATACGTAAGACAGTAATCTCCTCCGCATAATTCTTTTTACAGACAGCAACTATTTCATTGTCATCACTAGAAATACCACTTTCTTTCTGATAGTTCTCTAATTTATTTACACACCTATTTTCCATAGAAAACATTTTCACACTTAAGACCTTCCAAAATTCAAAGTTGAAAGCAGTAGTCTTAACATGCACATTATACTACAATTAATGGTAACGAGAAAAAGTCCATCGACTTAAATATGCTTGGGCTATCTCACTAAATGTAAATTAAATCTTTTGTGTTGACCATCTATTTTCAATAATTCAAATGCCATATTTCGTTAAAACCTACGGATATTTATCCTAATGTTTGCTATATTTGGTTCCAAATGCTATTCCTGTTGAACTGAAATGTAGACGCCGCACTCTTTACAATGACAATTTATAAACCACGCTATATTGATTATAAATACTCCCGCTAATCCTTATTAAAATAAAAAAGTCGTGGAATATAGATCTTTGTGTTGTAACTGATTTATTTATTTGAAACTGTAATGAGTCGTGCACACATTACGTTACGCAATTTTTGGCCATTTTTGACCCCTCCGGCCGGAGGGGTCAAAAATGCCGAACCCCTCCCCTCTCTAAAATGGGGCTTCGGATATAAAGCACGCTAAACATGCAAAGAACGCGACGTAACGCGAGTGTCCCAGCGCCCTTCCCACTTTGCCCCCTGTCCCCTCTAAGCGCATGACCTAATTTGTGCAGGATCCCTAAGTACATAGCTCAATATTTTGGTTTCAATATGTGTAAAATTTTGTTGAATGTACTATTTATTAATCAACTTCATTGCATTTCGGAGAATTCTGTTATTGCTAGATTCCATCCTATTTTTTATTATTAAATTGAAGATGAAAGGAACAACCGCCGACTTCGCAAACTATTTCATCGTCACCGGACAATTTAATGTAAGAGATTTACTTCAATTATGTAACGTACTACCTGCCTGTTACATTCTACATTGAATTTAGTCTAATGAATACACTGTCCAATAAAAAGTCGAATGCAATCTTATTTTTGTCGTTAATTGATATTTCCAAATATAGCGATTTTGAATTACAACTGGAATTTATCGGATATGAAGCCATTTAGAGAACATCACTGATGTATGAATACCCATTTATCTGCGACTTTTAGAATTATCCGTTTATCAAAACAAAAAGTACGTTGGTGGTAGGCAGAGTGGATTATCCAATGCTTCAGTTACCTAGATGAATGACTTCTTGCTTATTTTGCTCAGTTTCCATCCATGCATATTTGCTGCGAATTGGGGGAGAACATATAACTTCAAAGCAAAAGGACGTATTCAATGCCATGTGTCGCCGAAGATGTACTACAGCACATTTAATCGAAAATAAAATATACCTACAAATACCTCCTCCTGAGCTATAGAAACGTAGTTAATGAAAAGTTACAACATCTTTGATGCTGGCTACTACGAATTTCAAATTGATCTTGTAGAGCGACTCTGTCATCTCCAGTGATACTAACCCCAATGGAAACAATGCCATTTAGCATATCGTCGAAATTCTAATCCAAAATCAAAAATTTTGTGCTCTTAGAAGAACAACTAGCCGGTCGTCGTGAATTTCCAACTTACAATTATATTTCTTTAATGCCAATTAACTATTACCTCACAGCATGTATTTGAAGTAGCTGTGCGATCAATTTCCATTACAGTACGCTTGGTGCATAGAAACAATGTTAATTTTCAATCAGATTGAAAGGATCCAAAATTGATTACTCATTCGACTATGTTTCAACATGATACTAACATTCGAAGCTTTGATTTGGAAACTACGCCATAATGAAAGAATTTGCTTCAATGAATCGAAATAGTGAACAAGCTTTTTATTGACAATCGAGAGGCTGTCCCAGTTCGATTAATAATGCGATTTAACCGAAATTCGACCGAGAAGTGAGAAACGATCTAAAGCCCCGAAACGCCGGCTGCTTGAAATACATCTTTAATTATGTCAAAGATTCAAGTAGAGTTTCAAAATCATATTAGAAATGTGACAGATGTAACTGACGAATGAACTGGAGGCATCGTTATCTTCGTTGTGCTTATTTCGCATATAAGATATATAATACAAAGTCGTTAGTAGTTTTCTGATCGAGAGAATTCATATTGGTAAGAGATATGGTACATACATATTAACTTTGAAGAAAATACCATGTTTATCACCAACTGCTTCGGGAAGTACTTTTTAAATGTTATACCAAATGTTAAATCAACGTTTATTGGCTCATGAGGTGTCCTGCAGGCGAACATATAAGCAATATACATGTTTCAACTAGAAATGAAGTTGAATTGAACTTACTACCGGATCTAAACATTTTCCCGCTGTTTGATTTAACAATGCCCGAAACCAAGTGTTATATTTGAGACTAGTTTGGATGGAATTATGGGCCACACTACGCTTCTGTTATACAGTATATCTCTATAAATCGCTTGCATTGCAGACTCCAAATCCAAAGTTTTGGAAAAGTGTTTCTTCTGCCATCTTTATCTCCCCTATCATCCAAGTTTTGTTGTTAATGGAATTAGAAACATGTACGGAGAAAATTAATTGGTGTACTACCTTCGAGTTTTGTCTAAGAATGAAGCCATACCGTGTTTAGTTTTTTTTTTCACTAATTTACAAAGTACTTGATATACCAGCGGCGGACAAATTAGAAGTGTGCGCATTATTATGACATCTTTATTATTGTATTATATATGGACGGATTTAAATTGATGTAATTAATAACTCAATGTAATCGGACATGTGTGATGCAAATATCTGGAACAATTTTTGATATCTGACCTGAACTGTATAAATAAAATGCAAAGATAAACGTGGAAGGAAAGCCTTGACGACAACATTTACCTGGTGTAACTTTTATATGAACCTGTTGCTTAATTGTCAGTTGTTAATTTTTATAATTATTTTGTCATTCCATTGCTCTTTGCTGAATATCATTAACCCTTAGGTATTTCCATTCAGATAGATATTGTTCCGTGTAATACTTCAAAACAGCTCGCACGACATTCACAATTTTTTCTGTACCTACTCACACATATGTATGTACATCCCGCAATATGTGCCTATTGAATTGTGTATGTCCGCCAAGCTTTTGTGTTTTAATCTAGAACTGCCATTCTGCGCCATAAGAACACGGTTTTAATTGGCTCGAAAGAAGTAATTTGTCTAGAACAGCAATTAAAAGATAAGTCTTTCGTCCAAGGGTTAATGAACGCGGCGTGCCTTAAAATCACGGATCGTCGCGTTCTTAAAGTCTAATGGTTATTGCTTCAAAATCACTATTGTAGTTGCAGACGGTAGTGTTTATTAGTAATTTTTAATTGGTAGCAAAAATTTACAAACACTACACTCTTTAGATGTCCGTCATTATAAGGTTTGCTAACAGCTTATGGGTATATCACGTTAGTTACTTGTAATGAGTAGAATACATACATTGCAATTGTTAAAAAGGATGTAAAGAAAAAGTAAAACAGTGATCTGAAGAAAAAAATGAACAAAATATAAAAAGACGAAAAACGAAATGCAAAAAAGAAAAATTAATAAGAAAAGAGAAACTGATTGACTAGAAAAGATAACGTACAAAAAAAGATTAAACATAAATTAAGAATGAACATGAAAAAATTAAAAAAAAAAACATTAGGAAAAGAAATTCAAAAATTATGAGAAAACAAAATATAAAAGAGGATCAGGAAAAAAAAATAAAAAAATAGGACGAGGAAAAATTTTTATAAAAAGTAAGTTAGAAAGAATGAAATGTATTTCGTAAAATATATTAGGACAACGAACTTTTATACATTTAGAATAGCAAAATGTCGATTTACAAGTGAATTTTGTAAATTTCAGTATTTCTTCTATTCCAAATTTTTGTAACTTTTATTGCAAGATATTCAGTAGAATTGTAGCCAGTTTTGGTACTTGTTTTTTGAAAGACGACGCATTAAGTACGCTACGTAATAACTGACCCGTGTTACTTTTTATAACATCCGATTAACGGATAGTGATGTAAGTTGGCTAGGTCAATAACAGCAATCTAGTCAGTTATTACTTAATGCGTAACTGATTGTGTCGTTATACTCTTAGTAAAATTTAGGTAGTTCTGTAAACTCTTTGAGTAATTTTCTATAGACCCTTGTTTTTCATGCACATTTAATAGTAGATATGGAAATTGTACTTTTGTTGCAAAATTATCTGAATTCAGGCTGATGTAACATGTCATTGTTCTGCTCATTACTCAGATTAAAATAGCTTGGACCGAGCTGTACACATTATAATTAGTGTCCACTTTAATGAGGAGGATAAATGCAGTAAATGCTAAACTGTTGCTTTGTTTGGTTATTAGTTAATTTATTAGAAATATATATGTAATTTGAGAGTGTAAATTTAATAATACAAAAGCTGTCTGAGCTCAATATGTAGATAGGAATTTAATAATTGACGAACTGTAACATTTAATATTAAATTACATAAATAACAGGAGCAATGGATTTGAATTGGAAACTAACGTAGCTAATCTTACCTTTAAAATTCATTAGTTGAACGACGAAAAATCATTGTTGTTAACTTCGTATCTACGTATCGATCATGATCCACTACATTATATTGTTACATTGCCAAAATGTTTAGCTATTAAATTTTGTCCCATTCAAATTTCTGTGTCTTTAGCGTATTGTTTTCCAAGCCGAAATAATTTCGAATTGTCTTAAAACGATGGAATGCGTTAAATGTGATTTTATGAAGCTTCAGCACCAAAGGTCAAGCATATGGAACGAAATAATTTGGTTAAGAATATAATCTATGCTACTCTGGCATATTGAAAGCAGTTGGTTTCACATTTGGGATGGTCAATATCACTAATAGTTTAGTTTTTTAATTCGCTATATGATTGAAGTATACATTTTTTATAGAGTATATCCATAATTACTAGTGACACTAAATAATAAAATTAATTCGACCGAACATCTAAAGGGGAGCTATGGCAATGAATCAAATTGTATATATAGAATATTCGATTTTTAACCTCTTTCTTGGAGTATTAATAGCAGACTCTTCCCCGCACTGAACTCTTTTTATCTTCCGTTGTAGTTATGTCAGACCTCCATTGAAGAACTTGTTACAATGAATTAAGATGTATGTTTCATCTGTGGGTTATTCACCCATAAGAAATTCTCAATATTAAAATTTAAAATGATTCACTATCTAATAAGAGTATAACTTTTTTTAACTAAAATACTTCCATGGACTTCAAACGGTGGCTATTTAGTGCTTTAGTGCAAATCGCCAATACAGCATTTATAATTCAGGACCTACCGAAGAGTAAATTTGAAGTGTACTTCCTCTCTCAATTCAGTAGGTACATTCATCTTGATTTTAATCTATAACTTCATATAAAACCAATGTTTTTATACATACGATTTCTTGTCTTATAGAGTCTGTTTAGAATTTTATCAGTTTTGCAAAGCATAGCTTCACTTCAAATTTACGAGCGAAGCGTATAAAATGTTTTGGAATAACACATTTACATAATGCCTGTTTATTGGATGTAAGCAATTATATCTTAGAATTTCGAAAGTAAACATTTCTGTTACTTCATTTCTTGTACACCTGATTGCTTATCAAAAATTAAAGTTACATACATCACTCAGATGTACTAGCAAACCCTGCATTGTTTTCTTCTTCATTTGTATACGGTCTAAATTAAGAAAGTTTTAGATTTTATTAAATAATGTACTTTCTATATGCCAGGAGATAACTATACTTATAAGATTCTTATAATTTAATGATGCCGGTACATTAGGAAGCAATTGATCGCAGCTGTTTTAGACAATATGATCTAAGATAATACTTTGTTTCATAATGCCTAATATTTATTTAATGAAAGGGATGTATGGATAAAAACAGTATCAGAATTATGTATTTTTCATTTCCGTGGACAATACTTTTATTAGTGTTGTCGTCGTAGTTCTGGGTAATACTACTATTATTTGTTTTCGGTTCAATAAACGAGTTTTCATCTTTACTTTGTCAATAAAATTCTCAGCTACAATGGTTTGAAGTAAGCACAATTGAGTACGAACAGGATAGTTTACTTCACGCATTTTTTAATGAAAATGCGTAGGGTTTATGTAGAATAGAAAAAAATGAGCATTTTGTGGAACGAATTTAGTGCAACGATTATCATCTATATTTACTAATTGCACCTTACCTAACCTCTTCTAAAGTAGTCAATTTTCTGTTTTTCCCGGCATCTGTTCATATGCGCAATTTGCGTTTCCAATTTGTAATTAGGAACGGTTTTGTATTTGAATTAATGGTAATCCACTACCAATGCAATTGATTACCAAATATTACTGAGTAGTTGAAGAGGATAAAAGAAAGCGAAGTTAGAACAGCTTCAAGAAGTTAATGTTTATGGATTTCCCATTACAACATAATTTTAAGGAATTATGAATTTTATCCTGGTCACTATTTTAAAAATATGCATATCTTTGAATTGTTGTTTTTATTTGAAAATCTTGGCGACAATTCCGGAATTATCAATGAAGATTAAGCGAAGAACTCACCTATTTATCGTAAAATGTTTAAAGTCTTACTTCCGTTTATATAGGTATATTCATGAAGTACTATCATTTTTAATTTGTATTTCCTTTGTCTCGTGTATCGGTGTAACTGTTGTACAGGCATTCATTATCTTTCCATTACATTCCATATTTTGTATTTAATTTTGCATATAAATATAAAATTTACCCTGCTTATGAATCAACTCTATTAAACTTACCTTCTATAGTATATAAAATATTTCAAACTTCTTTTTTTTTTTTTAGAATTTCGTTATAATTATGAAAGTCAGTACAGTTGCGATAATGTGAACACAAAAAACAGCGGCTGTTCAAATGACTGCATATGAATGATAATTATCAAATGAACTTACAAAATATGTCAAATAATATAGAAAATAAGTGTTCCTTAGAAGTCTATATCTAAAAGATTGTTCACATTACTGGACAATATTGCTAGCGCTTATTCGTACTATCATGAGATTCATGACTAGTTCATATATACCAATTTGTGCTGTAGTTTTATCATTATTGGTAGAGCTAATCCAAAGATAGAATTATGTGTGTTGCCAAATAATATATATCTATACAGTAGTGCAATTATTCTACCATTTAGTCCTATTTAACTAGATGTGTTAGATATGCATGTAGGTGCTTTCTTTTTAAGGATTAGCTAATAATGAACAATCGTTATCTTATATGGTAGTATAACATTTGGTGTTATTTTATTTACATCATTTCATTTAAATTTTCATTTCTCTAAATTAATGAATATTGTTGGTAATTCTTCGAGAATGAAGGGTTTGACCAAGAAATGTAGCAATTGCTCTTGAATACTGATACTGATACTGATACTGAAAAATGTGCTTAGGTAGATATGTGTATCAGTCAGGTGTAAGTTAATAATTTATTGCTGGTAAGGTTGCGTTCCCATTATTTTTACACATCAGTTAAGTGATTCGTGCTTGCTTTTAAAAATCTTCCTTTAACCCTATTTAATATATTTTCATACTATTACATTTTTGCAACCGAGGCAACGTCTGCAGATCTTGTCTATTATCAATTGCAGTCCTCATATGAAAATGGAAGTGAAGTCCTCTACTCTGAGAGATACGAATTATTCTTTAGTTTTACGTTCGTTACGAACTAATTTATAACTTATCATTACTTCTAACCGCAAGTAACTAATTTCTTGAAGATACGACTACCAACTTTTAGTAAGACCCGTATCATACTAGACATTTTATGTACAGATGCCCGCATTTTAGACTACCCGGTCAAATTTTGCTTATTTTAATATGAAATCGCTTCATTTGGCTAAAATATGGAAATTCTCCTTACTTTAAGCATTTTTTTTTAGTCGGGGGAACGCAATTGTAACAAAAAAAGAAAATTACCGATGTATGCTATACTTCAGCTGCTTTAAATCAATTGATCGATTTCAGTTCCACATATTCTTATGGAAGATAACGAACTTTCATAGCTTCTTTATTTTGGATGATTTTTTTCTGTTGGAATTTGCTCTTGCAATATACCTCAGAATAGCTAGTTTTGCTATATTTAATCGACACAGCGATGGCTGTTAATTCAGTTCAATAAAGGTTATTTGTATTCATATCCCCACAAAATGTAATTGAAGTAATCAAAATTGGCAGGATCTCAGTAGACGCGTTACACTGTTACTCAAAGTTCTCCATGTTTCAGTAACGTACTGTTGCGATCAATTTCTTTTTAGTTTTAGTCACCTTTAGTGAGACACCCACCATACCTTGCACTTTTCCTAGCCACTAATTTGATTTATTTTTGACACATTTTGGTGTCGCTGTTGGATGAACCATTCATACCAAAATTTGCAACTTTTCCTACAAATTTATACAGACTACTCAACTTTGTTTGGCCATCTTTTTACCTAAATAAAGTTGCAGTAGATATCGTCACCGTCGCAATCACCTTTGCTCTGAAGAAAAGGATTCAGTTTATTTCATATATCATTTTGCTATGCAGAATTGTTTGTCATCTCGGATCCAATTCTCCGAAGTAGAGAATGGATACTGTTTACATATGTTTACAACACTTGCATCAAAAAATCATTTCCATTCTTCATGTTTGTTGATCACTTTACTCATTATTAAATTTAGATCCATTAATTCTTGTCTCACGTAACCTCTGCCTTTCGTAACACCTAATACACTTTCTATAAATGAAAATGCCTTATGTCAAAATATGAAAGAAATACATGCTATGTACATTTTATTGATGATAGTGTAATATGGGTAGTGATCATAACCATACCTGCTTTATACTTATTTTCAGGGTTAATCGTTTCATCTATTGTAGTATAAAGTTCTTGTTGTCCTATATTTTGACAAACGCCTTGACACGGTACCATGGTTTGTCAATCGTGGTGACTGGATAGGGTTACGTTGAAGTCTCCAACTAATTGTATCCCATGCATTCTCGATTTGGATATTACAGAAAACAATTGTTGAACTTGTCCATCATTCCTTAGACAACTTCATGTGAATGATACTATGTGAAATATTCTATTTTCAAGTCTATGGAAGAAAGGGAACTGCGTTTCGTTGCAGCACCTCACGTACCTAATTTATGACAGTTTTTTTGCCAGTCACTACTAGAAAATGTCAAAGTAGGTTTTAATACTATAGTCTCCATTATAGACGTCGTAAGTTTTCATAAAGTATAGAATATATGCTATTACTTTGTTTCTACATATTCTGATTTCACGATCATGCCATGAATAGCGATTTACTACTCAACTCCATTCACTTCCATTAGCTTTACCCTCGTTGTCTTTCTTGACGGAATGTTTACATTTTGTGCCTATGCTGCTGTTTAAGAGGCAACTTTAACTGTGGATGGTAATTGGGAAGTTTTCTCCGGGTAACCTCACAATGCAATTCAAATGTCAATGGCGAATATTGTGCTGCAGACAATTTAACTATTGCATAAGTTCGGACAAAGAGAATGTTGAAAACTATATCTG
Source organism: Chrysina gloriosa (assembly GCA_038088585.1). NCBI lineage: Eukaryota > Metazoa > Arthropoda > Insecta > Coleoptera > Scarabaeidae > Chrysina > Chrysina gloriosa. Next base: position 30,326,910 of record CM076092.1, read on the forward strand.
TAATCAAGGGATCACACGGATCATTTGGTGTGATATTAGCGACCTACGTTCAATGTCGTAGTTCCAAGAAATCTTATTCGAATTTTCACAAAAATCGTCGAGTTATTAAAGGTGGTACAGTTTCATTTGCACATCGTGTGGTTGACTGTCCATCTGATCAGGGAACATTCTGAATCCTGAAGTTAGAAAAAGTTTTGAAATTTTGCATACAAGTAGTCGTCAGTTAAGGCGGTTGGAAGCAGTTTTCCTTAGCCGCTCAATCACGTTTTAAAAGGGCGAAGTAACCTCTCAAAGTTCGCTCTAGTTTCGGTTTCTTGAAAGTAAGCGAATGCTGCTTGGAACAACAAAATTATGTATATTAATTAATTAATTAATTAATTATGTATGTATATTATTATTGTATCTCTATTTAAAAATGTAATAGCGCCCTCCGTCACTTCACGTATGAACTTGGACAAAGTCTAACCTATTCAGGCTATATGGGTCTTCCAGGAGTATAAGAAACGTGTTTTATTAGTAAGAGGTATTACGATGAAATAGAACTTGTTCTATTATACTTCACCCTTGTGCTTTCATACTAGATTTCCAAGTGTCACCGCGACACGTTGTGTATGCTTCAGACATTTCCATGAAGAAGTACGTTATACAAATTAAATATCTATAGCTACATGTTACATATTATGTATTTTATGTTAAAGTGTGAATAAATCACTCCGTATGCGTTCTGCATGTTTCCTTGTGAGGTATGGAGACTGCGTTTAGGAGTGTGCTTATGCCCACTATTCACAATCTTAGTGCAAGTGTGTTAACGTTTAAATAATGGGATACAATTTATTATCGCTTTTATTACTCGTTTCCTTTCTCGTTGCAATGATATTTGACTTCAAAAACTACACTCGCCATTTTTCGTTAAATAAAACGGATTCAATGTAAAACTTCGCTATTCCTCAATTTACTTCTACCGCTATGATTCCCAAATATATGAAGTAAAAAAAAGTACAAGGATATGTCACTTCTGATTTGGAAGTGGAACCGTTTCAATTAATATATCATGATCTTAAACTTTCCCTATTAACCACCCACATTTCCTCATTTGATCTTGCTGGTTTTGTAAACTTTGTATTATAAAGGAATTAATTTTGTAATAGTTCAAATGTAGAGTCAAGTAAGTAAGATTTTGATACCAGCCCACACGGTGGTTCAAATTTTTGGGGGTAAACTTCTTTTAATAAAAAATGATTTTCATTGTCCCTAGTATTTATAGGTATGGCAATTTACAGAACCACTTGGATAACATGCTGATTTATTACTGAAACAAATACATATGTAGTATATTATTGAATTTGCAATGAAAATAGCTTTCCCACGATATCACAAATGATATCATCCCTTTCAAGATTTTTTCTATGTCGGGAGGTGGGGAGATTAAGCGCTAAGTTTAGGATCTTGATATATTGATCAAAAATGGTTCCCCCTTTTAACAAGGTGATTGCCCGACTAAATTTGCTAATGTTCACCATGGGGCCACCGTAATTTTTTCTTCGTAGTAGGTAGTATCCAATATTAAATTTAAGTGAAAGTATATTTTTAATCTGACTAAATTTTGAATGGTAATGATGAATTTTTCCGTGGCTCTTGAAACAAGCGAAAAAGAATTGCCGAGGCCGTGAAACTTGAACACATGGATCGTGGTTATCATATTTGAGTACATCGCAGGGGGCCAACAGTTAAACTTCGACAAGATTTGCGTCTAAGTGATATATTTTTGATAGCTATGGCCTTACTTGTCATATTTGATAGTCACTGTCTCAACGAAAACATCACTGGTTATAAAATATAACAGCCATGTGACAGTCAATGTGTTAACTAAAATAGACCAGTCTGTCCACTTTTTAATAATTTTACTAGCTTCTAATGTAGGCTGACCGGAAAGCTCCCTTGTGAACTCACTTTATATCCATCACAAATTTCTCTATTTATATTAAACAGTGTTCTAAAATTAACATAGATTAGTTTTTCCATTACTAATTTTACTTTCTACCTCATAGTTGGGAATAAAATATATTCGAATTCATAAAATTCCAGATTCAGCTCTAAATATCTATATTCAATAAATTCTCAGTAAGTACTACGTAATTATCTAATGATCCACTTGCAAAAAGTAACTCACAAATTTGTCTATTGGAAACTATTTTGATACATCGAATTCCACATTTATGTGGTTTAAATTTCTACAATTAATTCTTTTTAGTATGAAACTACATACTTATACTACATACTCATACCTTATATGTATATCTTTGGTATTCCACATCACACACCACACACAGCAGTAACGTTAAATGCTAGATTTCTGTATATTATTGCCCTAAAGAACTTACATAAAGAATAGTTAATATTGAAATTAGAAATTCGCGGAATGTGTTTATTGTATGGTTTAATAGTTCTTGAAATTGGGAATTTGTTTGGAATTCCTTCTTAGAATATTTAACTGTTCGGACAATTACTACTGCGAGTAGAATAAAACTGATAGTCTTAGCTGGTCTGCGGATGAACCAAAACGAAATCGGGATGTAAATAAAATTACTGTGCCGCATCTTTTGTTTCTAGTACTATATGTCCAGCTTGGCAGGAATATTATGACATAATAAAATATCTCTAACAGCACCGACGTTTGGTAAATTGCATTTATGGATATGTGTACGTATTTCGGCGGTTATAATGCGTTCGCTTCAGGCTCTGGTATTAAATTAGTGAATCAGTAGTTTCGCGGGTGATTAGTCAATATCGATATTAATATTGCATTATTTAAACTATCGATGTTATGTTTTTTATCTAGGTTAGGTTATATTCAAATATTAACGGTACGTTTTAGTTAGTGTTTATGTACATATATATATATATATATATATGTGCATTATTATGCCTATCTAGCTATTAGTATTTCCGTTTTAAAAATGAAAAGTTTAGTTTTAAAACTTCGAAATTGAATTTCCTCCACTGAAGTTGTATACTCATGAAAATAACTCGAAATACCATGATGGGGTTTTTGCAGTGTTTTTGTGCCAAGCGTTCTATAATATTAAAAACAAAACCGTTCCTATATGTGAATCGGATCCCAATTGAAATGTATAACAAAATAAAGTAATGTCTAAATGAAAGCAATAAACAAAACAAAATAACAAATGAGAATAATGAGACTGTGGCTAAAATAATATATAAAATAAATAAAGATACCCTTACCACACCTTTCGGAAAAATCCAGACACGAGTTTTGGCAACTAAGTTATTTATTTTATATAAACCACAATAAAATTGAAAATTAATCAAAATTAATACACAAACCAACAATAATAACATTAATTAAAATAAAGCGACGATTTCCAAGGAATGTCCAATCCAGGAAACATCTTTGCTATTGTTTCTGGTCTTAGGAGCCTACGCATATAATACAACTATACATATAACTAATATATGAAGAAAGAGTGAAAGAAATGAGAATTTTGTTAAATCATAGTCATTCAGGTAAATGAATAGGAACTCATTACTCACTATCAGTTGCTCACAAAAATTAGCATCAGCGTCTGTGTTTTGTGAATTCCAATTCATCTTGAGTGGCCATTGGTTTAAGTTCCCGAGTCTTACGTAACAATTTGTGCCTGTGCCTTTAAGAAAGAGTCACTTGCATCAACGGCGCTGATATGATTAAGGTTGGTGCTTCAAGTATGATATAACTTACACCAGCAGTATTTTCATCTCAACGGTGCCTGCCTCTCCGTCTAACAATGGTTTGTCAATAAACATACTACATATTTCGAACTTTCACACGCAAAGTTCTCTAAACTGTGAGGTGATTTCTTGAGACACCATTGATTTCTATTTTTAACTAGATGTTTCCATCGTTATCAATCCTCGATGTCCCTTACTGTTTGCGTTGGTTGTTGGGTAATATTTTTGGACTGGTCTATTCATCAGTAAGAGAAATGTCCCCGAAAGCTTTTGTATTCTATATTGTTCTTTACGATTAGAGAATCCGAAAGCATGGTTGATAACTTTTCTTCTGTTTGTTTTTTGAAGAAACTGTAAGTTTTCCTCGGGCTATTGCACATTCCACCACGCAATATCTTTGTCCACATCACTTCGTTTGCCATCTGTCTACTCTATTGTGCAGCGTTTGATGCTAGTCCTTACCTAAATCGTATCCCTGTATTCCCTTAGGTGTAAGGATTAGTCTGAATAGAGCCGCGTTATGTCATAGTTCTTTCAATTCCTTGCTGTTCTGAACCATATTCACTGTGTCTTTTCGTTAGTTTCCCTGTCGTTCACACCCCGCTCTTTTCTTCCTTCACAGATCTCCCCCTTTCATTCTCCCTCGTACGGTTATTGTAGTCTGAATTATGTTTAATCCATCTGGGTACACGTCAATTCCAATTAGATATGTAGGTCTTATTCTATATTCTTCTCAGGTATATCATTTCTGCACTACTGCTTTATTTGTTCATTTAGTTGTGTTCTACATCGACATGTGATAGTTCTCGGCTTGGTGGTGACCTTCTGAACGGTATTGGTTTGTTTAATTTCGGAGGGTATTCCTTTGTTTCGCAGGAATATGTACGTTATTGTACAGTCTGCCTGTTGCTTCAACTTTCCTTAATTTCATTATCCATGTTCTCTTTGCTTATAGATACCCCCAAATACTAAAACCTATTCCGACCTTACCCCTTTTAGTTGCATTGTTGCTATTTTTGTTCTTGTTGTTCCACCTTCATTACCGTATTGATGTCTTCTAGCCGTTCATTTATTCTAACATTTATTTATAGATCTTTCTCTGTTTCTCTAAATTTAGAGGTGTCGTCCACATAGTACAGTTCCAATATCTTTACAATATCAAGTTTCTACTAATCTATGTTGAGCTACTTCGCTTTATTTTTATATTCTTTCACTGCATCATCTACCTCTATATTAAAAAGGATGGCCCTTGGTATACGTACATGATTTAGTCCAGTTACTTGTACAACACGTCTAAGTTTTGGTTTCTAGTCATGACGCAGTTCATGTTCTGTTGTACCGTTTGTTGTTATTCTCTACTTTTCAATATTCTCCGGAAACCGGCTGGTTTTCATACCTTTCTCTATTACTTGTCTGAATAGTATCTTGGTTTTATTTTTCTCAGTTTCTCCTAAATACGTTAAATTTATATAAATATTTTTCTAATCTGCTTCCCTCTAATTATTACACGCTTCGTGCCCCCTTTTGTTTTACAATTTGGCGTGATAATTAATGTATTTCAGAGTATTAGTACTTCTATTATTTAGTGTAATGGCAATGCGGGCTTCTCTTCCCGTCTTTGATTCTTTTTAGCAATTCTTCCTGGCCCTCCCCTTTCTTGTATTTTAATTCGATTTTTGCCCTGCTTAGCAATTGGGACTTCCCTCCTCTTTCTGTACATTCACAAAGGCCTGGTAATATTTTTTCACTTTTGTATTATGCGGTTCTCCTCATTCAGCAACTTTTCTTATTTGTATATCATGTGCTTAAGCACAGTTACTTGTGTGTTTCTCATTTGTAGTTCTTCATCTTTACTCATTGGATATTTAGGTGTTAATTTCGTAGCCACCGAGCCGTACAGTTACCTATATCGTATCTCACTATTATTTCCAGCTAGCTTTTATTTGAATTCTCCTCACTTTTTCTTAGCTTCCCTCTAGCCATAAATCCAGATCTTTTTTATTCACGTTCGTACGGACTGAACAAACAAAAGTGTACACACAAATTGATAATTTTACTGTCGTTCATTCTGCTTCATTTGTACACGAACATTTGATAGCGTTCGCTAATTGTGAGAGAGCACGTCGTTAGTGTCACTCGAATACTCTTGCGTTTGTAGAACTTGGATGCGATTGCGAACATCTAAATATTTGCAGTAATAATTGCATTATTTACTGTTTTGCTACGGCTGTAGATAAAAGGTAGTCTTATTAACCAACCTTTATTTCTTTATCCATATGAATTTGCCAGTTAATAGAAGAATATGTATAGAGACTTTGCTTCTGGTACTCTCAAAATAATCGCTATAAACCAGACCCAACAAGCAATAGTTGAACGCTAATTTAAAAAACGATAAATTATAGCACTCATTTTGTCTGTTATTTCGAAAAATTGCGTTCGTTCGTTTTCGCCTGTCTAGTCTGTACGCGCTACTAAAATTATAACGTTCAATTTGGATTATCATATACAGCAGACGCTCGATAACGTAATTATCCGATATTGGAAACATTGCGCTAATGTGAACACAATATTCGTAGTTTAGGATTATAGGAAACGCTCGATAATGTTGAAGCATTGTAAGTTCGATAACTGGATAGCGTAAAGAAAGGCGATGATTAACGAAGATCGATTATAATCGATACGGATCGAGCTTTGCAAAAGTAGTCTTAATTACAACTTTGTTGGCTGAGGTTCGTTCTCTAATACACGATTATAAGACTCTATTTTTAGTTATTGTTATCCTTAGTGTTTTATTTCGACGTATTAAAGTTTCCTTTTAATAATTTGCGTGTTAATAATCACCTTGGCTAATATACAAATTTCGATAATATAAAACTCTTGGTCTGAATTAGTTCACGTTATCGAGCGTCGGCAGTATTTGCAAAACTACCAAATGGTACAAATTTCAATGATGCTGATGTAATATATAAACATCTATTCTCGAAGATTACAGTAAAATCTCGATTATCCGTACGTCAATTATCCGGAACTTTAATGACTCGGGGTTCTAGGCGTCCTTTTCAGCATTAAAGGCAATAAAATGTTATTTACGGTATTAACTTCAGGGCTTTCAAACAAACTTTCAGTATATCCATATACTGCCACGAACCCGAGAAACACAGGTTAGTTAAGCATATTTCCACATATCTTTAATCATTGTATGTAATGGAAATAAATTGTCGTTATCTACCGAAACGAAATTATTCGAGTGTTCGAGTTTTTGGTTATCCTTACGAAGCCCGGTCCCAACTGATCCGGATAATCGATATTATATTGTATTGTTGTTTGTATGTTGATAATGAAAATGCAAACCGGAATAGTTTCAACTAAGGCCTGATGCTTATGGTAATTCCCATTAAAGTTGACCATCGACTTTATTAACCGTATTGGCAATACACCAATAGATCCGCTAGATATTAGTAGAGCCGGAATTCCTGGAAGGTCGCTGTGCATTCTTGGAATGAACTGCACTAGACGAAAGAGTCTGCTCCGAGTAGATGCTTCCAAGCAGTGCAGAGCCGTGCCTTATAATTTCTAGGAATTTTGACCCAATAAATATTGTATTGGCTACACCACAAATGTCGAAAGAAATGCCAAGAACCGGTGCGACGAGTCAGCGAAATAAAAGGCATAATAAAATGAATTCCATGAGCAAAGGTGGTAAGCGTTATCGTGGACAGCGCCCTAATGGCGTGAACTAGCTAGCGAGGCACAATAAACCATTGGGCTTCAGTGCCGTGGCCAGCCCCTAATATGCAGGGGCTCTTAAGCGGTTTTGCCCTGTATTTTTAAGGGTTGATGCTGTGTCAATGCAATCTGCCGGTACGGTTACTGGTTTTAACTAATCCTAATTTCTGGCGTTGATTTCGGACAATTTGATCATTTAATTTTGAAGGCGATAATTTGTATTTCATTCGGGATCGCGGGACTTTTGGTTTCGCATTTTAATGATCGGTCACGCTCCGAATTTTGTTCTTCGCTGGTAGCACCGCTGAGGCGCGTTAGTTCATTGCCGAAATCTTTCGGACGAACAAGTGACCGTAGGTCGTTACAATGCTCTCTGAGATTTTGTGCAGTTGGAATGTGTGTTTCGGTTTGCGTTGATTTTATGAATGAGTCTGACTTTGTTTAGGCGTGCATTTTTGCACGCTTTATCCCCATTTATGCTTGCCTGTTATCTTGCTAGAGCTTTATAAATATGCATTTTATTTGTATGTGTATTTTATTTCATTTGGCTTTTATGTCTATTTTATTTGTTTTTGGCTTGCATGTCTATTTTATTTGCTTTTGCTTGTACATACGTCTATTTTATTTGCTTTTGGCTTGTGTGTCTATTCTATTTGCTTTTGGCTAGTATGTCTATTTTATTTGCTTTTGGCTTGTATTTCTATTTTATTCATTTTGGCTTTTATATCTATTTTAATTACATTCACTTGTATGCCTATTTTATTTGCTTTGGCTTGTGTGTTCCGAGACTAGTAGCGGCGTAGTAGGAGTTTAAAGCTCAGTTGTAGTAGCAAATTGGTGGTATGTTTTAGGAGTGTGGTCGTAGTAGTCGTAGTAGTTATCGTTTTCGCTTTTTGTACGTTTGTGAGGTATGTGTAAATGTTTTTATTTGCGACCGTATTTTTGGCTTTGTATTGCATGTCCGTATCTTTTTTTGTGCGCGTATCAGCATGTGTATGAACTAATGCGTGTTTCTATAGTTATGTGTCCGAGTAAATTCATGCTTATGCAACCAAGCATTTGGGAAGGGAACACGCGCGTTTATGTTCATTCCTATGCATGTGTATGTAGTTATTTATATCGACTTAAGCGCGCATGTAATTTTTGCAGTAGTTCATGTATGTGTGACTGGTATATGTATGTAGTTCTTGATGCACTTAACCCATTTGTACCCGCTGTACTCATTTGGGTACAGTTTACCGTACTAAAATGAGGACCGCGGCTTCTAATGGATTAAGTGTGTACGCTTTTATGTATTGTAGCTTGCGCTTATCTATCCACTAAGTAGCTAGTTCGATTTAACTTCAAGCGCTTATGGGTTAGATCACCCTGAGCATGCTTGTGGTTTTATTGAATAGTTACTTGCTATTTGTATTTTTCCCCAATCTGTGCGTGAGTGTGTCCTCGATTTTTAACTTGGTTGACCCCTATCTTTCGATCATTCATAGATTCACTAGTTGAATGCTTTAGAGGCTAATACACCTTCATTAAAAGCGATGTGGGAGCTACGAGTTGCTCTTCAGAATTTAATTATAATTCATTGGTTAGCAAAATCAGTGTACGAACGATAATCAGTAAAGTTTGTCAAGAAGGTGTATGACGTGTTATCATTAGGTAGTGTAAATCGGACTAACGCCGTCACTCACTTCCGGATTTTCTAATTGAATGATGACTTTATCATTGAATAATAAAATTCTAAAGACTCACAGCGTCAGTCCGATTTACACTACTTAATGTTAACAGGTCATCCATCTTTTTAACAAATTCTAATCATAAGGCTCATTTAATCGATTTACTACATTTATCTTTGAAGGCAGCGAAATTAGTTCTGTATTATGTGGACATATTTTCCTCATTTTCGTGATCTGATATCGTTGGCCTCGTTCTTTCATAACTGCTACTCACATATGATCAACGCTTCTAACAGGTAAGCGGAATCATTATACTTTAGTACATTTGAACTAACCTAAGTAATCATTAATCATGAGTAAGATTTATAAACGGGCGACTTATTTGTTGGAAGAACAATCTACATACAATATACATCATACGCGTTTGTCGAAAGGAGGGGATAGAACCTATACGAGTTTGATATATGTAACGAAGCACTCATATATTAAACACGTGTGGGTCTATCGTATTCATATATTGACTGTTACTTCAATGAACAAAACGCGCGTTTGTCCAATCTTGACGGTGAGGGAAACACTTTCTTATTTAATTATGGTTTTTCAGCCCACACGTGAATACGTCTGAATTTTAGCAATTATGTCCGTTTTATATGTATTCAATATATTTTCAACCCTACTGTTTACAGATGGAATTTTGATCTCCGCCTGACCTAGACGACCACCCTAGTAACCTTTCTGTTACTGTATCCCCGTTGTTGACATACCTATGAAGTTTTATCAATTTCTTATCATATAGGGGTAGCCTCTTTTGGGATGTGCGAGCGCATTCCGTTCCCTCTCTGTATCCGCTCCTACAGACCTCTATTTCTACCTGGTTCTTTGTTTTAGATTTTTCTTATTTTATAATGTGTTTGCTAAGATATTTCGCGGCAGGTATAGTGTCACTCGGTCGGGCGAAAAATTGCGTGCGAAAATTATTTTCTTCTTTCAAGCGACTAATCCGGAATTGGGCGGGATTAATTAATTTGCGCTGTTAGGCTTGCGCGTCATGTGTCGTTAGATTATCGGTCGTTGCGCGTACGGGTATGATTACGTTCATATTAGGGTAGCGTTTGCGTATTTCCCTGTTTTACCTCTTATGTTAGCGTGGGAACTTCGCGACTCAGATGGAATCACTCGGTCGGGCGAAATGTTGCGTGCGGAAATTATTTTCTTTTTCAATGGGAACAGTCCCGGTTTAGGGGGCGATTAATTAATTTATGCTGTTAGGCTCTCGCGTCTTGTGTCGTTAGATTTTCGGTCCTTCCGCGTACCGGTGTGATTACGTTCGTGTTAGGGTATCGTTTCTTGGAATTTGGGCCCGTATTCCTCTCCCTGTCCGTGTTTGTTCGTATAAATCTCTATTTTTACCTAATTCATTGTTCAATATTTTTTGTTTCATGGTTTATGTTAGCCGGGGAACTTCGCGGCTCAGATGGAATCACTCCGGCGGGCGAACTGTTGCGTGCGAAAATTACTTGCTTTTTTAAAAGGAACAATCCGGTCTTGGGGGCGATTCATTAATTTTCGGTGGTAGGCTTTCGCCTCATGTGTCGTTAGATTTTCGGTCCTTCCGCGTACGGGTGTGATTACGTTCATATTAGGGTAGCGTTTCTTGGAATTCGGGCCCTTATTCCTCTCCCTGTCCGTGTTTGTTCGTATAAATCTCAATTTTTACCTAGTTCGTTGTTCTATATTTCTCTGTTTCATCGTTTATGTTGGCTAGGGAACATTGCGGCTCAGATGGGATTACTCGGTCGGGCGAAATGTTGCGTGCGGAAATTATTTTCTTTTTTCAAGGCAACAATCCGGTGTTTGTGGGCGATTAATTAGTTTGCTCTGTTAGGCTTTCGCGTCATGTGTCGTTCGAATTTTGGTCTTTCCGCGTACGGGTGTGATTACGTTCATATTAGGGTATCGTTTCTTGGAATTCGGGCCCGTATTCCTCTCTCTGCCCGTGTTTGTTCGTATAAATCTCAATTTTTACCTAGTTCGTTGTTCAATCTTTCCTTGAATCATCGTTTTTGTTAGCTAGGAAATTCGCTTCTCAGATGGTATCACTCGGTCGGGCGAAATGTTGCGTGCGAAAATCATTTTCTTTTTCAAGGGAACAATCCGGTTTTAGGGGGCGATTAATTAATTTACGCTGTTAGACTTTCGCGTCATGTGTCGTTAGATTTTCGGTCCTTCGGCGTACGTGTGTGATTACGTTCGTATTAGGGGATCATTTCTTGGAATTTGTGCCCTTATTCCTCTCTCTGCCCGTGTTTGTTAGTTTAAGTCTCAATTTTTACCTAGTTCGTTGTTCTATATTTCCTTGTTTTATCGCTTATGTTAGCTAGGGAACTTCGCGGCTCGGATAGGATCACTCGGTCGGGCGAAATGTTGCGTGCGACAATTACTTGCTTTGTTTTTTAAGAGAACCCTCCGGTATAGGGGGCGATTAATTAATTTGCGCTGTTAGGCCTTCGCGTCATGTGTCGTTAGATTGTCGGTCCTTCCGCGTACGGGTGTGATTACGTGCTTATTAGGGTAGCGTATCTTGGAATTTGGGCCCATATTCCTCTCTCTGCCCGTGTTTGTTCGTATAAATCTCAATTTTTACCTACTTCGTTGTTCTATACTTTCCTGTTTGATTTCTTATGTTTGCTAGGGAAATTCACCCCTCGGATAGTATCATTCGGTAGGGGAAGAAGTGCGTGGTATTATTACTTTTTTTTTGTGAGCGAGTAATACCTTTTAGGGGACGTTTTATCTGATTTTCACTGTTAGGCTTTCGCGTAATATGTAGTAAGATTATCGGGCATTCGGTTTAAACGTTCGTGTCTCATCGTATAAAGAGTACCTTCTCTGCGATTTAGCGGGCATATTACTCTCCCTGTCTATTCGTTCGTACAAATCTGTTTTTTTGCCTTGTTCGTTGTACTAGCTTTTCTTGTTTTATTGATTGGGTTTGCTGGGGAACTTCGTGGCTCTAATAGTATCACTCAGAAGTGGGGAAGGCGTGCGTGGAGATATTACTTTCTTTTGAGTGAATAATGTTTTTTTTTGACATTTAACCCGGTTTTCACTGTTAGGCTTTCGCGTAATGTGTCGTTAGATTTTCGGGCATTAGGTTTACGCTTTCGTTTCTCATCGTACCAAAGCCCCGTTTCTGGGAATTTGCGTGCGTGTTACTCTCTCTCTCTCTCTCTCTCTCTCTCTCTCTCTCTCTCTCTCTGTCTATTCGTGCGCGCATACCTTGTTTTTTACGGTGTTCGTTGTACTTGCTTACCTTCTTTTACTAATTAGGTTACACAGGGGAACTTTGCCTTTCGGATAGTATTACTCGGTAGGGAGGAGTGCGTGGGGGTATTACTTTTGTTTTTGAGCGAATAATACTTTTTTTGGGGACGTTTAACCCGGTTTTCACTGTTAGGCTTTCCTGTAATGTGCCGTTAGATATTCGGGCATTCGGTTTGCGCTTTGGTTTCTCATCGTATAAGGGGTACCTTTTCTGCGAATTTGGGGGCGTATTATTCTCACTCTCTTTGCGTTCGTACAAATCTTATTTTTTACCTTGTTCGTTTTACTAGCTCTCCTCCTTTTACTAATTAGGTTTTCTGGAGGACTTTGCGGCTCGGATGGAATCACTCGGTAGGTCGAAGGATTGCCTAGTTTTTTTGAACAAATGCTTTTTTAGGGGACGTTTAACCTGATTTGCACTGTTAGGCTTTCGCGTATTGTGTCGTCAGATTTTCGGACGTTCCGCTTATGCTTGTGTTTCTCATCGTGTAGTGGGTACCCTTTCTGCGAATTTGCGCGCGTATTACTCTCCCTGTCTCTTCGTTCGTCCAAAGCTCTTTTTACGTTGTTCGTTGTACTACCTTTCCTTGTTTTATCGATTTGTTTGGGAATTTCGCGGGTCGGATAGTATCACTCAGTAGGTCAAAAGATTGCGTGGGAGTATCACATGTTTCTTGAGCGAATAATGCGGTGTTAGGGGACGATTAACTTGATATGTGTGGTCGTACAATAATCTGTTCCGTCCATCCGAGTTGACCATCGTAAAATTAGGTTCTTGCCTTTAGGTTCCCGGGCGCTCTGCATTTAAGTGTGGGGTATTCTTTAAGCACGTTTTGGGTTCATATAGAGGTAGTTTATGTGCGCTAATTCGAGGTAAATGTTAAGTACGATCCTGCGTTCCTGTATCCGTGATAATGAATCTCTTTTATAGCTTGCTCGGTGTGTTGTAGTTACCCTTGTTTTATCATTTTGATTAGTTACGGAACTCCGAGGTGCCTCTAGTGTCACTCGTGAGGGCGAAATTCGACGGGTGTGTCATAATTTGTTGGAGCCAATTCTGTAGAGTTAACGATCGATATACTAGGATCTTATTGTTAGGCCCATGGGCCTCTATTTATTAAGCTGTGGGGTGACCCTAAGATAAGATAAGCTTACTTGAGGTGGCACTGATGCCTGTTCCATTGCGACCTTTCCAGATCTATTGTGGTCCTCGTGCCTCCTTAGGGTACGCTCTCCAGCTTTATTCCTTTAATTAGACATAACATCTTTGAGTGCGGTTCTTCCGCATATATGTGTATTTTTAAAGCGGAATTGAAGCCCTTGCTCCTTAATGTTGTTATACTCCCTCATAATCCTGATCTGCCTTAAGTTTTGCCGGCTCCATCTGGGTGGCTAGATAGTCGTTGCATACTACCGCGATCCTTTCCAAAGCAGCCTCGTTGAAGGTTAAACCTTCTGACCTCTTGGCTTTCGGAAGATCCGCGTGAGTACTTCCATCCGACCTCACCTTTTTGGACTTCCGTCCTTTCTTTACGTTTAGTAGCCTCCGCCGTCTGTTGAGGCCTTACTTCCTTATCTAGATTAAACGTTGCTCCTTTGCACATGTCTAGTGAAGTTGGCCTTGATTATGGCTCTTTTAGCCTGTATGGCATCTTGGCCCTGTTTCACAAGCTTTTGCACTTTAGTCTTTGAAATTCCAGATAGCGTAGCTGTACTAAAAGTAGCTAGGGAAATATCTGTCCGCCCGATCAGAGCCCCGCATGATCGGGTAAGGCTAATTACAAAGGGGTTTCGTCTGGTGCGCCCAGGGGAACGTTAAATACCGTAAACCCATGCGGCCACGCAACTCTCGGCACATTACCTTACACCTTAGTTTGGGTTTTAGCTCGCGTACCTCGAGAGCGCTAAATTTCCTAACTCACTTCTTAAACTTGTTAACAGTGAGCCCCTGAGGTGGGGGTGTCTCTAAGAATGAATCGAATGTGTGGAGACAGCTTTATGAGTGATGGTATATCTTTAAATCGTTATCAAAGTAATATAATCGTAATACGTATCGTTCACTATTATTTAAACTGTACCTGTCTTTTGTTGAGTTTCTCGTCGGTATAAAAAAAAGATTTTGGTACAGAGTGCGGTATAAGTGTTGACGAATCTATTTCTGTTTTCGGGTTGTTGTATCTTGCTTCTGTATGGAGGTTGTAGGGGATTTGATGTTTATTTTACAAATACGGGCTTATCTTTATGGTTCTTTTCCTGTGTTGAGAGAAACACATTTTAGACTTCTTTCTGTTGGGTTTGTGGTCTGACCGTATTAACACATGTACTTTTTAATTTTTTATTGAATTTATCTATAGGTTTAATAATGGAGTTATAAGAATAAAACATATTAATCTTACCTATTAGTATAAATAGTAGAATGTGCGTCCGAAAACACAAAGAAAGGGCCTTTATAGTGACCTGGATGAATCAAACACGCACGCAACTAAATCGATAGTGTACGAAAATGAAAATGATGATAACAACGAGGATAACGATGTCTTAATAGACTTAGGAAATAATCTAGCATCTGCTTATTTTACTACAAATGAATATATTGATAAGATCGACGATATTGAAGCCCAATTTGATTACTATCGAAAACAATGCAATCATCTAAGGGAGATTATACAAAAGTCGTAAGAAAGTGAAAATACTACAGAGAAACATGATAAAGAAATAAGGGTACTAGATGTACAAACTCAAACTATAGGAAATATAGATTCCACCATAAGGGGACCAGCATGTTTCGACGCGAATTACTTTAAAATTCTCAAGATGCATGCACACAAACCACGAACGAAATTAGCAAAGAAGTAGGGGCAACAACTAAACAACTACAAGAAGAAGATCGAAAGAAAAATTGCGTAAATGGCATGGTTCTGGTGATTGGTGACAGTCAAGTTAGAAATATAACGAACATTCTAAACCCTTTGGTAGCAGGTAGGAACTATGTATGTGCTGACAATATGTAAGCCCAATGCTGTTTTTCGGGGAGCTGTTGGTGACGTTCTGTGCCTATCCAGGGGCTTCTCTAGGAATGACTGCGTCATCATATATGCGGGGTCAAGTGACATACTCAGGGGTTTTGGTTTTTGATAGTGAATGCATATGCAATTTAATTATTATTATTTACGAACGGTACAGTTGGGTTCAGTCGTATTTCGATTCTTCAACAAGTTAGTGGACAGTTAACTGCCCATTAACGAACCTAATTTTATTATTAGGTCGTTTATAGAGAGTCCTTTATATTTTATTTTATTAAAATTTGGGTTCTCGAAAATAGTTCCCTAGGTCAGTGGAGTTTAAAATCACTTTCTTTCTTTGATATTGTATTTATCAATAAGCAGCATCACAAAGGAGATAAATATAGTTCAAATCATCCCACAAAGCCGTATAAACGAAGATTTCATAGCAATCAGCATGTCGATGAACAGAAGGAAAATGAAGAGCACGGAGAGAGAGCGTCGTCTAGGAAGTTAGCCCTTGTGGAATCGGAGGACGTAGTTGTTTACGTGGGACATGGGTATCCAATTATCGAATTTTTGTCGATATTCACTGTTCTTTCAGAATCTCGTATTTGCCGAACGTGCAAAACGAAAGTATAATTTGCAGAAACAGAAAATCCTGGATTTGCTTTTAAGTAAGTAAAACTCTTTTATTGATCCTTAGATGGTATTTAACAAATATATATATATATATATATATATATATATATATATATATAACTTATTAAATTAAACCTTACATATATCTCTCACATAACTAACACAATATTTCTTAAACTGAGTTACGTTAGCAGCCTGTTTAACGACATCAGGTATATCATTATATAATTTTAATCCCTTATAATAGAAACTGTTCTGTGATACTGACTTTTTATATTAAGGTAATCTAAAACTTTTTTATTTCTGGTTTATACGCGCTAATGTCGCTATTGTATATAATATATTTATTCATACAGCCAGGTAGCTTCTTGTTAATAATTTTATATATTACTATGAAGGTATTACAGTAAACTCGTTGTCAAACACTGAGCCACTGCAGCGCATCCAACATAAGAGAAATTCTTGTATATTTACCACAACTTAAAACAATTCTCATGACTCTATTCTGTAATTTCTGCAACCTAGACATATCACCCTCCCCAATTAGGAACAAAATCATGGCACAATATTCAAAATCTGGAGCAATAATAGTCTTATACACCAAAATTTTTGCCCAACTTGACAACTTAGTACTAATTCTACCGAAAAACTTTTTAACTATGTAGTACACATGATCCTTAAATGTTAAATGATTGTCTATGTCTACACCAAGGTACTTTGTTTAACATACTCAATAGATGCACCATCAACTACAATATCTCTATTTACTACACTAGACACTCTATTTTCGATTACCATTGCTTTAGTTTTTAAGACGTTTAGCTTTAGCTTATTTATTTTTAACCACTTAGAAATGTTTTCAAGTTCAAAATTCATTTTTTTAACAGCAGAGTCTACCTCATTGTCTGCCACACTCACCAACGTATTATCAGCAAAGTGATTTATGCTACCATTTTTTATGATACAACTTATATCGTTGATATATTACAAAGAGAAGCGGTCCCAAGATTGATCCCTGCGGAACCCCTAACGAAACGTTTTTTGGTGCCGATATTTTGTCTTCAAACCTCGTTACTTGAATTCTCTCATCAAGATAATTTTGAAGCCACTTGGGAGCAGTACCTCTTTTCCCATAATTATGAAGTTTTTCCAACAATCGGTTTTTGTCAATTGTTTCAAAAGCCCTTTGTAAATCAAGAAACACTGACACAGCTTTATTGCCTTTCTCTAACTCTTCCTTCCAGTTTCCAAGCACTAAATTCAGAGATGTTTCACAAGAATGACCTTTTCGAAAACCCGATTGCGCACTATGTAATATCCCATTTATTTCAATGAATCGATCTAATTGCTCTTTCACTCCAACGTTGGTAACATATTTATTGGCCGAAAGTCTTCACATTTCTTTGCATTATTTACCTTAGGTATTGGCACGATTGTTGATGTTTTCCACACATTTGGAAAAATACCTGCTTCTAATGCCTCATTTAAGATTTGCAGCAATGTTTCGGAAATAACCGGAAATGTCACAATTTTCCAAGTAATACCATCTGTGCTAGATTTCTTTTTCATTGTTGTAATTATTTCTTTTAATTTAGTCATACTATTTTTCAAAATGAGTTAATACGTTATTAATTCCAACATTAGTGGTAACAGGATTTAAATTTTCTTGCACGACTTTAATACTGTCATGTACTTCTCTTATACTATCAATAAAGCAGTAGTCCAAAAGAAAATTCAATGAATTCAGGTTTGTTGTGAACATTGTTATTATTAATCAATTCCTTAAGCTTTTTCCACATTTTTCCCGAATCCCTTTTTCCTGCATTAATTTGATCTTCATAATATTTATTTTTAGTGTATATTGTCTATTATAATAATTCTTAATACTTCTATAATCTATCCAATCTTGATTATAGTTTCTTAGTTTTGCTAAATTGTACAGTACATCTCTTTTTTTTTTTGTACATTACGCAATTTTTTGTAAACCACTGATTTCCTTGACCTAGTGTAACTATTTTTGTTTACGCTATTATGATTACATGGTTGTAATTCTTTAATTAATAACAATGTCTTCGTTTGCAAATCGCATTTATTGACTTCATTCCAATTGCATTGCATTAGTTTATTTCTATACTCGTGAGGTGTATAATTACTTTGTTGTATAGCTACTTTTTGCTGATTTACATTCGTACATATTTTATTTTTGAAAGTTATTAGCAAAGTTTTGCGATCGGCAATTTTCTAATCACAAACACTTACCGTTGTACTTCATGAATTAGTTATAACTAGGTCAATTTGTGTCTTAGAATTTTCGATAATTCTTGTAAACGTATTAACAATTTGTTTCATTCCATTAGCGATAACAATATATATATATATATATATATATATATGTATATATATATATATATATATAATACGAAACGTTACTTTTTCTGTTATTACTGTATGCGTTACATCACTCACACCTGCACAGTTTTGGTGAAAAACTCTTTCACAAAAACCGTTACATTCAAGATATTTTTCTCTTCCTTTTATTTCAAGTTCACATTTAGCGCAGAACATCGCCATCGTGCTCGAGTATCGCTGATGCCCGCTGTACGTAAACTGTTCAGTACAAGCGCGGAAGAAGACTGACTAATTCTAGTCCTTCGATACAAGGTGCACACGAGGAAATAACAGAACAGTTAAAGGGATAAATTTATTTTTGAATTTAATAGATATCGCAAAAAGTTTGAGCAAATAAGCATATTACTTGATTTTACAGTATGTTCACGATGCCCCAGGACTTGTAATTTTTGAATCTTACTAAGAAAGTTGTACGGGAAGAACAACAAGAAAATGAAAAAAGGAGAATACCCTTCAACAATTTAAAATTTTCGGATGATGACTTGTAGAAAAAGTGTGGATTTTCGTCGTTGTGACGACGCTTACAGGCAAAGTGATTGAATTTATTGTAAAGCCAAGTTACTGAAGTATGTGTACATACTGGGAAATTAAGCACAAGAATTCTGAAAAATATAACAAATTGGCAGATCAACACAAAGAAGAATGCTCTGCGATCACAAGGCGGCAGCTGGAAAAGTGGAGATCGATGCGATTACAGAAATGTTTTGACGGTGTGAACCCAACCATCTGGCATTTCACCCCAAAACATCTCAATTCTGGTGTGACAACGCTCGAAACTATTTCGTATATAGCTGCTGTGCTGTTTACTGGATGTTATTCAGCTATTGTGAAGATCATGGAACTGCTGAACTTGAAAATTGGCTTGCAAACCAAGAATTACGCCGATATGTGCGACAGCGCACGTATGAAGCGGGAAACACGGCGCAGGCCCGAAAGCACAAAGGAGGGTCGATCTGCCGAAATGTTTTAGGAAATCTACCACAAAACGACGTACGTATGATAGGACGAATAGAGACGTTCAGAAGGGAACAAGGAGCTAGACAAGGAGGTTTACTTAGTCCTTTGCTATTTGTGAACAACACCCATGAGCGTGCTGACTCAGAAACCAGAAGTAAATATAAGATCACACACCTAGGATATATCTAAGGACGGCATCTCTTTCTCGAGCTGAAGCTTTCACAGCTCCATGGGCTCACAACTCTCGGAGGACGGCGTCCATCTCGCCGTAGGTGGATTGAGGGGGAAAAGAGGGATAAGGATAAAGTCACGGCGCAAAGGGCGTGGAGGTGGTCATCACGACGTAAGCTTTATTCCTCTGTCCCTAGGAGGGACTGACGCAGAACATCCCCGATGCGCCGGACGTTCAGGCGAGGCGGCGGACGGTCAGGATCCAACATCGCCAACTCTCGGACCACTCTGTGCTCCGAATCTTCCGCCCTGCGCCACGTGGACACCGCCAAGGCACGTAGGTGATCTCCAAAGGATGGTAGATCGAGATCCGACTGGATCCGATCGTTCCTCACATACCATGGGGCACCAGTCATTTTTCGGAGCGTCTTGTTCTGCAAAGCGGCCAGGATGGCGACGTGCGTCGGGACCGCCGTTATCCAGGCCACGGCGGCATAGGTTATAATGGGCCTCGACATGGAGCAGAAGACCATCCTCTTCGCTCTCAGCGAGAGCTTCCCTCCCCGGCACAAGAGTGGGAAAAGGGTGTTTCTCGCTGCCAAATATTTGGCAGTCACCGCCTGCACGTGCGGACGCCAAGTTAGTCGGCTGTCCAAGGTCAGTCGGAGATATACGGCGCTTGGGCTCCAAGGGAGTCTGGTGCCGCCCACAGAGATGGCGTCGTGCGCGGAGCGTTTGCGATTGGTAAATCTCATGGCAACGCATTTCTCTTCATTGATCTTCATCCTCCACTTGGAAGCCCAATCCTCCAGCTGATCAGTTGCTGTTTGCAGGCGGTGACAGATGAGATTCTCGGCTCACGACGTAGTAAAATGCGCTGTGTCGTCAGCGTATACTGCTAGCTCCGTCCCCGGTGTCCTGGGAATATCGTGAGTAAATAGGTTGAAAAGATCCGGAGCTAGCAGTGAGCCTTGAGGAACACCCGCCGTCGCGGTGTAAAGGGCCGACTTGACGGCTTTCCCGATGCGCACTCGAAACGTGCGGCCGAAGAGGTAGGAAGCAATCAAGCGAACGAGTGCCCCTCCGAACTCCAGGCGGACCATCTTGAAGAGGAGGCCGTCATGCCACACACGATCGAGGGCGTTGCCGAAGTCGTAAAATATCGCCCCGGTGGTCTCTCTATTTGCTAATCCCTCCCGGATGGCATCGGTGACACGCCAGAGTTGGAAATCAGCACTCGGTCCGGACCGAAAGCCGAACTGCTCTTCCGGGAGGGAGTTCAACTCCCACATTCGCTCGCGTAGTCTGGAGAGAATTACGCTCTCGACCACCTTGCCGATAGTTGAAAGGAGGCTAATGGGGCGGTAACTCTGCGGGAAGGAAGGGTCTTTTCCCGCCTTCGGCACCATGACGACCTCGGCCCTCTTCCACACCTCCGGGAAGTAACCATGGAGGAGCACCGCGTTGACGATCCCCAGCAATCGCTTCAGAGGTCCATCCGACATCCTCTTCAGGGCCTCGTTCCCGACGCCGTCCGGGCCGGGAGCCTTCTTGGAATTAAGGCCCCGGATGATGGTCTTCAGTTCCGTCATTGTCGCCGGTGATAGGGGTTCGCCCGCCTCCTAAAGTGGGACGGATTCGACGACCGACTCGACCTCCTCATCTAGGGCCTCGTCGTCCCCGGGAATGGCAGTCTCGGCGAAGACTGTCGCTTTCTCCTCGTCGGAGTAGACCAACCCCCTGGTCCGTACAAGAGGGAGAGGGGGAGTTGCGGTGGACTCTCCTCTCCTTCAGAGCCCGAACCACCCTGCAGAGAGAGCCGTCCTCAGCGGTCAGGTCCGCAACGTATTCTTCCCATCGCTCGTCACGCAGCGCTCGGCGAAGACGATGCCGCAGCGCATTAGCGCGTGCAATGTCCCCCGGGTACATGGTGTTCTGGGCTCTTTTCCGGGCCCGTCTCTTCTCTCGGATCAGCTCGCGTATGTCGGGAGGGACAGAAAACGTATAATGTGGCCTAGTACGCCACGTCGTTGACGCCTCCAGGCTATCCATGGCAGCCCGGGCGAACTCCACAGCGGAGGCCTCGATGGAGTTCGTGGACGACAGGTCGTAGATGGTGTTCAGGATGGAACGCTCCATGCGGGCGGCAAAGTGGTCCCAGTCAACCCTCCCAAGGAGCGGGGGCGGCAACTCCAGGGACCCCCCTCTCCGACGTAGAGCAGGGGATTGTGGTCGGAAGACCACAGAAGAAGAGAACATCCGGTCTGGGGCCGGCGCGGAAGAAAGTTGGATCAGCCTGGGAGTGGACGGTGACGTCTCCTCCCCGAAGAAAGGCGTAAAGGCTTAGTCCTGAGCTGTTGGTCACCCTCGACCCCCAGAACGGGTGCTTCGCATTGTAATCGCGGGCTGCCAGAGTTGGAAGGTCGGAATTGAAGAGTTCTTCGTAATCCTGGACCACAAATCCCCCTACCCGGAGGGGAGTATATGGAGATGATCCTCACGGGTCCAATATTCCGCAAAGGAATCATCACCGCCGTCGCCTCGAGGGAGGCCGAGCCGGGCACACCGATCCGCGTGTGCCGAATCGCGTGACGGACCAGCACAGCGGTGCCACCACCACGACCGTCCTAACGGTCCGACCTGTGCGAGATGTAATTCTGCATGGCGAACCTGTCGCCAGGTCTTAACCAGGTCTCACTAATCAGCAGGATGTCGATTGCATGGTCCACCAAAAGTCTGCAACTCCAGCCTCTTGTCGCTGACTCCGTGCGCGTTCCAAGCAACGACGCGCATACTGCCGGAGGAAGCTGTTGTAGGGTGTGCGTTCATAGACGATTGAATGCAGAGTCGCGTGGAGGAAGCAGCGTCTCCAGAAGACGCGCTGTCTTTTCCATTTGTTTGAATAGGTCCTGGAACGTGTACAGGATGGAGAAGACGTCCGGACCTGTGGTGTAAGATGGTCTATCCTCCACGCGCTCCAGACGTGGGATCTCTCCAGTCGGCGCACGAGCTTTCCTCCGGCCTGACGATGGTCAGCTGGCTGGAACGGCTGAGGCGGCCGTCGTTGCGAGGCTGGCGCCACGACCCGGGAATACTGCCTTCCGGGCGTCACGGCGTTGGATCTCGTCCCTCCGAGCACCGGCCCGGGTTCTGCCGGCGGATAGACGGACACCGCCCTAGGGTGGGGACATTGCGGGCATCCGCGGTAACTGGCCGGATGCTTGCCCGTGCAGTTAACACATGTAGGCGGCTCAGTCTTCGATCGTCCGCACTCGCTCGCATAATGGGGACCCCCACAGGCCACGCACTTAATAGGAGCGGTGCACCTCGACTGTGCGTGGCCATACATCTGACAGCGATAACATTGGCCGAGGCCGGGCCTAGAACGCAGCGGCTCAGCAGAGACATCCAGATCAACCACCTTCCGGATTTCGAATATCGCCTTCTGGTCCTTCGTGAGTTTTAAGAGGACGAGGGGCATCGGTCCCTTCCCGCGGATGCTCTTCATGCGAACGCAGGACTCCAACTTGAAGCCCTGCTCCACCACGGACTGCTCGACATCCTGGATCGGGACACCCGTCGGCACGCCGCGAAGAACGACGTGAAGCAGCTTTTCGCTCGGTAGCTGGAACGTGTGGAACGGGTGCCCACTGTTGATCAAAATACGGGTTGATCCCCGAAAGTCGGCCTCGGAAGCGGGGAAGAAACGGACGCCCTTCCTCGTGCTTGCCGCCTTCGTGAAGTTGAAGCCAGCGCGCTTGATCTCCGCGCTGACCTGGCACCACTTCGTCGCGTCCCGCAGGATGATAGGCGGGACTTTCTCAGACGTGACGTCGACAGTGGGCCTCGGCGGAGGACCAGAAGTGGTGGGCTGCTGAGTCCTGAAAGAAGGGAAAAGCAGCGATCGGCTCACGGCCCCGGCCTGGGGGCAGCTTCGTTTCTCTCCGACACCACCTCGATACTATCCAGGTCTCGGGGGCGCGGATGGCCTCCCAGTGGTCCCTCCAGTAGCGCCCTGTTTTGGGGCGCGCCTCTTTCGCTTCACCGTCTCCATGCCGTCATCGTGAACCACAGCTGTGGTCATTGTAGTCTCCGGCGAGCAATGTCTCCTTTTCGTGCCCCCAGGAGAAGGAGCGACGAAGTCAGAGAGCGCCGCGGCGCTGTTGGAAGTCGGCGAGATGAACGCACGAACACTTCCGGCGCGGGCGCCCCCAGGATGGAGTGGGGGAACGCCGGCCTCCTCCATTTCACTGCGAATATCGCGGCTGACGACCTTGAATGGATTGCCGCGCCTCTCCAGGACGATTTGGAGGCCCTTAATCAGCTCGATTATCTTCTCAGTCGAAAGGTGCATCAGATCACCAACCGGGCTGGACTGCGCCGGAGTGGGCGTCAACTCCGCCGCGTCCGCGGCGTGGAGCATCTCCTGTGTCTCGCCATCGGGTTCCGGAGAGCCGGGAAGCGACAACGCGTCATAAGAGGCCCTGCGTTTCGGCGGCGTGCGAATCATTTTCTTTATTAAATTTTTTATAGCCTAATACGGCAAGAATACAATAAGCCACAAAAAAGTGTAAAAATAAAATTTCGGGGTGTAGAATGCCCCGAAAAGTCACAAATACGGACCGGGTAGAGGGGGCTTCGTCCCTCGCCCGGTCTAATCACACACGACAAAAACACGAATACATGTAAAAATAAAATTATAAATAATTATTTACAGCTAAAATCCTTAAAATAGTGGAGAAAACAATTTTTCTCTATTTCTTCTTTATGTGAAATATTTTTTTCTTTTTTCTTTCTTTTAATTTTTTTCCTTTTTTCCTTTTTTATTTTTTTCACAACTTATTTGATTTTTATTTTTCTTTTTTAATTTCTCCACTTTCTCTATATTCCAGAAGCCCAGAAATGTCACCACCTTGTAGAGCGTCTCTTCTAATATGGAATCGGCCTTTTTGATCTTTTATTTTATATTATCACTCGCAACTCTCACAAATCGACTTTACCACAGGATTTTAGGTGGCATCGTTAGATCTATATAAAGCCCTTATCGAACGAACGATCGTCGCTTCTGGGATATTAGTTTTACCTAGGATATAGAGAATCGACAGCAATATTTATAAGTGAGTATAACTTCAGAGTTAACAGACATAAGAGAAAGGTAAAGAGAAACGGAGAAGGTAATAATTTATGAAGAAGAAGTGCTTCTATGAACAAATTTTATTAAATACCCGGTGGCAGCTCGTCGGTTTGTAAGTAAATGCAGTGGCAGCTCGAGACTTCCGAAGTAGGTAAAGTTTCATGAAACCATTCCGGTTCACTAACTCTGTGCCGTTAATTGGAGTAGATGAGTGCCAATTCAGTCTTTGTAATTGGTCAGAAAACGCATTGGAATAGGACTCTTTTAGATTATTGAAGGCAACCGAAGGTAAAGGGCATTTCACTGTGCCTAATAATGAAACAAATTTAGTTTTATTTCAATCGTCGAATCGAGTAGTGATTTGCATCGAAACAGCATCTAATATTTCAATTAATCTTATACTTTTCCATATCCTTCTGTCTGATGTTTCTGATGGGTATTAATGGAAAGAGTTAGCCATGATTTTGCTTTTGAAAAAATTCAATGGGGGAGATTTCAATCCTTTCGTCGTTCAACATTTCTCTAGCATTGATCATTCGGGACATACAATCGTGAATGTCGATGTAAGTTTTCTGCGGCACACAGAAGCTTTGTGTGCCTGGAAATTTCCTGAAGAAATATTGCTAAAGGTATAAATTCCACTGAATTCGTTAAAGAAACTTTTACTTTGTTTTATTGAATTTTAGTCAGAGTTTGGGTTATTAATAATTTAATTGAAAGCTTTGTTTTAAAGATTCACAATCCTTATTTAAATATCCAGGGATCACACTCCACCATCACACACCATCATAGCACTGAACGTTTAGTTTACTTTTATTACCGTTTTCAAGAATACTTATGACAAGGTGAAATAAACTAAAAATGTTTCTTACAAGATTTCTCCACACACATATCGCATAAGAACGCTGTACTGAAATGTTTAGCAAATGTCTAGTGAATAATACACTTGGATAGAAACACTCTTAGTTCGTTTCCGACATAATTATCAGTATAATCGGAATAAGAATTAATCACCTCATTTTGAATGAAGGTGATTGCAAGGACTGTGGTGTAATTTACTGACGTTATATATCACATCGGTAAGATTCGTCACCACCCAATTGTTTCATAATAAATTCGGTGACACTTGTTTATACGGTTATGCTGATGGTTGCTTACAATTGTATCACCGCATGTTGAATTATTTTAGAAGTGTCAGTCGATACCGGAACGATTTCATATATACAATCTTCTCGGATGTTGCATATTCATGATAAGCACGAAACGCTAACTCCTGTTTTCCAAATATAGTACTGCGCGAATCAACAATTGCATAAATCTACTATTTCAATGCACCTCGTTAAATTGCTTGATACACAATGATGAGATTTTTTATTGCTTCTTGAATTGTATTTACATGTTACTTTAATTGTTTGGAATCTAATGTGCAACGTAGGTACAACTGAAATTTCATGTTTATTCAAAGAACAATCACATTTCCAAAATCGCTGAAACCTACACCTAGTCCACACACTCGGTTTGCAACTTAAAACAAAATTAATTAATTAAACACGGCAAATAAAATAGTTTTTCTTTTTTCATAGAACAACTGCTACATAACCAGTTGAACTGTGAGCACCTAGAACTTTAAGATTTTTAACATAATATTTGTTCTTCGATTTTGTAATTTTGTTTGCATCCAGATTTGTTCCGCACCTGAAAAATCTTTTGGCCATCAATACTAAGGTTTGATAAAAGAGTCGGTGACGTGTTATCATTAAGTAGTGTAAACCGGACTGAAGCCCTTACTTCTCCGCAGTTTACTGTCGCGCTTTGCACGTAAGTGGAGATAAAGGCCGGTTTCCACTACTTAATAACACATCATTCACTCTTTTATTAAACTATAATCATTACTACATTTTAACAAAGTTATTTCCAACAAAACGTCATTTTAAAACTGAAACTAGAATGTAAATCTTTAACCGAAAAACGTACCGTCTTTCGTTTGTTTTACTGATTACTAAGCTTCGATAAACGCGCGTCTTGTTCGCTGTAAGAACCGTCGATACACGGCGAACAAGCACGCGTTTGTCAAAAGAAGGCGATAGATCTATACGAGTTTGATTTATGTGGCCGAGGAGGCATATCAAACTTATATGCGTTATCAAATAGAACTGTCGAGTACGAAACAACGATGACCTGTTATATTGGAACCGTTATTTCAAAATAACGAGAACGGTTGGAACTGTTCTTTTAACCTTCCTATACTCACGTCAAAATGAAAGACGTATACTACACTATATAAGTCGGTCTCACAGACCGTATGCGTGAGTATAGGAAGGTTAAAAGAATGGGTTTTCCCATCACTACTAGAAACTAGAAAGCGATTTACTTGATTGTACAGTACCGTTTACACAAAAATCGCAAGCGATAGGCGTGCTGAATTATTGGGTGAACAGCAAATTTTTTAAGATTTCTCGTGTTTTTATTGGTTTATATAAACTGAATTATTTGTTTTTGTGATAATTTAGGTGAATAACTGCTTCACATGATAGAAATGGCGAGCTATCACTGATACCACAGAATAGACAGAAGCGACAAAGTTGGAAAATCTTGTGGTAAATTCTGTATGCGCATGGCCGGGAACCATGTTTTAAATACGACGACAGTGTCTATAGTTGGCTAGCTTCATTGATGTTATTATTCTGGGATGGTGTGTGCATATTAAAATTAAAATATACGATCATATTGTCGTGTTTCACCGAGTTAAATTTTTTAACATATCCAAAACTTTATTTTTCAATTAATACCAGGAAATGTGCACTTTTCGTATTTTCCAAGTGACGTTAGCTAACTTCTGAGCTATTTCGAGGGCATTCAATTCGACCACATGAACATCAAAGCTATTTTGTGCTGAGACCCAGGATCTTTGTTGGAAGCGAGAGGAGACCACCAGACACAAATAAATAACACAATTACGAAGCCTAATATAGTTTATAGAACATTATATAACAACTGTTACAACAGGAGATAAATAACTAGACTAAAAACCAGACTATACGAAACAATACTTGTACTTGTATCCAAGTATGCCTGCGAATTATAGACTAATCTTATAGATAAAATTCAGACGTGGGAAATGAAAATGTTAAGATAGAGGGAATGACTATGAAAAACAGAATGAAAAACAAAGAGATCCAACCAGTACTTAAAATAAAAAGCACAATAGGTAATACAGATTCAACATCTAATATTGATCGGACATGTCAGTGACACGCGAGTGACAAGAATAGCAGAAACCTCATAGGAAATGAAACTAGAGGTAAGAAATAGAAGACCGACAACTACGTGGAATAATGGAGTTACTGCAGTATTGGAAAATAAGGGACTTCCACGGATTCGAGCAAAGGGTATGGGCGTTGATTGATAAGCATGGAGACTAAAATTCCTTCTCCCCCGATGGTAGAAGTTTTGACAGAAGAAGATAAGAATAAATCGTGGACCGAATCATTTGTAAAATTTACAAATGACTGTGATAAAATTGATTACATATCTCTTCGATTTTATTCTATTTTGTTTAGTTTCTCAGTTCTTTTGAAGTATAATTTGTCCATTTCGTGTTTAGCCCAGAACATAGAAACGTAGGCTATTTTATTTTCCAGACAGCCTACTGCAGCAAAAAAAAAGAAGACAATCCAACCGACTTCAACCAGATAACACAAACCTGCAAATGCGGACCTTAAGGCTGCTCCTCTGTTGACCAACCTGGCTTTTGGACGGCCTAGCTCGCTACCGTGAAGACGGGATGGGTTTCCAAACCAAAATAAAACCCAATATGGAAAATTGGTACCACTACGTCCTTGGCCACTTAGGACCCAGGGGTTTATCAAAACGTAGAATGGACATTTGCTTACAAAACAGAGGTAGCCGTTAGGGAAGCAGTGAAACGGCGCGCTTAATCGACAATTGTCCCGCTCAACCTCGACTTACAATTATTATTAAATTAATGAAAGTTTAAATGTTAGTGTTGATTAACAAGACCGCGCAACTGAGAAATTCTGATTGCTATAAACTCTACAGATATTTTGATAACGTTTGAAAGAAATATGAATATATTCAGGTAGATATGGATTAAGTACGTTAGTACTTAATGTAGATCGATATCAATAAACAAAAAATACACGCATTGGGTCACGCATACCGGTGTAGGAGATTGATATACAAGAAGAACGAAGAAACAACATTTATTCATTTACAGCATATTTTTTGTCCAGTGTGAATTTGCAGTTTGACATGATATTCAATACAGCAATATTAATTGATATGTTCGTAACAATAATAAATATCCGGAACTTAGTGCAATAGTTTTAAAAAGAAAGTATAATGCTAATAAAACATTCGATAATAGTAAAAGCGTTCAAGATATTGCTTGTACCATGAACAACGCACAATAGCAGGTATTTTACAAACACTACATTAGAGCGTAGGCTCCGCGTCTTTTGTTAAACAAAATTCTACAGATTTTTTAAGTAAGCCCAGTCTTTCATTCACGTATCCATTCTTATACTACGAGTATTTAAAAATATAGAAATATCTTTCGGTTCGATATTTGTTTTGAAATGATTTGAAGTAAACTTTCCAGACGTCGAAGAAGAAAAATATACACATTGACGGGTCTAAACAGTGATTGTTCAACTCGAGGTCCAAACGTATTCGTAGATTCCTTTAATTCAAAAATTAAGGGCGAAAGTTAGCGTCCATCTGCCGAAATGACTGGTAAAATTATATAACTATATACTGTAGAATGGAAAGATTGCACAACACTTTCAACGGCTTTCTGAGCCTTTATTACCAACGTACAGCCCGAGTGCATTTCTAGATTTAATCGACTCTCATCGGCGTTATATACGTATGCTGCCACCTGAAAATTGTTAAATACTGACAGACTGATATATACAGTATGTCCCCGGATTGAGTTTACAATAGGTGTAATTGACCAAAAATTTTCGAATTGGAATTTCATATTTTGGGATTCCGCCCTGCTTGGTGTGAAACTTATTTTTAGTTTACGTTCGATTTTTTAAAGTCAAGTAGTCCTTTACAGCTGAACAAATACTATTTTAGTTCTAGGTAAACTACCTTTTCCGTTCAGAGTGCGCCAAAGTGTTACTACGAAAAGTTGTTCAAAATGAAAAGCTATGGCGTTATGCAAATTTTCAGAATGATCGGCCTACTTTAATAAAATGCAGTATTGGCAGTTCCCTTTTGTATCAACTTCATTTTCAACTTCGTTTTGTGTCAACTTTGTGTCACCTTGACTTTAAAGAAACAGATCCGCAATCGAAACTACAATCATACCTTAAGGGTATGGGTATGGGTTAATAACAGAAACAAAAAAATATGAATAAGAAATTTTAAGTTAAATTATTAAAACAAAGAACAAGTACTAAGTTATTCTATTAACCCTCCACCTTCGTCGCTGCATAATTCAATCCTCCGTCGCAGTTCCTTAAAGCTATTTCGGATTTCCTGAATTGGTAAGGCGGATATAGCATCTTTTATGCGATTTTTTAATACTTCGGCATTATTGGGTAAATTTTCTGCATACACTACTTGTTTTAAACGTCCCCACAAATAAAAATCGGTAATAGTCAAATCTGGACTGCTTGGGGGCCATGAAACTGGATCATTCCTACCCATCTAACGGTGACCAAATTTACGGTTGAACCAATTCGCAATAATTTGTGAATAATGTTTTTTGTTTTAATAATTTAATTGAAAATTTCTTATACATATTTTTGTTTTTGTGATCATTAACCCATCTTAAGGTATGATTGTAGTTTCAATTGCAGATTTGTTTCTTTAAAGTCAAGCTGACGCAAAGTTGACACAAAACGAAGTTGAAAATAAAGTTGACATAAAAGGGAACTGGAGTTTGAGATGAAGTGATCCTGTGGATCCGGTCACTGCGATTTCTATCATCTTTCGTTGTTAACAATCTGCGGGTTGACTAATACCACATCCTCAAGCGTCGAGAAGAGTCTGCATCCTTCGCACATGGGTCTTTAGGCGAGGGTCTGTCCTGGTCAAGTTCAGCAATATGCTGAAGCACCGGGTTGTCAGATCGAGCGACCCTCTCCAGTGTGCCCCTGGCTAGCTGTTTGACGTATTCATCGAGAAGCACGATATTTAGATCCTCGTGGAGTTGTGCATTTTCTGACAAACCACGGTGCTCCAGCGATCAATCGTAGCATCTTATTTTGTGCTGTTATTATTCACTTTAGAGTTGCCTTCGCTACTGTTGACCAGGATAGCGCTCCATATGTTAAAATAGGTCTCAAGAATAAAGTATAAATAAGTATCTTATATGATAGAGATCTCTACCACTAATAGGTCAATAAAACAAGGCTGGTTTGAACGATAGTTATATTTTCAGAACGTTTACAAACGTTTTCGGAACACCTTCGTCAGTGAAAATATAACTAGATAAATATATAAACAAACTTTTGTTTTTTATTTGGGACTATCAACAAAATAACTAATGACTAGGATTTCTTGATATAGAGAATGTGTAACCAACTTTTATATATATATAAATTATAAAAACTAAATTAATGTGTAAACATACATGCAAATTAAGTAAAACCTTATATCAAAAAATCTTTGTCGAAACCTTAACAATTCTGTTCAAGGACTAGGGAAAACCAAATTTAAGAACCTAGCCAAAGGTTTCCTTCTTAAGAAATGCAAATGTCATTTTAACAAATTGCTATATACATTATTATTATGTTAACGTTCTGAAAATATAACTATCGTTCAAACCAGCCTTGTTTTATTGACCTATTAGTGGTAGAGATCTATCATATAAGATAAGTATAAAAAGGTCACGAAATATATATAATATATACATTTAGTATAAATAAGTACATTTGTTCTTAGATTACGCATCGAATTTCTACATAGGAGCGGCAGTACTACTCTTCCCGCGTTGTGGTATTTCGCAATGACTCAAGTGGGCTCTGAAGGTCAAGCGTTGCTCGAGGATGACGCCTAGATATTACCTCGCTCTTACAGGGGAGTCTTTCGTTTCCCGCGAAGATGTCGGCGGGGATACCTCTCTTCCTGGTAAAGCGGATCGCTTCGCACTTGCTCACGTTCAGTTTGACCCTGCACGTGTTGGCCCACCTCAGGATATCGTCCGTGGCCGCCTGGAGCATCCTGCAAACCAGCTCATCCGATTGGGATGTCGTCCGCACCGCAGTATCATCGGCGTAAAGCGCCAGGGAGGTGGCCATCGTCCTCGGTAGGTCGGAGGCGTATATGAGGATAAGCTCCGGTCCCAGCAAGGACCCCTGTGGAACGCCACACTCGCTGGGCCTCTCAGTCGACCTATGATCCCCAACTTTGATTGTGAACCCCGGGGGAGAAAGTTGTGCAGGATGTGCAGGTTGTATCAAGGAACTACACTCATAAAGGCTATATTGTGGTCTTCGCAGGTAATATTGATGTTATGAGAGAGCCTTTACATTCTAAGATTTTATTCGTAAATTTACTTTCATCCATTTCCCATACAAACGTTATCTATGTAGCTGCTACCTATCATGGAAACAATAATAGAGCCTTCGAACTTAATTATAAAATTTTCAATGTTCTAAATGGGTTATGTAGTGACTGTGTTCATTTTGTAGATATTAATGCGATATGTAACTCTGTTAATAGAGGCTTTGGCCGAATTCAATTGGGTAACTTTGACAATATAATTAATATCACACATAGTTCTCATTGTGGGTCATGATACTATGTGTTCAAAAACCAGTCCATGAACTACCAAAATTTGGTGGTCATTAAAACAACAAATACATGTCAGTGTGTTACCATTGGTGGTGATAAAAATTTTCCACCAAATCAGACGAGTCCTGCTATCTGGTAAGCAAAAATATTTCCATTAAAATATACGCAGCGTTCGCAACAATGTTGCTCAGTTGGGGAAACTAATACTTGAGATAAGCTTACCTAGTATTATATATTTTAACATTGGCTGTCTGGGGACGAAATAAAAGGATGTGCTTTTAATGAATTTTGGGTAGGAACTAGCCGAACACAGCCGGCGGTGTCCCGATATTTGTGGCTAGTGATGTGGAGGCTGATATGTATCAAATTCCCATTCCTTCCATCAAAAGAAGTTTGGAATTCTGCCGTGTCATTGTTTGTGTTTATAGGCCTCCTTCGGGCGTGATAGGGGATTTCCTCTAATCTTCAAGTAATTTTAGGATTTTAAAGAACAAAACTCAGATGTATTTAATACTTTAAATGTTTTCTTATCTTTTAATCTAGTTCCACACGAATTACTGATAGCTCTCGTACTACTATCCCACTAAACATTTTTAAATTTCACGGATAGTTTAAGTTAGTCGTTCCGGCGATAGTGAACATATTCGCATGCATTGCGCTTAAAAATTAGCGAATATGTCCACTATTGCCGGAATGACCAACTTCAACTGTCCGTGAAATTTAAAAATGTTTAGTGGGATAGATATTATATTGGTTAATAAAGATATGCAAAATTATAAATGGACTAATGCTGATTTTTTAATATCCGATGAACATTATCAGTTGCTTAGCGTTGATCTAAATCGGATGAACCGGACAAGTGTAGGAATAAATACACCTATAGGCCGAATTGCAGTAAGGGTAACATTTCTGATTTTCAAAGGGCAATTGGCCTTGAAAACTGGGAGGACTTGTATTTGTGTGAAGAGGATGTGAATAAAAAGTTTAATGCCTTCTACAGTACTTTTATGTATTATTTTGAAGTTTGCTTTCCTTTAATTAAATTGGCAATAATAATTTTAAAAAGTAATGGCTGGTATAATGATGATTTAAAATACCAGGCTACCATAATTAGGAAAACATTTGACTTATACAAAACTACAAATATTTTTTAACAGCAAATTACTAAACACTCGACCACACCCTCTCCTAAAACGAAAGGACATCTTTATGCGAATCGTTTGGGAACATAAGTAACCATCCTCAAACAATAGTAAATATGTTTCAGGTGCCACATTAAAGAGAATAAAACCTCATGCCGAAGCCTCACATTGTGTGTATTCTTCATGCAACATCTATTTTGAACCAACATTTAATAGTGGGCTGTTCAATACGATTCAAACCATTGCCTCAAAGCCTTCCTCAGGTATGGATTCCGGGTCCTGTAATATTCTAAAATACATTGCAAATGATATAGTAAACTCTTAAACAGATCTAATTAGTGTATGCATAGAGTGCGGTATATTCCCCGATTCTTTGATGATCTAGAATTGTACCAGTTTACAAAAAAGGTGATCATTCAGATCTGAATAACTACCGATCTATAACATTAACATCCGCTTTTGCGAAGGTGTTTGATGTGATTATTAAGGGGTTAGACTGGTGTGACCGGACGAAAAAGTAGGAAATAATTTTAATACTATTTATTACCATAAAAAGTAAATTTTGTTTGCAACGTTTATTAGTGTCGATGATTCCGCCATAGTGGAACGTCTGAGCCCAAAAAGAAATAAATATTACTTAAACATATTGTATTCCCTAAGCACTGACCAAGCTATTTCAAAATTTATTGAAATTTGACAGAAAAATTGTTTTTTGGAATTTTTGGTTTGATTTTTAGCTGTAATATTGGGAATTAATTTGTTAATATTTTGGAAAATAACAATGATATTGTAAAAATCGTCGGTCAATGCTTAAAGAAAATTATAAGTATAATAAATGATCAAACTTCAAGTTAATCCATTGAGTAAATCCCTAGAAACCTTCGACACCAGTTTGAAAAACGTAGTTTTGAGAAAAACGCATTTAAAATGTTATGGTTATGAAGAATTGTGTACGGATTCTTTAATGAACTGTATTTTCTTTTAACAAATTACAAATAAAGGTTACAATTAGAAAATGAGCAACAACTAATCGTAAGATGTGACTGTGTGTCAAAAAATATCTAATATAACAATTTTTGTTTTTCACTATTAAAATGTTGTTTGTTTAGATTGGCCATGACCATTGGCATTTCAAACACAATATTCAAATATATAATGAAGCGGAAAATTTAAAATGTACTTCTAAATCTTAACATGCCGGCCGCCTTGGAAACCATGTGATTTGCAAACTAAATTGGTAACTTGCACAAGGATGCTACTGAACGTTTAAGTTCACTATTTCTTGTATTCACAGTCACCACTCTTACAACATCGTCTTAACCACCATGGAGCTGGCTGACTCGTCCGACAGACCACTGTAGGAATGACTAGAGATTGTCCACCAAAAGAACCATATCACCTATTTCCAAGTTAGTTGCTGACTTGTTCCATTTATTTCTTTGAAGCAATGTAGACAGGTATTCTGTTTTCCATCTTTGCCATATGCGCTGCTTCATTTTTTGTAAATGTTGCTACTTACTCAGTCGATTACTGGATAGCCTCGTTAGATCCACGTTGTGAACCTCTTCTGCAGTATTTGAATCAACCAAAAGAAAGTGAAAGGGAGTGAGAGGAGAAAAGTCGGATGGATCATTTGAAATAGGATATATAGGACGTGTGTTTAAACAGTATTCGATTTGTGTGAGGATTGTCGCATATTCTTCAAAATAGAGCAATTTGTTGCCAATTACTCGTTTAATATGATGTTTTACTGAGCGTACTGCTGATTCCCAAAGTCCTCAAAAATGAGGCGACTTTGGAGGTATGAAGTGCCATGTTATTCCTCATGAAATAAGTTCTTTGTTAATTCTGGTTTGATTGTGCTCTTTTTTTTCAATTCCTTCAATTCTTTGTTGGCTCCTTGGAAAGTGCTTGCGTTGTCGCTGTACAGATGCCTGTACAAGCCTCTTAATACGAACCTAAGTGTTGCAATGAATGCATCAGTAGCGAGACTTGACACCAGTTCAAGATGTACTGCTTTCGTTACAAAGCATACAAATACTGCAATGTAACAGTTTTCTGTATGCACCTTACCATGTCGGTTACTATCTTTTATTAACGTTGGACCACCATAATCTATACCCGTTACTTCAAATGGAGTTGATGGCTGTAATCGTCCTTGGGGTAAATTTCCCATAAATGGTTGTTCGGATCTCGGTTTTGCTTTAAAACATGTAATACATTTTTTATGACTCCTTTGATTGCATTTTTACCATGAATGATCCAGTATTGTAGTCGAACATGATATAAAACACATTGTGCTCCTGCATGAAATAGCCTTTCATGTTCGTGTTTTATGCGTAACTTTGCTAAATGACTTTTCGAATTTAACCGTAGGATGCATACCCAACTTTTTCTACGAGAACACACACCCGGGGTACGTTTGTCCCTACTGGCATATTTTGGCTTTTTCTAATGTTTAAACTGGCCAACTTTATTATTATTTTTTTTTAATGCGTATATTAACATTTAACAAGTGTTTTATTTCTTGTTTCATGCAAATATTCATTGGCATTGGATAGCCAAATATTGTTTTTGTTATTTCTGATGAATACAAAACGGAATTCTGTTGTTTTTGTTTGTGAAATATATGTGTGTGCATTTGCTGTTGTTTCAGTTGCTAGTTATTCATATTGTTACAAAAATCCTAAGCATACTTTTAGGAGCAATCATTTTAGAAAGAGCTTAATGGTGGAATGTATCTCTTAGATAAAAGCTTTAGAATTTAACGGCTTTGTGACAATGGGTGACTCAAATAAACTAGAAGATTGAAGTATGAAGTAGAAGCGGTTTCTCGAACCTTCTAATTAGTATGTAAACAATCTTATTCAGCAAATAAATACGGCCGCATGATAACTCAGTGACACAGTTGTTCTTAAACCTTAGTGGCGTAAACATCGTTAAGTGAAATCAAGCAGTTGTTGATAAAGAAGTGTTTTAATCATAATTGTCTGTACTTAGTTAATCTTTGAGTAAATAAATAGTGGTAAACAGTACTGAAGAAGTAAAACGCTGTTACAGTCTTATTTCATTTGCAATTAAAAAGAATCCGTACGTTGGTTGAAGTAAAAACGTAACAATATTTTTATTACTATTTTGGTGCTCAAAAGTATAAGACACTTGTTACATAAATTGAAAAATAAAACTTAATAATTCAAAAATGGCTTCAAGAAGAAATACTTATCTATCATCAGCGCAATACAAAAGGTAAGAGTTATCAAATAATCAAAAACGTTACTAAATTTTGTTCTTTTCCAGACTAAATAATGAAGAGCGAGAGTCATATGTACATTCTCTCTTTGATGAAATTTGTGATGACGATTATGTTACCTGCGCATCTGGGTCGGAAGAAGAGCAAGACATCGAGTTGAATGAAGTTCAACAATCTGATCTTGAAGACGATCCTGACATTCAGCAATGTGAAGAAACAGATTTAGCTGACAATGTCGACTCTGACGATGAAGTGGATGAAGAAGAGGTACCAGATTCTCCAAGCAATGAAAAATTTGTGGCACGTGATGGTACTGAGTGGAATAAACAACCAAGCATTACTCGACAAGTTCTTCGCCATAGTATTATACGAGAACGGTGCGGCCCATCTAGGAGCACCGAAATGTTGTCAGTAGAGAAAACATTCAAATGTTTTATGAGCTTAGAAATGGCGGATATAATTATGCGCTACACAAACAAGAAAGCAATTGCAACGTATAATGATTATAACATAAGCCACCCTGATGCAGTTCCCAAGTCATGGAAGTCACTGACGGTAGCAGAGTTGTATGCATTTTTGGCATACTTATTATGACTGGCGCAAACCGTAGCAATTCAGAAAGTGTTCGAGATTTGTGGAATGTTAAAAGCTATCTTCTATATCGTGCCACAATGGGAGTCAACCGCTTTTGCTCAATATTGCGATATATAAGGTTTGACGATGCAAACACTCGGGCTGTACGTGCGCAAACTGATAAAGCAGCACCGATCACTGAGTTGTGGCTCCTAATGAATGCCAATTTGCATGCATACTACAAGCCTAGTGAAAACTTGACCATTGACGAACAATTATTTCCTTTCCGTGGACGCACACGGTTTACACAATATATACCATCAAAACCTGCAAAATATGGTATAAAAGTTTGGTGGATTTGCGATGCCAAAAATGCATATCCATTGCACGGTCAAATTTATACTGGCCAAGCAGCGTCCGGAAGGGAAACGAAGCAAGGGGAACGAGTTGTAAAAGATTTGGCTAGCAGATACCAAGGAAGTGGAAGAAACATTACTATGGACAATTTTTTCACGACGTTGCCAATTGCAGAACTTCTCACCTGGAAACTTACAATCGTTGGAACTTTGCGCAAAAATAAGTTATATATTCCTGCGGAAATGAAGGCACACAAGGACAGGCCAATTGGTTCTTCTTTATTTGGCTTCAGAAAAAATGTGACGATGTGTTCTTATGTTCCGCGTAAAAATAAATCAGTGACACTGCTTTCGTCAATGCACTACGACGGTGAGATAGCTGAGGGTGGGAAGCCTGAAATCATTGCATATTATAATAAAACCAAGGGTGGCGTTGATAAAATGGACCAATTGTTCAGCGAATACTCTACACAACGACAGACGAAGCGTTGGCCATTATCATTGTTTTTCAACATGTTGGACATAACGGCTCTCGCAGCGTATATCGTATATGGAATGAACAACCCCATGCTGGCTGTTAGGTCAAATAAGCGTAAGCAGTTCCTGCGCACTTTAGCTGAAGAATTGTGTATGCCAATTATTAAACAGCGTGCACTAAATCGGCAAGTCACGCGAAACTTCTCAACTAAATTAGCGATTGAGTCATATCTCAACCGACCCCTAGAATTAATGGTAAGCACGGAACCATCGACATCTGCCGCAGCCCGCACGCCGCAACCAATTAGGGGTTCCTGCTATTTATGCTATGCTCAAGAAGAAAAACGGCGTAGAAAAACCAGAAAGCTGTGCGGCAAATGTAAGAAGCCCATTTGCCTTCAACATTCCATCACCAATACAGAATGCATAATGTGTAACGACGCTTCATAATTATAATATGTAGTATAATAATTTTAATTCTTTAAATAAAATAATATTATTTAAACACACGATAAAATTATTTGTCGCCTTTTATTTTGATAAAAAGTGGTGTGGTACAAACGTATCCCGGGTGTGTGCTTAGTAGTAACCGAATTTGGAAGCTCGTAGCTCCTGAACCGCTGATCCGAATTGGATCAAATAACCTTTAAAATATTAAAAACTACTTATATTTCGTAGATTTGGAATTTTTGTGTCCTAAGTTAAGCCGTTGCTGAGTTACAACACTGAAAAGTTGCAAGTGGATACATTTGTACCCGGGTGTGTGTTCTACGGTTAATAAAAATGGATGCTTTTGAGTTTCAGAAACGTTTGTCGCTTGAATTCGACAACCAACGCGGAGCATCTCGTTGTTGTCAAGAAAAGGACTTAACGTTTCTCCTTTGCTTGTTAATTTCACCATGTGATTTTTTCAATTGTGCTATCTCTTCTGCAAAATGTGTCCTTTGATCTAGCTTTATGAGAACTAATCTTGCATATCTAAGTTCTTCTAATGTAAGAACAGTGGGTATTTGCTTGTGCCTATATAAACAATTGTGTTTGAATCGTAAACACCATGCAATAACACGATTAAGTTTTGTGAAACTTGAAAATCTTTCAATGATGCTCATGTCATATTGAATAGCTACTGTGCATATTACTTGTTTCTTCCTTTCCAGTATTTCATCTGAAAATATATGTGAAATGTCAACTTTTGTGTCGTCTGTAATATCATTTGTGAACCAAGTTGGACCTTGAAACTATAAATCATTTGCTATTAATTCGCTTAGCGAAACTCCTCTGGAAAGTAAATCTGCAGGATTTTCTTTCCCTGGTACATGTTTTCATTTGCAATTTTCAGTTGCCTTCTGAATTTCTGCAATTCGATGGAAAATAAAAGGTTTGAATTGATGTGGAGTGAATGATATCCAAGCTAGAGTGATCATTGAATCCGTCCATAAATAAAATATGAATGTGTAATTTTAGTGATTCTAATCTCTTTCGTAATAATTCTGAAAGCAACAGTGCTCCACAAAGTTCAAGCCTTGGTGGAGTAATTGTCTTCAATGGTGCTACGCGTGATTTCGAACACAATAATTGTGTTGAATGCTGATTTGTCTTTGTGGCTGTGCGAACATAAATGCAAGCTCCATATGCATGGATAGATGCGTCACAAAAACCATGTAATTTTATGGTTGTGTAACCTTTATGGTGAGTCATTTGCCGTGGTATACCCAGTGTGTTAAGATTGTTCAAACCTCGTCTAAATTCCTTCCATTGTGAACAAATGGTTGATGCTGGTGTTTCATCCCAATTTACCTGTTCTTGCCACAATTTTTGCATTATACATTTTGCCCTCGTTATTACCGGTCCAAGTAATCCTAATGGATTATATATTTGCGCAATTTCTTTTCGTGATGCATTGTGATTCATATGATTTGGGTTGATACTGAAAAATGTCTATACTTGAGTTCCAATACATACCCAGTGTTTTTCAATAGTGTTTTCTACTGTCATCATGTCTTCTTCAACATGCTGTGATGATAAACCTGCAAGAACAGATGTATTGCTACTTCTCCACTTTCTTAATATAAATAGATATGGAGCTGTCTTTGTTCTGTATGTAACTGTAAGTAATTTGTACGTTTTTAGCAGTTGTTTAGGATTTGATCTCCATAATATCAATTGATAATTAGCATCGAATTGATTCGTTCGTACCTGGCGGTATATTTTAGAAATATCTGCTGTTATCGCTATGTTGTGAATTCTAAATCTTAGAGGTATATTAAATAAATCTTTCCTCAACCACAGGTCCTTTTTCAACACATTGCTTAGTGAAATTCCTGTAGACGTGGATGCTGAGCCGTCGAAAACAACTCTAGTGTTCGTCGTCAAATTTTCTGCCTTGTGCACAGCATGATGTGGTAAAAACTAATGTTCATCTGGTATGTCATGTACTTCTTGCATATGTCCCAGTGCTATATATTCTTCCATAAAATTTGAATATTGCTCTTGCTGTTTTACATTCTTCATGAGCTTCGCTTCTAGTGCCAAAAACCGATTGACTGCAATGTCTCGTGATTCTCCAAGATTCTGTTGTTTTGAATTGAAAGGCAGTTTGACTGTAAATCTCCCTCTTGTATTTCTAAGATACGTTTCCAAAAAATGAGCTTCTACCTCCTGTTCTTCTTTAGTAAATGTATTTTTTCCACTCACATCTTCTAGCTTCCAAAAATCCTCCAGCTGTTTTTCCAATGTGAGAAAATTCACTGTATTCCTGGTTACTCCTTCAACCTTGCC
This sequence comes from Chrysina gloriosa, assembly GCA_038088585.1. Taxonomy (NCBI): domain Eukaryota; kingdom Metazoa; phylum Arthropoda; class Insecta; order Coleoptera; family Scarabaeidae; genus Chrysina; species Chrysina gloriosa. Next base: position 30,368,020 of record CM076092.1, read on the forward strand.
TGATACTACCCATCCTAAACGTGTTTTCTGTAGTATTGGTGAATGTTTATTGTTTTGAAACTGACCAATGCAGGGTAATTCAAAAAGTATTTCTGCTCCTATGAGCATATCAATGTATGTTGACTCATTAAAATTCGGATCTGCTAATTGGATGTGTGATGGTATCTTCAATTGTGTTCGTGGGATGCTCACTAAGGGTAAATTGTCAGTGATTTGTGGTACAACTAAACATTTTAAAGTGACTTTGTGATTGTTGACTTTAGAATATATTACAAGTTCTGTTCGCTCAGTAACTGTTGTAAGATTATTTCCAAATCCTGTGACTGTAGACTTTATCCGCTGAGGATTTAGTCCTAATTGCTGTCAAGCATCTTTGGTAATAATAATAATAATAATAATAATAATAATAATAATAATAATAATATATATTTATTGTCCAACAGAGATTTCCATTAAGAGGTCAATATTAACAATATAATATAGTGCAGTGCTTACAACAATTTTACAATATACTATAAAATGTAATAAACTTAAAACGCAGTAGTTAACAACTGATTAGGTGAAGAGGATACAGGGTGTTCAAAGGGTTAGGTGAACTCCGGTTATTTGTGAGGTACAAAAAGGATCCCGCACAATTTTATTTGCGTTCCTGGCCATGTGGTTGATAGCTGCTTTAACGAAGACATTTGTTCTGGCTCTGGCCACTAAAAACGTATCGTTAGATCTAGTCCCATATTTAGGTACAATAATGTTTACGGCAGAGAGTAAATTCGGAGCAGCGATGTTATTGTTTACTAGTTTGATTATGAAGTTTGCACTAGTAATCACTCTACGATCCGAAAGTGATGTGAATTGATGTTCTGACAATAATTCAGTATAATCGATACCCCTGACCGGATAGTTACCTGTTGATCTGTACGTTAAGTATTTTAGGAATCTTCTCTGTACCTTCCCTATAAATATAGTCTGGTAGACATAGTGGGGATACCAAATAATTGTAAAGCTTCTTTAATGCCGCAACATTAACAAATTTTCTGCAAGATCGTATTACAAAATTTAGTGTATGCGAAGCAGAGCTGCAGATAGCAGTTATATGATTGGTAAACTGCAGTCGATGATCAAATAAGACTCCTAGATCCTTGATCTGTGTCTGCCTGGGGATGCCAACATAGTCTAAAGAATAGCAATATATTATTGGATCTATCTTGATTGTGTAAGTGACAACCGCGCAGTTATTTAAGCTAATGTTAATGTTATTCTTGTTGGACCAGGCGTTAATAGTATCTAAGTCTCTTTGTAGAGCTTCACTATCAGAAGACGAGGATATATTGGATCACAACTGCATGCATGTAGACAGTAAGATCATATCGTCTGCAACTTGTGCTTCTTTTGAGTAGTGTTTACCGGTGCTTTATTAACCATTTTTACATACTTTGGTGTGTAAAAAAATGTGCATCGTTATTTTCTTCGGTGAGTTTCAATACCTGCTTATCCTGTGCGTGACATTGCGTTTTATAAGTACTTGCGAACCTTTTTGTGCCATCGATTTCTTTTGCCAATACACATAAATAAATTTCGTGCACATCAAAAATGACTGTTTGTTCTTGTTGCCATAACGAAACCGAAAAACATAAATTAATAACTTGTATTACTTGTAAACGCATTTACAACCACATCTGTGTCGGTCTACCGAATATTGATCTGCGAACGATAATATCCAAGTCGACCACCGGAATGTCCTGGGTGTGCAATACCTGTAGAAACAGCTCTGCCGATCCATTCACTGAACTGAAGATGATGATAAATGATTTGGTGAAGGAAATTGCTAATCTTAAGAAGCAAATTGTTTCGCCTGCCCATACTCATTCGAATATTTATGGTTTTAAGGAGGTGATACAGGAGATGGAGGAGCGCCAACTAACCGTCATGAGTGCGAGAAGGTGTCTTCTAGTGAAATAATCAATTACCTGTGGCCGGATGTATCCACCAGCGACATAGCCCCATTGCGACTGGGAAAATACGACCCACACCGTTCCAGGCCTAGGTTGCTGAAAGTTAAGTTACCTGATGAAGCTGCAGTACACAAAATTATTAGAAGAGCTAAAGATCTGAAGAGTAACAATTCATACAAAAATATTAGAATTTTTTACGATAAGACACCAAAGCAAATTGAATATTAAAATAGTGTTAAAATGGAGCTTAAAAGAAGAGCCGATGAGGGTGAAGATGGCTTGAGTGTGAAATATGTTCGTGGAATTCCTACCATAGCTAAGTTAAACTAGATTCGTCCAACAAATTATCAACTTTTTCATGTTACTACCAAAATGTTAGAAGTGTGCGTGCCAAATCCTTGGAATTCTTCACATCCTGTTGCTCTGAGGATCATGATGTCATAGGTATTAGTGAGACATAATTGTCGGATGACTGTTTTTCTGGCGAATACTTTCCCGATTCGTATTGTGTCTACAGGTGTGACAGAAGATTTGCTGCCATTGGTAGATCTACTGGTGGTGGGGTGTTAGTAGCAGTAAAGCATATAATAAAATCGCATGCTATAGATTTATCTGATTTATTAGATTTATATTCATTAATTGATATTGTCGGTGTTAAATGTACATTCAATTGTGGCTTCACTGTTAGTGTATTTACTATTTATGTACCACCTGATGTACCTATAGATTATTTGGAAGTTTTTCTTGAAACCTATGAACAGAGTATTGTCATTGATAGAAACATTATCATTATGGGTGACTTTAATGTTCCACATTTTAATAGTGAACTTGCTATCGACGCGCGTACACACACACTAAGGAATTTTATGGATTTCAACAACCTTTACCAATATAACACAATTACTAACTCCAATGGCAGGTTGTTGGATCTAACTCTGTCAAATCTGAGGTTGGACGTGGCTAGGGATCTCTGTCCACTAGTGGGCGAGGATACACATCACCCTGCACTGGTTTTTGTGGCTTGTTATAAAGCTAATGCCGTAGCCAATGTTGGCTGTAGGTCTTACTTTAAGTCATATAACTTTAAACGAACAGACTTTCCCAATTTGTACAATGCATTAGCGTCAACAGATTGGTCATTTCTGCGAGACATAACTGATGTTAATACAGCACGTAACCTAATGTACGACCAATTGTTTTTACTGTTTGATTTATATGTGCCACTTCATAAAAGCTATAATCGTCACTACCCTGTTTGGTTTACTTCAGAAATCATACAAAATGTTAAACTAAAGGCTTACTACTTTAAATTGTACAAGCGAATTCGTAACATGGATACCTTGTCGCATTTTAAATACTTCAGAAAATTAGTGAAAAACAAATTAAAACTGCTTATCTGGGGTACGTTTCGAATGCTGAGGCTTCAATTTCCGAAGATCCCCAAAAATTCTGGGCTTTTATCCACAGCAAAAACCGGGGATCTCGAATACCTTCCTTCATGAGTAACGACAATATTACATATAATAATGTACACGACATCGTCGATGGTTTTGCCTCTTATTTTGGTACCATCTATACAGAAAACATTCCCCATGATGTACCTGCTTTCACTGGCTATCACTCTCCTCATATAACTATTCACAACCTAACTGCATCAGAGGTAGATCTAGCAATAAAAAAATTAAAGAACAGGATGACAGCAGGTCCGGATGGTATACCGAGTTTTCTGGTTCGAGACTGCAGAACCATTTTGACATATCCACTGACCATTATATTTAACTTGGCTCTATCAACAGCTACTTTTCCGGATCTGTGGAAGGGTACTAAAGTCTGTCCTGTTCTGAAGAGTGGTTTTATTAGCAATATACAGAACTATCGTCCAATTTCTATACTCAATAACTTTGCAAAGGCTTTTGAGGTAGTATTATACAACCGTATCTATCCCTTGGTCAATAACTATATTGCCACTGACCAACATGGATTCATGGAGAAACGATCTACTGTTACCAATCTGGCCAACTTTACACAATATACTTTTGACGCATTTGAGACCTGTGGGCAGGTCGACGTGATCTATACCGACTTCTCTAAGGCATTTGATCGTATCAATCATCATTTATTATTACATAAGCTAAATATGTTTGGCTTCAGTGAGTCGCTGTTGCTATTCTTCTCTTCATATCTACGAGGTAGGATGCAATATGTTTATTACGGGGGATACAGGTCACGGTTATTTTCGGCAACGTCAGGAGTACCACAAGGGTCAAATATGGGTCCCCTCTTGTTCTTACTATTTATCAATGACCTCGATACGGTTATTAACTGTAAGAAATGTATATTTGCTGATGATTTAAAACTTTTTTCATCCGTATCGTCACTTACAGACTGTTTACAACTACAGGAACAGTTGAACAATGTAGCCAAGTGGTGCATTACTATCTCGATTTGAATGTTACCAAATGTCGAACTGTGACATTCACCAGGAAAGTCAACCTCGCTCCTTTTAATTATTCATTGGATGGAGTGTCCCTGCCACGTGATTGCGTGGTCAAGGATTTGGGTATTTATTTTGATAGCGCTCTTACTTTTACTACTCATAGAAGCAAAACTATATCTTCTGCCATGAAACTGTTGGGTTTTATAATTTGAAACTCCAAGCATTTTCAAGTCAGCACCATAAAACTGCTCTATTTTACATATATCAGATCCAAATTGGAATATGCCTCTTTGATATGGAATCCATTCTACTCTACACATAAATTAGAGATAGAGAAAATACAGAGAAAATGTTTAAAATTTTTAAACTTTACTGAGGAAGGTACTTACCCTGCCCGTGGTTACGATTATTAATTACTTCTACATAAATTCAATATTGAATCACTTGAGCTTAGACGCCAGTTGGCTCTTATAAAGTTTGTTTATTGCCTCGTCCACTTCAGGATTGAGTCTCCGGATCTGCTGTCAAAATTTAAGTTTCTTGTCCCACGCTTATCAACAAGACAAGATATTACCTTTTATATCTCGTTTGCACGTCGGAATTCCTCACTGAATTCTCCGATCGTTGCAATGTCTCGGAGCTTCAATATGATATCGTCACATTGCGATATAAACTACACGTCACTCAGTGATGTCCTTGAAATTGCAAAAGGTCTACTTAGTTAGTGGGATTGATGTTTATTTATCTATTTGTTATTTATTTTTTCAATTAATACTTATCTATTTGTTTTTTATTTTTTTCCATTAATACTTATGGGTGTGTTGTAGAATAATATTTTTTTTCTTTTGCATATATGTATGTTGCACTGTATTGAGAAATACTTAATAAGTTTTATATTTTGTTCTTCATATGGATGTTAATTCTGTTGGACAATAAAGATGTTTATGTTTATATCTTACTAAAAATCTTTAAGTCATCTGCATAAGCAAGGACGCGACATCTAAGCAAGGACAGTAAATATTAAACAGAAGTGGCCCAAGATTTGATCCCTGTGGAATTCCCGAGAAAGCGGTAAAGGTGGAGGAGTAGAAGCCATTATAATAAACGTAACACGTTCGGTTGTTGAGATATGAAGCCATTAAGTTTATTACAGTTGAAGTAAAGCCAAATGAGCTCAATTTGGACAGTAATATGTTATGGTCCAAGCTATCAAAAGCCTTTGCGAAGTCTGTATATAAAACATCGACCTGACCCCGTGAGTCAATACAGGAAGTAATGAAATTGGAGTCTGAAGCTGAATCAAGGAGAACCCTTAAATCTCTCCTGTTTCCTTGTCCATCAGTAACCATTACTAGTGCTGTAGACAACAATACTATATTCTGTGTGTGATAGTTTGAATTTTCTGTGAGCTGTGTTGAATGACCTGATATTGATGATGTACTTGCCTGTGTTTCAGCTGATTGAATTGGTGTTTGTTTTGATTTCTTCCCTTGTGAAGTGAAATTTCTATTTTCTATGTGCAATAGACTGTTGTGTTTCTTGGAGCAAGTATTGCATCCTCCAGAAGTACATTCAGATGAAATGTGTGTCGTCTTTAAACAATTGTAGCATCTGCGGTTGCTCTTGACGTAAGCCAACCTCTGATGTGGTGTCATACTTAAAAATTTTGTGCATGCAAACAATGAGTGTGGTTGTTGACATAAACCACATTCTTCTTTAGTAATATTTGCTCTTTTAGTAGTGGGTTTGCTACTTGTGATGTGGGTATGACACATGGATGTACGTTTATCTATTTGTGTAGATTTTACATTAACTGACTCATTTGTGTAACATCTGTTATCTAAAAATGTCAACAAATTTTCTAATTTTTGGGAACATCTTTTGTTTCCGTTTTCTAGTTCCCATTGGCGTTTAAATTTCGTATCTAGTTGTTGTTTTATCCAAAATATAATTGTTTGTTCCCATAATTCGTTGTCTGTTAACTTCAACGACTTTAAACCAGTTGTATGTTGCTTTATAATCGATACAAAACCTTTCAAATTTTGTTTTGAATTGTATGATATCGAAAGTAAAGAATTCAAATGTGAGTCTACAATGTATTGTTTTTTATGTTTCTATCAAAATTTTGCGTGCATTTTCGTAATTCTCAATTGTAGGTTTGAAGGCTTGCACATGAGAAGCTGCTTCACCAGATAATGCCAGTTTTAGATTGTGAAACTTCTGAATAACTGGTATTATGGGATTTTCATGTATCATTGAATCAAAGCTATCAGTAAAACTGTGCCAATCTGCATAATTCCCTTCAAATGTAAGTAACCTGATTTCTGGTAACTTGATCTGAATATTTGTGTTTGAATTTGAGTTCATGTTAGAACAGTTTTCCAATTCATGTGACAATGTAAAATTATTTGATGTAATTCTATTTTTCAAACTTTCAATACTTGCTTTGACATCCAAATATGTATTTTCAAATAATTCTCTATCTTCTGTGTATTCTTCATTCAATTCCATTCTAATGCTGATTGATTTGTATAATATTTTGTCCAAATTGTGCCCAATTGTGTGTATCTAGCCGTTAGTTGTTCTACATTATCTGCTTGTGTTGAACTTATTTACAAAATTCTTGATTCTTGTAAGAGAGTCCTTAGCTGACTTCCTTAATCGAATAAATCTATCAATTTGCTCATTTATTTCTAGCGACATGACAGGAAAGGATGTAATGTGTGACAACAAAGGATTAATGTTCACCTACCTTGGTTGATTCAAAATAGCTGACTGCGTTAAATAATTAAATGTTGAATGGATGTGTGCCTTAAAGTTTTCTTAATACCAGTCTCAACTTATCTTCGCCGTGTGCAATGCTTTCTTCCTTTATTCACTGTGTGTGACGTTAGTAGGCTGATTAATATCCTGATCGTATGGACCACAAAATAATGATTATGAGGAATTGTGTACAGATTCTCTAATCGACTGTATTTTCTTTTAACAAATTACAAATAAAGGTTACAATTAGAAAATGAGCAACAACTAATCGTAAGATGTGACTGTGTGTCAAAAAATATCTAATATAATAACAATTTTTGTTTTTCACTATTAAAATGTTGTTTCTTTAGATTGGCCATGGCCATTGGCATTTCAAACACAATATTCAAATATATAATGAAGCGGGAAATTTAAAATGTACTTTTAAATCTTAACATGTTACAATACATTTTTTCATTATTTTATGGTTAATCTGCCATGCCAGCTTCGTAATAGTCATCTGCCTCATCGTCATTTCCTGCTTTGCCCTGCGGCACTAAAATACGACCTTTATGTGCACCGAACGTGCGTGTACGTGTTTTAGCGATCGAAATTCGTGCTTTGTCCAAAACTTCGCAAATTGCTTGCTGTAACCGGCCCGATCACTATATTCATGGTATTCATTATTAAAAGAATACTTGATTAACCGTTATTGAATATACTGCTGGCAATATTGACAGCAGGTTTAACGCATGTAGCAGTACTAACTGTTATTTTGGAGCGAAGGGCCAAATAAAGGCGTTCAGATCTAATCACTTAAACAGCGCTCTAACAAATCATTGTTGCTAAATTCCTTGTAGATAGGAGTGACTGCCTCTATAACATTAGGATGAAGAGCAGATTTGTGAGTGTATTCATTTAATTTATTTGTCGCCTTCCTTACCTGCCAGGAACACCAAGAACTTGGCCCGGGCGGACAGTTTTCATGTTAGGATTTAACGTCAGTTGACGATTTGTGCTGTAACTTTGCCCATATTGCAATTTTCATTTCTTCTATGGAATTTTGATGTCTCCTAATAGCAAGTCCGTAATAAACGCTCACTCAAGCCCACAACTGACTTGTCCTGGGGGCACGGCCAATCTCGAGCGGCCGACGGGCGAGTAAGCTGTTTCTAAGAGTGGTCAATAAAATCGTTGAAATTAGTATAAAATAAAAGTATTGCGTAGGGGAGACCGGGCTAGTTGTCACAGTCGCTATTACAGTTGTTAAACGCATACATAGTTTGACCATTGCCACTAATGATAACGCGCACGTTACTTTTAGTTTTGTGTTTTACATATCAGTAACTAAATTTTACTGTTCTTCTTTTTTGTGATGCCAGTGATCGAGCTTTAATTTAAAGTAAGTTTTATTATACTACTATAAAATCTAAATGTTTCAACAACAATTTCATGCAAAATTATGGAATGTTTTCTCGAACTGAAATATGATATGAATAATAATAATAATGATAAAAACCACCTCATCTATGGTTTTTATCATAACACTTGGATTGGGGCTTATTGTCACATTGGTAACGGGACAAGTGTCACAAAGTTTGCAACGGCGCGCGGCGTACCGTATAAAAAAATTATACTAAAGGTGTTTTCTTAATTTTTAAGATGGTTAAAACGTTGAAAAGGAAAACGGATCGGTCTACACCACCTACGAACGTTTTGTTCACGGCCGCACGAGCAATAAGAAATGGAGATCCTCCACTTTCAATTAGAAACATTTATTATTAGTATTTTACCTTGTTTGCATTTTATTTCTTTCAATGCATTATTTCTCGTTTTCGAATTTATTATTTTCTACATCTTTTCAATTTTCAAACTTAGCCCACATACTGTGACAACATATCCCACTACGGGGCATGTTGTCACAAATTACGCGCATGAAAGAAACAATGTCTTACACTTGAAACATTCGAAATTACACAAATAATTATTCTGAATATAAAGCACAAAACCTGTAGTCATACAACAAAAATTGTAAAATGACACGAGAAAAAATCAAAGGTAAATTTTGTGACAACTAGCCCAGGTCTCCCCTAATCCACAGCATCAAGTAAACCTTGCAACTTCGAGAAGTTGACTACGAAAATTATAGTATAGCGAAAATCCGGTATGTATATTAGAATCAACAAACACAATTAAATTCCACATAGTTTTAGTTTACTTTTATGATAATTCTATTATCCTGAAAACTTTTTCATTCCTTTTGCTCACTATTTCTTTCGTATACGGTTTCTTTATTTTATTACAGAATTGATGGTCTGCGGAATCTTTTGTGTGTCGAATGATGTGACTACACATGTGCTTATTGCATCAATGAAAATATTTTCTTGACGTTATTTTACATTGATCTTAAGTTCACGCATTACTATCTTATCAATATCAAAGAAGTGGTTATGGAAACCAGAGCAAACCTATTTCGCAGATTCTTGGACCATTAGGTTCCAGGAAACATTATTTAAATATATTTGATAACGTTTTCTGCCTGAATTTTAATTTTTCTGTTTTAGATATCGTCGACGATTGAATTACACCAGCTGTCCTATGTGGTCGAACACGCATAGCTTCAGAGACTTCCACAAACTATCCACCGCGTTGACGTTGGTGCATATGTTATCTATACACGTCACCGTGATTGCCCTAGTCCCAGAACGCACGCAGAAAATAAGATGCAATCCGAAGAATTCCGTCACGAAGTCACCTGCGTGAAGTCACGAATTGAAGTACTATAAATCATCTATAATTCGCGTAACGTCCGTATATCTTAAAAATTCCAGTCTCTCGATTAACATTTTGGTATTACCTGCTGCTGATTGTATGTATGTATGCGCAGTAATCTAAGCGGACAAGGGTTACAACGTACAATTACGAAATAAGTTACGACTGCATCACCGACTCGCCACTCAAGTATATATACACTGTCGTAACTTATTCCGTAGTTATCGCTGTTTGCCCAGCCTATTTATGACTAAAAAGGTATTTCACAATGTATGTATATCTTAAGGCTGGAGTTTACCTAAAATAAATTTCAAATTTTTGTATATTAAGTTGCCTACTAACAAAATGTGACATTACGCTCATTTTCAATAACGCTACAGTGTGAGAAAACGAGACGTTCTTGCTAGAAAGGGATAAACATAGTGGACGAAATGGCTAGCCGTGTTTGACTCATTCAAGAATATGCAAGGTAATCTTAGCTGGCGTGATAATCTGAAATAACGCCGCATCAGGTAAAATTACATTGAAAGGAAATACAAGGCAAATAGAAATGTTAACTATTTACAAGATTTACAAGATAAAAAATAGGCCATTTCTACCTACTGTAGACATAAGATATAAGTATAAGTATAAGTAAATACTATGAAATATATAATATGAAATATCGACAACTGGATGTGAAGGATAAAATAATGTTTTTATTTCAGTTATGAATTGCTGTTGAACTAAATTCATAATCCTTTTTAAATAACGATCTTTTCATGTGTCTCAAAATAACTTCCGCTCTGAAGGATTTCTCTGAAAATATGACGATTTAAAAAATAACTCTAGGCAAAAATATAATTTTGCGTTACAACAAATTTAGTCAAATTTCTATAGTAATCAATATCTAATAATGAATAATTATGTCGGTCTGTAATAGTTTCGTTAATTCCTTTAATTGGAGAAAGTACCAAATTATCTACTTCAATTAAACCTGTTAGATCATTAGCAATGTTACTTTTGAAATGTGGAAAGTCTGCAATATCTCATTCCGAAAGTCCAAGGTCAAAAATCGGTATTGCATCAAGGTCATTATTGGTGCAGTTAGCATTTATACTTGGTGGCACAATGTTGGTAAATAATAATTTATAATAATAAGGGCCCAACAGTAAACCATTCAGATTATTATTCCATCCTCCGCAAGCTCTAATACACAAAAAATAATTTCATGTGGTCTTGCGAGCACTTATATATTAAAAAATATCTGGATTTTCGACCGGCGTTAAAAATTCAAATGCCAAATTTTTAACTGGATAGATTCATCAAGAAATCTATAGCAAATATTTTTCTATTATGTTGCAAAAAACTGTTTTGATATATGGCTACCTAATAATCTATATTGTTCAAATATAATGGATGTTTGTACCATTTCTGATATGAAGATTTCACTATTAAACAATAAATGTTGTTAAGAACACCAACGCATGGTTTGACCGACTCATAAGAGCCAACGAGTAAGAGAAAGGTACAAACCCCCTCTGTGTATATACCTACACTCTTCCAATAGAAAGGCACGGTTTTCGTTGATAAGCGCATTATCGTGCGCCTTCCACTATCTTCTCTAATTCAATGGTTTTGCTAAATTACTCGTGCGCTGGCCTAATATATTTTCAACACGGTCTGTTTTGATTAAAAATCTCGTTTTGCACTCAATGAATACATCACGTCTTTCGTGTTGGACAAACAGCCGGCACGTTATGGAAGTAAATTTTTCCTTTTCAAGATGCATTTAGTATAGTACTACACCAAGTAAAAAAGGAATTTTATTGTATTAAATTATTAAATAAAGCTTGATCGCCAGCAACATACAGATTAGCACCTATGAACTTCTTCGAAAGTGAGGAACCTATAGATAAAATCGTTAATCCATATTTTAAAGCAATATGTACGTAATTGATAAATATTTTTTGGAAATTGTAAATATTATTGGAAAAAATAGTTCTATTTCTTTATATGTATCATGAACTATGGATATCATATGGATAAATGGGGACAATAATCGTGAGTAGGATTGCCATATTAACTTCATCAAAAAATGTAATTAGTGGGATGCGTATCCGCAATTGGTGTTTGCTGTAGCCCCTCCCCAAATTACCAATTACTATTACTGTAGGAAAACTGAAGTATAAAATCGCAAGTTGTTTATCTATAACTTCATTAGCAAATTTTCGTTCAGTCTTGATTGTTCGTAATTTTTGTTATTATATTTAAATTTTAAAAATGGGAAATCGCAAACGTGGTGCGTATTTGTCCAGACCAAAAAGTCACAAGAAAAAGTTGAAACGGGCGCGTTTAGCAGAGCGTAAAAAGTAGTTGAAAGAAATGCCAATGTTGACGATATGGAGATTGCGACCTATTCAGAAAAAGAAGCAACATTCCTTGAGAAATTGAAAAGTAAAAATCCAGAAGAACTACAAAAATTAACTGTAGACCAAAGAGACAACACTTTATAGAAAACGATGAGGATCAAACGATTAACTGCATCCAATTTTGGTAAAGTTGCAAAACTAAGAAAAACCACTTCAACAGCGAACACAGTAAAGACTCTACTTTATGAAGACTTTTTTGGATCTGCGGCAACTCAGTACGGCATACAAAATGAAAGTAGAGCATTGGCCGAATTTGAAAAAATTTCTGGCTTAGAAATAAAAAGCTGTGGTCTTTTTATAGATCTGAAATATCCGTTTTTAGTTGCATCTCCTGGTGGCTTAGTAGGTGACGACGCCATTATTGAAATAAATAGCCCTTATAATTCAAGAATGTTAACACCGAAAGAAGCAACAGAAAATAAACTTATAAAATATTTGATTATTGATAACAGCGGTGGCCTGCTATTAAAAAATAATCACAGCTACTTCCACCCCACTTTAGTCAGAATAAAATAAGTTGAAACGAGCTATACTTCTTTTAATTTTGCATGTATTCCACTCATAGTTTATCTGTACTGGGTTACCTCTGTACCTATTGTACTATTTATTTATTATTTATTACCTTACTTACTAGTATAATAATAATAATGATATTTTATTTCGTTTCCAACAGTACAAAACCACAACGGACACATACAATCAATCTAAATACACTAAGCAAAGAACAATACGCAACAATTGAACGAAGAGATACACACGTCTTCATATTAAGGTATTTCTATAAATATACATAGGTTCATATATGTGCTACCTTATATATATGTAATTGTTGAGAATGTAAAGTTTTAAATTACGCGCCTTCCGGTCAGACGGACTTCAGGAGGCATCGACAGAACCGAAGATATGTAACAACATGGCGTTGCATAGACACAGGCATTAAACATCAGTAAAGAAAAACTGTAGTTTTATTACAATTAAATTCAAACAAAAGTAAACATAAATATTCCAACAATTCAAACAGTAATATTAAACTAACTAACCACAAAAAATGTCTTTATATAACATATCACCACAACGACACAGACGTGTTATTGGCGCTAGGTACATGACGTTTGTCCTTATAGGATCCAAGTAAAATGAACATATATTTCGCGATTTTTGGCAGGCACATGAAAAGGTACGCAAGAAAGCAACTCAGGACAGTCAATCCTGTTAATGAGTCTGTAAAGAAACACAGCACTAGTGCGTTGATAGCGCATATGGAGTGATGACAATTCGTGTGACAGAAGCAGTTGTGCATGATCGTAGTTCCTCCTCGGATAGTTACCAGTCTCCTTAAATGTTAAAAATTTTAAGAAACGTCGCTGCACTCGCTCAAGTCGAAGTTGGTGTGATGCATAGTGAGGATACCATATGATCGCTGCATATTCTAATTTACTCCGAACCAATCCATAATAAAGAGTTTTAATAGCAGCGCAATCGGTAAATGATCGTGTGTTACGAAGAATGAAACCGAGAAGTTTGTACGCAGTGTTGCACACTGATGTAACTTGTTGACCAAAACAAAGTTTATCATCAAACAATACTCCAAGATCCCTTACAGTATCCGTTGAGGACAGGAGTTGGCAATGGAGACTGTAGTCAAAGATAATCTTCGATAGCTTTCGGGTATACCTGACGACGCAGCATTTATCAACATTAAGGTGAAGTTTATTGTGGATACACCAACCGCTAATAATTGCTAGATTCTCTTGTAGAAGCCTGGCATCATGAAGGGATTCAATTTTATGAAATATTTTTAAATCATCTGCAAACGCTACATAACGGCACGTCAATGTTTGCAAGAGGTCATCCATAAATACCAAAAACAGCAGCGACCCTAAATTGGAGCCCTGCGGGACGCCAGATGTTGTTAAATATTGCTTTGAGGAGAAGCCGTTGTAAGTTACATAGTTGATTCTACCAGTAAGGTAAGATGCCATTAATTGCAACAATGAAGCGGTAAAGCCGACAGCACTCAACTTCTGAATCAATAAGGAAAAGTCAATAGAATCAAAGGCTCTCGTGAAGTCGGTATAGATGACGTCCAACTGTGAGCGCTGATCAATAGTCTCGCAAATCGTGTGTGTTACGCAAGCTAGATTAGTAACCGTTGACGTACCCTTCATATAACCATGTTGGTGCCAAGATAAGTTGATTTTGATACTACTGTAAATGGAATCATATAAAATTTGTTCAAAAACCTTTGAAAAATCACTCAGTACAGAAATAGGTCGATAGTTGGTGAACACCTCCAGTATACTCTCTAGTCATTATAGACATCTAAGAATATGTCAATAAAATCATCTGTCGATAAATCTGTGAAATCTGAAATCAACTCCCACTTATTATCTATTATTGTAATTGCTAATTCTGGCTGGATATTTGTAAATAAAGAAACTACATCTACACTAAGTTTGGTACATACATAAATAAAAATCTACTAATTCCCAAGAATTTTGTATACTATAAGTTGATTTATTCATGATGTTACTAAGTATATATGCCAAAAACTTTTCCATAAATAGTTCCAATAATAATTCACATTTGGTTATTTCTGTTGAATTCCGTCCACAACATTTCCCGTAATGAAATCTATTATCTCTTGTTTAGTAATATAACGCATGTTACGTTGTATGATATCATACATAAGTATTATCTAATGTCTACGTTTGCATCTTTTCCCTAAGAGAAGATATGCATGTAAGAGTCAGTCGTTAGTCGGAAACGAAACGATTCCGTTGGGTAAAATAAAAAATTGTTTTAAAAAGCATTTTTTGTTTTCAAAAAACGTAATTGGCGCAGTCAGTAGGATTCGCGAAAAGGCTTTTACTGAATATAAAAGTCGTGCGTTTTACGCTTTATTTCGCAAAACCTAAAAACGGGAATCATCGCGATTTTCGAAACAAAACGAACAATCAGAGTTGTGACAAGCATCGCACAAGAATTCTGACCCCACGGAGATCCAGGACTACATCGCCTACGATTTCCACCGGACCGAGGACAGCATCGCCGAAGTTCGACCCCTAGGTTAAGAAGAGACAAGAAAGAAGCAAAGAAAGAAATGAAACTGATTTTAATATTAATGTAAGTACTATAATTATTGTTCATTTAAAGCATATTTATATTTTATGTCCGCTGACGATACATTTGAATCAATTATTGCACAATTTACCAGTATTACTATATCTGACAACAATATGGCGCACCCAACTATCTCTATGCGTGATCATTTAGAAACAATTCCCCATTTCGACGGCAATCCATTATATATTTCAACATTTATTTTAAGTTGCGAATCTCTAATTCAAACCCTACATAGACCCAATGACCCAGCGCACAGTAGTTTTCTATTCCGTGCGATTCTTAGTAAATTGACCGGAAAAGCAGCCAGAATTGCATCTATTCGTAATACCACCTCGTGGGACGAATTGAAGAAATTATTAATTACCACCTTTAGTGACAGACGAAATGAAATAACATTAATTTCGGAATTGCAAAGATTAGAACAACAAATGAACGAATCACCAATAACTTTCGGAGAAATTTATGTAGCATGCTAGCTGCAAGAATAAATGTTACAGAACAAGATGCGGCTTTAAAGGAAAGTAAAATCGCTCTATATCGTGGCTTAGCTTTGCAAACTTTCATAAATGGACTAAGAGAACCAACACGGCTAGTAATGCAATGTCGAGACCCCAAAACACTCGAAGATGCCTTGAATTACGCGCAAGAGCAAGAAAATCTATACTACCAACGCCAAAAAACATCGATGGTATTTAACAAGCCAAATATGCCAAAAATTCCACAAACTATACAACGTCCACATTTTCCTACAAATTACGCTATGCATCGACCACAATTCCAAGCACGCCCATTTCAATCATTTTCGTTCAGACAACCTCAATTCCCTCAACATAATAGACAACAACGACCACAATTTTTCCCACAACAACCACAACTTTTCCCACAAAGAACACCATTCCAAAATTTTAAACCACCTCAAACTATCCGAAATACGCCATCAAATCTACCTAAACCGACTCCTATGGATTGGTCATCATCATCCGGACTCACCAGACGAACCACAGCAGGAAATCCACATTACCAGCCAAACAGTCAACCAAAGTTTACTGTTGAAGAGTTGTTTTATCAAGAAGAACCACATCAAGAAGATGTCTACGATTCACAAGTCTACGAAGATAATTTAAACTACGAGAACTATCAAGATTATTACGACTATCAAGAAAATGAAAACACATCATTTGCCACAATGCAGGAATACCAGAATCCTGAAACAACTGAAATACAACAGCAAGAGCAAGAGGAAAATTTTCGAATAGCAGCCTCGGAAACAACGACGAAGAAATAATAGAAATTAACGTTACTACTTCAGCATCTAAACTCCCTTATATTATTCTACCCGAAACGAATTCAAAATTCATGTTAGACACCGGATCCACAAAATCACTAATTTCCACAAATTTAGCTTCTTGTTACTACCCACATCTTATAACAGAAGATAATTTTATTATTCAATCAGCGCATAATGCCAGCCAGCACAATTATAGTATTGTGAAACCGCTTTCACAAATTTTCAACGAAAATCATAACCACAAGTTTCATATATTCGATTTTAACCCAAACTACGACGGTTTAATAGGCCTTGATTTATTACAAAAATTAGACGCTAAAATTGATTTGAAAAATAATAATTTGATCACTAGAAATGCACAGATCCCGATACATACAGGGGAAATTATTGAAAAGAAGATAGCAAAAGTAAAAGTTCCCGCACGATCCGAAAAAATAATTAAATTACCCGTGAAAGGAAATTCAGGAGAAAAATATTTGCCATACACAAAATTAAAACCGAATTTAGAAATACCCGCTTCTGTTGTAAACGTAAATAACGCCGAATGTTACACAACTATTATAAATTCATCTGATGAAGATCAAGAAATTAATTTTCACGAATCAATGGAAGTCGATGATTTCGACGAAATTTCAGAAATTGTTGAAACACATGTCAGTAATAAAAGGAAATTAAATGATATTTTAAACGAAAATATAAGAAAACTCCGTTTAGATCACATGAACGATGAAGAAAGAAAAGCAATAAAAACGCTCTGTTACGAATACAAAGATATATTTTATAATGAAAAACTCCCGCTAACATTCAACAACGCTATCAAACATAAAATCAATTTAAAAGAAGAAACATCCCCTATATTTACAAAATCGTATCGATATCCAGAAGTACACAAAGCAGAAGTGCAGAAACAAATTTCGTCAATGCTTGACCAAAATATCATCCGCCCCAGCACATCGTCCTGGAGCAGCCCAATTTGGATAGTTCCGAAAAAATGGACGCATCAAACAAACAAAAATGGCGTTTAGTAATAGACTATAGGAAACTGAATGAGCATACAATAGACGATAAATATCCACTACCAAATATATCAGATGTACTTGATAAACTCGGAAAATCACAATATTTTACAACATTAGACCTCGCCTCTGGATTCTACCAAGTATAAGTCGCTAAAGAAGATATTGAAAAGACAGCATTTTCGACCGAAAACGGACACTACGAATATTTACGAATGCCGTTTGGACTCAAGAACGCGCCTTCAACCTTTCAAAGAGTTATGGATAACATATTAAGAGGTATCCAAAATGAGACTTGCCTTGTATATCTTGACGATATAATTATATTTTCATCATCTCTCCAAGAACACATTGAACGCCTAAAATCCGTATTTGACAGATTGAGGAAATACAATTTCAAAATTCAATTAGATAAAAGCGAATTCTTAAAGAAAGAAGTTGCCTATCTCGGACACATAATTACACCGAGTGGAGTTAAACCTAACCCTGAGAAAATAAAAGTTATTCAAAATTACCCTATCCCAAAAACATCACGTGAAATTAAATCTTTCCTAGGTCTCTTAGGCTATTATCGCCGTTTTATCAAAGACTTTGCTAAGATAACAAAACCTTTAACTAAATGCCTCAAAAAGAATGCAAAAATAGTACACGATCATAGCTTCATCACATCTTTTAATTTATGTAAACAAATTTTAATGAATCATCCAATACTACAATACCCGGATTTCGACAAACCCTTTATATTAACAACAGACGCAAGCAATTATGCAATTGGTTCTGTTTTATCACAAGGAACAATCGGTAACGATCTACCCATCGCTTATGCTAGCCGTACGCTAAACGAAACCGAACAAAAATATTCAACAATAGAGAAAGAGCTTTATTCAATAGTTTGGTCAGTAAAACACTTTAGACCATATTTATACGGAAGAAAATTTACAATATACACCGACCATCGCCCTTTGCAATGGTTATTTTCGTTGAAGGACCCTCATTCAAAATTAGCTCGTTGGAGATTAAAATTAGAGGAATTTGACTACGATATCGTCTATAAAAAAGGAAAATACAACACAAATGCAGACGCATTATCTAGGATAGAAATTCACCCTCTCGATACACAATCTTTAATAGTAAATGTCGACGAAGAAGATTTTACCGAATTATTAACCGACACCACGGACAGACGACTATCTGCCGAAGAAATTGAACAAATCTTAGAGGACCTAAATCAAGAAAACGACGTCCTAGACACCATAAATTCAAATATAGAAGAAGGACCACCGACCAGCATTCCAATACAAGAAGAAGCCATTAACAACAAACGATATCAAATACATGTAAAAACGGTACATATAGATCCACAACCGATAAGATTCACGATTAAAGAAGGAAAAATAGTATATAACGTTCAAGTAACGAAAGAAAATAATTCCGAACAAATTCGAAACTTTATGAAAGAGTATTTACAGCCGAATCGAAAATACTATATAATGTTCGACATTGAGGAAACATACAAACAATTTTGTAAAGAATACTGTAATATATTCGGAGAACAAGGACCTGAAATCATCCGCTGCACTAAAGAATTGCAAACTATCGAAGATACAGAAGAACAAAAAGAATTGATACGAGCCCACCATGAAGGTAAAACAAATCACAGGGGTATACAGGAAACAATATCATATCTACAACGCCGATATTATTGGAATAAGATGGACGTCCAGGTGAAGGAATATATAAATAAATGCGAAATTTGTAAAAAACAAAATATGATAGAAACCCTCCAAAGCTACCGTTAAATCTAACTGCAACATATGAGAAACCGTTTGAAAAAATTCATATCGATACATTTTCGGTTCAAAACGTTGATTTTCTCACGATAGTTGACGCTTTTACAAAATTAGGACAAGCCTACCACATCAAAGGTAAAAATGCTATAGAAATTTTAGACAAATTATTAAACTTCTTTTGTCACTACGGAATTCCAAAATCTATAACTATGGATAACGGAACTGAATTTGTTAATAGAACAATTACAAGCCTATTACACGACCACAAAATTAATATCCACACCATTACGCCTCACAATCCCCAATCCAATGGCATAGTGGAACGATTTCATAGTACACTATTGGAACACATACGAATCTTAATCGAAGAAAGAAACGAACCAATTACTGATCTAATAAAATACGCTATAATCGGATATAACAACAGCATTCATTCTACAACAAAACATACACCATTCGAATTATTATTTGGACACACAGCGACCCTAGATCCGTTTGATTTACATTACGAATCCGAGCTTTACGAGCATTATACCGAAATACATAAAGAACGCATGAAAAAATTATATAACGCAATTAAAGAAAAAACAAGAGTTCAAAAAGAAAATGTAATAGACAAGAGAAACAAAAATTTACCAAACTTTCCATTTAAAATAGGCCAGCATGTCTATTTAAAACAAAAGAAAAGGAGTAAACTGGCAAATAAATATACCGGACCATATGAATTAATCGAAATACGTCCCAACCATACCTGTATTATAAAAAATATTAAAACTCAATCCGAAATACTAGTACATACAAATAGACTAAAACAACCACCTGTTGTAGGTGCTACATCCACCTCGGATTAGCAGAAAAGGCAGAAGTAAGAATCACAGAAATCCGTAATAACCCAGGAATACTACCTTATAAATTAGGCTCAGCAAGGATAAAGACCAACACGTGGACATTAATCAAAAATATAGATCTAAAGGAAATAATAGATGAATACGAATCACTACGCGACGTAGCTACCAAATTAAATAAATCATTCCATAAAGAAAACGCAGAAAAATGGTACATCGTAGAAACCCATAACTATCAATACATCGTTACACATTTAAGGCAAGAAATCGATGGATTAATCGAACAAATCTTTCCGACACATCGAATTCAAAAACGAGGCATAATAAATGGATTAGGTTCTATAATCAAATTAGTTACTGGAAACATGGACCAGGAAGACGCCGAAAGGATCAATCAACAGCTTCATCGATTGCAAAAATCGCAGGAAAACAACGCAGCAGTGCTAAATGAACAGATATCATTAACAAAAAACGCAATTGCGACCTTCAACAATACAATGGCCAACTTGAAGCATAATCAACTCATACTGCAAAGCAGAATACTACAGATAGGTCAATTTATTACAGAATCACAAAAACACCAAAATACAAGGTACGATTTAATTCTTCTATCAATAGTATATTCTCAATTAACCAACAGTCTAATTATAATAAGTAGAATATTATCCAATATCAGATCATCACTAGTATTTGCTAGATTGAATACAATGCATCCTTCTATTATCGAACCGCATTTGTTACTTCAAGATCTTTTATCAATAACCGATCATCAATCCACCCTTCCGATCGAACCATCAATGGAAAATATAATGATACTGGAATCATTAATCAATATCAAAGCCTATCAACAAGGTACAAATATTATATTCATTTTAGAAATACCCTTAACTGACGAAAATATTTATGATTTCTATCACATATATTCACTTCCGATGAAAAGCGGAAATGTTACAAAAACCATAATTCCATCAACTCATTATATGCTACATAATGAACAATATTATAGTAAATTAGACACAAATTGTAAAGAGATACAACCACACGAATTTCTATGTAATGCTGTAGATTTATTACCCATAAATGACAAGAGTCCATGTGAAATACAAATTGTAACATTAACAAATAATTATAAAAATTGCGAACAAATTCCGTTAATTTTAGATGAGATTAAGACACAAAAAATCGAAGATAATCATTGGATTATTATTTCCGTGAACCAAACTAAAATATCTATTTCTTGTGATAACAGTCAATATGTTAAACAAATAAAGAATACAAATATCGTATACATTCCACCAAATTGTATTGTAACAATTAATGGTATTATCATTAAGAATTCACACGAAACTAAATATAGTAAATATAATGCACTTAATTTAGAATATGATATTAAATTAAGCAATGATGATATTGTATTAGAGCCTTTAAGCCTCAAAACTGTAGAATTGTCAAAACTTAAAGACATTGTAAATCGATTCAACATTTTGCAAGAAAATATCAATGACGAAACAAAACTTGTTGGTAATACACCCAGTGTTTGGACAATAATTTTGTATTGCATATTAATAATAGCCTGTTTGTATGTTATTGTAAAATTCATGAAAAACACAAAAATTGTAAATTTAAACTGTCTAAAGAAAAATCTGATAATAATGTAAATCCACAAAATTTAACTGATTTACAGTGTAAATTTTGATCTTGTCGGGGAGGTGTTACGTTGTATGATATCATATATAAGTATTATCTAATGTCTACGTTTGCATCTTTTCCCTAAGAGAAGATATGCATGTAAGAGTCAGTCGTTAGTCGGAAACGAAACGATTCCGTTGGGTAAAATAAAAAATTGTTTTAAAAGCATTTTTTGTTTTCAAAAAAACGTAATTCGCACAAGGAATCTTTATTTACTTTTCTGATTTATTTTTCTACCGGTAGTGAGCTATTTGTGTTGCCTACATGCTATTTTACAGTTTTGAAAAATGCTGATTATTGTAATAATTTTGTTACATTATTTCGGAGTTCATAGACAATTTGGAAAAATTTTACAAGTGGCATATGAAAGAGAGTGGTCACATCAAGCTACCAACGTGGGGATATTCTCGATATTTATATTTCTGTTAATATTGTTTGAAAAGTTTGATGTTAAATCGAGCTGTACGTTTTTAATTGCCCAAACGTTATTTAAAAAAAAATGAAAAAATCGCTGTGTCAGTGGACAGATAAAACATAGATGATCCGTCCACTCAAATTTGAAATTGGCTCCCAAAAAGTGTATCGAAATGTGCATAAAACTGAGTATATTTTGAGGTATAATTGCCAGCGTTAAAAAATTCTGTATTTACACATGTATGTATGTCTCTAGTTAATATAAATAATTAAATAAAAAATATATTATACTGAATTACTTTCGGTTTTTCTCTTTTCAACTTTAAATCTACGTGCTAAGCAGTAAATTATCGAACGGTACTGATAGTAATATTAATCTATCTGGGTATATCCATCAGGCAAGACAAGGGTTTGGGTTTTCCATTATTCGAATTGGTCTCCTATGGAGTGAACGAGGCGTAACGGTAATGGCAAGTGAGTTACCTGCAGTGGCGGCTCATAATTTTTTGCACAGGTTAGGCTACTGTAACCTAACCCTTCTCGATCAATAAATTATATTTTTATACCTATTATTGTATCATTGGAAGTGTGGAATAAAAATTGATATAAAAAAAGATCAAAATAAATATAATATATTGTTTAGCAAGAACGACCTAGAGGTCAAATCTTGCCTGGATAGGGAGATGGATCAAAGGTGGTAAGGCGATAGATAAAAGGTAATAAAAATTTTAAATATGCTCATTAACCCGGCGTCATGGGGCTGGAAATTAATTACACGGACGTGGGGGTCGGGTCATAATTACCCACTTATTAAACTCGAGATATTTCATTGTATTTATGAAAAAAATATAAAATGTTGATATCTGACTTTATTAAGGAAATAAAACATGACTTTTATTAACAAAAACATATTTGCAGTCAAACCTCCATAACTCGAATCCCAAGGGAGAGCGAAATTACTCTGAGTTATAGAAACTTCGAGTTAAGGAAAGATACATAATATGTACATATATATTTCACGCTTTATTGCAGAAGAAAATGAGAAGTACATTCTTACATAAAAAAGTTACATACATTGTACATTATGTATAGGTATGTATGTATTTTTTAAATGCTTCTAATCTGTGATTAACTTTTGACGTATGCTCTTTTTGCGCACTCTGGCTCATACATTTGTTTTATTTTATGAAGTAAAAGGAATACATCATCCGTTGTACTTATTAGTTAGTAGTTATATTAAAAAACATCTGTATTGTTTCAAATGATCTAGCTATTTTGTGGTGAGAAGGCTTTTCTAGAAGAATATCTTCAGTGTCGGAAGCATCCGAATTTTCATTAAACTCATCATGTTTAGTAACACCAGCAACAATTTCGTCATCTGTGGGAGTTTCACTGGTAACAACGTCTTCATCGAGGTTCATAAAATTGTCCATCAAAATTATATGCTTTGCATTGCACAATTCAACATACTTATTAAATGACTCTTGAACATTGGAGATGGTGCTTTGCTCGGTGATTATGTTTTGTTTCAGTTCTGATAATGGCATTTCATCTTCTTCATCATAGAACTTATGCTTTTTAAAACCTGCTTATCTACAACAATTTTGGATTGTTTTAGGAGTAACATCAATGTTCCATACTGTGGTCACAATATTAAGGCAATCAAGAAGACCAATTTTAGAAATTGGAAGATGGTTTTCAAAACTGTCCAAAATTTCCTCCAAGATTCTGCGTCTGTAATGTAACTTAAAACATTTTATAATGCCTTGATCGAGAGGCTAAAGTTTGGATGTCATGTTCGGTGAAAAGAAATCTAATTTTATGACTTTTAGTTTCTGACACATTTGGGGATGTGCAGGACAGTTATCAATAAAGGCCGGATAATATTCAGTTTGCATAAATTTGCATATTTGCATAATATATGCAATTTGTATATTTGCATATTTTGTAGTAATTCAGCATATTTGAAGTATCCGAGTTTTATTTATTTATTGGATGTAATTTATTATAGGATAGGCATTACTAAAAATATGTCGTGGTTGTAACAAGCAAGGAGTTAAACAGCCCTCCTTAAATTAAAAATAGCATTCTATGAAGCCTCTTCTCGATACTTTTCCGATAAGCGCCTCCAAAAATTTATCAATGCTGTTTCCATACATCTAGACCGGGACAGAATTCAAGGAAAAGCTAATTCCCTGAAACTTCTAAATAAATACAAAAATACATTTTACCAGAAAATTAGGAGCACAGGTGGTTCTTTGTTACTCGGAGAAATTTATTCCCATATTCGAAAGCAATCTTATTTATTTGAAACGTCATTTTACGTTGTTTTTTCGAAGTGTAAACTTGTGGGTCATTATTAATTATAATAGCGAAAATGGCGACTGTGCCTGGATGGATTGCACCTTATTCAGAATTGTGTGTGGATGGAGAAAAAGTAAAACTCCATCTCATGTTGCAAAACTATCAAAGATGAAATTGGCGAAGAAGGGTCAGCAAACATTACCGCAATGTTTGCCATCAACCTCCCAAAAATCGGAACAAGAACAATTTAATGAAGATTTGTGCCTAATGTTTGTGTCGGCAGATATTCCACTACATAAAATAAACAATTTAAATGTCAAGTTATTTTTGCAATAGTACACCAGCAAATATAATATTCAAATAAATAAAACACACTTTTTACTTTGTAACAATATCACTATATTTCACTTATTTGTGACTGCAGTTTCGACATACCATGTCATTATCAAACTGTCGAAACTGCAGTCACAAATAAGTGAAATATAGTGATATTGTTACAAAGTAAAAAAGTGTGTTTTATTTATTTGAACCATGGAATATCACATAGTAACGGCCAAAAGCGTTAATTATTTGAAATATAATATTCCCGACGAGAGCACCTTAATTTCACCGTATCTATGCAGAAACATTGAGTAGCATTAAGAAGGTTGTGGCAAACAATTACCTTTACATATGCGCAGATGAAACTACTGATAGTGTGGGCCGATAAAAGTCCAACTCCAGAACCCATGTTTCGAAAACGTCGGCGGTTATCCATGCCTTTTTATTGCTCTTATAAGTAACAGCAAGTGCGCGACTCCTCGAGAACATCTTGGTTTAGCACTTTCTCCTATTACGAAAATCTTTAATTTTTCGGTACCAGTCATGTTTGTCGCCAGTAAGCAGGTTACCCTTTCCTTGCTCAGTTTGCCTATGTGGCACTTCTCATTTAAACACTTGAAAAAGATACCAGTTTTGTTAGCATTGAATATATTATTGTCATTATAGGAGGCCAAAAGATCTGACAAGGTGTTATGGATCCACGTATCACATTTTTCTTCATCTACTGCCGCGCTCACCACAAACCTTTTTTGTAGTATGCCGCACCTAAAATTACATGTATGTATTGTATATTATATCCGTAGTGTATGATACCAAACGTAAGCCTAGTTCTTACCTCATTTCAAATTTTTCAAACCACCCTGAGCTAGCTCTTTGCGATATATTATACTCTTGAGCAATAGCCTTTTTCTTAACTCTAGTTTCCACTTTTTTTTTAATTTCTACCTTTGTTTGGATCGTAAGACTTTTAAGTTTTCGCGGCGGAGACATTTTATCAACACCGAACTACTATGCCGTACTAAGCAAATCGAATACGAAACAAAACATTAATAAATTACATGTCATTTCGGGGCTTCCCGCTAAACTACGCAGGGAAACTTGATTTCGCTAGCAATCGTATGCCGAGGACAATGCTGCCCTAAATATTCGACTTATAGAGATTCTTGTGTTATTGGGGAGTGTTGGCAGGTTCGAATTATAAAGGTGTTCGAGTTAAGGAAATTCGAGTTAGAGAGATCAAAATATACGAAAATTGGAGATAAAATGCTGGGAACAAGAGTAAATTTCGACTTATGGAGGTTTGACTGTATTTTTATTTTTTAACAAGAAAACATTTCACATTAAAAAAGTTACCAGAAAAAGCTTCATCTGGCTTAAATATATCAAACACTTGTTTCATTTATGTCTTTCACTTTTATGAATTTAACCAATTAATATTTAGAAAACAATGACAAAAAGTTAATTGGAAGTTGTTATGAGCAACTAAAGTAGAATTAGATACGCAAAATATATAAAATACACATGGCGCAAATAAGCTACTTTGATTACAGGGATGGGTCATATTTACCTTTTTCATTATCAGCAGGTATAACTCGAAGTACGATCGCCGTCCGACCGATTTGGAATTAAAAACGTTGAGATATTTAATATCTCCAGCTACTGAGAAGAGCGGCGTCGTCGTACATGCAGTTATAAAACCACAAGCAATTAAAAAAGTGGCTGGTAATTTTGACTCATCCCCCATAACGCCGGGTTAAACTAAAAATAAACTATAAAAATAACAAACTCTTAGCAAACTAATAATAAATAACAAATATAATAGTAACTCATAAAACTCTACGGTAAATAAAAAATGAGTTATTGATAAATAATACTAACAATTAAATCTAGATTTCTTAAAAACAAGAATAAATATTCTAATATTTTTTGGAACACGGAAAACTGTATTGCTTACTCTTTTCGATAAATTAGACGAATTCGCCTATTCTTTGTACTACCAAAATAATCAATTACCAGCTCGTAAAATATATCATTTTCCGTTAATAATTTAAGAAGAACTTTTTCAATTGATATGAAGGATATATTGCTTAATCGATTTTGGTTCATAGTGTTGCGGCTATAATGTTTAATTCTTTTTAGTGTTTAAAAAATGCTCTCTACTGAAGCAAAAATGTCACCGGTATCACTATAGACAGCGCTTATAAGTTTACTCAGTTCCGGCATACATTCATATAAATTGTTTTTATTGATAAAATTTAACATCTCTCTTAGCGTGCTACATTCTCCGAACATTTGAGGGCCATGAAACAATACAGATAATTCATTTTTTATTTGAATTTCATCAAAAGAAGGATATTGTTGTGAAAGGTTTTCTAATAAATTTTGCGGAAAGATTTTTGAATATATTAGGAATTTGTGAAAAGTCAATAAATTGAAGGAACCTAACTTGTGTATATCTTAAAATGTAACTTTTATCTGAACGATTACCGCATCTGAAATTTTGTAAAAAATTTGTTAATACTCTTGTATTTCCGATTCATAGGATAATATATACCTTTTCTGACTACATTATGTGTCAAAATGTAAGTTATTATACATATCACTAAAATAACGATCATTATTTCCTACCGCCTCTCTTAAAGTCTTGGTATCATTTCTGAAATCATCACTGTGGATTATAAAGTCAAAAATTTCAATTAATTTGGTTTTATGTAATTATACCGTAAATACTGCACGCGACGTAAAATTCCATCTTGTATTAGAGCTAGTTGGTAAGTTACTGTGGCGTATTGTATCTAAAATGTTAGTTTGTTTGGTTGATTTTGAAAAAATTGCAGCAAATCCACTTAAATTAGAAATAAATTAGAAAAGAAAATTCTAGAATCTTTGTTTAAATTACGAGCGTTACTGAAAACTAAATTCAAAGCATGAGGTGACAATGTACAAAACAAATCTTGAGGACAATTGTTCTTATTGTACTTTGTAAACCATTTAAATACCCTGCCATAACAGATGCACCTTCATTTGTTTGAGCGACTATTTTTTTCTTAAATCGTATTTTTCGCAATTATTTAATAAAAGGTTAAATAAATCTTCAGCTGTTCGACCGGATGATATGTCAAAAAATCCAACTATCTTTCAATAACCACACCGCTTTTGACATATGATTGATAATTGAGACTTGCCGGAAATATCTGTGGTTTCATCTACTTGCCAAGAGAAAAAACGGAGCTTCTTTAATATCTATATCTATTTCTGTTTGAATACAAGAGAAACACAATCTAGTAAATCATTTTGAATAGATTTAGATGTACCGGAAAAAATATTACTACTAACAAATCTATTAAAACTAAGTTCATATTTGCTAAAGAGACCGATTGGCGACATATTAACTTTCTTCTCTCTTTGACAAATCTAATCATAACAATAAATACTAACGCAGCTAATTATTTTGATTTTATATATAGACGCGGCATTTGTTTCGTACGCATTTCTATTTAACCGCCGCGCGCCGCCGAATCCAGAACCCTCAGGAAATGTTCTCAAAACATTCGAGAATCCTCTATTCCACTGCACGCACAAACCTTCTCGTTACTGATTCCAGAATTCCCTCAACGATCTCTCGCAGGAATCTTCTATTTTACTACACGTAGCAAAATATTTCACTAAAACGGGAATAGGCGTAAATGTCTAATTACAGGTAAGGCTATGGAGGGCCAAAATAATTAATAATAATAATTGCAATAATCTTTATTACCCCATAGATTTACAAATCCATTGACAGGACAAAGGTAGGTATAAAAGTAAACCAGTACAGTGTAGTAAAGACAGAAAATTGACCAAATGGAATGGTGAAAAAGGCAAGCAAATAAAAAACTTGGCGAACAATAATAATAATAGTAGTATAATGCATATAGAATTATAAAATCAGCAAATGCGAATCAAAATTATAAAGGATTAAAATCAGAAAATAGAAAAAAATAGCCAAAATAAAGTAATCCCATATCGGATGTGTGAAAATTGTCGAAAAAGCTACACGTGACGTACTCCCTTATAAAATTTGAATCGAAAATCAGAACATCAAAATATTGTAGCACGCTTCATACTTTTCACCAGGTTCTAGCAGTTCGGACTTCTATTCCACAAATAAGCATTATTATTCAATATCTATTGATAGAGACAGCTGCAATTTAGAGTAAAGAAGAATTTTTGGTACTATTAGTACAGTTTTCTTTTCGACTTCCAATTATGTTTTTAATATGTCTTGATTAACATACTTTCAAGAAAAACACATCTTGCAACATTGGAAAACCATAAGATTGTTGATTGTGTATTTAATTTGGCTTTCGTGTTATAATTTTCTACAACGTCCGCTTTTTTTGTCATTATTTTTATAGTCTGTGTTTCTATTCTTTCGTTCTTTTATTATTATTTTGTTCATTCAATGGATTTTACATGGAATAACTATGCTGATATGTATATATGTATATACATCAGCCATGTCAAACTCAGTCAGTGGTGAGCCAAAAGCTGTAAGACCGTAGACTAGGTGGGGTACAAAACCTAATCTTAAAAAGGCAAAC
The DNA here is from genome assembly GCA_038088585.1 of Chrysina gloriosa. Taxonomy (NCBI): domain Eukaryota; kingdom Metazoa; phylum Arthropoda; class Insecta; order Coleoptera; family Scarabaeidae; genus Chrysina; species Chrysina gloriosa. The sequence continues at coordinate 30,397,710 of CM076092.1, forward strand.
TACTGAAAATCTTAACTAAAAAAAAGTACTATTATAGGGCAAGTATATTCATTAAATTTTCAATAGAAAAGGACATTACAGAAAAACACAAACATTAATTTCTTTTGCCAGATGTTTGACACCTTTTGTTTGTGTCTTTAATTAAGTTGTCTATTTGTTACGTGCATTTTTCGACGGAAATAATTTTTAAAACTGCATTAAAATGTGTGTCCGTTAATCGCGATCTCGCGGGACATTTGTTTCCTTTCAACAAAGAAAATAATTGTTCACACTTATAGGTACCTCCAAATATTGACAGGATTTTACAGGCAAATTTTCTTATCTCTTGGTATTGAACAAGCAAGGTACTTCTAAAATTCGAATGTACCAACACTATCAAATTTTTGTTTTAAATGGGTCTGACACTAAATCTCAATTACTTCCATCTGCAAGTGAAGGGAAACTTTATCAATATCGACAGTGAAAAGAGCAGTAAATAAAGAAAAATTGTTTCCTTGATACTTAAAATCTTGAAAATGTTTTTCAAATTCTGCCAGAAGACTTCCCATTTTCTCTGTTTACATTTTCTATGATATTGGGACACTCGTACTTTCCTAATGCACCTTACAGTCGGAAAATGTGACAGATTATCCACTGCTAACTATTTTTCCCACAGCATCATCTTGCACTTGAAAGCTTTCACATGATCATGCAGATCTGTTATAACTTGATGTGGTCCTTGCAATTTCGTATTTAAATCCGACAAATGTTTTGTGATATCTACCATAAATGAAAGATCTTGTAAAAAATGGTACGTCAGATAATAAGCTGACATCTTGAACCGGCATCCTACCAGTAATGCATTTTGAAGGCTGGATCAACGTCTTCGTGAAACTGGTTCGTTTAATGTGAATAATAAATCCAGAAAGTATTACCTCAAGCATAAGTGTGGACATTATCAGCATGGATGAACCCCTTGCTTTCCAGAGCTGAGAGGACTAACCATCTCTGCTCCACAGTGTAAAAATCACGGAGAGCTGTCCTAAATATATGCTGGGTTTTCCATAGGTCAGACTTTCCATGTAGTCGCCCATGCCGATGTCGTCCTGGACCGCGCATTTTTGGACCCCTTTGACCCGCTTGATTTGCTCGCTGCTAATTCGTTGACTAGACATTTTCGACCGTAGGTCTGCAAATTCTTCTATGGCTTTACCGGTAGCCTTATCTTTAAAGTTTTTGGCACACCCTTATTTTGCCGGGTGATGCCCTAGGGGTTATCCTTCTTATAATCCTATGTGTCTAATTGGTCGGGATTTTGTTTAATATCCTCGTACACATCGTCCGTTTTAATTTGTAGAATGAGGCCGTCGGTGTCGGTGTAACAAGGATATTTTGGCTTCAGCTCATTGTAATAGAAATTATGCATTAATCATTTCGACCATTCGAGCACGGCTCCTCGTCTTCGCCCCAGGTGTTCCCAATCGATCAGCAGTTTGACATCGACACCCTTATCAACGTTTTCCATTGTTTTACCGTAGGAAACATTGTTCAGAAGTTTGAAAAACCCTTTTTGGAACTCCATTGTCGCTTGTTGCCGCAGAGACGTATTTAGGTCGATGTGTTTTTCCAGCCACCCGTTTTAGGTTGCACTAACCTGCACTATGGCTAGGTATGAGTTTTCGACCCGGAAGCTTGGATGTCGGAGGCACGATGTTTTTGGCGGATGAATGGCAAATCAGTATGAGTGTTGTGTAGCTCCTTCGGATATTTCATATCCACCTCCAAAAAGTACCCCGTTTCTTCATCCTCATCTAACTTGCTAACATTGAGACGATCAATCTTCTCCTGGTTCATCCACTGGAATTTATCATAGGGCAGGGGTTTGAACACAGCCCATCCATATCGATTATTGGCGTCCCAGTCCACAAGACACGTCGATGGGACGCTGCTATCGTAACTTGGCACGTATTTGTTATTTGCTTCCATATAATGTAGACTGACGAATGCTCCTTTTCACTAACTAATGTATTTCTGCGTGAGTCAGAAGTACCAATTCAATCCCGGTGTACTTGAACATAGCGTCCCATATTCTGGTTAATAAAGAAAAACATGAATCATTAGAAACACAGCAAACGTTAGCCGCCACAAAAGAAAGGGAGGAAAACACTTAAAAAATAATGACACTAGAAGCCAACATACATGGCTTATTTTGTGATAACGAACAATATAGAAGTAAATAAGATTGCCCCGTCAAAAACAATAAGTGTGCAGCGTGAAGTAAACTAAAGGTGCCTGTCCACGTGAGTGTAAAACTAACGCAAGTCGTCCGCAAGTGCAGTACTTGCCAGTCCACATGGTATTCTCAGAAGCGTGTCCACTGGTAAGTACTGCTCTTGCAAGCGTCGCGAGTTACAACAGTTTTACTCTCACGTGGACAGACACAAATCATTTTACACGCGTGCGTATAATCAATGGGGACGCCCGTCGCCCGCATTACAGAAAAGAATACGCCACGTACAGTAAGTTTATATTTAACCTTCCTATACTCACGCATACGGTCTCTGAGACCGACTTACATAGTATAGTATACATCTTTCATTTTGACGTGAGTATAGGAAGGTTAAAGGCAATTCGAGAGAGCGTTGGAGGCAAGCAGCCAATCTAACAATATGATTTTTATTATTTTCGGTTTTTTATTTTATTAAGCAGTGTCATGGGTTTTTTTGTTTAGTTACAATACAGTTCTGACACTATCCGAGATAAACGTACACATTCTTTATCGGCGTGCAAGTTTGTTGTTGTTTTGGTGCTGGTTTTCTTTGACTTGGATATTGTGTTTTGCTTCATTTTAAAGCGCTTTTTATTTTCTGTGCGTAAGTATTAATTATACTTAAATACTATACCGATTACAATTGCAAATCGGTGTGTAAGGTTTCCGTAGTAATCAAATTTCTGCAAGGCGTGCATACGTTCTAACTTCTTGCGTCTGTTTTCTTATTACTATTGAATTCTTGTTATTTTGTTCTTGTTTTTCGTATTTTATGTATTTGTATCATCTTCATCCATTTGTCTCTGTAGCAGATCCTGACCGTTGCCCGACATTTCCTGTTTGTCTTTTATGAAGTCTCTGCGACGGGTAGCGCTAGGGTGAAAAGTGTGTCCCCGTCTGATCCCCTGATACGGTATTATATGCGTATATTTCAATTACATCACGATGAATAAATGCGCTTGCTGCGGTGTGAATGCCGAAACCCATCTAACCGTTAATTGTTCTACTTATAGCCAGCCTTACAGAATAGAATGTCTTGATATCTCCAAGGCGAAGGCTTGAAAAATACATACTAAGACTAGTCTTACTTGGGCTTGTACTAAGTGTTCGCAAATCGGTAACGATCTAAACAGTCTTAAAACCGTGATTATTGCTTTACAAGATCAAATTAAACAACTAGAGCTTAAGATATCTTCCAATGCTACATCTGAATTCGAAAGTCTATATAATACCGAAAAAATCTTGGCTGAATTAGCTGACCGTGACAAGCGTAAAACTAATTTGATCATTTACGGTCTTACAGAGACCAAACGTGAATCCAAACAGGATCAAGAGAAGGATGATGTGGCGGCAGTCAGTGAAATATTGGGTCATTTGGGTGTCGTCACGAATGATGTCAAACCAATTCGCTTGGGAAGTGGGGACACCACTAAGCCAACTATTAAACGTCCTATTAAGATTTGTTAACCATCTTTTGATTCAGTCACTACCGCTTTTCGTAAAACTGACAAATCTACAAAATTATCGCAATGTTTCCCTTTCTAGCGATAAAACACCTATGCAACGTAGATTGTATCAGGTGGTGAAATCGGAACTGCAACGGCGTTTGGATGGTGGTGAGAGAGATATAGGAATTAAATATCGAAACGGTGTGCCAAATATTGTCTCTTTGATTTCGGCACAGGAAAACTAAATTCTCGCAACAGTAACCTTATCTCGCGATTGGACATATATTACCAGAACATTCGCGGGGTCGGAACCAAACTTGATTTAGTATACGAAAGCACCCTCGTTCCTAACTACAATATAATAGTTTATACTGAAACCTCGTTATGTGGCGACTTTTCCGACAATGAACTTATTTCCTACCATTATGCTGTTTTTCGTTGTGATAGAAACTTTGGGGCTCTTAATGTTAGTGGGGGTGGTGGTGTTCTGGTTGCAGTGGAAACATGTCTTGACTACGAACTTGTAGATTTGTCGCTGTTAGATAACAGGAACCCCTCCATTGATGTTGTTATTACCAATTGTTCTTACAATGGTTTCCGCTTTATGATCGTAGCACTATACATACCACCACAGGTATCTGCGGATGATATTAGTAATTTTCTTGAAGCACTAGAATTGATAATTCTGGACATACCGGTTCTGCTGGTGGGCGATTTCAATATAAAAAACTACTTCCCCCTATCCCCTATCGTTCCTGACGATGCACATCATACAGCGTTACTCAATTTCTTCGGTATACAACGCACTACTCCTAAACGCTTTTCTGTGAATACGACTCCACGGTACAAATTCTCGCGTGCGGACTTCTTCACTCTCTATAATGACATATTTAATGCTGATTGGAGTTCGATTGGGGACTGCGGGTATGTGAATGTGGCGGTTGACCGGTTTTATCAAACACTGTACAGCACTTTCAATAAGTCTGTTCCAGCAACCTTGCCCAAGTCGACCTCTTTCCCCCTTGGTTTGATAACGTAATTGTTAGAAATTTGAAAATGAAGAACCATTATCACAGTAAATGGGTAAAAACCTCAAATCCACTTTTTTACGAAGACTTTAGTCGACTACGTAGACTAACTAAAGAACAGATAACTCTTGCCTATAAATCGTACCTGAATAAAATCCAGGAAAATATAAAATCATATCCAAAAGCTTTATAGCAATATATTAACACGAAGAGAAAAAGGTCACGTATTCCTGGTCAATTGTTTCATGGAACTGAAAAATATGATGAACCTCAAGCCATAGTTGATGTCTTCGCAAACATATTTAGCAGTTACTTTCTACCTGGAGGTGAGATTAATATTCAAGATGCACACTCGCTTCATCATGCTTTTCATTTTCAACCTATATCTGAGTCAGAGGTGGATAAAAGTATTTATAGGCTAAACAATATAGCTACTTCAGATTCCATCATTCTTATTGAAGGATTGCCGGAATGTTTTGGCTGCTCGTTTAAGTATTATTTTTAATTTATGTATCAATTCCGGTACATTTCCTACTGTTTGGAAAACCGCAAAAATTATACCTGTATTTAAGAAGGGAAAGCCTGACATCGCAACGAATTATCGGCCTATTTCTATACTCAGTAATCTCTCGAAGGTTTTCGAACGAATCCTATATGACATTATCTACAGTAATATTAGAAGTAGGATATCAGTTAATCAGCATGGTTTTATTTCGGGTAGATCGACCATCACCAACCTTGCATGTATCACTCAAAACATCTGCGAAGCTATCGATTGTCGTTCACAGTTGGATGTGATATATACCGATTTTACGAGAGCCTTTGACTCCATTGATCTCTCGTTGCTCATTCAGAAGTTAAGCAATATTGGCTTTGCTGCTCCCTCTTTACTGTTAATGGCATCTTATCTGACTGGAAGAATAAATTATGTGTCATACAATGGATTTACCTCGAAGCTATACGTGACTACTTCAGGAGTGTCTCAGGGCTCTAATTTGGGGCCGCTGTTATTTCTAATATTTATTGATGACCTTCTGCAGCTCTTGACGTGTCAATTTCTAGTCTATGCGGATGATTTAAAAATATTCAATAGAATTGATTCCCTCTTCGACACACTACTCCTGAAAGAAAATCTTGAAATTATAAACGAGTGGTGTGCGGATAACAAGTTATATTTCAATATCCAGAACATGACAATGTGAAAGGTCTTGGAGTACTTTTTGATGAGAAACTTTACTTTTACAACCAAGTAACTTCAGTGTGCAGCGACGCGTTTAGACTATTAGGGTTCATTCTTCGTACTACTAGAGCATTTACCAGCATACCTGCTATTAAAACTCTTTTCTGTAGCTTAGTTAGAACCACAGGTTAGAACTAAACTGGAATATGCCGCTGTCGTGTGGTACCCCCACTACGCATGCCATCAGGTGAGACTTGAAAGTGTACAGCATCGGTTCTTGAAGTTCTTAACTTACAAGGAGACTGGTTATTACTCGGAAAGGAATTGCGACATGATTGCGACCACAATCACCTTCTGCTATCGCATGACATGTCTTCCCTGCGGGAACGTTATGAACATACATGTGCAGTTTTTATGTCTAAACTTATTGAGAAGTTAATTGACTGTCCAGGGTTGCTTTGTCGCGTTCCTTTTTATATACCTCCTAAACAGTCACGCAATATGTCCACCTTTTATTTATACCGCATATGAGAACTAACATAATTCTTCTAGCACCAGTTATGAAGCATGTGTCGTTGTGCCGATCATCTGTATAGTGACGTTCTCTGCGGAGAACTTGTGTGCATTTCGCTGTGTGCATTTAATATGGTAAGAAAACTGCCTCTATACGTTGTAAAGTAGACGATGTTCCATTATTTGTATTAGGATTATGACAAGTCAAGTACTGTACATTTTAGTCTAATTGTACACTATTTTAACAAATGAATCGTATCGTATCGTATCGTATCGTAGAATGGTACCTAGAATTCAACTCCGATGCAGAGGTCGATTAGAAACGACTTGCCAGGTCCGATGCCAACCAGTGCAAAGTCATGTACAGCGCTCACAAAAAGTAACCGAACCGCCAAGACAAACAACAATGGGCAAGTAAAAGTAAATGAATTAATAGAAGATTTTCAGCATCTATGTAGCAATGACATTGGGACAATTAGAGGATATTACCCAAAAATACATGTACCACAACACATCAAACCGAAAGCATTTCGACCACGACCGGTGTTCATAGCGCCACAGGATCACGTAACAGGAATTGGATAGGCTTATAAACGATGGGGTTTTAGAATCAATTGACACTATAATAAGTTCCCATTGAACGGGCTTTACCTATAGTAATCACTATAGTTTGTTAAAAAGCTGGATGACGTCTTATCATTAAGTAGTGTAAAACGGACTGACGTCACTCCTCGGAATTTTATTATCGGAGGAGTAACAGCGTCAGTCCGATTTACACTACTTAATAATAATACGTCATCCACCATGGGCGTTTTATTAAAAACCTACATGTGAGATAGATACTTTTATACAGACTCTTAAAGAACGACATTCCGTTTGTATGGACTCCAGGAGACAGTAAGATTTTTAACGAGCGAAAACAGACTTTAACATCGAACGACAGCCTGGTGCATTGCGATCCACGCTTACCGATAGTTATTTCGAGTGACGCATCAAATAAAGGAGTAGAAGCTGTATTATTTCATGAGACAGACAACACAAGATCCTTAGATCGATAGCGTACTCTTCCGGACTTTTTCAGTATTTACAGTATTTACATGGTAAATATTTTACACTACTAATAGACCATAAACCTCTGGAAAGGATTTGTAGTGAGAAACAAGAAACACAGAAAGTAGCAAACGAATCGTCTTGTCACATGGACGATGATATTGAGAATGTATAATTAGACAAATCGATAAAATACCTACCAATAACGAAGAAGCCGTTAACAGAAGCCACCAAAACAAACTAAAATTTGAAATTCATAGATGTATACATCAAGACCAAGTGTTAAAAGAAGACTCACTTAGAAAAGAACATGTTGACATTTTATGAGAAAAGAGAAAAGCTATTAGTAGAAGGACTAGTTTTATGGAAAGGACGAATCTGCATACCAGACAAATACAGAAATCAGATTTTGCCGATGTTGCACGACGGGCATCCTGGTATTGGCTAAATATCAACAAAGATGTAGAAAATCACATAAAGCAGTATGTACCATACGAGAATTCCAATGAAAGTGACTTCAATGTTCAATTATATCCATGTCTGCACTATCGCCACCTTGGACACGACAAATTTTGCGGGACCTTTCAGCAAGAAAATGTGGTTAGTTGTAGATGGTTACACACGCTGGACGGAAATTGTACCAATGGCAAATATTACAACAAAAAACAGTTAACGCTCTTATAGGAATGTTTGCGATATAGACTACCCAAATTCATCGTTTTGGACAATGATCCACAGTTAATGTCGGAAGAATTTGCGATTTCTTACAAAGAAAACGCAATTACACATAGTAAAATTACCTCTTACCATCCTAAATCAAATGGCTTAGCGGAGAGAATGGTGAGAACATTTAAGGAGTATTTGCAAAGAATGATTGAAGAGGAAGACCAACAGGAAGCGTTAGATGACTCTGCTTTATTACCGTAATAGTATCCACAGATCCAATGGAAGACCTCCTAGTCAACTTTTATTCGGAAGACAAACGAACGGTATTTGACCAATTTAAACCAGACATCTCTCGTAATAGAGAACTGGAGTAATATAAGCAAAGTATATGGTATGACAGGGCTAAACTAACAAGCAAGGTATTCACTGAAGGTTAAAATGTTTGGGTAAATGATCCATTGGCCAAGGGATCGCTACCAAGTAAAATAATGAGAAACTGGACCTCATTCAGAAGTCCGGTCCTGGAGTGTTTGACGATGTGTGTGTTGTCGGTCTGCTCCGTGTTTATACCCAAGGTTCTTGGAGGATTGTGATCTTTTAATTGGTAACACAGTGATAAATATAAAAACAAAGTGAAAGTGATTATCTGGGAAACAAAATAACAGGTAAAATTAAACAATCTAACCCAATATCATTGATAAAAGCCAGACTTCCGACGGGTCGACCGGGGCTCGGCTTTTTGCGCGGTGATAAGAAAAGAAAACAGAAAATACATATCCGTAGAGAGCAGGGGCGGAGTAGGAAATTGTATATATCATGGATACGGATGAATACAGCTCGGAAGATAGGAAGAGAAAAGGAAAAAGAGGAGAGGATGAAGAGAGCAGAGAAAATATTTTCAAGAAAAGTAAAAAAATAATAAGATCGCCTATGAAGCCCCAGGAAAAGCTGGAAGAGAACATTGGTGTGATGATGAAGATGATTGAGGAAATGGGAGCGAAGATGAACAATTTATCAATAGAAATAAAAGAGATGCGGGAGGAACAGAGAGAATATAGAAAAGAAATGTCAGAGTTAAGAAAAGAAAATGCGGAACTCAAAAGGCAAAATAAATTCATTAAGGGGGTAGTGATGGATATGGAAGACAGATTGGAACGAGTAGAGAATGAGAAAAGACGGAATAATGTAGTGATTCAGGGTCGAAAAATAGATACAGAAGATAGGGAACAACTAAAAACGCAATGGAAAATTTCATAGATAAAGAGTTACAGATAAGAGTACATATAAAACAGGTCATAAAATTAGGTGAAAAAACCTGTCTAGTGCAATTAGACAGGACAGAGGATAAGGTGGAGATAATGAAAAACAAAAAGAAATTAAGAACAAAAATAGGAGGAAGGATTTTTATTAACGATGATCTATCTAAGCGGGACAGGAAGATACAAGAACAAATTAGATTTAGAGCTAAAACTGAGAGGGAAAACGGAAAACAAACAAAAATTGGGTTCAGGAAGTTGTATATCGGGAATGAGGAATGGAGATGGGATAGAGAGAAGGATAAGTTGATACAGATACAGAGATCAAAAAACTAGAAGGCGTGAACGAGCAGGGAATAGAGAGGACGTAGCTGGCAATGAGAGCGGATACAGAACAAACTCGAACACGAGAATACATGGATGTGAGGATGGGAAATAGGAACAACAAGGTAGAGACAGGGAGGAATGCTAACACGATGACGACCACAGCTATGAACACGGAAAATGGAAAGATACGCGTTGGAACGTGGAACATAACTTCCCTAACGGGAAAAGAATGCGAACTAGCAGAAGAAATGAACAAGTACCAAATTCAAATACTGGGAATAAGTGAAACAAAGAAAGCCGGAGCAGGAAGAATAGGGGTAGGAAGTCAATATTTTCTGTATTATTCAGGAGTGAGGCCGGATCAAAGGAAAAAGAGGGAGTAGGGATATTGTTAACAAAGGAACTGGATAGAAGAGTAACTATACATCAATCACTCTCATCAAGGTTGATGCGCTTGAGAATAGAATTGGAGAAGGAATCGGTTGACATCATACAGATGTATGCACCAGTAGAAGGAACAGATGGAAGTACAACGGAGGAGTTCTATGAAAAACTGCAGGAACTGCTGGATGAAATAAGAGAGACAAACTCAAAAGTAATATTAATGGGGGACTGGAATGGTAGAGAATGGGTAATGATACAAATAAGGGACTGGGCTGCTTGGGAGCATATGGAGAAGAAACGTTAAACGGAAATGGTTGGAAAATGATTGATTTTTGTATACGTAATGATCTCCTAATAGGGAACGGTTTCTGGGAGCAACCACTGGAAGAGAGATACACCTATGTCGCGGAAGAGAGAAACGCGAAGAGTATAATAGACTACATAGTCTATACCCAAAGTATGAAAACTAATATACGAAACATAAAGACACAAAAAGAGGCTGAAATGGGAACTTAACACAGATTGCTAACGGCAGAACTCCAAGAACAAATTAACACAGAACAACAAATAGCTGAGTATCATAAAATAGTAATCGGCAAATTAAGAAACGAGAAGAAAAGAGCAGAATACCAACAGAAAACGAATGATTTACTAAAGAGATATGGCCAGGAAGAAATGACACTAGAAGAGACGTGGAGAATTTTCAAGGAAATTATTTATAATTCTGCACTAGAAGTATGTGGTCAAATCAGATACAGGAAAGAACAGAAAAGAAAAAATGGTGGACTTAGGAAATACAAAAGGAAGTCAAAAAGAAAAAGATGCGGGGAAAAAATATGTTTTAACAAAGGAACAGCAATACAAAGAACAATATGTTAAAATAAGAAACGAAGTTAAGAAGAGAATCAAAGAAGCGAAAAAGAAAAGCTGGGAAGATTTTGGAAATGATATTAATGAGAAATATAAAACAAATAACAGGAAATTTTGGAACCTAATAATATCAATGAATGGAAAGAAAAAGAAAGAAATAAAAACAATTAGGAATACCGCGAATGAACTAAAAACAAGAACAGAAGATATACTTGAAATATGGAAAGAATCCTTCACGAAAAAATTCACAGATGCAGGAGACCATATAGATTTATTGCCAGAATCAGGAACACGAAATGAATATAATGAAGAACTTGAAGAGATAGATATGGAAGAGGTAGAGAAAGCCCTAAAAAGAATAAAAACAGGAAAAGCCTGCGGTGCGGATAATATAGAACCGGAAATGGTAAAATGGCTCGGACAGGTGGGAAAGGAGTGGATCCTTGACATATTTTGTAAGGCATGGCGAACGAACACAATTCCTGCGGATAGGGAAAATAACCTCATCACTCCCATATATAAGAAAGGCGATCAAAGTCAGTGCGAAAACTATAGGGCAATATGCCTATCGACAGTATGTTTTAAGATCTATACCAAAATAATAGCGGAACGACTTACACATTTAGTAGGAGACAAACTGGGAGAAGAACAAGCAGCCTATAGAAAAGGGGAACAAACGAACGATAATATCCACATAATTAAAAACATCATTGAACGTAAAATTGAGACAGGGGAGGAAATCTACTTCAATTTCATAGACTTGCGAGCAGCCTTCGATACAGTAGATAGAGGGAGTATAGATATCTGTCTAGAGAAACTAGAGGTTCCAAGAAAAATGCGCCAAATAATCAATAGTCTATATTGTCAGGTTAGAGGGATAGTACAAGTGAATGGAAAAAGATCAGCAGATTTTGAAATGCAAGTGGGAATAAAACAAGGAGACAGCTTAAGTCCATTAATATTTATTATAGTAATGGACAGAATCCTGCAAAATACGAGGAAACGCACCGAAACTGTGAAGACACTGTTAGGATATAACAGACTGGAACCTGTAGCTGTGGATGCATTACTGTACGCCGATGATCTGGCACTAATAGCTGACAGTTATGTGAAAATGGAAAAATTAACAAAAATATGGACAGAAGAAATAGAAAAGATGAAGATGGAAATAAACGTAGAAAGAAGCAAACTAATGGTGATAAATAATAAAGAGCCAGCCAGTAATCTAATAATTAAAATAAACGATAAACAAGAAGAAATTGTCGACGCATACGAATATTTAGGTACTATTATATCGAAGGATGGAAAAATTGATCTAGACATAGCAAAAAGACGACGGAAAGCCACAAACATATACTACGCTCTGAATCAAACCATCTTTGGAAAAAAGAAATAGAACCCAAGATCAAACAGATAGTATACAATGCAGTAGTAGCCCCCACAATAATGTACGCAAGTGAGTCCTGGACAATACAGCAAAAACACGAATGCAAAATAACAGCTATGGAAATGAAATTTTTGAGAAAGATCGTGGGGAAAACAAAAATGGACAGAATAGAAAACGAACAGATAAGGAATATGATAAATCAAGAAGATATACTAAAAAGAATTGAAAAATGTCAACTGAATAGGTACGGCCACATAATTAGAATGGAGCAAAAGAGTTTGACAAAAAATAATAGAAGCCAAAAATAACGGGAGAAGAAAAAGGGAAGACCAAGGAAAAAATGGATTGACAGAATCAACGAATTAGGACGAAAGCGAGGGAAGACCATAGCAGAAATGAGAAGAATGAGTACAGACCGGACACGATGGAAAGAATGGATTAAATCGTCGTAAGATCCAAAAATAATCCGACGCTGAAAGGTATAAGGATTAACGAGAAGAAGACCTCATTCATATATCGTAGGTATAGACGGGGCAAATAGAAGGAAACATGCAGATCAGATAGGGAAAAGAGAGCTGTTAAATTTGAACGGAACGAGCCAATCATCATCGAAGCCCCTACTTCCAAAGCGATACGATTCAGAACAATAACAATGACTTCCCGGACCTTCTAAAAATATCTTACTACCGAATCCTACCGCTTCCCATGTTTCTGAAACCTAAACACCTGTCAACCATAATTCTCAAAATTCTGCTACAGATCAATACACGCAGTTTAGATATAATAGTAGTTTGAGAGTAAGAGTAAGTAAATGTTATAAGAAATAAAGTGTTGTGCCAACATATTTATTCCTGAACAACATCCACGCCTACAACATCTTCAGAAGTACATACATATTACATCATCAGCGCAATAGACCAAATTGCATGAGGTTTTGTTAATTTGTCTACGCCTCTACCATTTCGTTCGCACAGGTGGACGTAACGTACAATTTACTTTTGGAAGTGTGGCTGCTATACTATGGCTTTATTCTACTTACCTCCCATCATCTTTAAAATTTCAAAATCGCCCACTCATTGTCAGTTCATGTAAATACGCGAACATGCGCAGTCATCTTGTCTTATTTACTTTTTCCTTCAAGCACTTATGATACTTATTCATGGATGAAACTTCGTGATTTGTAGTGCTTTATCAGAAATACTCTACCAAAATAAAGAAGGGAAAAGAAGAGCTGATAATAATCAAGAATGTTTTAAAATACAGAAATAAAAAAATCGTGTTCCAGTTTAGCAGATGTAAATTTAGGTAATCAGTTTGAAATCAACTTTACTTGAATGAAGCATTTATTGCAGTTTGATATTAAACTTTTGATATTGCGTTCAATATGAACCCATTATGCTGGAATATAATTGTTTAATTTCAACCTCAAAAATTTCAATTAAGCAGAATATGTTCTATGAAAAATTGCAGATACAAATTCTACTACCAAGTACATATCTTTATGTTTAATGTACTACCATTTAAACATCATACTGCAATTAGTGTTCTATTCTTTGAAGTTTAATGCTAATTCGAAAGCATGTTATCGATATGTGATAAACATAAGAATATTGAATAATCCTTTTTCCGCCCAGTAAAAAAATTGGATTATTTTGTTCTGAGATTAAATATTTTGAAAGTTTATATCTTACCAATAACGAAAGTAAAAAAATACTCGCTCAAAAGTAAGAATTTAATTTCACTTATTTACATTTTTAAATGACTGCTATTATTGTACATAATGTATAAAAAATACAAGAAATAACAATGTACAATATTATGTTATGTACATTTCTTCATACAATCAAAACTACAAACCAGCAGACATAATTTCGGTTACATTAGCTTGTCCCTCAATGTCTTTATTAGCAACAGACATTATAGGAATAGGTAGCGGTTTAATATCTACTGGTGATGTCATTTCATTACAAATTCTCTCAAAAGTGGTAGCAGGTAGATTTATATATAATGTCCCAGGAGTTACAAATTTAGTATCCAATGTAACATCTGATTTCTTCAGAGCTGAACACTATCAATGTTTAATTTTCCTTCTAATGGTCTTGCAATCGTTATTTTAGAGTTGGTTATATATTAAAAACCGGTTGTATTAAGCATAGGAAAAACACATTTGAAATAGTAATAGAGAATTAGTGATTTGATAGATATACTTTTATGCAAATTAGTTCATATTTAAATAAATATTATGTAGCCTTTGTTGACTACTTATACAATAAGTCTTATATTGGTAAAACAATTCCAATGTTTTATAATATAATCTGCTTGTAATATTTAAATTAATGTAGCTATTTGGACAGATTTCAAAATGTTGATGAAATATATGTTTTTAAGTAATATAGAATTACTTACATGGTAGATGAAGAGTAGGTAGAGTTTGTTTCCTTAGTGAAGACCACATTACGTCATAAAAATATCTGCGGAATTGAATTTCGAATTTGACGTTTCGCTGACTTTTGCTAAATTTAGTTCATGGCGCATATGACGTAATGTGTTCTTCCCTAAGGAAACAAACACAAGTCCGTTTTTCAATCTTTTATTTGGTAAAACATCATCACTAATAATAATCACACTAAATCACTAATAATCTCTTATACACATATTTGAGAGTACCGAAAGGCCCAGATTCTTTTTCTGTCCCACCTGTATCCATCGAGGAGGTCGACCTTGCCATAAAAAAACTTAATGCATCTCAATCCGTCGGCTACGATATTTCATCTTTCATTGTTAAATATTCTGCACAATCTATCGTGCCTGTAATCACGTACTTAAAAAACTTCTCGTTTGAGGAAGGAATTTTCCCTTCAAAATTAAAGTTAGCTATTATTCATCCCATATTCAAAAAAATGTGACATAGATGATTTTTCGAATTATCGACCTATAAGTGTATTATCAGTTTTCGCCAAAATTTATGAAACAATAATGAATCATAATTTAATAAGATATCTACTTACTTTTAATATTTTGTATTCTAATCAACACGGTTTCTGTCCTAATAAGAGTACCAATACAGCGTTATTTCACTATCTGAAAACAATTTATAATAACCTAGATAAAGGTAAACCCTCACTTGGGATATTTATTGATCTTTCGAAGGCTTTTGATCTCGTTAATCACAGTATCCTCCTTCACAAACTAAATCAGTACAGTGTGCGGGAAGTTATGAACCAGTGGTTTTGTTCATATCTCTCTGACAGGAAACAATGTACAAAAATTGGTAACTGCTTTTCATCCTCTATCAGTGTAAATATCGGGGTACCTCAAGGCTCTATCTTGGGTCCAACCCTTTTTCTTATATATATTAATGATTTACCTAATGCCATTGATGGTTTAGGGATGATATTATATGCCGACGATATCAATATACTTGTGGATTCTTCCAGTGTTGAGGATGTTGTTGTAAAAACTAGAAATGTTCTCTCTGCTATCAACGCCTGGATTACCATCAATCAGTTAGCAGTTAACACTGATGAAACAACATTTGTATATTTCTATAACAGAATAAAGCCCATAGATACGTTGTGTGTAGATAACGAGACTTTCAATTTGGACTCGTTCATAAAAGTATTGGGATTAATTATCCAAGAAAATCTAATTTGGTCTGCACATATTGATTATCTGTGTAAATCATTATCGAAAGTCTGTTACACTATAAAGCAACTAAGAAATACATGTAACTTATTATTATTATCGCTTTACCATGCCAATTTCGTTTCCTCAATGCGCTATGGAATAATTCATTGGGGCTTTGTTGTGTATTTACTGTATTTTGTAATAAAACTTAGGAGCCGTCAACTTCAAACATGTATGTATTTCTATTTATATAAACAACTACTCACTTGTTTCCTACATATTCCTGGATATACATATTTAGTATGACAATTATAGTGAAATATGTAACAGGCTCCACTTCTGAGGCCCATCGGGTATTCCTCATGCAGAAGAGGGCTTTGAGAATTATATTTAATTTACACTGCAGAGAGTCATGCAAAGAATATTTTAGGCAAAAGATGTTATTAACATTTTATGATATTTATATTTTGGATTTACAGTTTTCGCAATATAAGTTGGCGAGCGGTGGGGATGCGCCGTAAACGTATTTATGACACATACCTTCCCACCTGTCTGATTCAGATAGTGCATAGGAATTACTATTGTCGTGTCAATATGAGTTCCGTAGGTGAAGGAAAAGTAATAAATAGTCAAGCGCGGAAAATAGTTTTTAATGTGTATAAGTATTTTTTTGATTTAAAAAGGGCACAGCAGTCCTTATCAGACATAAAAGAATGTGTTTCGAATGCAACCGGTATATCTATAAGAAATATCGAGCGAATTGTTCAGGAAGGCAAAGCCGAAAGTACTCTCGGAGAAAATAAATTTCGCAATCCAGGAAAAAAGCTACAGCGGCGTTGCTCTGTTACACAGTTGCCGGAATACAAAATTAGAGAGCTGCGACACATAATTTATAATTTTCACCGTACAGAAGACTGTCGTGTTACTATAGGAGCTTTACATAAGAAGGTGAGTAAAGAACTAGAATGGGAGGGCTCAGAAACTTTGCTGCGAAAAATTGTGAAAGATATGGGATTCAAATTTAGGTGTATACAAAATAGAGAAATATTAATCGAACGAATAGATATTAGGTCACGAAGAATAGATTATTTACAGAAAATAAAATTTTTTAGACAAAACAAAAATCCCATAGTGTATATTGACGAAACATGTATTCATAGTGGTCATACTTCATCGAAAAATTGGAGCGATAGAAGTGCAAAAGGTCTTGTAAAAAATATATCTAAAGGGCAAAGTCTAATTATAATACACGCGGGCGGTAGTATGGGTTTTCTTCCAGAGTGCTTACTAATATTTAAATCAGGCTCAAAAAGTGGTGATTACCACGACGACATGAACTCCGAAAATTACGTAAAGTGGGTAAATGAGAAACTAATTCCAAATCTGTGGTTGTCATAGATAATGCTCCCTACCATAATGTTCAAGCAAACAAAGCCCTTACATCTGTCAGTAGGAAAATAGAAATGGTTCATTGGTTGACAGCTAAGAGAGAGATTCCCTTTGACACCAATATGTTGAAACCACAATTATATCATATAATCAAGTCACATAAAGAGCGCTATGTTACTTATAAATTTGATGAATATTTTGAACAGAAAGGGCATACTGTTTTAAGGTTGCCTCCGTATCACCCAGACCTCAATCCTATTGAGATGGTATGGGCACAGATTAAGAATAATGTGGGAGCAAGAAACGTCACATTCAAATTAGAAGATGTAAAGAAATTAACAGAGGAAGAGTTTTCAAAAATATCAATGGAGGACTGGCAGAAACGTTGTGAGCATGTCATGAAAGTAGAAGAAGAATATTTACAGAATGAGATCCTGGTTGACGAACGCTGGGAACAGCCTATTATTAATTTAGATGAAGATAGTGATGATGAACTATACTTCGATGACACTGATTAGTTTAACTTTCTTTTAATTCATTCATTTCGTAACTCCATTACATTTTCATTAATATTAACTAATAATTATTGTACGTTCAGATAACTCTCTTAACGACATATAAGTTCATACATCAAATTATCTGTATATTATAATTACCGATTAGGACACAAATTGTTTTAAAAAATAAACACATTACGATTACTAGTAAATTATAAAGCAATAATGTTTAAAAAGAAATTGTTTGTATTTTTAAATATAAATTTAATTACAAATTAGGAACCTTCAGGTACGCCACTCATACGGGAACGT
This sequence comes from Chrysina gloriosa, assembly GCA_038088585.1. Classification (NCBI taxonomy): domain Eukaryota; kingdom Metazoa; phylum Arthropoda; class Insecta; order Coleoptera; family Scarabaeidae; genus Chrysina; species Chrysina gloriosa. The sequence continues at coordinate 30,415,892 of CM076092.1, forward strand.
TGTAGGACGAATGATAGGCAATCTATCCCTCTTCTATGTGCGCGAACTCACTCCCACCCTTTGCCAACTTACATTGCGAGAGCTGTACTTTCTTTTGTTTCTCAAAATAAAAATAACTTTAGAGTACAGCGTTACTCATAATTACAACACACGCACATTAGAATATCTTCTCCCTGCAAAACATAATCGTCAAATTTATCAAAGAGGAACGTATTTTATAGGTTGTAATTTATATAACGCCTTACCGTCTTCTCTAAAAAACACCGAACACCTAAGAGTATTTAAAACAGAATTAAAAAATTATTTATTACATATTAATTGTTATAGTATTAATGATTATTTAAGTGTATGTCAGTAACAAATGTACATCTTTAATTTATTTATTTTCAATTCGCTTTCTTTGTTTTCCGACTTATTTCATGCGTATCTTGTATATTGCGTTTTGAAATAAACTTTATTATTATTATTATTATTATTATTTACACTAGTTGGGGAAATACTCCAGTCAATTTAATCCATTCCATAAGCATGTGCTCGCCTTTTCTAGGATTAGCAAAATTTAAAAAAATTTCACTTCTGTTTGAGAACAGTTTTGCACAGCACATTTCAGATGTGATAAAGGCATTTTTATTATTAAATAGGATAGACTGAAGTATTCGCATGAACTATTACTAATTTAATGCTAATGTACGATCTTCTTAGAAAAGTACACGATACTTAAGTTTATCTAGTATATACAAAGAATGTAAAAAAGGAACATAGTTGTTAACAAATTTGAAAACGCAGTAAATTCAAAATTCACACAAATTTCAAATTAGTTACCATAGCAACTGAACTAAGATCTAAAGCGAAATCTGTAAAAGTTGAGTATAGAAACACACCCACCGTTTGAGTTTGTTCCGCCATCTAGAGTGCTTAAGGAATAATTTTCTTACTTCATTCTGGCTCCATTTAGGACAATTTAGGCAATATTAGCCAGTAACGGCCCCATGGATAGCATCAAAATTAATTACCACATTACCACTCTAAAACTGCCTCTATATAAGTATAGCCAACCAAACTATTTGTTCATACATAATGTTCCCAAGATTTGGCTTTGCATGTCAAGTAATGGTAAGAATCGAATTGGTGTTACAGAGTATGTGGTAGAAAGGTTGCCTATTGTATAGGATATTATAATAGCCACCGCATTATAGCAGCAAGTATTTGACAGTTTGCCACGATGGCTACAGTAGAAAAGGGCAGTTTAAAAGCCGATAAAAATTCAACATTAATGGAATTAACAAAAACTATTCCGTCAGCCAATGCCTCAAAAAGTGTAAGGGACTGTAATTGAATTCTATGTATTCATTTATTTACTTAATTGTTGTAGCCTCAACTAGGAGAAATAGCAATTGAAGCTTCACAAATAGTTAGTAGATTGGAACAAGTTGCTGAAGGAATACATCTTTCCGAATCTAATTTTAATCAGTCTACAGTGTTTTTGGGTTTAGACCAAAGGAGTAGTGATGATATATTACAAATCATTCAAGCATTAATTTGCACTGACGAGGATGGTGAACCTACAGTATTTCCAGTAATTGATGATGTTGGAAAGTTGGTTATAACCTCGCATAGTATAGCAGCTTATTGTAGTAATTTAGATAGGCATATTTTACAAAAGCTAAGCACAAGATTTACTACAGATATAACTAGATGGATTAGTTCCATTTTTGGGTAAGTTTATTATATTGAAGCACTACTTTATAATTATATTTATTTGATACACATAGACAATATTGAGTTTGCTATATAATTTAGAAACAAGTTTTACTGTTTTGTTTCTTTTGTTGTTATCAGTATGCAATATATTCATATAAAGTAAACTTGCCCTTAGTTTTCACAGTTACCACAGAGATTTGGTAAACTCCAAAGATGCATTGCATCATGAGAAAGACAATTTTGTTGTCAAAATATACTTGGAGTTTTCTAATTGCAAGTACATATGTATTTATTGAGGATGGCACATTTGTTGTTATATTATGTTTGGAGTTTTACAAAGTTTGTGTGGTAAGGTTGAGTGAATTTATGTAATAAGTTGACACTGGCAGGGTTCTTTACATTTTGTTTTATTAGGCATTTGCAATAATGGTAGATTACGTTATCGGGAGGTGTACTCAAAGTTATAATATAGAGATATAATAATAATAATAAACAAACTTTATTTGTCCAACAGAAAAACCTAATGGCAGGACAAAAAATATTAAAAGTAAAGTAAAGTTGTACTATGTAGGCATATTATGTACACATAGCAATAATCCATAACAGAGAAAAAATAAATATATTCAATTCATGTTGTATATAAAAAATAAAAAATATACATTTATGTAATTGAATCTATATAGAAGACACTATTTCTGCAAAATGCTTATTTCCGTTTCGACACATGTTGTAAATAGGTGAGCGCAGCAAAACATATGTACGGGCAGTCTGCAGATAAAATTACGAAGTAGAGCGCGTTGCAAGACGAGGCACGTTGATACAAATCCGCGAAAGTAAATATGGACAGTCAATGTTATTAGTTAATAGTTTACTCAAGAATCGTGTACTTTGGTACTCCCTTCTATTCGCAAGTGAATGTATGTTTAATTGACTCATAATGTCATCTAGGTTGCAACTACGTTCAGCGTAATTTCCAGTTGATTTAAAGTTCGCAAGTTTTAAAAATTTTCGTTGGATCTGTTTCAAAGCATGCGAATATGTTGTACAGATTGGACACCAAATCAAGTTTCCATATTCCATCTTGCGGACGACACATGCAAATTACAATAATTTAATAACCGTAACGTCCGTAAAATCCCTACAAGTTCTCATTATAAATCCCACTGATGCAAACTTTATCAGTTGATTATGTGGAACAAAAGTAAATGACACATCAAACAGAACTCCGAGATCATGAAAGCTCTCAGGGCTTAATCGTGACGAACCATATAGATAATAGGTGCAATAGGTGTAATCCAGCCGGTTAGTTTTTTTAGTGTAAGTTACTTTACAACACTTGGCAATATTTAAATGTAGTTTATTTTGTTCACAATATGATCAATAATGTCCAAGTTACTTTGAACAAGCGCCGCATCATCGGGTCCAGTGATCACAGAATAAATTTTTAAATCGTCAGCATAAGCGAAAGCTGGATATGTTAAAATTCCAAGTAAATCATTCAAATATGGTAACAATAGTGATGGTCCTAGATTGGATCCCTGGGGTACCCCTGAGGACACACAATACTCCTGTGATGTAAATCCGTTGTAATATGCGTATGCCATTCTATTTGACAAGTATGAGCTCATCAAAGCTGGTAAAGAAGATGAAAATCCAAACGAATCCATTTTGTTAACAAGTATAAGGTGTGTCAAAAGCACGAGATATATCAGTATAGGTTACATCTACCTGACCACCATTATCCAAAATATCACTAATATATTGTGTTATAGTGGATAAGTTTGTTATTGTGGAGCGATCTGACATAAATCCATGTTGTAATGGCGACAAATACATATGGACACCAGCGTAAATGCAGTTATATAATACTTGTTCATAAAACTTGGCGCAATTAGACAGTTTGGAGGTTGGTCGATAATTTCGCAGTTGGTCTTTATTCCCTCTCTTGTAAACAGGAACGATCGTAGCTCTTTTCACTTGGTAGGAAATATATCAGTTCGCAAGCTAAGATTTATCAAGGTTGTGAGCGGTTTAACGAACGCTTTGCAGCAATGCTTCACCACACAGACTGGTATATGATCGTCACCCGCAGCAAATTTGTTACTGAAACGAGACATAATAAAGAGGAGGGTATTCTCAGTAACCAATCAGATTGTACTATAGGAATATTTGTAGATAATAGATCGTGGAATACGCCAACATTGTCCGCAACATACGCTTCAGAAAATAACAAATTAGCAAATGAATTGACAATATCCTGTGGATGCTTGAGAAGCTGATCATTATCATTCAGAATGCCTGATATTTGTGTATTACCATGTTTCTGATCAATGTATTTCCATAAGACAGATGTGTCAGTTTTTATCCTTTGCTGAACTTCATTCAAGTATTTGGAATAGGCACTCGATATCTGTTCCTGTATAATAGTACGCAGCCTCTTGAATTCGTTGAGGGATGTCGCCTTTCTGGTATTTAGCCATTTCTGTCGATAAAATGCTTTAATTTTAATATTACGTTTAATTTACGAACAAAAAACCGATTGGAAATGTAGCATTTTGTGAATACATAAGCTTTGTAGGAACACATGTTTCAAAGACATCATTCAGGCGTATATAAAATTGATCAACTGCTCTGTTTACGACATGATATTTCAGAAGAAAGGCCCAGTCTATATTTCTAATTAAATTCCAAAGTTCATCGTAATTAGCTCGACGGAAATCGTAGTAGAATGTATTGGCCGATGATTATCAGTTTTGGCACTGTAAGCAAGATTAATTTCAAGTGCTGGGTGATATCTATCCTCAATTACAAAAGGAAACTCTGCATGATTAACCGAAATATTAAAAGATTCGCAAGCCAGAACTAAATCGAGTAATCACCATTAAAAACTGAGTTATATTGTGTCAAATTCATACTGTAACAGAAATTCTGAAAAACAACTGTTTTAGGGCACAATGGGTACTCACAAATAAAATTTCGTAAATTGAAGTCGCCCAAAAGAATTACAGTGTTGTTCACTAAATAAAGATCCAAGGCACTGGTAAAGAATTCAATATCCAAGGATGACACATTAGAGGGCACGTATGCAACACAAATACAACAGTTAATTGGAACAGTACATTTATAAATTATAAAATCAATTGAAGGAATCTGATGAGATATATACGAAGTATTCACTACAGAATATCGAATTTCATTAGACAGAGCAAGCAGTAAACCACCCCCGCGAGATCTTCAAATGATATCACACTGTCTATCACAACGGACCACGTTGTAATGTGTTGAAAATAAGTCGGTGTTCAAGACAAAATTGCCATAATAATTACGGAAAAAGGGCAATGAAAAATAATATGTATTGCTATTTTTAATAAATAAAATAAAAACAATCCTCTTAATATGACAGAAAGAAAGAGATCTATCGACGTCTACTCGAAAATAAAATTAAATAAAATAATAGAAGAAACCAAACCTTGCTAATCCTAAACCACATAGATTAATTATATTTACTAAAAGTTGTATTAAGTATTAATGATCTGAAAGATGTAACAATGATAACTCGAAAAGCAGGTTTTCAGGTTCAGCACAACTCTGCGTGTGCGTCGCTGTGACGTAGTAGGGGAAGCCGTCGGTCCGGTCTATGGTTATAACCAATTATTACCTTATATTTCCACAAAACGAGTCAGCAACTGCTTAAAAGATAAAGAATTTTCAATGTAAAGGAGTGTATTACACAAGTTACAATTACTGAGCGCCTGCTACATAAAAGACACTTCAATTAAGACCGATATAAAACCAACACTGTTAAGCCGGTTGCCTACCTATGTATATAAATCGATGATGTAATAACGTTAGCGATGATGCCTTCGAGCCGGATATCATCGACAGCTGCATCAGCGCCAGCGCACACAAGAATTAAGAGGTGGGTCTCCAATTATTTTTTATTATCTTTATTTCAATTTCGATTGCGAACGTCGATATGTCAATTACTCCTGCAATTAAAACTCTAAAATGCCAAAAAACGAGACTAAAATCTTCTTTATCAAGAATTGGCGAATATCTTGAAAATGTACAAGGGAATATCAACGTCGAAGAATTGAAAGAACGTCAAGACAAACTAAAACCTATCTTCGAGCAATTTGAAGCCTTGCAGTCGCAAATTGAAGAGTCAACTGACGTAGAATGCGATACGGAAGAACGGTCACTGTTCGAGGATCATTATTTTAATTTACTGGGGAAAATTCGTCAGCTCATCTTAAGTCATTCCGAAATCAACTCTGAAACCAAACAAGGTTCCGCTCCACAGAGTTTTGATAATCAAACAAGCATACGTCTACCTCGTATAACTCTGCCAGAATTTTCCGGACTATACGAAGAGTGGACCAGCTTTCATGATACTTTTTCCTCTTTAATTGATTCCAATACCTCATTACCAAACGTACAGAAATTTCACTATCTAAAGTCTTCCTTAAAGGGAGATGCAAGAGAAGTTTTAAATTCTTTATCTGTCTCTAACGATAATTATTCAATCGCATGGAATATGTTAAAGGGCAGATACGACCATAAAAGACTCATCATTCAAAATCACATTCAATCGATTTTGGAATTACCTACAATGACAAAGGAAGAATCACTTCCTTCGGTCAATTCAAGACGGCATTTTAAAGCACACACGCGCTTTGAAATCGTTAGGTTGTCCGACAGAACATTGGAACGATTTATTAGTATACATAATAACAACAAAGAATGATACTTTCACAAACAAGGGATGCGAAGCGCAATTACCATCCACATAAACATTGCCCACTCTAGAAGACATAATAAACTTCTTAAACAAAAGGTGTCAAACTTTGGAATCAATTTCGCGAATGTCAGCATAATCTAGTAATCGATTACCAATTCAGGTTAAACGTGCCACATACATCGCCACAATATTGGGTTGCCAAATATGCTCAAAGGATCACATGATTTTCAAATGTGAAAAGTTTCTCAATTTGACGCCGGAGCAACGAATAAACCAAGCGAGCGCTAAACACTTATGTTTGAATTGCTTAAAGTCTGGTCACGCAACACAGCAATGTTCTAGCGGTTCATGTGAGACATGCCAGAAAAAACATAATTCATTACTACATCTGCCTGCTAAGGTAAAGAGAGCCACAGGCGTCAACTTTATGAAGAGAAGCATCGAGCACAATCAATAATCATTCTCTAAACAATCAAGACGTATGCAATCACGTATTTTTATCAACAGCCATTATTAACGTTTTTGATATTAAGGGTAAACCGCAATCTTGTAGAGTTTTATTAGATTCTGGATCTCAATCTAATTTTATTACAAACCTTTGCTAGTAAATTAGGAATACGTCAAGAACCGATTAATATCCCCGTGTTAGGTATCAATCATTCGACAACACAAGTAAGACGGTCTGCAATCACTAAGATAAAATCTAAATACAACAGCTTTCAAACGTCTATTGAATGTTTAGTAATCGAAAAAATCACAGAAAACTTACCACAAACCTTTGTAAATGTGACTAAATTCGATATACCCAAAAACATCCGATTGGCTGATCCAGAATTCAATATTCCGCGACCTATTGATATGCTAATCGGGGAAATTATTGTGCATAGGACAAATTCAAGCAAGCTATGAACATCCATATTTACAAAAAACGCAGTTTGGTTGGGTTCTATCAGGGATATATATGCGAGGGCAACCGACACGAGATTCGGTATTTTGCAATTTAGTGGTAGATAACCCAATCAACGACAAACTTACGGCATTTTGGAAGCTAGAAGATTATCCCAAAACAAGTCACTTTACTTTCGAAGAACAGCAGTGCGAAAAATATTATACGGAAACATACACCCGCGATGAAATGGGAAGATTCGTCGTCAAGCTTCCATTTAAGGATAATCCGGAGAAATTAGGTGAATCATATAGCCTGGCCCTAAAAAGATTCTACAATCTCGAAGGAAAACTTGCAAAGAATATTGATTTTAAGACGCAATATTCGGAGTTTTTAGACGAATATGAAAATTTGGGGCACATGAGTCTTCTGTCGCCTTCCGATTCATCATTATATGCGACATCAAGTTATTACTTACCTCATCATGGAGTTCTAAAACCATCTAGCACGACGACTAAATTAAGACTTGATTTCGACGGATCCGCTAAAACATCTACTACAATTTCGCTCAACGATCAGTTAATGGTGGGTCCAACAATTCAAGAGGATTTGTTTAGCGTACTTATTCGTTTTCGTACGCATAAACTGGTATTAATAGCAGAGATAGCTAAAATGTATAGGCAGATTCTAGTAGACGCTAATGACAGACGATTTCAAAGAATTCTTTGGCGCAATAACGCCAATCAACCGCTGCAGACATTCGAATTGTCCACTGTCACATATGGCACCGCATCTGCATCATATTTAGCCATTCGATGTCTTCATCAATTAATCCAGGAGGACCGGCATAATTTTTCCAATTGGAAGCAAAATTACTTTGTGTGATTTCTACGTCGACGATCTTATCACGGGCGCGGATACGCCAGAAGAGGCAATCGAGATTATCAATCAGACTACTTCGCTGTTACAAGGAGGAGGATTCGAATTAAGGAATTGGTGCTCTAATGATCTCACCATCTTTGGAAAGTGCTAACATTTCCACCTCCACGAAAGCCATTTATTCATTGGACAAAGAAGACATCAAAATCCTAAGTCTTCATTGGAACTCACATAGCGACATGTTGCTATATGACAGACCTGAAACGAAGGGCAACATCAAGACAACAAAACGTTCAATGTTATCGTTCATCGCCAGCATTTTCGATCCACTAGGATTAATTGGTCCCATCATTCTAATGTGAAAAATTTTAATGCAAAGACTTTGGCAAGCAAAGACGTCTTGGGGCAAGTCAATTTCCAGTGACATTCATTATAAATTCGAGGTATATAAGAAAGACATTTGTCACCTATCCAAGCTAAACATTTCAAGGAATGTGATTCCTGCAGGTAAAACCGCAGTAATTGAAGAAATGCATGGGTTCTGCGATGCCAGCGAAGACGCATATGGAGCATGCGTTTGCATTAGGTCTATAGATGCATCAGCAAGTAGCCTGCAAGTTATTGTGCTCGAACTCAAGAGTAGCCCCAGTGAGGTCGATTTCCATTCCAAAACTTGAACTATGCGGAGCCGTGCTGCTAGCAGAATTGTGCGACAAGATAATTGACAGAATCAGTGTACCTCTCACTAAGGTGTACTACTGGACAGATTCAACAATTGTATTGGCCTGGATAAAATCTAATAATAAACAGTGGAAAACCTTTGTAGCCAACCGCGTGAGTTCAATTAGAGAATTGATGAACGTCATGGAACTACGTACGATCCGAGGATAACCCAGCCGACGCAATCTCACGTGGAATGAGCGCCGAAACGTTAATTAACTCAAAGCTGTGGTGGCAAGCACCCGCTTGGCTATAAACGCTGAAAAAGCTTGACCTGACATTTGAAGTTCCAGAAGAGGGGAACATTCCCGAACAGGAGCGGATGTTGATTGCATGCCCGGTCGCACCTCAAGAAGCATTCCCTCTCTTTAATCGTTATTCCTCGCTAATGAGGCTACTGAGAATTACTGCATATTGTCTACGATTCATTAATAGTATGTCCTCATATCGCTCAAACAGTTTGAAAATAAAACGGATTGGACCATTCATCGCCCTTGAAATCAACTCCGCACGAGCCCGGTCGGTTAAAATTGCTCAACCAGAACAATTCCATCACGAACTAATACAGCTTGAGGTTAATGGTGCGAAGAGCAAATTGACTTGCTTAAGTCCATTTCTTGACGATGATGGCGTAATCAGAGTGGGTGGAAGACTTAAAAACGCCCCAATTTCTTATTCACATCAACATTCAATGGTATTGCCAGCTAAGCACCCGTTAACTTTCATGATAATTGTTTCATCAGAAGCAATTCCATGCTGGAACTCAAGGCACAATGGCAGCTATCAGAAAGGAATACTGGCCCTTAGCGTTAAAATCCGCTACTCGGAAAATTTTACGAAGCTGCATAACTTGTTTCAAAGCCAAACCAGTCCCAGCACAATATCTCATCGGACAGTTACCGGCAACTCGACTGCAACGAACAAGACCTTTCATAAATTGCGGTGTTGATTATTGCGGGCCATTTACCATTCGCGACAGCAGAAGAAGAAACAGCAAAACAAGCAAAATGTATGTCGCTGTGTTCGTATGCTTAGCCACGAAGGCAGTACATTTAGAGTATGTCAGTGAATTATCCACTAAAGCGTTTATAAACACCTTGCGACCATTCATGGCATGCAGAGGAAGATATCGAATTTGTACTCGGACAACGCTACTAATTTTGCAGGAGAGAACAGGGAATTGCGCGAACTTCGTCAAGCGTTCTTAAGTGATCATCACAAACACCGTATCGCAAATTACTTTGCAGCAGATGGCATTAACTGGCATTTTACTCCTCCCAGAGCTCCCCATTTTGGTGGGATATAGGAATTCGCCATAAAATCCATGAAAATGCGTTTGAGTAGAATAGCAGGCACTGCTTCGTTGGTACTAGAGACATTGAACACACTTCTAGCTGAGATTGAGGCAATTCTCAACTCCCGCCCTCTCACTCCCTTCTCAGACGATCCAAATGACCTAAGCTTCTTAAGTCCTGGTCGCTTTTTAATTGGAGACCCCCTCACATCATTACCAGATCTCTATATTTTAAATGTTAAAACGAATAGACTGTCCCAATGGCAACACGTTCAGCAGCTTAAGCAGCATTTCTGGAAACGCTGGAGGAATGAATATTTAAGCGGCCTACAGCAGCGGACAAAGTGGAAGAAGAGAACGCAATCTGTTCTTAGACCGTGGCAAATGGTCATCATCAAGGAGGATAATATACCTGTACTTCAGTGGAAGTGGACGCGTCGAAGAGGTGTTTCCTGAACCGGACTACATCGTCCGTGCAGCTAGCGTCCGAACTCGTGGCGGAATCCTGAAGCGGCCTGTGGCAAGACTATGTGTGCTACCGTTAGAAAACAAAGACAATTGATTCATATAATTCTGCATGTTCCTATGTATTCATTCAATTCATTTAATACTTCACTGCTTATTGAAAGGCGAGTCTTTCAAGGTGGGCGGTATGGTATGTTCTTTGGTTGTTAATAGCGGTTCTTGCATTTATTTTTGTTTTTATGCATATACATATCTTGTTGCCTCGATTTGTTGGTTGCTATGCCGTTGTTGATAGTTTTGTTTTATGTTATGTCATCAATAATTTTACATTTATTCAATATATTTTTTGTGTGTGCCGGGGTATTATTTCATAATTTTAAAAAGGTTTAAGTGTTTTTCTTTATTTAATTGAATCGAATTATTAAAACACACCTGTACGTCACAGAACTGCCACCAAACAATTAAAACAAGTTTATACGGAAGTCGCGACCCGTGAACGGTGGAACACCATAGATTGGTGCGTCCAAAACGGAAAACTGGATAGAAGCCATTTCAAAATCTACAACTTGTGAATTGGACGCTACTAGTGCCCTTCTATTGTAATTTTGTATACATTGAGGAACCCCACACTATATCTCAATTGTTTTGAAACCACCCATAAAAATAAATAAAGAATTATTCAACTATGGTTGGGCTTACCCTTAATTTTGTATAACTGTATTTTAAGAATAAATACTGTTTACTGTTTAACTTTGAGCCTGCGTGCTACAGTGGTTTACTACCGACGGGCAGGGTTCAGATCTTTGGCAGTCCAAATTGAGCACCTGTGAACAAGGCATTAGTGCCCTATCAATATTATTAGCTGTTCAACTTTTCAATAGTTTATTTTGCAAACAAAGTGTTCTTTCTCCTAACAAACGTGATTTACAAGGTTATGTGTGGACCAGCGGTTCTACCGCCAGATAAAATAACGTGTGGGCCACCGATGGTATACGCTGGCGTCAACGTGTTGAGATTATGTTAAACAACAAGGATTTTTAATTCTTAATTCTTAAATAGAATTATGTGGAACAATATGATAGTAATAGCACAGATAAGTTATACCGATTGCACATCCCTATGGGAGACTAGATAACAGTTTTCGGATTGACATGGAAATGATTTTGTATTAGCTTTGTTCACGGAGTAATCACAAACTAACGCAAATCTGAAAGCGTCCGCAAATTGATATCGCAGCATATTATTGACTCTGCTCTAACTAGTTGCTGATTTACTCCGCGGACAATACTATTAGCAATGAAAACGACATTCTTTTAAGACGAGTGGTGAAATCAGTCAATCTCTAGCAGCGGTAGTGTTCATGTGTGTCGATAACGTAAACAGATCTGCGAAGACGATGATCAACAATATCGAATTTAATCGGGACGGATCGAGTGTGTATATGTACGCTTATGCGTTTTCGCAATTTCTGATCGCTGTGAATAATTTCGAGCGTTACAAGTTGCCTATGAAAAGCCCAATTATATAGGGGACTCCTCGATTTGTGTAGCATATATCCATGTTTGAACTTAATTATCTACATTCCAGGGATAATTCATTGCTGTAGCAAACACAGATGCTTAGTTGCGTGTAAATACATATGTAGTTTTGATTTTGCATAAAAAGTCTTAATTACACCTTTCTTGGATGAGGTGCGTTCTTTAATACACGATTATAAAACGCAATTTTGATTTATTATCTTTAGTGTTTACAAAACGTTGTTCGAATATTTTTGCATTTTTATTTTGGCGTATTGAGGGTTTCTTTTAATAATTTGCTTGTTAATAATCGCCTTCGCTAATCTAAACATTTCGATAATGTAAAACACCGTTGGTCTGAATTAGGTCACGTTATCGAGCGTTTGCTGTATATCGATTTCGAACTAGGAATGCAATTTGAATTCTTGGATAAAAAATAGAATTAAGGGCTAACACCACTGCAAATTTAAAAAAATGATTCTTTTTCTTATTAGCTTAATAGATGTTTTGAACCTTCTAGAATTATCTAAAAAAATTTTATCATGTATATATCTAGACATTCTTTATACCTAGGGGATACCGATCGTAGAAATGAAGATTTTCCTAATTCAAAGTATTAAAAAATTATATTAAAAAGACGTTTTTAAAATCTGATTTGCAGCTAAATTGAGTTTCCTTAGAAAAATTCAAGATTGGTGCGCTACAGTTCTCGAATACATCTTTCAGTTTTCATAAAAGAAATTCTTTCGTTCACTCGTTTGTTTGTAAGCTTGGCAACAAGAACGTCAAATTTCGTGGTATTATTGAATTTTTCTAAAATACTAAATGAGATACTCACATATAAATAAGGGTAATCCCTTTGTTTTGCTACATGAAACGTGTCACAATGTAGAAAAAGTAAAAAAAAAAAAAGGTAAAAAATAAGTGCTAAACAACCTTAATGCAATGAGAAAACTAGCAAATGGCATTCTAACGATGGTTCAACATACGTTTGTGAGCAATTATTTTCTTCTTTGAACTTTATAAAACCTACTCGGAGAAATCTACTTGGCGGCGAATTAACTGCTGCGTCTGTGCAAAATTAGTGAATTCTAAATAACAACCAAATAGAAGAATTGTCTAAAAACAAACAACAACAAGTCTCATATTAAATATGTGAACAGTAGTTTTAGTTTTTATATCTTTTATTAATAAAAAATTCTATATTTACTGCTTTTTCATTATACACCTAATGTACATTTATCGAAATAAAATTTAAATATCAAGTATGCAACCCCACACATATGTCCGACCTACTGTCAAATTTAAATATAAAATTAGGATAATTTATACACCAATTCGGTGGACAGTGGCAGGGATAGTATTTTTGGAGTACATATGTGCGTAAATTGGTAGCATCCAACAAGATGCAAGTGCCGTAGATATACGAGCATATGCGAACAAATGATATTCGTATAACTAGTCTGGATAAACAGCGGTAATTACGAAATAAGTTACGACAGCTTACATGTACACTACTAATCGCATACAGCGTACTGACTGGAGTCGGGAGTCGACTATGCTGTCGTAACTTATTTCGTAATTATATGCTGTTACCGCTGTTTGTCCAGACTACTTATAACTACCCCCTACCTATTAGTTATCACCAGCCGTAACTTGACTGTGTCGATTACCCTCATATTTAAAATCTTTACAAAACGTTCGAGACACGAATTGTACTACCTTCAGAAATATGAATCGTTCTAGTCCTAATTTTAATATTTACAAACTTTTAGTTTTATAGAAGCTGCGGCGTTTTATCATGATGATCAATTAGAGGGGTTAGTTAGAGTAACAAGAATGATGCTGCACTATAAATTTCCAAGATTTTTGGAAGATGGTGCTTTGGCATATACCTCATCTCTACCAGTGATATATAGTAGTGTTGCTAGTCCGTTGGGTGTTGTTCAACATTTATGCCGCCAGTTAGGTTTGCCTCTAGCTTGTGTAAGACCTGTCCTTGTTAATAGTCATTTTGGTAATTTATTTGAAATATATATCTAGTACTAAATACAACATTGATGTAATTGTAGGTTCGCAATATATTATGGATGTAACAGCATTACAGAGATTAATCTCAGAAGATATTACTTCAGGCAGGACGCCCTTACTAGTAATAGCTGATGTTGGGACACCTATAACAGGCCATGTTGATAATATCTTAAGAATACAATCGCTTTGTAAAACGCATGACATATGGTTACACCTACGTGGACATAGCTTAGCTGCATTGGCTTTGCAAGTTCATCCTGTAACTGGTCATGTAAGATATATTTGTTTTCTATCTATATTTCAATGTACAGCTGTTCTATGTAAATGACTTCTAATTACTATAGTAGCTTGTGTAAGTAATGAAAGCTCAGTACTTTAGAGAACTGATGAAATTTTGAGAAAAATGTATTTTATTGACATTAAGAAATTATTAGACGTACATATATTTTGTGACCTATTTAAATCTTTCTGTTACCTGCACCACTTTATAGGTCAAAAAGGACAATCCAAAATTGTAGATTACATTTTCTTTCGCAAAAACTTTGTCAGTGAAATATAATGCTGTCTAAACGAAACACTTAATGTGAATTTGGTAGCGAACATCACTAACAGAGATTTCCTGATATATAGGATCTATAGTAAATTGATACAACTAAAAATTCTATACATATACATGGATATGGATAGTATAATGCCGTAACCTAGCCAAGCGCTTCTTCGCATGAAATGTATGAATATTTTCAACAAATTACTATATACATTAGTCAGACATTGAGTATCAGTTCAGAAATGAACAATTTTACTATCTTTTTGTGTATGTATCATTTCGTCCCCCAAAGCAATGGCCTAAGTTTTTGTATTGTTTTGTTACAGTGGTCATTACAGACAAATCATTACTTAAAGAATGATTATACAACCTTTCGTTTAAATGTTGTTTATTGCTGATGTAACATCCACCACAGTTTATGTTATTAGGTTCGTTAATCGGCAATGAATAAGTAACTGTGCAAAAGCTTAAAAAGTAAGCACAATTTGTATATGCCAATAATCCGTGAGTGGAATTAAGCATTGTCAATCACCCACCTAATTTGCAAATTGCATTTAGTCAGAAGTTCACATAATTTTTTGAAGTTTCCTTTTTGTTTGTTCACTTGTTATATATTTTATTAATTCTGTTTTTTATTTTTTCTATAAAAAACGCTAATCTTACAGTCTGATCAACTAATTCAGTAACTACATTGATTTTGTGTAATTTAGAGGTTTCTGACAACTAATTCATGTCCACTACTAGACTAATGCCATTGCTGTGCATAACTGCCAGGTTTACGAAATTTAATGAATCAGATTTCTTGTCATGTAAATTTTTATATATTACGATGACCATGAAAGGAATTTAATACTACCCTTTTTACGGAACAAAAACACTCGACCACAAAACGAATCATTGATTGTTTAATTTCAGTTTGATGGTGCTTTGTAGAAGAATTGATTTTTCTTAATTCCACATTAGACAAGAAATTGATACAGTTTAATTACCGTTGTGTATAACTTGTAATGTTGATATTCGTCTTTTATTTGACCTAGAAAGTGTGAAGGTAACCCGAAACATCTAAGTAAGAAATGATGAAAATTTAAGTGAGATCGTAGCAGTTTGTCAAGGCACTAATAATGATTTGTTCTTATTTCTATCTTACATATCATGCATCTAGTTGATTTGGCATATTTGGATTAAGAGAATATACAGTATGTCCCCGGATCGATGCAGGAATAAGTAAAACAATTCTTTAAATTTCTGACTTGAAATTCCAGTTTTTGATCCATGCCTGGATAGAAACTAATTTGTGCCATGTTTTACTAAGACAAAGTTCAAGTACGTTGTGGAAATTAAAGAGAAATATCTTTGTAAATCCCAAGTACATTTTCTGCAGTAGACACAACAAAATATTATTAAGAAAAGTTGTTCATGAAGGAAAATTGTGTAGTAAAACAGATTTTTATCTCTGTCCACTCTTAATTTTTAATGACGTACCTTCCAAGATATTGAAAAATGTTGTTAATAAAGGTTATTCAGTGGGCAAAATTTCAGCAAGATTTTTTCAATATCTTCTTTATATAAAAGAAATTAATCAACAAAATAGAAAAGTAGACATAGTGATTTGAAATTTTATATTATATTATTATTCAGTTTTCCTCTACAAACAACTTTCCTTAATAATATTTTGTGGAATCTACTGCAGAAAATACACATGGTTTGCTACAGCTTGTAGTTTCTTTTTTTTTTTTCAATTTCGAAGACCGACTTGATTTTTGTAATATAAAATATGTTATGCAAGCGGGGCTGAACTTTACAAGATTATATTTTAACTCAAATATTCAAAGAATTTTCAACCTATGCATGCGTTCATTTGGGGATACACTGTATATCAGTATATTCTGCAGTTCTTCAACTTACATCGATATCCATTTTTGGTTTTTTGATTATACATACATACATATATATATATATATATATATATATATATATATATATACAGTTTTTCTCACTGTGCGTTAAGTGCTTTTTAGGATCAATATTCTGACACAGAACTACACTAGCTGAGAACTGTGCCTTTGTCTAGAAAATTACTATTACTTTATTTGTACTGTACATAGTTTCAGCATTGTGTAAACAACCCTATTAAGAGAATTCGAGATTCATAACAGAAAACGCTATGAAACGATTTGCCTTAAATAATTGTATTAATAAGATACGGTCGCGAAAAGTCAGAAGGATCACTAGGAGTCTTTCGAGATTTTTATCTTGGAAACAAATGAATATATATAATTAAAGTTTTAATGCTCTGACAGACACAACTGGTTTGCAAAACGGCAGCTTTAGATTTGGAAGAGATAGAGAGGTAACTTGGCGTCGTCGGAGATTTCTCCAAATTTGGAAACGAAGTAACTACACCCTGTTCTAGATTAAGTTGATAGTATGTGCTGTTATGGGCTATAAGCCTCTTACTTTAATCCGTACAAATTACATAAAACGATCATTTTGTCTCCAAATCTTGGACCGTTCTGTTCTGTTATATTAAAGCATCGATTTTCAGATATGCATAACAATAACGATATGGTAACACAGATCTGTATAATGTCATCTGGATGGGGTACACAGAATAGAATCTATAATTATTAATTAATTAATATAACTCACCTAAACAACTACAAAAATGTGAGATAGGTATGCATCTTATTGATGGTAATTGCATGGATTGTGGTGTAGTATTACTGACACTGTCACAACGGGAAACTCGTCACCACACAATTATTTGAACGATCTATTCAGTAAGATACGGTTTGAGGATGATGGCTGCGTTGCTAGCGAAACACATGTCGATGGATTTAATGAAATAATTGTGTGGTGGGGAGTTTACCAATGTGATGTAGTGTCAGTAATAAATACATCCAGATGTTAACATAGTACACATACAAGTCCAGCATCAAAACCTTCAAGTACAAAAGAAATGTATAGTGTATTGCCAGAAGGACAAATACATGTAATTACCTAGGTGCATTACATACAAACTAGGAAACTACACTACACAAGTGCATTATAACGATCATGCAACGTGAGAAGATTATATGTATGTTTAGAGGAAAACATCATGAATCATGATCACAATTTCTCACTTGATAGTTTTCTGTCTCACGATGTGCTAAATACTTCAGGAAATGAAAGAAATCATAGGGATCATAGGGAGGCTGTACAAAACAAAAACAATGACTGATAGTCAGGCGACTATTAAAAAATGGTAAAATATTGTATTGTACAATATTGTAAAGATGTCCTTTTCCATTTTCGTACAATAACTAACAGTCAACATTATAAGAAAGTCAATGTATGGTGTGCAATAAGATACGATAAAATTATTGGTCCTTTCTTTTCCGATACTACTTTAAACCAACATCGTTATTTAGACGTGCTCTAAAATTTTTCTTACCTGCTATGGAAGACGTCAATTTAGAAAATTTTTATTTTCAACAAGACGGATGCCCAGCACATTCAACTCGCCTTGTAACACATTTTTTGAACCAGCACTTTCACGAAAAGTGGATTGGACGATATGGTCCAATTATGACAAATGACAAACAGGTTACATCTACCGTATCATAGAGACGCACGAAGAGAGTCGTGCTGAACACTAGCAGTTGCGATTATTCCGTCGACGAACGGTAGGTTCTTAATAATAAGAAAGAATAGTCGTGATTTTCGGTAATGGAAGGTAATCGGGAGTAATGGGAGTAAAGGATATTTTTCGTTGTAGATAGTAACTCTTGCTGGCGCTTTCAAAAAGATTTTCTTAGTGCTGCTAATTAATTTATGTTTGAAAATTGCTCTTTCACGAATTCTGCAATTCTATGCAAAGCATGAGCGGTGCGTGTATTATGAAGCATATTTTCAAATTTAACAACGTATAAGCGGCAGCATTACTAACAAATAGTAAACCTTTTTCTTGGCTCACAGCACCTTCGAATATATCATCAATGCTGCTATCAATGGCATCAGCTATTGTATTTGCATTTACCAGTTCAACTATTTTGGCCGCTATCAAGTGCAGTATAGTTGGCTGATCAGCTTGCAAGACACCTATCATAACATGAATCATGCTCCTGCCTAATATATTCATGGTCTCATTTGTGGTAATCCAAAAATAGTTGTCTCCCACATGTTCCCGAGTTTTATACTTTACATGAGCATATATTTTTGGAAGATAATTTTTGCGAAAAGTTGATTCATCACGTTTCACTGTATATTTTGCAAGAAATTGTCTCTAAATTGGAATTTCAAGCTTTTGAAATGGAATATTCGCAGCCACATGTGCTTCGCAAAGATCGCTAAAAAATTATCAGCTGACATATATGGATTCTGGTGGATTCTAATTTTCAAATGATCTACCCATCTTTTTTACACATTTTAAAGAAACCGAACACAGATTGCAGTAAATCTCAGTGTTATTAACAATTGTGAAGCAGTCATGATTCTTAATCCAAGAAGTCATGATTTCTTGTCTAGGACGTTTGTGAGGGGGCATAATAATTACGGGAAGTGAAGAATAATATGTATTACTAAAGGTACATAAAAACAGCGGTAACTTTTCTTATAGTCTGGCTGTTGATTTTTAGATATGTATGTTTTACACAACATCATTAAAAATTAAAAATCAATGTTGCCAGACGGTTTGGGTTGGCCATAATTTCCGCCAGACACTTTAAAAACCTACAAAAAATAATGTCAGTTTATTTATCTTGATTTGCGCATGACGTCACGCAAACTGTGGTCCTATTGGCTAATCGAATTGTGAAATGTATGGTGATGGGTCAATACATTGTGGTTGTAAGTTGGCTGTTGATTAACACACTGGCGATGAATCGCCTGTACTCGCATATCTTCAAAATACATACTAACACTACCCTGTCCAATACATGTTGTTAATCAGATAAAAAATTTTTGAAAAAAAAATTAAACCGACTTCCAATTAAAGGGAACAACCGAAAAACCAGCATACAATAATTTTGCTCTAAAAGAAAAAAATAATCTCTTATTTATTTTATTTCATTATTTCTTACCTAGAACGGATCAAATTTAACTTTCGGGAGTTGGCGTCAAACATTGATATATCCAAAATACAATTCAAAAGAAACAATAACAATCATACACTATTAATACGAAAACAATAAACTACCTGCGGTTTTCATGCAAGCAAATAACACCTATGATTTGCCTTCTTTATTAAAACAACAAAAAACACTCCTTATAGGTTATCTCTAATAAAATATTATGATACTGTACTATTACTATAATGCTGCTATTATTTACGAATATCTTGGATATATCAATGTTTGACGCCGAAAAGTTAAATTTGATCCATTCTAGGTAAGAAATAATGAAATAAAATAAATAAGAGATTATTTTTTTCTTTTTAGACCAAAATTATTGTATGCTGCTTTTTCGGTTGTGGCCTTTAATTGGAAGTCGGCTTAATTTTTTTTTTCAAAAATTTTTTATTACATACTTTTAACTGTTTTGTTTGCGTTCATATTTTTAGTTCATAACGGGTAGAACAACAAAGGTGGCCGCCCGTATGAAAAAAAAAAAACCACATGCACATGCACATTGCATTTTTAATTCTTCGATTCCCTTGTCATTCAAAATTAACTTATTTGCTTTTCGCATAACCTATGAATAAATTAGGTACCAATTTTGAATTGAACATATTTTATAATTAGAACAGGAAAAATAATAATACAGATTCACCTGTCGTAAACCTCAATTTCTGTACTAATCTTCTTCTTTGAATAAATAGGATTACGACTTTCGATTTACTAAATTTGAAGTATATATTTTCTATTTCTGTCCCCGAAACGTCAAATTATTTAATGCACAAATAACATTTACATGAAATATTTTTGTAGCAACATTTTTTTTTTAGTTGACTCTGTTCTCGTAATGCTAGCGAACATATTTTTCGACGGTAAAAATGCGTACAGTTTACTTTATGTGACCTCCGACAACAGATTAAATAAAAGAACACGACCAACCCCTATGACATCACTTATAAGAATCTCCGCTTGGTTGCGCCTAATTCTTCGCGTCGGGCATCGCCTGCTTGTTGGGTTGATAACACCCATATACCACTCATACAATAAGAAGTCGGTTAGCCCAGCACTAATTCGATATCGGCTCAAGATGATATGGGACCATTCTGGATGTACGCTCTATTAAATGCACCCAGAATCAGTAAAATCGGTCAACCCGTTGAGTAGTTATGCGCGAACAAACATAAAAAAACATACACCACGAATTGATAACCTTCTCCTTTTTGGAAGTCGGTTAAAAATAAGTAACGTCTGGCGGCCCTGGGATCTTACTCCATCAGCACGACTCTGTGCGTGCGGCGCTGTGACGCAATAGCGGAAGCCGTTGATCCGGCCACTGGTTATGAGTCCAGAGACCGGATTATATGTTTTTGCATATCGATAACTATAAACGGTACAATTAAATGCTTTAAGATCTACACGAATTAGGGTAAATAAATGCGTTTAGCACTAATTTTATTTTATTTACCCTAGTTCGTGTAGATCTTAAAGCGTTCAATTGTTCCGTTGATAGTTATCGCTATGCAAAAACATATATTCCGGTCTCTGGACTTATGACAAACCTTGTATGGATTATATAGTTGTTTGAAATGTTCGTGTATATTTTTACATTCTTCATCGTTTGATATTCTTTCCTCATTGGTTTTTATTCCACTTATCTTATTTTTCTAGGTTTTATTCTGTTCGCTAATTTTTTATAAAATAATTTTGTTTGTCTTCCTGATTTTTTTCTCTTTGCTATCGTTAAATTTTCCTTTTCACTTTTCAGATTGCTTTCTTTTTCGTATTCCTTCTCATACTCGTTCCTATTTGTTCTTATCCACCTCCGCTCTGCTTCTATTTTTTGCAGCATATCTCGGCATCCTTCATTGTTTCACTCACTTTTGCTTGTTCACCCCTGTGTCATTAATGATTTTTATATGCTACTCTATTCTAATTCTTTGTCCGATGCGGCAATGCGTTGATGTGTATTATGATTGTGTATTATGTTGCTTGAACAAATCTAAATCTTGTGTTTGCTTTATTTAGCTTTTCTATGTCCCATTATGTTTTGTAACCTTGGTTTCTAATGACCTTTTAACTTCTTGTTTTAAAAATTTCAACTACCATAAAATTTCTGCTCATGCTGTATGTTCTTACATTTGTTTTTGTTGTTTTCTTCTTGTGATTAATGTGTGATCTATTTGCGTTCATATTTTTTGATCTGGGGTGATTCATGTTACTTTGTAATTTTGAATTTAGTATGGCTGCTGAATTGTATAATCTTTAACCATTCTCATTTGTTTTTCATCTAACGTATGTTTATCCGCCATATGTTTAATGTTCATTAATCATTTTTTAAAAGTTTCTTAACTGTATTTTATTTTCGAGTCGATGTAGATACACTCCCAGTCGCGGAAGTTGGGACAGTTAATATTTTTTCAATATAAATATTTAATTTGCACAAAAATAAAAATAAAACACAAAATCAGTTATATATAACAAAATATTGGTTTATTATGACAAAATGATAGCAAATAATAATATTTATCAAATACAATCATTATACTTTCTTCTCGTCAAAGAATCCTCCTTTTGCATTCAATACAGCTCGAACAACTCTGGGCATTCTTTCGATAAGTTTTGTAAGTGTGTTGGGTGGTAAACTGTTCCATTGTTCTTGTAAAACTTCCCAAAGGTGTTGTTTCGAAGTTGGAGCAACTTTTCGTACCTGTCTCTCTAGCTCATCCCACAAGAGTTCGATCGGGTTAAGATCGGGACTCTGTAGAGGCCATGACATTATTTGCAAGGTATTCTGTGTTTGTTGTGTATTCAAATAATCCCTACATACTAACGCAGTATGTTTAGGATCATTATCTTGCATGAAGGTGAAATTCTCCCCTATCAATCGCTGGCCAGAAGGTACAGCATTACGCTCTAGAATATTTCTGTACTGTTCTTTTCTCATAATACCTTCTATCCGAACGAGATCTCCTACTCCTACGTACGAAAAACAACCCCACACCATAACTGAGCTACCACCATGTTTTACAGTGGGTGCTAGACATTCGTGAAGCATTTTTTCTGTCTTTGATCTCCGAACATAAACTCTTCTATTTTGTCCAAACACTTCAAACTTGGATTCGTCGGTCCAAAGCACATTTTTCCACTCCTCCACCGTCCAATCTCGATGTCGTTGGGGCCACTGTAATCGTTTTAAACGATTGGTTCGCCTTAGTAGCGGTTTCCGTACAGCAATTCGTCCGAATAGGTTAAAACGATTCGCTGATCATTAACGTTGGTCGTAATACGAGACGGACCTGGTCGATCACGGTCATTTGAACTTTCCGTTGTACGGTACAGTTTTATAATATTGGCTACACTAGATTTTGCCAGATGCACTTTTTCGCCAATT
Source organism: Chrysina gloriosa (assembly GCA_038088585.1). Lineage (NCBI taxonomy): Eukaryota > Metazoa > Arthropoda > Insecta > Coleoptera > Scarabaeidae > Chrysina > Chrysina gloriosa. The sequence goes on from CM076092.1 coordinate 30,439,160, forward strand.
TGTCGAAGAGAATACCCTTCTTTATTTCAACACTGATCGGTTTTCCACGCGGCATTTTCACTGTTAATGCTTTCAAAATTCGCCCACTTGCATTTCGCGCGTACACGAAGACGTTTAGAAGTAAACTGAATGGCCCGAGGTACTAGAGGGGTAGGATAATACCTTGATGACCATAAAATCGTTCTTGGAAATACCCTTGTAAATGTTTATGACACATAAGGGCATTGTAATACTACTTGAATATTTCTTGCGGTAATACTATGAAATCATTATATTGCGATTATTAGGGATTTTTGTAATTAAGATGAAGTTCTATTGTAAATTCCATTACTGCAGCATTCCTAATAATGCTGTATGATCCACTAACCAGTAATAATTACTACGCAGTAGAATTCTCAGTATTGTGTAAGACTTTGAATTTTTATTGCACAATATCCTAAATTTAACGAGGTGTCCCAACTACCGTGACTGGGAGTGTACATATATACCGCATTTACTTCAGGAATCCAAGGATAACAGATAAGTTGTATTTCTCTTATACCCGTGTGTGCAAGGACGACCTGAAACTTTGTGGTCAGTAGATGCACTATAATTTAAGAATAGCTCTAATTTAGGATACGCAATATATATATATATATATATATATATATATATATATATATATATATATATATATTCTAATAATTTACTAAAGACCTTAACATTCCGAAAGTGCAAAGAAAGAGCTAGGAGTTCGCTATATTTTAAACCTGAAATAATATATAATAATTGCTGAAAACCTGTTTGAAACATTGCAGATTTTGAAGGTACTGCTACATTTTTTTAAAATAACATTCTTTATTTGTTGGATATGCTTGGTACAATTTTAAAGTATAATTTAATTGAAATTATCCTTGAGTACAACTATTAAACAAGACGAGTGCGGGCTAATGCATCAGTATGCATTGCTCAAGCTTATTATACAATCTCACGTAACCAAACTTATTATTATAAAAGTTTCTAAGGTTTGTTACGCTTCAGTGTTCGATATTGACAGCCTGAGTTCGTATTGGGCAACGATAGTGTTCGGACGTGCGCTCTGAATTTCTTGAAGTAGCGGAGATATCGTTATATACGATACCCTGTGGTGAATCTGTCTTACCTTTATCCTTGTTCCAATTTTTTTTTGAATATGAACATTTCCTTTGATTCCTCAATTTCTGTTTTTTGCTTTTCATTGAATGGATGTTAACAAGGGGGAGCGAGCTTCCCCCAATATTTATTTAGTAATAGGGAATTAAGTTCACTTCCCGTTCCAGAAAATATTATTTCAAATTCAGATATTATGGACACTTCAGATTTGCCTCAAAAATATATTTCTCAGATTCGGTTCCCCTATTACAATGCCTTGAATCAAAATTAATTCAGGTAACGATCTCTCCATTTTATCTCAGATCGATATTCCTCTTTCTTTGTTACCGGAACTACAAAAAACTGTAGATGATGGTTTTTACTTACCTAATAAAAACCAGAACGTGGCAGATTTATCCGAGGCCATTCCGATCAATAAAAAAGTCTTAAGTTTAACTTCTAAAATTATTAACGTTCTAAAGAACTAATTTAGATCTAGTAATTATATGCAAAATTTCGAATTAACTGATTTGTCTCCTTTCAATGTCTACTTAGAATCTACTGACGGCAATGCGGGTCAGATTCGAGATATGGAAATCGGAAGATTAATTCTTAATAATAAAGTTGAAGGTGTTAGAAAAATTGAAAAAGAGGTAAAAACAAACTTTGCATTGAGTTTGCTTCCCTAAAATCTGCTAATAGTTTCTTATCCTCGGATTTCGCCGCTCGTAATAAATTTAAAAGTTATATCCCTAGGAACACAATCTCGTGCAAGGGCATTATTAGACAAATTAATCCAAGTATGTATATGCAAACCATATTTAATAACCTTAAAACATGCGATGGCAATTCGGTATTAGGGGTGAAACGTATCCAGAAGAAAAATTTCTCGGAGGATAATAAACCGTTTTTTACAAATACAGCTTCCATAATTGTTACTTTCCGAGGCAAATCTCCGCCTCAATATGTAACTCTTTTTTGTAATGTCAGAATTCCAGAGGTTTATATTTCTCCCGTTATACAATGTTGAAACTGTTGTAGATATGGCCATTTTGGCTCTCAATGCAAATCAAAATTGGTTGTCCAGCTTGTGCTAAAGATCATGCACTAGACTCTTGTGAAAACAAGTCAACTCCTTCATGTGTGTTTTGTAAACAGAATCATCTTCAAACTGAACAGGGTACTCCTGCAAAGAAAAGAGTTTGCCCTGGATTTGCTTACCAATTAAAAATTAAAATCTGCATGGCAACTTATAATTATTCTTTTTTCGAAGCAGCACTTCTTTGTAAAAGTGATTTCGCCCATCTTCAACATTCGGAATAGTCGATCCTACAGGTTAATAATGAGAATTTTCCTAACTTGCCAAATTGTAATACACCACCTATAATTGCTTAAGCTCAATCTTCTCCTACACATAAGAAAATCTTTCTCTTAATTGGTTCAACAAAAGAAAAGCTTCTCTCCTCATAAATCATCTACTAAGACGCAGCAACAAACCATAAAACGTAAAAATTCATATGATCAAGATTTTATTATTAACAATAATGGTAGAGTTTCTAATTCTCCCATTCCCACCTCCTATAATCATTCTTCATTTTACTTGAATAATAATACTCATGCTTCTGTCTCTCTTAATGACTTTCTAAATGGCAACCACTTCATTAACTCTCTCAAAGAGGCTTTTGTCTCAAACAAGGATTTGCTATTAAACTTTTTTAAGGAATTCATCCCATCACGAAAAATTGTCATGGCTTACACAGACCCAGGAAACACAAGCACAAGTGCACTAGATATCCTCCTTTGGAACATGCATAGTTACTCTAAAAACAAAGCAAATGTTTTTCATTTCTTAAAGACTACTCAATTAAACCAAATTTTATCATACTTACAGAAACTTGGTTAAGAGAAGGTAACTTTATTACATCCCCTGGTTATAATGCTACTCATAATTGTTCCACTGATCCCAGGGGGCACCTCTATTTCAGTTAGGCCAGGTATTAACTATTCGAGCTTTGTTCCCAACTGTCAACTTCCTGATAAATGTCATTTCCTAATTCTAATATCTAGTGTATTGAATATAATTGCGGGTGACATTTCTCCTGATACTGAACTTTCTTCTACTCAATGGCATAATATTCTCTCTCTTGTTCGCCCTCCTTTTAGCTTAGCTGGTGACTCTAATGCACACCACTATTCTTGGGACAGTCTTTCCAATAATCGCCGAGGTAACACTTTGTCAAAAGTATGTGAAGACTGACAGTCGGTGAATATTAATGACGGTTGCTCCACTCTTTTACTCCCTCCCAACTCTAATCCAAGTATTATTGACCTTGTCTTTTGCTCTGATGACATTGCTTTATCTTCTTCTTCCAGAACTGGCGAAGATACTCTAGGCAGCAATCATTTTACTGTCCATATTTGTATTAACTCCTCCATTTCTACTCTGAATTTTAATGTTTAGTCTCGTAAACGCCAATACAATTGCGCTAAAATTAATTGGCATCTCTCCGCCTCAGAAATTACCATTGGCTTTGGAAGAAAAGGTCCATCCTCTTATGAGGATTTTGAAAATCTCATTATTCTTTCGGCTGACAAGTCCATTCCTAAGAGGCGTCTTTATCATCATCGATATGATCCCTGTCCGTGGTGGGATGAGGAATGATCAACAATAGTTAAGCTGAGAAAATTACTAATCAGGGAATTTAAGCGCTCGGGCACAATGGATTCTTTCTTAATAGCAAAAAGATACATTGCATTATCCAAAGTCGTTCTCAACAAGAAAAAGAGATCTAGTTTTAAAAATTCTTGTAATTCCTTGAACAGAACATCAGATATTAGCAACGTTTGGAAATCTGTTAGAAGATATTCTAAAGCTTGCTTAGTTCTCAAATGAACTATTCTGCTTTTTAATCCGCAATGGGAGGAGGAATTTCTATCTACTTTAGCTCCTTGCTATGTTCCTGCTTTTAATGAGGTCTCGCTGGATACTTTGGATAGTGGAAATACGCTATCCTCACCTTTGTCTACTTCCGAACTTCTCAACTCCATTGCTGAGGGTAAGGATTCTGTCCCTGAATTAGATAGAATTTCTAATTCAATGATTAGTCATTTTCCTGAGGTAGCTTTAGATTTCCTTCTTAATTTTTTAAAAATATTTTGTGTGGTCGCTCTCTTATTCCTAAAGCCTAGAAATGTATAGCGATTTGTCCTATTCTTAAGCCTGGCAAGGATTCTTCTGTTTTCAGTAACTTTAGACCTACTTCCTTACTCTCCTGTTTAAGGAACATGTTTGAGAGACTTTTGAAAAAATAGAATAAATTGGTGGTGTGAACGCCACTTTATTTTTGATCACAGTCAATTCGGCTTCAGATCTTATAGATCTACATTACATTGCACCACCATTTTAACTTCTCACATTTTGTCCGCTTTTTCTAAAAGGGAAGTGGTCTTGGCTGCCTTGTTAGATATTTCAGCTGCTTATGACAATGTGGTTATTTCTATTCTGATACAGAAACTACGTTCGACGAGGCTTCGTCTTACAATTATAAATTGTATCAAGCAACTGACTTCTGAGAAGATTCTCTCTATAAGAGGCTCTCCACTGTGTAGAACATCTTTTACGGGTTTACCTCAGGGAAGTATATTAAGTCCGTTGTTATATAATATTTATATGTCGGGTTTCGAAAAATATATTAATCCCAATATTAAATGTCTTCAATATGCAGATGATATAGTCATTTACGCCCACGGTAATGATCGTTCGCTTGTTTGGCATCAAATGAATAACGCCCTAATTGAAGTGGGAGATTGGTTGGACTCGGGGGTCTGACCCTATCTACAAACAAATCCTGTGCTGTTTGGTTTTCCAGAAAGAGAGAAATTTCGCCTCCATTTATTCGTTTACCTTACAAGGATTCTTTTCTCTTCCCAAAGTCATCAGTTCGTTACCTGAGTCTATGGTTTGATTCGAAATTGAACTGGAGATTTCATATTTCTCAATTGGTCATTAATTGCCACAACAATCTTCTAAGCTCGCTCTGTGGTAAGAGATGGGGCTGTGATCCTCAGACTCTGCTCATTCTTTACAAGGGACTGATAAGATCTAGACTTGAATATGGATGCTCTTTGTTTGCATCTTGCGCAAATAACTACCTTCATAAATTAGATATAATTCAATTTCAAAGCCTGAGAATCGTTTTGGGTACTACCAATTTTATCTTCTCTGCCGCCATTTGCAATTATGCGTCTGTTTTCACAGCAGAACTAACTGGCATTCATATTTCTATTATTTATATTCTTTCTACTAAGTTTTTGAATAATGTTATTTTTTCTGATTATAAGAGCGCCCTTATGGCAATTAAAAAATCTTCCTCTTGCAATAACAACCCACTCATTTTTCGAATTAGAGAAATGTTACTGGGTGCTCATTCCAATAACATCAATATTATTTTGTGTTGGATTCCCGGACCCTGTGGAATTGAACACAATGAAAGGGCAGATTCGCTAGCTAAGTCAGGAAGATTCAGGCCAGAATATAAGATTAAAATTGGTTACAAAGACCTATTTCAAGAATTGAACAAGGAGCTCAGGAGTAGATGGAAAGAAGATTGGTTAACTTCTTCTCCACTCCGCGATAGATCTTATTTTAAGGTTCAGTCGGATATTCCCAGCCATCCTTGGTTTTCTGTCGTCTCGTTTGTTAATAGATCTTTTATTACAACGATTTGTAGACTGCGATTTGGCCATGGTCTTTTCCCCTCTCATTTACATCGAATTAATATTTCTGAATCTCCCGATTGTGATTGCAGTGAATTGGGTGTACAATTGTACACTTAATCGTCGTCACATTGATAATTTAATTCAAGGTTTGATTGGGTTAGGGTATTGTCCTCCTTATTCTATTCACTCGTTACTATCATCTTGTAATTTTAAAATATATAAATGTTTGTATGTTTTCTTAGTAAATTATAAAATCCTTATGTAACACATTCCTTTTCTTTTTCTTATCCTTTCCTTTAGGTAGTGGTATATGTTTTTATCCGAAGCTCCATTTCGGTTTGTCCAAAGGGTCGCTGGAGCTCCGGCCCGAGAAAAGTCTCTCCTATATATTTCCCTTAAATTCCTCATCACAGGGTAACGGCTACCCTTTATAATGGTGTATGGTGAATGAAAAGAGCTACGGATAGCTCAAACACCAACTAAAATAATGATAATAGAATAGAATAGACATTCACAACCTTTTTTCTTTTTAGTCTGCAATCTTTGGAACTTGTTTTCTCAGAATGTGTGACATATTTGAGATTAAAAATATAATTTTCTAGCTTGTTCCTATCACCTTTAGAATGTTAATGATTTTATTAAAAGGAATATGTATCATTTTGAGATCTGTTGTGTTCTACAAATTTTCTCTCTTTTAATACTCCAGCAGTAAAATGGTTACTTGGTTCCCTCCATACCGTTGGAATCCAGGTTCTCAACAAATGATTTGTGGGCAACATGTGGCGCCCAAGTTTTATCTTGATCTCCTAGATGAAAACCAAAATAGGCCATGTATGCCTTTTTCACGAATTCACAAATTGGCTTTCTACTCTCTCTTAATATGTATTCGCTGCATATATAACAAAAAAACATCTGGATGATTAACACAACTACGTCTGCTCGTAAAAGCCATGATTTTCATAACACTTCTCGAACAAACACACTTGCAAGAAAGTTTAACTGAATCAAGGGTTGGCACGCAGATATCTTTATTATATATCAGTTATTTATGCAGATATTATTGGAAGGTAAACCTTAAATACCAATTATACCGTTATTTTCTTACATCCTTTATGACGTACATTCTTGAAAACTGTTCATTGCATAATCACATTAAAGCCGGTATTCTTGGAAACTATTGGGGGTAATTAAGTGGATTTGAAATGATAAATAAATAGTTTCTTACCTAGAAAGATTATGGACGTAAAACACAACTGTAGTAAACAACTAGAGTTTAAAAGAAGGTCTGTTCAGAAGGTTTATTGCAGCAATTTTCGGAGTTATTCTAGATGGTGACAGCTGGTGACTCCTGTATGTAGGATTCATTCCTGAATGCAACTACCGATACGCATCTGCGTTTTTTGCGGTACAATGTTTTTTTATGTAAGTGCAAGTTCAGCTAGTTGTATTAATTGATACCCGAGGGTTAGTGAATTTGTTATTAATTTTATCAAAATATCAGCAACTTCACCCAAGTAAAAAAGCTGTTAAACCGGGATAGTACGTAATTTAGGGTTTTCGTGTAAATGTGAAATTATTTTATTTTCTATCAGCACATAATCGTATTACTGTTATTGAACAATTGAAGAAAGAAATCAGAGTTAGAAATTGCAACAGTAATAGCAGGTATGAGGTCCCATACAAAATAACGGGACTGGAGCTGTAACACATGTTGTTTTTAGCTCTTCAATGCATAGGAAATGTATTCTGTTCAGCATAGACTTAATTTTTGAGAAGAGGAAAACGTCACAAGAGTGTGTGTACCGAAGGCCAATGATACCTTTCTGAGGTAAAAACTATTTCACATATGTATATAACTGTATGGCTTGACTTACTTGTCTGGTGCCTGCCTGGTGCAGGATCCATCCGTTTCTGTATAATTGTGATTGTTTCCTGCTGATTCGTTCGCGCACTTTGGCCAAAATTTGAATATAGAAATGTTGATTGCATACTTATCAAATCACACATTTTGACTGAGTGCAAAAGCACGGCCACACTCATACCTCATCTGTTGCTACTCCGTAAAGATAACGTATTGGAACTGGTCACACTTAGGGAGTGTAGGTTAGCACTTCATTTCAGCACAGCATGAGTTCCTGATAACTTTTGGAAAAAGTTATATTTTCTGTAATATCTGAATACGGAATTACTGAAAATGTAATTTGGGGAAGTAATGTAAAGTTATAGAGTACGTGTGTGTATGGCTGTGTATGGAAGCAAGTAGTGTTGGAAACCAGATATTATTGAGAAGTCTAATTGTATATTCTATAAAACAAAAGTAGTTGTACTTTAGGATTATGGAGGTGTTATTATTTCCACGACTTTAATGACTTCAACGACTTTAAGAATACCTTTTTCTCATAAAAGAATGGTTATTATATAAGATAACCCGCCTAGTGGCTGAGTGCTTAAGCATGCGCTTCCAAATGCAAGAAAAAATGCTACTAGGCTTTGAACTCTACACCGACAACCTGCGCCAAAGGCTGGTAACACTACCATAACATCTCGAAAATAATCTTATAGGGTATATTTGAAAAAAATAAGACCATCGCCATCGTCTTTTAAAGCGCGAACTAAGTCGAAACGAATTCGAGAGTATTCTAGTGGCAAAAATAGACAATAGATTTACTGCTTGGCATAGAGCAGTAGCGGATCGCAATTATTAACTTTGTGGAGCTCGATGTTAATGCTAGTCTACCAAGACAAAAGCGTGCGATAAAGAAGAGCAAATTCTAGTTCCGATTGTTAGCTTTAACATTAAATATCCCCAGCAATAAGACAGTACAGTTGGTTCTACGAGAAAACCTTAATCCATATCGTGTTACTAAAGTTCAGCCGCTCTAAGAACACGATAACATGTTTCGACTAAATTTTTGCGACACTAAAGATTCAAGAAGGTGACGACTTTTTAGAACATATTCTTTGGAGCGATGTTTAATAGAGATGGTGTTATTACTACTCATAATTTACACCATAAGGCAGAGAAAATTTCTGGAATATGGTCACCAAAGAAAGTCTCCCGTTTGGCCAGGCATAATAAATCAGAGTCGTTGAACCAATTTTTCTACCAAATCGTCTTGATGCCAGTGGGTTACCATTGACCATACCTCGTAACATGTTTCACATGCATGACGGAGATCCTGCTCCATTTGCTCGTAATCTGAGAGAGTGTTTAGATGAACACTTCCCAAACAGATGGAAAGGTTGCAACGGTCTCATAATATGGCTTGAAAATCTCCCGATCTCACGACGTTGATAAAGTTAGAGAGATAATGAACGCGGCAGTATTAGAAATTACACTAGAAAGGTTCGAACGAGCATTGCAGACGGATTTCAATTCGAACAATTACATAAGTAATAGTATCAATGATTTAATATCAGATAAATAGCCAAAAGTAAATTAATCCTATTATAAAATGCATTGTAGTTTTACATTTTTCAATATGTAGGTACCTATTGTTTTGACAATAAATAATTTCAAGGGCAAATGATATCCCGCGTAATGTGTAGAATTTAAAACATAAAATTAATGCGTCAAATTAAGTTACAAGATGACATGAGGCAAATGAAAGTCAATGAGTGTAAACAAAACAATCCGCGAATAAATTAATTTTGGGACTGCCGACGTACTTATAGCTAGAGGTATCCCAATGCTCAGTTGGCGTTCGATGCGTTCCTCGCAAAAGTAGGTACATAAATATACATGTACTTTACCTAACATATTGACCTAATTTCACTAAAGTTTACATTTCTTTGTTTAAACAGTAAATAAACTTACTTTTGTTTTAATTTGATGCATAAGTTGTGCAAAATACCAAGGTTTTTCACAAGATATGCTTCAAATTAATTTTATTTGCTGTAAAAATAAGTCAATCAATGTAAAACATAACAAAAATTGACATCGCCTATTCTACTTAATTGTTAACATTCTACCTGGCGAGTTGAGAGGCATACGATCGCTTCGTACTTTGTCGTAGATACGACTCAATTGAACCTGCCAAACATATGACCCGATTTTAAGTAGTATTTATATTTTTTGTCTAAACAGTCAACACTGGGAGTTATTTAACGTGACATACGACTTGATAGTGACGTAAAATACGCGAAGTCGAATGAACTATGCGTTCGATGGATGTTATTGTAATATCCCTCTTGAGGTTGCTTGCCACTGCTATTGTTACGGTCTCCTCTTTTGGAGAAAGCACCATGCGGTTACCCGCTGGAGTGTGGACATAGGAATTAAAACAGGCTTTTCTGTTTTATGCCGGTTTATTTGATAGATATGATTACTAATACATTTACAATAAAAGAACATTTCATCAGACAGCTATGATTGACACACTTACTATATAACATTTCTACACACAGATATGATTGACACTCACAATAAAAGAAACGATTATAAATCATCATTTCAAGGTCAAATTTTTAAGATAAAAAAATGTATCGCAACATATGCTTATAATGTGTATCACGTCTGGCGTGTACTGTGTTTTAGCCCATTTGGCTTAACGCTTGCATCTTGCATTTAAGTCGGGCGGTGAACGATGGTCTGTTACTTGAATTGGAACAATCGGATGGTTGTCGCTTCGGAGAAAATTAAAATGTTATTTGCGGCTAAATGTTTTAGAACACGTTTTGTCCAAAACAGTTCAAATATTTTGTCTTTGCGTTTGTCCTAAACGTTCTAAAGACGCCAGCCGCAAATGTTTTGCGCCTAAGCGCGGCAAAAACGGCGAAACAGTAACATACATGTCTCTTAGCACGGAGACGTTGACGCACGTTTGTCTTAAATGTTTAAATTCATTGACGACCGAAAGGGCTATACAAAATTTTATGCGGCGGGCGGTTGCCCTGGTCTGTTAGACGCTAAAATGAAAGAACGTAAGTTCGTATGGTTTCAAAGCACGTTTGCCCCTAAACGTGTATCAGCCTTAAGCCGGATGGCGGTCGCCTGTACGTATGCGGTAGTTTACCGTACGAAGAAAGACGGACGGATCTTCTTCGGTTTCGTTAGGAGACTTGTACGTATAAGCTGGTTTACGTACTTAAGCACTATGAGATGCAGACCTGAACGTCGGGGAAGGCGGGTCAGTTCAACCGACGTTCGAGTGATCTTATACTCAGCTCGCAGTCCCTGATCTGCTATGTCTGCATTCATATCTGTGTGCTTGCCTTCCTATAGTACCGACGAAGCCACAGAATGTTTATTTGAATGATTGGACGATTCCTTCGAAAAGAGGCCTAACGCAATGGGTTACGGTGATTCATTGACGATGATGATTGACTTGTATTCACCGACGCTGACATTCGATACTTTCCATCATCGCGCGGTTAACCGACCGAGTATGCCCGTACGTCTGAATGTAGAATATACGCACGCATTGTCGCTAGCGTTTGACACAATATAAGCACTTACAACAGTCAAAACAGGAGATAATTTTAAATTTTGTACATATACGATACATGTAACATATATAACACAAAAAATTGAATATAGGTGTAGTTTTTAAAATATAATCGTAAAAGATAAAGTTACTGAAGTTGAGAAAATTGGAAATCTTGATGTATGGCAAAGTTTCATACAATATTACATATATATATAAACAAAAAATATATCTTGAATCTAAAACTAATGTCTTTAAGTTTTTAACAGCGATCATTTATGTTTTTACGTCTAAATAACAAACATTGTACTTAAAGGTATCGGAGTTCAAGGGTACTAAAAATCTTTGATGCAAATATTGAAAAAAATAATTACGGCTTTTGCTGTGATAGGAAAATGCGAATATAAGAATACGTTATTGACTTAGAAAATTATATATTTCCTGATGCCGATGGTTGGACGGCTTGATCCCTTGTGCCTCTAATGAGAAGCCGTCTCTGTCATAGCAAACTAAATTCTTGTTGGTCTATTGTCTGCCATATTTGAACTAGAGTACTCTCTAAGTCGTTGGAGGTTCTAAAGGATATCTAACAAAATATTAAGTTATTGTCGTTTTCAATTATTTCAAAATATACGAATACGTTTTTCTCGAAACCTTTGAAGCTAGCATTTATTGTTTACATGTACTTTTCTACTGTATTTGGAAATAAATTTTAGAATTACTTTATACAACTTGTCAGTGGGCGGAATTGTAAATTGGTAGATTTATAACCCTGGTGTGCAATAATAATAATAATAATAATATATATAAATCTAACATTTACGTAGGCTTTATATTCGCATCTTGCAGGTTTACTACCAAATACTCCACTTACTTGGGACTGCATACTTTGTCACTGGACAAATAAAATAAATTGATACTAAATAGTAATAATAATTAATTTGCTGTGTCTCAATTTTTTGCATTCAAAATCAAATTTGCGATTTACATAAAGTAAAGTCGATTTACAATTTATTGTATTTACACAAGCTTGTTTTACGGTAATTAGACAGAAGCAAACCTACATTTTGTAATCACGTTTAAGAAATTTTATATAGAATTATGATGTTTTTTTAATCCTTGCGGTATTAAAACTACTATATATAATAAGTTTTAACTTATGTATGCGAAGACGCGTACAAACTTAGAGTGTTTTTGTGCGCACGAACGCCCGTATTAAAAGTTGACGCAAGAATGTGCGTGGGCACAAACTGTTCTTGTCCACAAGAATGCTATAGTCAGTATGAGTCTTAAAAATCCACATTTTTTATTTCTTATATGCCGTAAATTGTGCTTTCAGGCTCAATCTATCGCTGACAGTTTCACAGTTTGCTTGGGAAGTTGGTTGGGTATTCCAGGATTACCTATGGTAGTATCCTTTTTAGTTTGATATTCCAACGCAGGAGCTTTTACGTAGACGAATATTTTCTATACCTATGTATTGTACGTACATGTGCGTTACAGTAGTAAGTTTATATAATGATACCATTACTGGAATCATCACTCCAATTCATATGTGTATACAATAAATAACTAATAGATGTGCTTCATTAGCGGAATGATTTAAATGCTTTCTATACATTATATTAAATTATTTCCATCATGGTCAGAAGTCATTTATTTGTATTTGAATATAATTTCTTAACATATTAGACATTGTATAGGCAATGGGATCCTTCCACTCCTACTCAACTAAAGAACAGACAGGTTGGTTCTAGAGAAAGCACCCTACCTTTAATAGCGGGTTTAAAAAATGATCACCAAGGTCGTAGAATTATTTCTTTACCACTATGGATCTCTTTGCAAGCTTTGGGAAAAGAAGGACTTTATTCTAGGATTAGAGATAACTTTTTAGCAAGTGAAAGGCTATGGGCCGCTGTAGACGATGTATAGGCATGTCAGAGTACTGGTAAGAACTTTAGTATGACTCATTATTTTTTATTTTGTTATATTAATATATGCATATAGTGATGAATAATTAAACTACTTTCTGTTATTATTGTGCACCACTTCAAGACATAATCCACTATTTTTTGTTTTAAGTTAATTGTACTTATTTTTGTAGAGTCAAAAGCCAGGCGGTGAATCGGGAGCGTACACAGTTTCAGAACTAATTTCAAAATCTGCAAATATTCCAGTAGGTTGTTGATAATAATTTGAAATATTATGTACAATAAGGATTGCTTTAGTTGCTGTTTGAAACAACTGCTTGTTGTGTAGTTTTTCAATTTATACCAGACGTGAAAGACGGAGAGCAGTTTGGCAGAGTCCCACCTTATTACGACAAATTAAATTCGTGGTTAGGGCAAATTCTACAGTTGGATGCACCGCAGGTAGTGTAAACGTCTAATATCCATTTATATTGTAAACTGCCATAAACTTTTTGTTAGGTACCATTGGATATATGTGAACTGGAAAATGTAGGAGTTGTCTTAAGATTTTGTCCATTTGAATTAGGTTGTGGACAACAACCTAGCGTAGAAGAAATACAGGGCTTTGTGCAATGCTTAGAACAACAATTAGTTATTCTACGAGCAACTGTCCAACACAAAGAGGCATTTACAAAGTTAGTTGATGCGTCACCTGTACTGAAACTTGTAGAATTGCCAGAATGGGCAGGTAAGATTATTTCCAAACTTTGCTTTTATTCTATTTAGTAAATTTATCTTGTATTTGATATATACTTATTTTTAAAGGAGAACAAATAATTTGATCGTTTCTAACTAGAATTGAAGTTTGCAAAGATATTTTCAGGGAAATTGTCTGGAGAAGGTACATTTTCCATGCAAGGCGCTGACAGTTTTCTGTCCATTGGGATACATACAGCCTTGACCATAAATATTTTCTATCCTCGCAAAAGCCCGGTTTATTGTTCCTACTGAATTTTTAGTCGGAAAAGTACCTATAGTAATTTTGGGAAACGTCATGAAAATAAGATTTTAATGAATGTAGTTAATGATATGCTGATAATCATTATTTCATGGACTTAGTGAAACGGAATGCGGTTAAATTATTTTAAATTTAATATGATCTGCGATATAAATCTCAAAAAAGAATAGATGTGCACGCAATACAGTGGGATACTCTCTGAGGCAGTATCAAGAAATTGGATGATACTCAAAACGACGAAGGATCTGACAAAACGAATAACATTTAGTTTTATTTTACATCTATATTACGCTTATATCAAGAGGTGTCAAATGCTTATGGGCAAGGCTGTATATACGAACTTGTATCAATATTTCATGCTGCACAATCAAAAACATTATGAGTAGATAATCTAGTCTTTCTTAGATGGACTTTTGTTGTTTCTATTCAATTTCTCTGGGTATTTATGTTTACATAAAAAGGATACTAAATATATTAAATGTAATTTTGAAATATAATATGGTATGATAATGTGAAAATCCCCAAATTGTGCTCTTGGCAAGTTTAATTCTGCTGCAGCTTAACATGGAAACAAAGAACGAGAAGTTCCAGCTTAACATGGAAACAAAGAACGAGAAGTTCCAGATTAACATTTATTAAAAAAATTTACTGTACTACTATCAGAGAGCAGAGTTTGTTCGATTTTCGCCAATTTATTAAATAATAGTTCAGAAGGAAAATTGGTTTATTTTTTAAACGAATTTTCCTTTCCTTAATCCACCGGTATTTTGCCCAGCAAAATTCTGAACTATTATTTAATAAATCGGCGAAAATCGAACAAACTCTGTTCTCTACAGTACTTAGCCTCTTTGAAACCATAAAGTATTATAGTTGAGGCAATTTACATCTTATAAGCAGGTAAAGAAAAATATCCAGGTCAATTTACACATAGAGGTAGATCCTTTGGGTCATGTAAGATTAAAATATAACGGGCAATTTACATCCGCTCAATTGTAATTCCGCATTCGGCGGACACTTCTTTATTGGTTTACCACCATATTTGTTTTGGGGAAGATATGGACGGAATTGTTTTTGTTTTTGCGATTCGCCACTTGTGCAGCTCGCCGATATGACATTACGTGTACTAGATATATGAAGTGGTACTTAAAGAAATGAGACAGATTTCTTTTCACTTGTTTTATTCCAATAACATTACAATCCAACATTGCCTCCTTCAAAGTAACTGTTCTTTCACTCCTGACACCACTACTGGAATTCGGATACTGGAATAGCCTTCAGCTGGCCGGTTATATTAAATATTTTATGAAAATGTTTAATCATTTTCTTACCAAGTGAAATGATATTTGCTGACCGAGATCTAATACCACTTGAAAATTCTATTTTTGCGTATGTTTTATATAAAATAAATAATTGTTTTTTAATCCGATGTTGCGCTTTTCTTCTTCTCATTTTGACAACAATTGCAATAAAATTTTGAAATTAATTTGTAATAAATTTTCAGATGTGGATGTTAATTTTTGTTGTGAATTGTGCATATGTAATTTCGTCCGAGGAGGTACTTGAGGTCTCTATCTGGTGCACTAGCAACATTTAAACTAATTAAAAATGCAACCTTATCTTCTTCGCAGTTTGCAGAACCTGGAGGTTTCATTAAATTATTTATTATGTTTAACCGAAAACTGGTTCTAAATATTCTGGCAGTTGGATTTCTATTTCAGCCTCCTTTTGATCTAATGATGGAAAAATCTCTAAACAGTCAAGATTTAGTCTGTATATTAACCCTTTCATGCCCGAATTATTTATTATATGTGTACAATGTTGCCTATAGGGAACTGTGGGCATGAAAGGATTACAATTGGGTTAACATGGATAAGTTCTTCATATACTTGTTCTATTGCATTTAATGTAAGAATAATCCCATCAAAACAAGGGGAGCGCCAACTTCCTTTCTTATCAATTCATCTTAAATTTTGAAATATATCATTATTTTTAGTTATTTCTGCTGTATCTTGCTTTGAATTAAAATAATTTATTATTTAAATTAATATCTTTTTAAATTTTTATTCGAATTGTTGAATAATTTATCTAAGAAATCTTAAAACCTAATAATAGTGTGCGACGATCTTTTCAGATTTTATATCTAGGGCTTGAATTCTGATTGGCTATTATAAAAGTGCGAGGAGAGTTTTTTTTCAGGCAAATCTGTCGGATATCTTAAAGCAGCCTCTTTATATGCACTTGAAAATTCACCAACATATTGTGAATGCCAGTTCGTTACTTGTAACGAAAAGACCATCCACGAATGGCCGCTTTCTACTTTATCACTAGTCGTTGTAAAGGCTTAGTGCTTTGGCTTGAATTTCCATTTGACGAAGATGCTCGATCCATATTAATAATATCCGCTCCATGTTTACCATTCGAGTTGTTCTTCTTTTGTCACTACTTTCGATAAATAAGAAGCCGTAGCCTTGCTATTTGTACTAATCTTTAGTTTTTTTACTGTTTTCAAAATGTTCTGATCTGTATCTTTATTCATGATATCTTGAATTCTATGAATTGATCTGACACCATACCTCGAAAAGCCCACCTATACTATAATAAAGCCACCAACCTGACTTTTCAGTGTATTTTACATCAAATTCTCTTCGTGGAGGTCAGAGTACATACTGTCTGTCATCGACATTGAAGTCATTCATTTCTCCATGTAACTCCTTTAGAATCTGAACAGAACCAAGGCGTGGATTTTTCTTCACTAGACGCACAATTGTACGATCCATTCTTGGTGTTGGTTTTTGATGTTTCTTTCTTCTCTTTGGAGTTTTTCACGCTTTGTATTGTTTATAGTGACGAACAACATTAAAAGCGATTATTTTAAAACTTTTAAGATGCCTTGGTATGTATCAGTGATCGGCAATGCATCGCTTTTTCGCTATTCATACTGACTCATGAAATTTTAAATATAAGTGAGTAGGCATCATTTAAACTCAACTACTCTGATTTACTCATACTCCCGATAACGTTGATTCATAAGTACAGGTTGCAATAAATATGAATGCGACGGCGACATCATACACATACTATACTCACACTCATAAATCACCTCAGTTTGATTTCTAATGTCAGCAAAATACTGACACTACTTGCATTGATTCAGCTCACTCGACTCATCCATGTATATTTAAAAGTTTAGTCATTAAACAGTTTGCAACCAGTATAAAGTGTATAAAAATATACAAAAGCATAAAATTGTAAGTTTATATAGAAATATTTCGGGAAAATTAATTTTTTTATTATTTATCATTTTTATGAGCAGGTAGTGAAAAATGGATAGCAATAGTGAGATTGAGGAAAAAATAAATAGCGGAGTTTTTCAATTAGTACAAAAACGTAAGGGTAAAAGCGCAATATAATATGAAATAAGCAACACAAATCTACACATATTTCTTTGTTTAACTTTAGTAAAAATACAACAGTAAAAAACGCAACAGAGCAAACACACAACCTCATAATGAGTATATTAATGTTCGTATGCGAACCATACTTATTTTGCATCGTCTATATACTTTGAGTTAAGGAGAGTCGAAATCAACAACGTCATAAATGTTGTTAAGTATGAGTTCGATGAGTACTTCAAACTTTCGAGTGGATATGAAGTTGGACATTATAGTAAGTATGAGTGCGTATAAGTACAAGAAATTAAATCATGATTCAACTCTACTCACTTTTTCACTACTCATTGCTGATCACTGGTATGTATTCTCGCATACCGACGTAACAACTTTTATTTCTTCCCTTATCCAAAAGTAGTTAATACTTTTATAAACTGAAAATAATACCTACCACTTACGAAAACTAGACTCATGGAGTATATTTCGTCTCATTCCTAATATTTGTCCACCTATACTTCTGGAAGAGGCACCTGTACTTTCTTTCCTGAAGAATTTGTTCTTAAAAGCTTTATTTACACAAGTGCTTTTCAATCTACTCCAGGAATAATATTCTTGTATTCTCCAATTCTAATAACTGAAAATAAATTAAATTATATAGATTATCCTTCTGACCGCTACTATACACAAAGTAACTATGCCACATTTGCTTCTAGGTTGGTAAATCGGATTTCGATGGAATAAATCAATTAAAAGAGAAAAGAAAATATATTTGAACTTTTACTTTTTGAATTATTTTGAATTTATACCTAACTTCTCATGATATTTTACAATTACTCTAAAATTGATAAATAGTACTGTACTTCGATAATTAATTGTTTAATTATATTCGCTTCAATGACTACCATTAAAATTTTTATATATAAACTGTATCTACTACGCACCGCAATTTTTTATCCAAGAGTTACACATTTCTCTCTTACAAGGGGATACCGCATAATGTCCATCACGGATTTCGATCCTACTACGTGTGGGTCTTCTTTGAGACCTCACGAAAAAAACACCCGAGTGTTTATCAGATTGGGGCTTCGTTTTGGAGATATTAAATTCCGAAGAATGAAACGCGCAAACCACACGAGTAAGTACCGAATCGCGTGAACAGAGTTACAAAGGCCGCGGTGGCCCAACTTACAAGATGACGTACTGGGATGGTGGAGGTTCTGGTTTCGATTCTTATTGTCTTTATTTTTTTCTTTTTGAAGTGAATGAAGGGACATCGGGCCGGCTCGAGCATAACCGTAAGCATTAACGTAAGCGTAAGGCGTTAAATTTATGCCGACTTCGCTTCGTGTGAAAGACAAAGAAAACAGTGAGTATGATGTGCGAGCGGGAGGCGACAAGTCTGGCGGGCAGAGCAGAGGGGATAGGTGGCGTGCTTGAGAAGGAGAGATAGAGAGGAGAGTATGATGTGCGAGCGAGAGGCGAAACCGAAAAATGTTTTATACAACCTAATCATAATGACTTCCGAATCATCCTAATTTAACGTATAAGAACGAATAAAATAAAACACTATACATAAAATATCCGGAAATGATTTTCTACAACCTAATCCTACTGATTTCCAAATCATCAAAAAACACTTGAAACGAAAACGGGATGACCTCCAAGTAAGATAAACGAGAATTATTGGGTATTCTTCTTCTTCTTCTTCTCGTCAATCCTTATGCCTTCCAGCGTTGGATTGGGTATTCAATAATTAAAAACAATCGAAAACAATTTTTGCTACGTTTCATAAACTTTCATTCAAGGATAGAAAGGCAAAGAAAGAATGTTTCCCTCATCACAAACTTCCATTCGAGGATGAAAGGGCGATTTTGAGTGGAAGGAAATCTGGAGAATGTAAAGCAAATTTAAGGAAAGGTAGAAGGTAATTCGTCATTTGATTGCGAGTCAGTTTTCGTCGCTGCTGCTGACATTCGGTGAGCATGATGATAATTATCGTAAAACATTTGAAACATAAATCAGTTTCGCACCACGAACATTTTATGAAAGGAACTGCGCCTCATTGACATTTTCGTTTCCAAAGAGTCGATGGAAACTTGCTTTCATTTACATTTCGAAAAATCGCTCGGGAATCAGTTTCGACGCAAACCATGCGTATTTTAACATGCCCTCGAAAGCAGGTGCGAGTAACTGATGATGAACGAGGCTATGTATTTTCAAAGAATCTTCAGGAGATGCAATTTTCCGCTGCTCTCTCAACAGTTATAGCGCATATTGAATTTTTAATCAGATTCTTAACTTGCCGGTAAAAGTAACACAGTTGCCAGAGCGGTGTTACTTTTATCCTGCAAGTTACATCCCCATTGCCATTGGAAAACACTTCATCGTAAAGCGTTGTATCTACTTGACCTCCCCACCAATCAATCATAAGGAGGAACACTGGTTTTTTTTGTACGAGGCAAAATTTTTTGGCTCCGTACAAAGATTTTCTTAACGTCTTTGTACATTGTACAATGATTTGTTTTGGGTAGTTCAGTTACCATTATTATGTTGTACAAACTAAATATTTCTTGTAAGATTTTTCTCCGATCTTTGTACATGTACAAAAAGGCTCGTACAAAAAAAAAAAACTGAGGAGGAAATTATCACCTTTCACGTATGGTTCAATGGTCGTGTCCAAAAATATCTTATCTTGCCTTTCTATCCTTAAATGAAGGTTTATGAAACGTAGCAAAATTTGTTTTCGATTGTTTTTAATTATTGGATTCAATACCACTGACGATTTCAGTGAGAAAAAAAAAAGAAAAATTGAAGTTAATAAGAATCGACATCAGAACCTCCACCGTTCCAGCTGTCCGTTCAGCCATCGCGGCCTGTGGAACTCTGTTCACGCGATTCGATACTTACTCGTGGGGTTTGCGTACTTCATTCTTCGGAATTTAATATCTCCAAAACAAAACCCCAATCCGATAAACGTTCGTAGGATTTTTCATGATGTCTCAAAGAACACTCACACGTAATAGGATCGAAATCCGTGATGAACATTACGCGGTGTCCCCTTGTTAGTTCAAAATCGATATAATTTAAGTTTGGATGATGTCGGCGATTTCTACTACATTCTATATAAACTCGCTCTTTATATGTACTCGTATGTATCGGTATCCTTGCAAACGCAACACCTCCAACACTACCGCTCTTAAAGATTGACTGATTTCAGCGCTCATCTTAAAGAGGAATCGTTTCCATTTTAATGCCAGAACCGTTGTTAAGTCTTCCATAAGGATGAGCCATCTGTGTAACTTATCTCTGATATTAGGCATTGATATATAGGCATTGGAAGTGTGCAGTTGTTCGACCTTTACCGAAGGTAGCAGATCCTGAACAATTTAAAGGTTTGAGACCCATAAGTCTATTGCCAGTACTTTCAAAAATTCTTGAAAGGGTTATTGCACTGCAACTTACTGAGTATATTTCTACAAATAATATACTCCCACCTGTTCAATCTGGTTTTCGTGCTGGGTACAGTTGTGAAATCGCCCTATTGAAGGTAACCGATGATATTGTCGGCGCAACGGATAGGGGACTAATCTCCTGCTTAGCCTTATTAGACTACAGCAAGGCTTTTGATAAGGTGAATCATCGTATCCTGCTAGCTATCTTGCAGAATATTGGTCTATACAATGTTTCGTTGTCACTATTTGAAAATTATTTATCCAATCGTAAGCAAGTAGTGTGTACTGGGAATGGAACGTCTGCACCTCTTGATATGGCCCTTGGAGTGCCATAAGGTTCTGTTCTAGGCCCAATTCTCTTCACTATTGGTACTTCCAATTTCCTTTCTGCTGACGACACTCAGTTGTATTGCTCCTTTCGACCAAATGATTGGGCAAGTGCTCTTGAAAATATTAAAACGGATTTAAATTACTTGTACCAGACATCTTCTGGGCATTGCCTTACAATTAATCCTGGTAAATCAAAGGTTATCCTGTTTGGTTCCAAAAAAACTTGTTCCAAAATATCGGCTGTTTTTAAAGTTGAAATTAATGGTGCTGACGTTCCACTTGCGGACAGCGTGAAAAGTTTGAGACTTATTCTGGTTAATACACACAGATATCGGCAGCAGGTTTCCATTTATATTCGTAACGCATATTTTAACTTAAGAAAATTGTATGCTTACAGACATGTGTTTAGTGAGGCTGTTAAGCGAAATCTATGTGAGGCTTTTGTTCTTTCTCAGTTTTCTTATTGCCTTCCTATATATCACTCTTGCTTAGATAGTTTCGCACGAAGTCGTATACAGAAGGTTCAGAACTCGTGTCTGAGGTACATTTACTGTGTTCGTAAGTTCGAACACATTTCACATAGATTGGCTTCAGCGCGTTGGTTGATTATGAATAATAGGGGAGAATTTTATTGCTTGACTTTGTATCATAAGATAATATCTTTTAGGTCTCCGCCTTATCTCTATCACAAGATTACATTTCGTACAGATGTTCATTACCTCACTACCAGGTTTCGAGGTAAAATTTCTCCACCGCCACATAAAACTTCCTTGTTTCAAAGATCTTTTTCTTACCAGATATATACTAAATATAATAGTTTACCGGATATCCTTACTTCTAGAATTTCGGGCGTGTCTTTCAGTAGGATGCTTAAAGGACTTTTCCTATCTGGGGCAGGTGTGTGTGCAAGCGGTTTTTAGTTAATATCTATGTATACTTTTTTGATCATTTAATTGTGCTATATATATTTCCTTTTTTTCTGCTTATTTCGGCAGCTTTTGTTTGTCACTTAGTTACTTGGATTGTATTCGTCTAGATTTTGTTTTTTTTTGTATAGGTATAATGGTTCATCATCGGAATATTTTAGTTATATGCAATTATTTCTCTTTTCCTTGTTCACTATTATTAATTATTTAAGGTTAAGTTGAAAAGCAGCGTTAGCTGAACTTCGCCTTAAGGTTGTGACTTTTACTTTATTTACTTCTGTTATTTTATTTTATTTTATTTTATTTTATTTATTTTGTTTTATTCAGTTTTTGTACTGTTTTCGAAGGGCTACAATAAAGTCATTATTATTGTTATTATTATTATTATTATTATTATTATTATTATTATTATTATTATTATTATTATTATTATTATTATATACAAGATTTGTCATAATTAATGCGTCAAATGTAATTACAAGATTAGACAAGAAGTCAATAGCTGTAAAAGAAAACAAATTATTTAAAAAATTGGGCGAATGAAAGTAGACATCGAGTTATGTATGCATCGTCGATAGCGATAACATTTATATTTCTTTCTCTAAATTGTAGATTCGTCTTTATTTTTCACGTATCATATGTTCAAAGAGTGTCCACAGATATGATTTACAGCCCGTATAGTAAAACGAATGCAAAGCACTTGACCTTGCTTGAGATATGATCCGAATGTTACTAGCGTTTATGTTTCTATGTGTAAAAAATAAATATCGCCTACTATCAGAGATTTTTCGTATGTTAATTATGTAACTTACGAAACTTCAAAAATTAATTAGGGCTTTTGTGTGATAGGAAAATATTTTCTCTTACAAATTTTGTTTTATGTACTTTGAACTTTTTCCTGTTTTAATTTGATGCATAAGTTCTGAAGAAAATGAATATCGTATCATGTGTATCATAAGAATCGAAACCTGGGATTTTGAGGTCCATTCTGATTACATTAATTTCTTTACATGCCTCTGTGAAATGGCATGTTTTCACATCAAAACAACTAATACTCTAATTTAAACCCCTGTAGGGAGAAACTTTATCTGTAGGTAGTGCTGTATCTTATAGTAATCATAATTTACACTATGCTATATGTATTTAGGATATTTTACAACAATGAGCCGACAATATTGATTATTATAGATACAAGCGATTCTAGGTAGACAATCCCCACGAATTACTTTCCACTACTATTGGAGTGTTGCAGAATATGAGTATCTGATGCAAGTAGCACAATCCCCCTCGCTCTGTAAGCAGGGAAATGCTGGGGCCTGTTTGTGGTAGTCGTGCCTAGAACCGTTTGTCAATAATAATAAACATAAGAATGAAAATGCATAGTATACAGGTTTAAATATTAATTTTGCTTTAAGGTCTCGGCGGCGTTCGATATGCACCAGAAGGTTGGGAACAGCTTCTAACAGACCAAGTTAAGGAAGAATTAAATAATTTGAATATGGCGTTGGTAGATACTTTAAGGTCAACAGATTCGGCATTTTCATTAGGCGAAGGTGCGGATGGTTTAATGTGTGTTCGATTTGGAATGTTGACACCACAGTCTGATGTGGAAGAACTTCTTAATTTGGTTATAAGGGTGGGGCAGTCAGTTGAGGAAAACTCCAGAGTTTTGGATTCTATGGCTGAAATTGTTAGAAAAGGTAAGCGTACATTTAAGAAAACTCGGAAGTAACCTTTGCTTCCGAATGAGACATAGAATGCTCGAATTATTATTGTTACCCTACAGCATAATTTCTTTGATTCCTCTTTCTGTATCAGTTATAAAATTACTTATAACGATATTCTTCAGTCATGCCCTTTTATTGTATTTTGAAGCTTTGTTTTTCGCCCTCTTCTTCTTTTCCCCCTATTGACATCGACATAAGTAATTTTGGCACTCTAGTTTCTTGCATTCTTTCTATATGTGCTCTCCACCGTAATCGGTGTGCTCTTACAATGCTCACTATATTTGTTTTCGTGTACAGTTCCTCCAGCTCTACATTAGTTCTTCTAAACCATACGTCATTAACTTTCTTTCCTGCATATTCTTTCCCACTCACGGCTCTCACCTTTCAGCATTTTCTTTTTAAATTCTTTGTCCGTCCATTCCATGTACTTCTTTTTCTCTTCGTTTATATATAAACCCATCTTTATTGTCACTGCCTCTACTCTCTTCATAACATTTCTTATTTCTTCCTTATTTCTAGCTAATTGTAAGATGACAACATTGTCGGCCAATGCCAAACATTGGCGTCTCCTATACACAAGTCCTGTTCTATTCACTTTTGCATTTCGAAATGCTCTTTCCAGTATAATGTCAAAGAGTACTGGCGACAGTGGGTGTCCTTGTCATACGCCCTCTCCAATGTCAAACTTATTCGATGTTTTATCGTTTACTCTCATCATACCCTGCATATTTTTTAAAGTCATTTTAACTATTCTTATTCATTTTTAACAAGATACCCTGGTTAATTAACCACAGCCGACTGCGTCAATATTAAAAATACTTAATTCGGAATGTATCCACAATACAACGCAGCTAAATAATAAAGAATTTACAAAAATAACCAATTAGTACAATTATGCAGCAGTAACAAGTAAAGTAGACTGGTTACTACTGCTGCGTACGCCGGTAATGTAAGATCCCACAATATTATTTGATGTCCAGTAACATCAGAACCGAATTCCACAAATGCGCTACCCTGATATTGAAACGAACTTTCAAATTTAGTAATTCGATGAAGAGAGGACGTTATACAGTGTCTAAGTGTTAAGCTGAAATGGTGTCCTTACATATATTCTATATCTATTTGTTATGTAAATGTGTAGGAGCTTTATAATCAAATAATTTAAAAAGGAAGCTGAGGTAAGTAAATTTTCTTCGGTACCACATATTTATCCGTTCTCTTTCTTTTAATACTGTGAATGTACCAATTGTGATCAACTTGTACTGCGCTGCAATAAGTAAGATGTGATAAGAGGAGATTATTAGACAATCGTGGTTTTAAGGACGGTGATAATACCTTCCTAATACGTTTCGTATACCTTAAATTGGCATAGACCTTAGCTGATATGTTGTTTACTTGCTTCTCAAAGTTAGGTTTATTGTTAATCAGAATTACCAAACTCTTTCCTGAGTCTGAAAAACTTGTATAAATAAATTTTTACTTGGAGGTTGTGGTAACCAATATCGGACAAAATCCAACGCATCATTAAGACGAGAGTGGACCAAAATGTATAATTGTAGGTAAGGCTCTGGAGGGTCAAAAGGATATATAACTACCGAAATATCGAAAATTTTGTCATTAATACCGGAAATAAGTGATCAATATCTCGGTATATGTGAGAATGGTTTCTATATTCATTAAGTTTTGAAAATAATGTCCTTGAGATGGTGGTCTTTTGTCGCAACATATGATTGGAGAGGATTTCTGAAGCTTTGCATTAGCTACTTTGCAATAATCCGCTCTCTATCTTCTGGTATTGTTTCGAAACAGTAGCAATAGCAGGTCAGGATCGCAAGACATGACAACAACATTCAACAGTGATGATGAAGTTCCCGTGATTCTTGTAGGACCAGTTAGTATCCAGACTAAGTTCTTTCAAGAATTTCAAGAAATGTTTCGAAGTTAGCTGTGCAAGCTACATTATATAGTACTCCCATACCAAATTTAGTTCTACCTTCTTTTCTAGCCACATATGTTCGATGTTATTTCTATTACCTTCAAGTTTAATTTCTTTTTATTTGCATGCATTGCTTTGTTTAATATACTATCCCACACCACGTCCTCTACCATTCCGATCTGTTCGATAGAATCTGTAACCATTTATATGTATTAAATCAGCAATTAGAGAGCTGAGCCAGGTTTCCGACACCGTTAAAACATTTAGTGACGAATCTAATAAGAAAGCATTCACTAAATAAAATTTTGGTAGTAGCTATCTTACATTAAAATATCCGAAAGATACGTTAGACATACATATATGCAAATTAAAAGACAACGTGTCTACCAATAAGTAGCAGATAGAATTATCTATCTCAGTGTCATAATGTAATTCAATTTAAAGTTGATATTGTCATTCAATGTCCATACATTGGACAAGATCCATTTTTTCCTATTCCTTTGTAGATGTATCGTTGTGTGCTAAGATGTTCTGAAATGAAAATTAGTTACTCTTACAAGGGAGATCCCGATCCCGAAAATTCAAAAAATATGAAACTTTGGGAACATGTGGATCACATATAGGTATGTACTACGCATTTTTCTGGAAAAGCGCTCTGGGTGGGTGAAAAAAAAATGGAAATGGAAAATTTTGCATTCGGCCATAACTGTGCATAACTCGCTAACGGTAAGAGATAGAGGAAAAGTTTTAACACAAAAATTGTTTGTTAGAATAAGTTTTATTAAATTGACAAGAAAAAAAGGTATAAACATTTTTAAATATATGTATATTTTTTTTTTTGGCAGGGAAACATCTTTAGGATTAATAATAGGCAATAGAGATTGGTTGATTGTATAACAGACCTGTAGTTGTAGTGTTGGATTTAATTTAAAAACCAATAAAGAATTAATAACCACATTGTAAATTATTTTGCATTAGAATATAAATAAATATAATTTTTGTTTATATTTAAACATATAATGGATTATCCTGCATGGTGGTGAAAGTCCTCAAAGAAATGTTTATAACACAGAAATTTGTTACACCATGCACATTGTACGAACGCATTGCTACCATATGTGTGTTGCGTGAACGAAAAAGTTGCTGGATTTTCAAATTTATTCTGTGTTTGGTCAACGTATCAGCTTTTATACCAAGCATAAGCAAATAGGTCGTAATATTTTGGCGCCGAAAGTTGATTATGAACAAGAGGTTGTAATTTTATAATATGATTGCGTTCATGTAACTGCAGTAGTACAAGATCAGGAGATTTTCTTAAAAGTTTTCAATTTGCGAAAACTATATATACATTGAGGTTGTATAATTGATGTAGTTTTCTTCAGGATCGTTAATATATTCACATGTTTATTGGATGGTATATTGGTTTGTAATGTAACAGGACGGTGGCCGTTCCAAGAGTCTAATAGCAAAATGCCGTGAGTTCCCACGTTTGGCAAATACACATCGATTAACCATTGCTGAAATAGTCCTTTTGTTAACTTTCCAGATGTAGATGGTGTTAAATAAACATTCCACGGTCCAAACAAAGACTGTGATACACGCGGACCGAAATTGCCATTTTACTCTTGTAGGACAATGAATAGAGGTGAGAGTAGTTTTCCGGAAGCTGATATTGTTGGTAGTATGATATCACTATGTGTAGTTGCGAATATAGACCGCGCCACTGCCGTAATAGTTTTGAATCCCTGCACAGCTAAAGTGCGGATGGAATATAGCTCTAGATTAAACCCGCTCTCATCGGCATTGAATGTATTATCTATCCCGATCTACCCTATATGATCTTTCGCACCATTAACGAAAGCTGAAGCAATTTTCTTCAGTTGCTCGGAGTCTGTACCATAGGATCACATAATAAAGTTATTTAGTTTTCTTGAAACTATTTTGTAAGTTCTCTTAAAATTCCAAGCCCTGTTTATTGCTTCTTCCCACCTAGAGAAAAAATAATCTAATAATACTATATAATAATACAAGTAGGAACAAATTGTGGTTATGTCACAATATTACTTCACCATTTACCTGTACAATTGCAGGATATATGACACTTTGCGAAAACGATATTTCTCTTTGGGCAGCAAGAAGGATATTTTTATTATATCGTGCAATTCGATTTTGTTGGTATTAACAACGGGCCCATTATTATTATTGGCAATGAATTACATTTATTATACTTATGGCGACCATTGTCAACACTACAGGTCTGCTATATAACCAACCAATAACTATTACTACTTTCTTAGCTCATTCAGCCTATTTTCTTAACCGAAACGTGTACTATTTACTGGTCTAATGTAGCTTCCTTCGATAACCTACAACTTTTAGATAAGAAACAATCTAATCTAATGACAAAAATGCAGTTAATATTTTTTCCTGTCTACTTGATAAACCTTATCCAAACAAACAATTAAAACTTTTTCTGTATATCTTACCATTAGCAAGTTATGCGCATCGGCAGAATGCAAAATTTTCCATTTACAAAACTTTTTCACCCACACAAAATGGTTTCCCGCAGAAAAGAATTGCGTAGTACATATCTATATGTGATCTACATGTTCCCAAACTTTCGTAATTTTTTGAATTTCCGGGTTCGGGATCTTCTCTTATTAGTCTGACACTCCCTTTGGGTATCCCCGGTATGTATGCCCTCTCCAGTTCAGCCCCAGAGTTCATCGAGAGCGCACAATCTTTCCTGCCAGGTCAATGTGTCAACTTTAGGGAAGGAAACAATGCTTAGCCAGTGTATATATAATCAAAACTGTAATACCGTTCCTGGGGTGGAACTTTTAACTGTTTCAAAATTTCTTCTATTGCTTCTCATTTTCCGCCAAGTTTTTGTTTCTCCTCCATGTTTGTTTTAATTTACCTCTATTCTTATTTTCTATAAACTTTTCTCCCATACCCCTGTCACCTGCCTTGATGTTTCCATTCGCTACAAGTGGTCCCACCATCCTAGTTATCGTTTTTCGTTGCGTTCTAATATGGATTATATATTTATTTGTTCTCTTATATCTTTATTTTTCAGTGTATCCAAATGTCATTGCCTGTATATTGATTTATTAATTTATTAAATATGTTTATTTTCATCTTTCCTGAGATCTCTTTTTTATTAGTAAATTTATTATTCATGGCGTAATTTCAATGTCTTTTCTAATCTGTTATTTATTTCTACTTTCTTTATGCCACTACATTCTATTTCTCCTCCTACATATTTAAATGTTCTCACTTGTTCTATATTCATTCCTTCTCTGATTATGTTTAGTTGTTTCCTTCTTTATCACTGCTTTGCAATTCCTCAGCTGCCATGACTACAATTTCATTAGGAAACGTTCTTTCTGATATATATATGTCTACTTTGTTTTAGTAGTAGCCGATGTTAATTTTTTCGTATTTAGAGTGTACTTCTTGATTATCTCGTTTATGAATACTGTGATAATGATGGTTTTGCCTCCCCTCCAAGCCTTCCTTCCCGTCTAAGATTTTTATTTCTTTTAAATGGTTCCGATATTCAATTATTTTTAATTATGCAATTTGCATTACTGTTATATACATTTTTTTATTATTCTTAAAAAATTTATTTTAAATTAGAATATATGTTCACATATTAGTCGTTATTAAAATTTAGATATTTTTCTGTTGATAGGTATTGAAACTGCGACGATAGATTTGCAGAAGGAAAACGAAGAAAGATTATGGCAGGAAGGCATTTTACGACATGTGCCTGTAGTTGGAACTTTTGTGAATTGGTGGTCCCCAAAATCAAAAGAAACAGGTGTTAGAGGAAGAAGTTTAAATTTAACACAAGGAGTTGTTGAGTCAACAGAAAACATTTACAAGTATCACATGCAATTGCAGTCTGGAACACCGTCGGCTGGCGCGAAAGTCCCTCCAACGCCACAAATACAAAAATCTGTAGGCGGAAATCATTCTCGGTCAAGCAGTCACGCATCAAGTCAAGGTGCGCCATCACTTTCTCCCTTAACTAATTTAATCAAGAGCGATAAGACAGAGAGCTTCCTTAATAATAACCAGACTGCTTCGGTAAAACCACAATCTCCCACTGTTTTAGAGAAACCAAGTTCTCAAGGAAATCTACAAAGGCAATTTAGTAATCATGGCGTTACTACGAAATTGCAAACAGATGGTTCAGTTTTGACTCGATAATTTCTTAAGAACCAATTAAACCAACATACACAAAGTCTGGTTTTCCTAGCAAAATTATCCTGTCCTTTAACTTCATACGTCGCGAACGTCAGCAATAACTTGAGGCAGTACATGTATTAAAAGATTTCAATGAAATACATCTATTTAATACATTTATAAATAATTATACGTTGTTACAAAACATTGAAAATTATTTATTTTATTATGAATTATTCCTAATTCTTAAATAAACCATTAAGCTAATGATAATGCGGTAATCAATTATTTAAAATTTATTTACTGATAGTTTTTCCAAGGAAAGATTTATTGCATTACTTTCTACAACTATACTAAGTTAAGCAAAAACTATGTAAATACTTGCCGCAGACTGAGTATTAAAATGAAAAGTTAATCATATAATTCTCATTTTTATTTGTATAAATACCTTCTTACTCAGTGACAGTACTTTTTATTAAAATAGAACTTCTTGGATAATCAATTGAAAGGAAACATTCTTTGCTTTTATGTAAAAGCAAATAGCGTGCGTGTTTATAGTATTGCGATCGCATGTAAAGCAAGCATTTTTGCGACATTTGTATCGAAATCCTACCATAACTTATTTTTTGAATAGGTAGAAATACATATTTTTATATTTACAAATTTATTTACTATACAATGGTTATTGTTTGTTTCCAGTTTTCTTCTTGTTTTAACATTAATTACAATGTAATTAATATAATAATTTGGGACTTTCAGATATGTATACATAAAGTACACATGATAAATGCACATATTATTTGTTTAATGCACCGAAGACCGTGTACTACCTGCACTTTTAATGAAATAAACTATTATGAATATTTCCTTGTAAGCTATTAAGAAATAATTGTGGTAGAATTCCATAAATAAAATTTTGATCATCTACTGAAACCTGGTTATTATTAAATTGAATACTGCAGAAATTTGAAAAAGGAGAACTGGTTATAGACCTACAATTTTTTCCAATGTTGTTACCCAGTAATGTGCTCCTGAATTCTCGGCTTTTGCCCTCTTATGCTGTTAGATATCGAGAAGACACACTGCACCATACTGGTGATTGTTGTCCATTCAACTCTTAGACCGAACAACTGCTTTTTGATTAAATGTTGTGTCATTAAATGATGTTACTATTTAACTGTTTTTCTATATATTAAATAGCTACAATTTCTGTATTATAAAATAAACATCTTGAAAACTCGTGTTTTTGTTGTAAATGAATTTCCCAAAAAGAATAAACAGGGGCGGTGTCAGCCCTAAAGAGATGTAATTTGATTTGATATTTACTGTGAACTCCATGCACGTACAGGCATGAATATGATGTTTGTAATGGTTGCAGCTGTGCCGGAAACACGTGTACACTACTATAACGTCCTAAAAAAGACGCTTCTTTGACAACTTATTTTGGATGGAAAAAGGCCATCTGATAATAATATTCGTGGAAATTATTAAGCATAATTTAAGTATTGAAAAAAGATTATCATCGATAAATATTAAAAGTTGGCGGCGCCGGAGACATTCTCGCGGGGCATATTGAACTTGAGGCGCTCCGCGGCACGCAGTGTAACTGGTGCAAATTTGAATTCGGAATAATAAAAAATTCACCTAATCTACATGGGTATAGATTTTTGTGCGATTGAGTATTTTAAGTGAAACATTCAATTTTCGGCAAAAAAGGCAATCATTTGTTAATAATTAATGTTTAAATTAACTTATCGAAAATCTCCTATGTATTTCACTAAATAGTCTTATGTTAAAGCTATAGTAAAAAATTGGAATGTATAGAATCAAAATTGTTGTAGTTATGCTGCGTGACGTTTTGAAAAATCGTATTTCCAGAAAAACGCGTTTAAAGTTTTGAAATGTGTTATAGACATGAACAAATGAAAAATTCGGCTATTTATAATTTTCTACCATTAATCTGATTTCCCAGGACCATAAAGCTGCCTTTCCATATTCAAATACTCCTCCTCATTTTTTCCTCGCAGAGCGCTAGAGCGCGCCTCTTTTGCCGCATTTGTCAAAGATGGCTCGGCTTGCTTGATTCGCTTAGCATCGGCTTCAACACTAAAATTGTATGATTAGACGCCAATATCCATCTCCAATACTTCCACGATTTGTAGAATATTTGTCAGACCATCATTAAAATTGCACACAGCAATATCCAGTCGCTATATTTAAGACTCTTTTACATAATAGTTAATTTAGAATTAATGGATTTTGTTGCACAGGGAGACTTCCCCTTACGAAGAAGAAGCATTGAGTATATGTTAATTGCATTTAACTACCTAAGCTTGTTAGTCAGACTGTACACTAATGTCAAAATAGCGTCTTTGAAACCTCATTCCAAAGCAGTGATCGGCAATGCATCGCTTTTTCGCTATTCATACTGACTCATGAAATTTTAAATATAAGTGAGTAGGCATCATTTAAACTCAACTACTCTGATTTACTCATACTCCCGATAACGTTGATTCATAAGTACAGGTTGCAATAAATATGAATGCGACGGCGACATCATACACATACTATACTCACACTCATAAATCACCTCAGTTTGATTTCTAATGTCAGGAAAATACTTACACTACTTACATTGATTCAGCTCACTCGACTCATCCATGTATATTTAAAAGTTTAGTCATTAAACAGTTTGCAACCAGTATAAAGTGTATAAAAATATACAAAAGCATAAAATTGTAAGTTTATATAGAAACATTTCGGGAAAATTAATTTTTTATTTATCATTTTTATGAGCAGGTAGTGAAAAATGGATAGCAATAGTGAGATTGAGGAAAAAATAAATAGCGGAGTTTTTCAATTAGTACAAAAACGTAAGGGTAAAAGCGCAATATAATATGAAATAAGCAACACAAATCTACACATATTTCTTTGTTTAACTTTAGTAAAAAAACAACGGTAAAAAACGCAACGGGGCAAACACAACCTCATAATGAGTATATTAATGTTCGTATGCGAACCATACTTACTTTGCATCGTCTATACACTTTGAGTTAAGGAGAGTCGAAATCAACAACGTCATAAATGTTGTTAAGTATGAGTTCGATGAGTACTTCAAACTTTCGAGTGGATATGAAGTTGGACAACATTGCAATAAGTATGAGTGCGTATAAGTACAAGAAATTATAAGTCATGATTCAACTCTACTCACTTTTTCACTACTTATTGCTGATCACTGTTCCGAAGTACTTAAACATTCATACGATTCAACTATATAAAAGATAAAGCACTGAAGAATTAATAATATAAATCTTAAGTAAATACAATTAAATATATATACATGTTTATATATATAAATGAGGCTGAGAACTAGAAAGTCCTTGATAAATACTTTCTAACGACTTCTGTTAGTGTATTAGAGGAGTTACAAATCAGTACGATGCGCTTCGGGAGGAGCTCGAAATTTCAAAGGAAAAACTTTCTTCCTGATAATGAACTTTTTGTCTCACATTCTAGAAGGTTCAAAGCATCTATTAAGCCAATAAAAAAATCAATTTTCTGACAAATATACATTGTGTTACCCCTTAACCTTCCTATACTCACGCATACGGTCTGTGAGACCGACTTATATAGTATAGTATACGTCTTTCATTTTGACGTGAGTATAGGAAGGTTAAGCAAAGTGGAAGATGAAATGAAGATATTTCTAGAGGGGATGGTGCCGTATAAGTATAATAAGATCAAAAAGGAAGTGAAAAGGTTGGTCTGGGCAGCTGGAAACGCATTTACAGCATAGAATGGATTTAAACCTTGTATGAACATCCTAACAAGGAAGTAAAAAATGTGTTGCTTCTGATTACGAACTTAGTAGAAATAATTTGACAAAAGTAATATTTCCACTTTTGTGCTCCTCTTCTAGATTCTGTAAATGTTATTGATAACTTTAGACATGTATTAGACGCGAAGTGTGCGAAACATCTGGATCTGGATATATCTGGCACATTGCCTGTCTATCTGCTGCCGTTATGGCGTATGTAAATATTTGAAAATAATTGTTCTTGTCTTAATCCTTATACCAAGTGGTGTTATTAAAACAAATTAACACAATCTAATCTCCCACTTTAATGTACTCTTTTGACTTAATTCTAACCATTCCATAGGCCAATGAAAACTACGCATTCATTTTACAGCAGCGGTTACCAAATACTTTCTGTTGTTAACCTCCGAATACCATGGTTTGTGTTATCCCATGCCAACTAAATAAATAGGCAGGAGTTTTATATATACAGTACCGTCACAAAGTTTAGAAGCAATACGAATTTCTTCAAACCATGAATAATAGTAAATGTACACTAAAACTGCAAATTCCTATTCTAAATACAAGTATATGAAAAGATATTCAATATGTATTTCTTACAAATTCTAAGTATTACAAAAGAAATTAGATTTAAATCGGTTTATTGCATACAATGTTAAAATAATGAGGTTGTCTATGTTAACAGATGGGGTGGTATAATAACGAGGGTGCGTCAGATACTATAGTGGGGTATTTAGGTAATACTTACACTGTACTGCAAACTATTTCTATCGTTATGTCTGGCAAGTTATCCCTGCAAATATGTTTAACTTGAAATCAGTGTGCAAGTTTTAAATTTGTGTGAAACTTAAATAAAGCATTGGAAAAAATGCCGAAGCGCAACCAAATAACTTTAGAAAAACATTCAGCTATTTATACTCTTCGAGATAAAGGATATTCAGAAAGGGCTACCACTAGTACATCGGCAATTTCACCGAAAAGTGTTTATTATGCCTTAGCGCGAAGAAGAGAAACGGGTTTTGTGATCGAAGAAGAAGTGGACGACCACGGACAACAACAGCAGCCGAGGACAGATTCATTGTAACGTCTGCTAAACGGCATCGACGACTTACGGCACCAAATATCACCAGGCATTTTAATGCCATCCGAGAAACGAAGATGTCTGTCACTACTACTACTAGATGAGTGGAAAACCATGTTATGAACCGACGAGTCGAAATTCAAACTATTTGGTACTAACGCAGAGTTTTCGTTCGCCGTGGACCAGGTGAACACGTTAATAAAACTTGCTCAAAAGCTTCCGTGAAACATGGTGGTAGAAACATGACGGTTTGGGGTTGCTTCGGTGGTATAAGAATGGGCGATTTGGTGAAAATAACCGGAATAATGCGGAAAGAACAGTATTTAGATATTTTAAAAACTAATGCTTTGCCATCTGGAAGTCATATTAGTGCGTCAATCGTTCATTTTCCAATACGACAACGACCCAAAACACACAGTTAGGGTACATAAAAACTATCCAGAGGAGAAAGAAGCAGCAGGTGAGATAATAACGATGGTCGGCTCCTCAGAGTCTTGCCTTGTCACCTATCGAGGTTTGGTGGGTTCAACTTGGCTGAGAAGCTAAAGAAAGACAACCGCAAAATTCTAAACAGTTCTGAACATATTTACAGAAAACATGGCATTGATTTCATGCTAGTATTTAGAAAAGGTAGTTAGCAGAATGCCCAGAATGTGCGAAACTGCAATACGGGCTAAAGAGGACATATACATGAAAGTAATTTATAAAGTTATTGACATGTATCACGGTATTATTTTTGAAATATTATTTGTATTTCTTATTGGTCTTATATATTCTTTATAAATTTCAATAAAAAATTCAACAAAACCATGATATATATATATCCTTTTTTGTAAAACTGCTTACTGCTTCCAAACTTTGTGACGGTACTGTATAATATATAAAATTGTGTGCGAATGGAGAAGTCAAATTTTTGTTATAAGTTTATTTCTTAACTTACTATTTATTTTTTAATAATTCTAAATTGGTTTCTGGAGTCCCCGTAAAATGGTACTGTACACTTGGCGGTCGAGTACCACCAATCAGACAGTCACGCTATTAGTTAGAGGCAAGTCGTGCACGTTTACACAGCCAGCGCGTGCAATACTATGTAATATACTTCAGCAAGTTCACTGATACAAACATATTTCCGTATCGCTAATTTCCCAATCATGGAAAAGGCGACTAAATTACAAAATCATTTTCTTTTTATTTAGAGAGAGCATGAAACCTTCAGAAATCGTTTGACGTCTGCGAGGTGTCTTTGGAGAGCCTGCAGAATCTAAAATACAAACGCATAATTTCGCGAATAGATGGTAATTTTACGTGGCTAAGCGTTGGCAGTAATTGGCCAGTCAGCCAAATGTTGGTTTTATTTCTTGTAACTACGTTGGCTACACTACTAATAGACGCCATTGCAGGTTGAATAAAATTTGTATGTTTCATATATATTTTACGCAACAGTATTTTTTAGGTTTTAACTAAATATTAATCACACATGGATCAAGTTATTTATATCAAGTTTTATCAATATTTCTTGTTCATAAGTTCTCTTATATATTTTTTGTTAATTCTCACACACTGTCTAGATCTCAATATTCTTCTATTAAATCTTTTAGAAATTTCACTTTACTTGTTCACACCCGCCTTCCGGCTTTACTTCGGACTCAATCTATCGCTCGTCATCAACTAAACTTGTTCTCGTTAGTATTTTCTGTTTAGCTTGCTGTCTGATCATCGTACATATGTGTTGTTTCGAGTGTGTGTTTTCTTGTGTACTGTCTGGTTCTGTTTGTATTGTCTGTGCATTAGTATTTTTTTTGTATTTCTCCTTCTATTATTTTATGTATTCGATTCCACTTTTTTAACCTTTTGCCCTTATGTCCAATCACACATGTGGAGTAAGCGCTAATTGTAATCAATTGGTAAGACTTTATCTGACGTGGCCTTACAATATTTTTCGTAAAGTTTGACAGCTGGTAGCGAGCCTAAATCTTCTCGACAATTAAATAAAAAAATATGATAACGTTTTTAATTGTAGAGAATCGATTAGGAAGGTGCCGCGGTCATTTTTCGAAAGTTAAAAATAAGGACCACCCCAATATATATATTCATGACTGCTAAACAGAAATAATAATTTTTGAATAGCGTGCCAGAAATACAACCATAAAACTGTCATATATCATGTATCGCCATATTTGTTAAATTTTGCTCTCCACGTTTTTGTGTATCCACATTCATCCTAGTTCAATAAAACAGATGTAAAGTTACAGTCGAGTGTTTGACTCTACAAAAAGACCTCCTACATTAAACAAGGAAAAGATAAGATAAATTTATAACAATTACTTAATTTAAAAATGCAAACAAATTTCCAATAATGCATGAAATTTTAGTGCACGTACTATAATAGCAAGCAAAGAGGCTACCCACAAATCTGGTTCCGCGCCGATATTAATATCATTGCTAGAACCAATGCGTCCTCGCAAGTGCACGACGCACGTGTATTTTATTTCTTTTTTTTTTTGTTTTAATAGATTTGTTAGTAGTAATATTTTTTTCGCTATATCTAAATCTAAATGATTTAATAGATTGTATTTCTTTTATATTAAAACAGGAAATAGATACAGAAATTCAAGAAGCTCCGTTTCTTCTTGGTAAGTAGATGAAACCACAGATATTTCCTGCAAATCTCAATTATCAATCATATTACTTTATGTCAAAAGCGGTGTGGTTATTGAAAGATTTTTGTTTTTTTGACATATCCGGTCGAACAGCTGAAAATTTATTTAAACTTTTATGAAATAATTGTGAAAAATACGCTCATGCTTTAAATTTAGTTTTGAGTAAAGTTTGTAATATAAACAAAGAATCTAGAGTTTTCTTTTCTAATTTAAGCGGATTTGCTGCGTTTTTTTTTTTAAATTAACAAAACCAACAAACATTTTAGATACAATATGCCACAGTAGCTTACCAACTAGCTCTAATACAAGATGGAATTTTACATCGCGTGCAGTATTTACGGTACAATTACATAAAACCAAAATAATTGAAGTTCTTGACTTTATAATCGACAGGGATCATCTCAGAAATGATACCAAGCTATAAGAGAGGCGGTAAGATTAAAAAATTTCTTGACCAACACACAATTTTAAATTTTATTTTTAGTGAAGACTTTATTTAATTTTTTAACAAACCGAGATTACGTTTTCAATACTCTAGAATAAATTAACTGACATCAATTTTGCGCTTAATCGTTTGTTAGCCCTTATTCAAAATTTAATTTAAAATTCATTTTAAAATTTTCGGAGAATGTAAAACGCCAATTAAGATGATGTAAATTATATCAATAAAAACGATTTATATGAATGTATGCCGGACCTGAGTAAACTTATGATATAAGCATTGTCGTCACTATACCGGTAAGTTCTACTTCAGTAGGGAGGAGCTTTTCAACACTAAAAAGAATTAAACATTAAAACCGCAACACTATGAATCAAAATCGATTAAGCCATGTATCCTTCATATCAATTGAAAAAGGTTTTCTTAAATTATTGACGCAACACGATGTGTTTTACGAGCGTTGATTATT
Source organism: Chrysina gloriosa (assembly GCA_038088585.1). Lineage (NCBI taxonomy): Eukaryota > Metazoa > Arthropoda > Insecta > Coleoptera > Scarabaeidae > Chrysina > Chrysina gloriosa. The sequence continues at coordinate 30,477,763 of CM076092.1, forward strand.
TTGCTAGTATAAAGTAAGCAATACAGTTTTCCGTGTTTCAAAAAAGTATTAGAATATTTATTTTAGTTTTTAACGCTTATATGAATGGCAAGGTACCCGGGTACCTTTAGCGTTTTCAGCTTAATTTTTTTATAGAAGCTGGTGGATGGTCCACATACTTGAAACTTCTTAAGAACCCTTAACTAATAATAAATTTTAAATTATCATTATTTTTGAGCTAAACAATTATGTTGAATAGGCGTGGTAGACCAATTTTCTTCTTACACCCTTAACAGTATCGCAAGGTACCCGGGTACCTTCATACATTAAATATGAAAAAACGATTATTACAAGTATATTTTTAGTGAAATGTTACTAAAATAAAATAAAATAAGGTCGTTATCAATATGTTAGACTAAAATATTTATTTGGTAAAAGAATAACAAACAGAAAAATTCATTTTTTATATGTATATGTATATAAACAAAAAAACAAGCCGAAATGAACACTAAGCTACACATAAATTTTCATTGATCGCTTTGCGAACAATTTGTGCATATTGCGCAATTTGTTGAATGTTCATTGCAAATCGGTTTGGAACATCTGGTACAAGCCTTACGTGTGTTTGCTTCTTTCCAGTTCTTCATTCGTTTCACTTTCTTCAGAGTCGTATGAGTCTTCATTAGTTTCTATGTTTCCTACTAATTCCGTATCTGAAGCTTCTATCTCTTTTAATTGTGGAATATATTCTTCGTCACTTTCAGAATGTATTATATCTATTTCAGTACTTTCACATTCACATAATATGTTACTTATATCTGTCGAAGTATGTAAATCTTTAAGAACGAACTCTTGCATTAGAATGCATTTTGTTTACAAAAATTTCACTTGAAATGTTACCTTCACTCAGTCAGAAGCTAAGATAGACTAAAACCAACTAAAACGATACACATACTTCCGGATTATTGCCTGTACACGAAACCGTGGTGATATGAATGATATTGTGTTCCACGTATAATTGCCAAAAGTCAAACTCACATATAATGAAGATTTCCGAAGTTCATACATAAAAGGTGCATTTCAAGAAAAAGCATCTTTATTATTTTATGTGCACATGCATGCATATAGATAGCATGAAACCGTAATCATTTATCTCTATATCAAAAAATCTTTGTTGAACAATTCGTTGTTGCTTGTGAACAATTCAATTAAAAAGTAGGGAAAAAATCATTATTTAAAGAATACTGATGATTATACTTTTTGTTTAAATACTGTTCCGTCGTACCGTTACTTTAGTACTAGTAAAAAGAAATTGGTTACTACATTTTGGAATGTTATATTCACATAATTTTTATTTCCCTCTAAATCTCTTTATTCCACCAATTTATTTTTCTTTTTGTTGACATGGTTTTCACTTCTCCGCATATTTCTGTTGTTATCTAATATATTTAAATGAGTAGTTCTTGTATATATATATATATATATATATATATGTAAAGGAATTTACTCTCTTTAAAATTAGCGCGCTTAGTATATTCTGCGCGCGCAGCTATGAAAAACCTGCTAGATGTCTCGCCGAGTTATAAATGAAGAATAATAAGAAAGATAGAGAGAAAATTATATATTATTATCACTGCTGATGTTTTATCATGCGCATGTTTCGTCGAGGTTAAGATATGGAATTATTTTTTGGGGTCAGTTGTCTGAATTCCAACGATGTTTTAAGTCACAGAAAAAATCATTAGAACAATGGTTTCATTGGGATATAGGGAATCCTGTAAGCCATTCTTTGAAACGAATAAACTCATGTCACTGCCCTCTCTTTATTTGTATGAATGTGCCATCTATGCTAGAAAACACTGTGCGACTTTTCTGACTAACGGCGATATTAACAAAACTTACCGCACTCGAAATATTGACAAATACTCCTACCAGCACATAGAACTTCAATGTTTGAGGGGAGCCCGAGTTATGTTTGTATAAAAGTTTATAATAAATTACCAGATGTACTGAAGGCTCATAAGTTGTCTAAGTATAAACTTGCTACAAAAAAGTATTTTAGCGTTAACTGTTTTTATACTATGGCCGAGTTTTTGGGGCAATAATACTTGCTCCAACTCGAATGTGTATTGTTTGGACTCAAATTATTGACATATGTACATGTGTGCACTATACGATTTTATTATTTCATTAATTATTATTGACACAGCCTATATCTGTACTGATCCACGGCATCAATAAATATTATTATTATTATTATTATTATTATTATAAATAATCGTTATAAACAAAATAGTTGATAAAAACAGAGTTGTGAAAGGGAGACGAATAATTGACCTTAATTGTCGTTTCTCTTATTTACTGGTAACTTGTAATTTCTGTATATATTGTAGTTATAGGAATATAGGTTATAATATATATATATATAGCAGCGTTCACAGGCCTTCTAGGCCCATTGCTTTGTAAAATGTTTCCATTTTTCCCTGTTCTTTGCAATTATTCTCCAGTTCGCGGATCCTTTCTCTGCCAAGTCTTCACTCACTGCTTCTCTCCATTTTTTCCTCGGTCTTCCCCTCCTTCTCTTTCCCTCCGGGTCTCTCCATCCTATATCTTTCACTATTCTGTCCTCCTGCATTCTCTCCATATGACCCGCCCACTGCATTCTTCGGGCTTTAATTGCTTGTGTTATACATGGTTCGTTGTATAGTGCATAGATATCATCATTGGTGCGTCTCTCCCACATGCCGTGCACCTTCTTCCCTCCGAAGATCCTTCGAAGTATTTTCCTCTCCCATATCTCTAACTTTGTTTGTGAGCTTTTTGTCAACGACCATGTTTCGCAACCATATAGCAATGTCGGTCTCAAAACGGTCTTATACAGTTGTAATTTCGATCTCGTTGATATATTCTTGGATTTTAATATGTTTGAGATTCCCCCGCGCATCTGTTGCTCTTAGCTATCCTTAAGTTTATTTCAGTTTCTTCTTTGCATTTGTTGTCTATCAAAGTTCCTAGGTACATATATTCTTCCACTTCCTCAAATTCGTATAACTCTCTATCTCTAGCTTGGACGCGTAGTTTCTGTTTTCCGTTTAACCTGTTGTTGTTCCTTAGTTCCATATATTTAGTTTTGCTCTCACTAATCTCCAGTCCCATTCTACTTGCCGCAGTTATTAGGTTTTTTGTTAGTTCGTCTAGGAGTTTCTTATTTCTGGTCAGCAGCAATATGTCATCAGCATATGCAAGACACTGGTGACTCTTATTGAAGAGTGTTCCTATCCTTGAAGTATCGTTGAATCCCTTTGCTTCCTGTTCTCATGTTTTTACATCTTTGTAGAAGTTTCTAATTTCTTTTTTGTGTAACTTTCCTCGATCTTTTGTAAAATGTGTTCCCAATACTTTCGTTTCCTTGTCCTACACAGTTGTTTAACTTTTTCTTTTGTTCATTATATTCGTCCTTGTCTTTTTGTTTTTGGTTTGCAAGAATTTTTGCCATAGTTTTGTCTTGTTGTTCATTTCATCCCTGCATTCGTCGTCTAGCCAATAGTTCCTCTTATATGTTGTTTTCTTCGATATGTTATTCCTGGTCGCATTTTTAATTGCCCCCACAAGTTTTTCCCATCGATCGCTCACTTCTACCTCTTGCTCGTTGTCGTCACCGTACCACTCTTCGATATTTGTTCTGTATTTTCGTGCTACTTCCACGTTTTGTAGGTCTTCGAAGTTGTATTTTGGTTCCCCTCGATTACTATTTTGTCTTTTCATTTCCTTTTGTTTCAATTTCATTTTGACTAATACCAGGAAATAATCAGAATCCGCTTCCGCGCCTCTACATGAACGTACGTTCTTAATAATTTCTGTTTTATCTTCCTCTATTAGCACATGGTCTATTTGGTTCGTTTCGTATCTTCCTGGCATCATCCATGTACCCTTATAAATGTCTTTTCGCTTAAAGTGGGTGCTCATAATTTTCATCTTTTGTTCTATTGCAAAGGTGATCAGTCTTGCTCCGTTGTCGTTACTTGTGTTATGCTTACTTTCTCCTCCCGTAACTTCTGTGTACACCTCTTCCCTGCCGATTTTAGCATTCGCATCGCCTAGAATTATTTTAATATCCTCCTTAGGAATTTTTCGACCGTTTCCTCTAGCTTTTCGTAGAATACATCTTTTGTTTCCTCCTCCTTCTCTTCGGTCGGTGCGTGCATGTTGATCACTGTTATTGTACCGTATACCGTCTTAATTCTCACAGAACACAGCCGCTCAGATATTGGGGCAAAGCGTTTTACTTCCTCTTCCAGAGTGTCTTTTATCAGAAATCCTACTCCGAGTCTTCGAGTTTCATTTCCACTTCTAAATAATGTATAGTTTTTAAGTTTTTGTATGTCTGATCCCTTTAAGTGTGTCTCTTGGAGTGCTGCAAGATCAATATTATACTTGTTCATAGTGTTTACTAGGTTAATTATTGCACCTTCTTCGTATATGCCTCGCACATTCCATGTGCATATCCTCATAGAATTATTCCGTTTAAGAGTTTTGCTATTATTTCTCCTTTCTTCAACATTTTCCCCGTCCGTATACTTTGCCAAAGTCGTTGCCGAGCCACATTCGCTTCCTTCTCTTATCAGTTTTTTGCTTTACTTTCTAAAATTCTGTTACCTGCATGTTGTTTGACAATATTGTTCTCTTCTATACTCCACTTCCACACTTCTCCGTCCATTATTAGTTGTTGATATCTGATTTGAACTCTTAGGTTATAATATAAAATCTCTTATTTACAGAGAAACAAATTTGGTTGAATTATTTCAATAGTCCCAACCTCTGACATAAAACATATTTTATATATATATATATATGTAAAAAAAAAACGGCTCTTATGATTTTGATGAAATTTAATCGAAAATCGATCTACCATGGTCCATTTACCATATACCATCTACCATATATATTTTTCGTGACTTTCTTCAGCAATAACACAAAATTTGACGTTCTTGTGTCAACATTTACAATAGGTTATAATTTATCTTATATGATAGTTCTCTACCACAATTAATTAATTAATTGACCTAATTGTGGTACAGAACTATCATATAAGATAAGTTATAACCTATTGTAAATGTTGACACAAGAACGTCAAATTTTGTGTTATTACTGACTTTTTCTAAAAAAACTAAATGAGATAGCAATGAATAAATCGGGGTAAATCTTTTATATATATATAATATAATAATATAATTTATATTGTGAAACATGAACATATCGCAATGTAGAATATATTACATATTACATATTTATGTGTTCTTGGCTATTGCTAATAAAATCAAAGTAGACAAAAAGCATCAAATAAAGTTCATTCTTTTTAAAAGTTCTCTTTTAGGACAATTCCAAATTCACTGGTTATCCATTGTAAATAAACGGACCTTTTCGACTTTTATTGCACCAATATAAAAATGGGTAGGCTGTACTCTAAATATTAAACGTAAAACTGAACTACTAGCGACGCGTAGCGGATTTACCCTGTCCCTACAAAGTACCGAACAACCTTAAAATACCGTTATAAAATATAATCTGCTAAATTTTGTCTTTTATTCCACCTAAAAAGTGGTTAGCTGTAACGCAAAAGATAACTATCTAAATAAGTCTCGAAATATACATATATCCATTTATAAGAAAGAAATATTTTCTGCAGAAGTACAACTATAGCAGGCAATACCATCACATTCGCTATGCTATCCCTACGTTATTATCAGTTATAAACTTCAGTGTTTGGATACGTTCCATTGCGTCACGATTCAATGCTAAAGGTTATGACAAAATGCTGCACTAATTCGTATTGATCACGATCGCCAAGTACAAGTGAAGTATGCATATATGTTTGAATGCAGCGTTACCATTTTATTGCTTCCAATGATAATGAAGCACTGATTGCCATAAAATATTTAAACATGTATATATATAATATATATACCGAATTTAATCCTAAGATTATCAGCATATTGTCGCCATGACTATCAGATTATTAGTATTCTATACTTTCTTTGCGCTTTTTGCGTTAGCTACTGCAGATGAGTCAGTATCTCCGCCGAAGCCTGTCCCAAGCCAGGTTGAAAAAGGGTGAGGGGGAGGAGTAACAACCTCGTTAAAAAACCAGGGTTCACCTGGCCCGGGTGATAGCACCCTGTTAGGGCCCCTGTCAGGGAACGACCGGAACCCAAGGTGTCAAGCGACCCGTGCCGATGGGTGGATGGCCACATGTTAGTTAGTCGTGAACGGAGCCTCCAGGACACCGGGTGACCTCCTGTAGTATATAGCCTTGCCGACACATGCGGGGCTCTGTGGCGGTTGATCGTTTTTCCTTTGCTGCTCGTGGGAATAGTTATGGAAAGTCAAGAAAGCATAAACGTAAATGCAAAAGACGATAAAGGGAAAAAAAGATAAAAAAAGACAAAAAAGGATGAAGAGGAATTAACCCTCGCCAATGAACAGAGAGGGGCGTATAAGCGGGAAGGGCTGGAAAAGAGTGATGACGTGGGTGAAGCCAATGTAGACCCTTTTCTGAGGAGAGGCAGTATTAGTAGAACACCACCAGCCATGGTAATGAGTGCTCAGCTGCAAATAAGCAGCACAGCTGAGGGTAGGTCGATGTATAGGAGTGGAAGGATGTACACGATAGAAGTGCTTCTACACCTGAAATCCAGAAAAGGGAAGAACTTAATATGCTAAGTAGCAGGACACAGAAAATGTCATAAACAAATTTAGAGGGCATAATCCTATCCGAGGAGGAGGATAGCGTCTGGCGAGACGAGGAGATGACGACCAGTCCCATCTACAAGGTGTATGAAAGGCAAGAAAACGACGGGACCGGCCAGGTAGATAGTCCGGTCAAGAAAAAGAGAAAGAGGGGTGACCAAGCTGCTACAATTCCAAAGGAGCGTGGTCAAACTAGGGAGTGGATGGAAGTAGAAACGTTCATGGCCAAGCTAAATAAAAAAACTGATGAATTGAAACAACTCGTTAAGGAAAGCACGAAAACGAAAACGGAAATCAAGGCTGCTACAAGAGAGCTGGCGAACATAGTGCTAATAAGCCTTAGTAGAAAAGTAGATATTCTCAAATCACATCATGCTTCATTGATGGACAAAGTCGAGGCAAGCGAGAGGCCAACACGGAGCAACACGCACGAACGTGAAAGATTGACGTCGACAGGACGGAGTAGTGTGGGAGTCCAAGCGGTGGAAAGCGAGATTACGCAAGAAGTAAAATGGCACAACGACCAAGCAGCAAATCAAATTGAAAGGGCACTAAAAGAGAAAACAAGTTGGAATAACCTAGCCGAAATAATAGACTATAACTGGCCACACAGATGTTACAAAAATACGGTTAATATACAGCTAAAAAGCCTCCGAGAATCTAAAGGGAATATAGCTGTAGTTATAAGCCCAAATAACACTACCGGAGGGCAAATGGTCGAGGAAATCAAAGCCAACTCTGAAATAATCTCCCTTATGGAAGAAAAACTGGAAGAAGGCGTGATTGAGTTTGTCAAAACAAAAATTGAAACTGTATTAAGCAAGGGCAGAAAGGGAGAAACTAACAGGATATTATACATGTTGCCACATGAAATTGATAATGAGGGAGTAAATGATTTCCGTAAACTCTACGATATTATGGTACGTTTGGATGAGGCGATGGTAGAACAAGGCACGGAGCGAGTTAAGCTTGTTGCACTGGGCGATCTCGACGCTGAGTACATGAGAAAGTGTGTGGAGTATGTATTCAGGGATATCACGCGAATGATTGAAATTGTTACGAGTAAGAGAAAGATCAGTGGTAAAAAAGAAGGAGAACCAGTGGAGAAGATGGTTATCATAGATAGTATAAATATTGACGAAGCGGGTATAAAGATAAAAACTATTAAGAAAACAACAAAGGGCAACGTGATGCTGGAGGTTCATGAGGGCATCGACAAGGCTGAAACCCTGAAACGCGGGATACTAAATAAAAGCGAGGGAACTCGAGTTGAAATCAAAAGCAAGGACCAAACAGTATATGTAACAGGTATTGATGGAGATGTGGACCGCCAAGAGATTGAATATGCCATTAAAAGATGTCTGGGGGATGCCAACGAAGGTGATATAAGAGTAGTTTCGATTCGGCCAAACCAATATGGCAACCAGAACGCTACAGTGGTTGCGAAAGCAAGGGCAGCTAAAGAATTGTTAAAAAGAGGAAAAATTAAAATAGGCTGGGCAATGTGTTTTGTGAGACAGCGCGTGAACATCATTAGGTGTTTCAGATGCTTGGAGTTTGGCCACTACAAGCGCGAGTGTCAAGGTCAAGACAATTAGGAGGTATGCTTGCGATGTGGTAAGAAGAGCCATAGAGCAAAGGATTGTACTGGGGAAACCTTCTGCTTCACGTGTAAAGAACGAGGCCATAGGGCGGACCAAACTAAATGTCCAAACTTCAGGAGGCTTATACGTGAAGGAGCCAGGCAGTATGGAAAAAAGAGAGTTAGTGATTTGGTGGCGGACCGTGATAGCTGTGCCCATTAAGGTACTGCAAATTAATGTTGGTCGTGCGTACGCCGCACATGACATGGCCTATGCTACTGCGATGAGAAAACACATCGACTTATTGGTGGTGTGCGAGCCTAACAGAAAGCGTGTTAATGGTAGCAAATGGATCAAGGACACGAGAGTGGACGTAGCGGCCGTAATACTGACAAGAAGCATAGGCGTTAGCGAGCATAGTACTGGAGATGGGTACATTATATTGAAATTTAAGGAAATGTGCATGATCTGCTGCTACATATCCCCCAACATTCCCATGCAGGAATACAAGATGGAAGTGGACATGATTTTTAACTCATTTGACAACGGCACTCCAACGGTCGTTCTTGGCGACTTTAATGCGAAATCTCCACAGTGGGGCTCACCGGTAACGGATGAAAAGGGAGAGTACTGGACAGACTGGATTGCAAGTGGAGATATGGTGGTACACAACACAGGTTTGAGACCAACCTTCATAAGGGGCAACACAAGATCTTATATTGACGTGACCATCTCCACCAACAACATGGCCTCTAAGGTAACAAAATGGGAAGTCCTAGAACTACAAACATTGACTGAGCACCAGTACATATATTTTGAACTGGATAGCATGGGTGCAAGGAGAAGGGCTACCACCACGAGACCTAGTGTGGATTGGGGTGCCTACAGGCTCACTATCTCGTCAACGGGAAATAATGCAGCAGGAGTGAACCACGAGGTGGGGTCCAGACTGATAGCACAGGCGTACAAAAACAGCCTGAAGCACGACCGTAGAAGCCAAAAGAATCCATACTGGTGGACGGAGGACATATGCAGGAGAAGAGCTGAATGCCTGAAAATCAAAAGAAAGTTAACGAGACTCCGGAAAAGGGATGCCAAATCTGAATCCTGTAATGGCACCAGAGAAGCGTACTGGAGTTGCAGGAAAAGCTTAGCCCAGCTTATAAAGCAAACCAAGAGAAAGTATTGGGAGGAACTATGCATGGACCTGGAGAACGACGTATGGGGTACTGCATATAAAATCGTCCTAAAAAGAGCGGGGTGCTTAACCCCTTACGAGGTTGGTGTTGATACAAGGAGGAAAATCGTTGCTGATCTCTTTCCACCGGAAGATGCTGTCCTTAGGTGTGAGGGGAGGGTTGCAAACCTGGAGCCGTTCAGTGGAGCGGAGGTTGTGGACGCGGCATAGAGCCTTAAAGTCCATAGGGCCCCTGGGTTAGATAACATCCCCTCGGAAGCCATCAAAATGGCGGTCGACTGCGTGCCGGGATTGGTGACTGCCATGATGAACAGTTTGCTGCAGGATCAGGTACTTCCTGACGCATGGAAGGTGGCTAAAGTTGTACTACTCCTAAAAAGCGGAAAACCTTTGGGGGCGTCTAGCTCCTATCGCCCGTTGTGCTTGCTCACTGCTGCTAGCAAGCTGCTAAAGACGCTAATCAGAAATAGACTAGAAAAAGAACTGGATGAAAAGGGTGGCCTGCATGAGCGGCAGTTTGGGTTTAGAAAAAGTAGGTCTACTATCCAGGCCATCGACACTATAGTACAGGCTGCTAAGGAATATAGAGGCAAATGGTGTGTGCTAATAACCATCGATGTAAGAAATGCTTTCAACACAGCTAGTCATAGGCATATAATCCAAGAATTGCATAACAGACACATATCAAGATATCTCATTGCGTTCATAACAAGTTATCTCACGGGTAGGAGGATTAGCCTCGGTGCGGGTGAGCTGGTCGAAACGGGAGCTGGTGTACCGCAAGGATCTGTACTGGGACCCACTCGCTGGAACGTCCTATACGATGGCGTGCTGAGTTTGGACATGACCGAGGATGCGAGTTGTGTGGCATTTGCCGACGATCTAGCATTTACTAATGGGAGGTGAACATGGACATGTACTAATGGAGAATACTAACAAATGCCTGGAACAGATAAATCAGTGGATGCAAGAGCATGGATTGGAGCTGGCACCGGGGAAAATAGAGGCCTTGCTAATGAGAGCTAAAAGAAAGCTAAAAGAAAGAGGAGGCACGCAACCTTCACGCTGAGCGGAACTGCAATAACACCAACTAAGACGATCAAATATCTTGGTGTCACGTTGGACGAACGAGGATCATTTGGACCGCATGTGATGAGCGTGGCTGAGAAAGTAGACGTTCAAACGGCTCTACTGGGCAGGATTATGCCAAACATTAAAGGGCCAATTAGTGGCAAGAAGGCAGTAATAAGTGGTGCCATACACAATACTTTGCTTTATGGCGTCCCCATTTGGCATCATGCATTAAAAATGAAGAAGTACCGACAAGTTATAGAAAGATCACAGAGAAAAGTACTCCTTCGTGTTGCTTCGTCTTACAGAACTGTGTCCCTGGTAGCACTGCAGGTTATAGCAGGGATAACACCAATAGACCTCATGATGCAAGAGAGAACGTATGCATATGAGCATAGGCTAGAGGAAAGGAAGACTGTGGCATGCCCAGCCAGGGTAAATACAGAATGCACTTGGCAGCAGAGATGGGAGGCTGAGAAGGAAAAGGCACAGTGGACTAAACGACTCATAAAAAACATAAACACATGGGTTAACTGTAAACATCTGGCACAGGCGCTGACGGGTCGTGGCACTTTTCGCGCGTATGCCAAACGTTTCGGGAAGGATGATAATGACAAATGTATATGCTGCGGAGATACTGATACGGTGGAACACACATTGTTCCAATGCGACAGGTGGCATCAGATAAGGAGCATGGCGCACACTAATATAGGACTGATGATTACACCTGATACCATGGTACCGCTGATGCTAGCTACAGCATATAACTGGAAAACCATCGATAATATGATTAGATCCATAATGGAGAGAAAGGAAAAAGATGAACTAGATAGACAAAGCAAATTAGCCAGAACAACTTTGCCATGAATAAATAATGGGTGTGTAGCCGATGGTAGTCGATGAAATGTTTTAATTAATGGTCCCGACTATCATTAAGGGCAAACGAGGGGTTTTAGTGGGTAGGCAGTTTGCACTTGAGAGTCCCACACTACCAGACCATAGATCTAGGTACTGGTGTGCATTAAGCATTTCCCCTGGCAAAAAGAAAATCCTAAGATTATCAGCATATTGTTGCCATGACTATCAGATTATTAGTATTCTATACTTTCTTTGCGCTTTTTGCGTTAGCTAGTGCAGATGAGTCAGTATCTCCGCCTGATGAAATCGATGCCACTGATCCTACTGGCGAAAACAGTAATACTAATACAACAGAAGCGGTAACAAATGAAGATAACCTAGCTGGACAAACCGATATTACTGAAGATGTAGATGGACAAACCGGAAACGCCGAAGTTACACAAACAGATACAGTTGTTGAAAATAACAATAGTGATGTCACTACTAACACAAACGATATAGATGGTATGGCCACAACCAATGTACTAGAAACAGACACGAGTGATTTGAATACTACACTAGAGACGGGTTTGATAGATGATGCGAATGCTGAGGAAACTATAACGGATTTTGAAACTAGTGAAGACAGTAATACAGATTATTATAGCACAAGTGAATCGGATAACGAACCTGATGTCACCGACGATATTGAATCAAGTACAAATGTCACAGTTGAAGATCCTTTACATTTACCTGTCGGATTACCGCCTACATGCGATAGCATAATATACTGTCAAGGACTTTTACTGCATACAGTACAAATGTCTAGAATATTTGAAGATTCCAAAGAATGTGTAGATATGAGTATGGTAAAAGATCCGGGATTGACTTTCGTAAAATTTAATGAACTGATGAGAAAAACAGGTAGGTCTAAAGCAGGCATGGGCAACCTTTTTTGTAGAAGTTTTATGCTGTGAGTAATCTTGAAAAATATACATTTTTGTAGTATCCTTATGATTCATTATGAATTAAGTTTAGACGGGCCGTGCTAATATGCAACGAAAGAATTCAGTAGCGGCCCGGACAAATTTTACTCGAGAGCCGCATGTGGCCCGCGGGCCGGAGGTTGCCCATACCTGGTCTAAAGCAATATTAGACACTTTCGTAACTCATGTTTCTGCATGATGTACTTCGGTTTAGTAATAACCACCTCATTTTACTAATACAGATTTTACTTTCAGCAGATGAAATCATAATTATAAAGTCTGTGTGTTTTATATTCCCATGATTTGATATATGTTCTTCATATTTTCACAAACTGCCTTATCATAGGTTTAAGTCCAGTCCAGAAGAATCGTTTCTCTAAATTATTATTATTGTTTGTGCTGTGATAATACACATTCATTATGCTATATCAAATTATTTATAACGACTTTCTCAAGTCGAACAATTGAAATTTATCTGCCACTTGAAATTTCAAGTGGCAGATAAAATTTGGCGACTTATTGTTACAGAGGTTCGAATTTATTTCAATAATACTGCGTACAGACCGGCCAGCCTAACGAAGGCTAACATATAACTTTCGGCGTTGGCTACCGCACGTTCGTTGGCGTTTGGAAATATAACCACAAACATGTGTTATCATTAGGGTTTGTTAAAAAGGTGGATGACATGTTATCATTAAGTTGTGTAAACCGGTTTTGTCTCCATTTACATGCAAGGCGCGACATTAAAATTCGGAGAAGTAAGGGCGTAAGTCCGGTTTACACTACTTAATGATAACACATCCACCGTTTTAACAAACTCTAGTTATCATGTTATCAATAACGTTCGACAAACACTGAAAGAACAATCTACATGCAGCGAACAGACAGTCGTCCGTCAAGAGAAGACGAGGGACCTACAGGAGTTTAGTAAACTATAAAAATTTGGCAGAAAATTAAATTATATACTTATTGCATAAGATAAAGGACCAATGCAGGTATATAGGTTTTTATAATGGTTATACTAATCAAACAATTCAGGCAACAGAAAATAATAAAAGAAATTCTTAATAAATTGTGCGGATTATCGTGAATAGCCGACTTACGTATTTCTAAGAATTTTATTATAACTTAAGATTAAACAAAATGCCTAAGAAAAATTTAAAATAGTATTTATTTTTATATTAACGCAATCCTAAAATACATAATTAGATAGAATTTAATACTTTATCGACCCTTCCTGGTTCCTAATTTCCTACTTGGCATGGAATTTATCAGATTTTGCAAATATGGCAAATAAATATCCTCCCTCCGCAGTTTTTTATTGTTTCTACTAGCTGCTGTTTACTTTTGGGTTTGTTCTTTGCAATAGCTCTCGAAACCATGTACCAACAGTTTTCTATTGGATTCATATCGGGACTATTTCCTGACCAGGACAAGAACACTAATGTCACACAAAATTAGAGATACAAAAATACCAGAAACGATTGCATATGAATTGACAATCATAGAATAAAAATTCTCGCTCGATCACGCGGAGCAGAATCATCTTGAAAAATACAACTAAAACTGAATATGAATCGTAAGCATTAGATAATTACCAAGAATGTCAATGTAGTCCTGGACTTTCACAGCTTCTTTTTCCAAAATGACAAGTTGGCCTAATCCTTTACCAGAAAACCATCCCCATACCATAATACTCGCCGAAAACTTTGCAGTTGATTTAAGACATTCATCTAAAAGTTCTTTACATCGTCGACGGCGAACAAACTGGATACCATCGGTACCGAATAGGTTAAATTTCGACTCGTTAAAAAAATTACTCCATTCTGTTCTTCAATCGTCCAGTTTGCATGTTCTCTAGCCCATATGTCATTGTGCTTGTCTCATTTTCTTTGTTAATATGGGCTTTTTACGTGGTCGTCGTGCATTCAATCCCATGGATTTTAAACAGCATCACAATATTGAAGAACAGACTGTGGCACTAGATGTCTAGAAGTTTGGTTTCTTAGATATAAGCGTTATAGAACACAATCGTCACGTGTGACTGCTTTTTCCTGCCGACCACTACTTCTTTTATTTTCAATAGACTCAGTTTCCCTATATTTCTTTAAGGATCGATGGATTACAATTAATTCTTATACTTATTGCTGTAGTAATCTACCAAAGTTTTCATGTACCAAAGTTAAAATAGCTGTTTTTTTATTGTTATTGAGTAATTTGTATTTTGGCATATCCTTCACCAACAAACACTATTTAAACGTCTAAAGTGTCTTAAACTGATATGTTTATGTAAATCACGCCCAAGCACAGATAATGACAGTTTTCATGTTTTCTTGGAAATGTTGCGGTTCATTTTCACAGCACTGTATATCAAAGCGAACAAGACACGCGTTTGTCGAACTTTAGTTACCAAACGTTCGTTGGGGTGTGAATCCGGTTTAGTTGTTTTGCAATGCATGATGGATGACAACGAGAAAATTATAAGATCTAATTTAATAGACCTTGATGAAATAGAAACAAAAATGAAATGAAAGCGGAGATGGTTAGCGGTTAATTTTTTAAAAAACAGAAAATTATATAGTGGAACTAAGATGATGGACAACTTACAAATAGAAAAAGAGTACGGTTTGTTCAACAACTTTTGTACAAATCCTGTCAAAGACTTTGAATGAAATACAGTTGGACCCGAAATATCTAAACAAAATACGAATTATCATGAAGCTATTCCCGACAAAGAGAGATTAGCCACCACCCTGCGATTTCTGCCTTCTAGCTCCAAGCAAGCGGTGTCTTCAATTCCAGAAGTATAACAAGTTATTATGAAGGCTCTGAAGAATTATATCACAGTAAGTATTTTTATTCCTCATTATTTCTTGTAGGCAGTCATTTGTTTTTAATTTAATTTACAAAATTAAAAGTGTAATTAGAAAACTACTTTTACTATTCGTATACACGTTTCGCGGTCTTACCGCTCATCAGTGCGACTGTGAGAAGTAGTTTTTATTTTCCGAATAAGCAGTATATGTGCTAGTACGTTGGATGTTTGTACATATGAGAATTCAATTGAGAACCTCCCCCAATATGTACTTAAATGCACAAGAATTAAATAGCTGCAAAAATGCGCATTTAAGTACATTTTGGGGGAATTTCTTAATTGAATTCTCATATGTACAAACATTCAACGAACTAGTATATATAGTGATTAATCGGAAAATGAAAACTACTTCTCACAAAGTCGCACTGATGAGCTGTATGACCGCGAAACGCGTTCGCGAATAGTGAAAGTAGTTTTCTAATTACACATTTTCCCACTGTGGATTAACCGAGTAGCGGGACTGCAGCTACTGCAGGAGTTTGTGGCAAGTTACACAACATCGCACAAAATTAAAAGGCCAAGTGATAAGACAATGTATGTTAAGTTAGATTAAGGATTGTAATTACTAATCTAATATTCTAAATTATCAATATTATCTTCTTTATTACTGATAATTGAAAACCTGAGATTTTGTTCTTCGGGTGGTATCATTTGTTCTTTGAATGAGATATTTTGTGAGAAACTCCTTGGTGGCCTGATGATTGATAAGCGGAATAGAGTAATTTTAGGTCCAGATTCAATGCTACAAGAACCACTATTATTATAAATATTGGGTTCCAATGTTTCAACCAAATGTGGTCGATTGTATTGCTGTAATGATGAAGATTGTGTTGGCTGATGAGCTGGAGATCAAGTACTGAAATACGGCGAATACTAACGAATCACTTGAAATTGGTGAATACATTAACGCAGCGTCAATATCATAATTTGCTTCATATCTTCCCATATCTACTTCAAAAAGAATATTTGCAATTAAATGCTCTACCATATTCGTCGTAGGCAAACTTTATGTTCTACGTTTCTTTGCAACTTTAACTATTGCTCTTCAAAGGTGATACTAGAATCCCTCTCGCTTCGTCTTTTAAGAGCATGCTGCATATTATTATAAGCTTCTGGTTGACATAGTATTTTTGGCGAGTTTTAATTTCCTTGACGATTTAAACGCTTTGTTCGTGCCTGGTGTAGGATTCTTTAAATCGCTGTTATCGGTATCATCCCTCTACTGATACTTCTAATAAAGCGTTCTGAGAAACACATGGTACATGTATTGATTGTCGTAATTTATAGAGTTTTTTGTTTGTTGCAGACTTCCCAAAATAGTGAACACTGGAAACAACGTTTGGACAAAAGTGGAATTTCCCACATTGCATTGATGCACTAGATAGGAAACATTGCATAGTGCAAAATTCCATACATAGTGGCAGTGACTACTTCAATTATAAATCCGACTTTTGTCTGGGAATATAGACGCAGGTTACTGTTTCATATATGCAAACGTTGGATCTCAAGGCAGAATTTCGGATGGTGATGTTTCTAGAAACACAAAACTTTCTACGCGAAATCCAATTAGGCTTGCCACCAGCACCTCTTTGAAATCAGCAGATGGAAGTGCCTAATACATTAGTGGCCGATAATGCATTTCCTCTGCAAAAGCATATTATGAAATAATACTCCTTCAAGAACATTGATCAATGGAAAGAGTATATAACTACAGATTAAGTAGGCGTCACAGAATTGTTGAAAATGTATTTATCATCAGTATTTAGGGTTCTGTGAAAATGACGAAGATCCCAAAACCCAAAACACTTGAAACGTTGTTCTATTACATACCACTGTGTCCATTGTATCTAGTGTTAGTTACTGCAGTAAATGTGTCAAGAAAAAGTTTATTTTTTAAAAAGCAAACCACTTTGATTTATCGTCACTTCGAACACCTGGTTTCTTAGTTGCATCACATCGTTGTCGCCCTCGCCGAAATGAAGTTAGTAGAGACTTAGTAATTTTCTTTTTAATATCGGTGAAATTGCAATTTGAAATATTTCCTACCGGTCATCGTATCTTTTGGATTTTTGTTTATACTCCTTATGCATATTTCTTCGTTTATCCACTCTCTATTTTTGCTTTCCCTCCGGTTTACCATTTTCCATACGTTAGTATGTACGTTGGCTTTCAAGTCCTTCCGCTTAGTCCATACTGCATTCGCTGGAATGTCCGAATTCTTTAATGTTTACGCTTCGCATGGGTTGTGCTAACGAAACTTCGTTGGCATTTGCTAAATCATTCTTCATTGGGCCGGTGTGTTCGCCGCTTAATGGTGTTAATGCCTTTGTTTAAGAAATATAATAAAGGGAGTTTTCTATTTTTATATTATAGTTTGGTCTCTATGGGACCTAAGTAAATTGATTTTGTAATGTGTGCAAGTTTTTAGGAAAGTTGTTTCTTTGTCCTTACATTAATGCTAGATAGAATTCATATATCCTTCAAACTCGAGCAGTGTAAATTAAGAATTTTATTATTTGTGGTTACAATTGATTAACCTTTATGTATTTCAGGTAAGCAGCCAACAAAAAGCCAAGGCGAAACTTTTGTAAAAGAATATTTTAAAACAGAGGATGAACTACTGACGTGGACACCAGAGGATTACGATGCATCTCCATGTTTCTTATTAGATATACGAAATAAGGAAGTCAAACAGTTTGCCACGAATATTATCAAAATCTGGAAAGAGTTGGGTAGAAAGGTTACTGAACATGTGTTTTATCACCCTGATAAGTATTCCTTGCTGCCTGTTCCATATGGTTTTATAGCATCTGGAGGTCGATATAAGGAATATTACTACTGGGATAATTACTGGACTATCGATGCTCTAATTATTTGTGGTATGACCAATACAGCTAAAGGAATGATCGATAACTTTGTTACATTGATCTTAAAATATGGATTGGACAGTTGGCGATAAGGAATACCACGTAGGGATGTATAAATCTGAAACTAAAGGACCAAGACCTGAAACTTATTACGAAGATGTTGCGGCTGCTGAATATTATAAAACCGGTGAAGAGCGCCAAGACTATTTTAATGATGTTAAAGCTAGTGCAGAAAGCGGATAGGACTCAAGCTCAAGGTAAGCAATCTCTTTTAAAATACGTACTGATATCTTAACACATATCATATCTATACCTTAACACTGAAGATAGATGATAATCACCTAGTGAGGTCAAATGTCCTATTTAAATCATCAATTCTTGTAATTCGTGCAAGAATACCTTCTCTAGCGCTGGTTGGTTTTGGAAACGATGTATCCGGAACATATTCCTGTTGCGAACAATATATCTCAACGCTGAAGCTCATAATCAACAACACCAACTGTAATCAATCATACATCATACGTCATTTTGAATGCAATGATTCATTCCCAGGGGAAAATCTTTTAGATCACTGCACAATACATATTTTCTAGCAAACATTCTCCAACTGTTATGCCTGTCGTATTACATATCCTTCTATACGCATGAATTTCAATTGACATAGGAAAAATATTGAAATTACATCTAGATCGGCGGTCATTTCAATCGAAGAAGTAATGAACTAAGAAACCCACTACGATAAAGTTCATTGAACTAATACAACTAATGCAATCTACAATTTACGAAAAGTGTTGGTTATTTGAGTTATTTCTATTATATGTAAAATTGCCCAACATACCTATCATGTTCCACGTTCATACAAATGCTGTACAAAAAGTTGAAGAACGACAAATTGATTTTTCTCTACCAGGCCTTCTCACTCTTACATATCTATCGTAAATTTATAAGGAGATTCGTAACTCATCGCCAAATATCGGTTTTTAAAGATCTTAGCTAATCAGTGGTTTTCAATCTATCGGCTAATACATAAATAGTATCTGAAACGCTAAAGTTGAACCGTTAAGCTTGATATGTATGGTGCTTCTCGATTACCCGGGGATTTTCTTATTTTTTCGCAATTCAGCCCATGTCATAGTAATAATAAATAAATTTTATCTATATAAATAATAATAAATAGATCATTTCGGGACTTAAAAATACAAAATTAATTTCTACATAGTTCAACCAACGCAACGCTTCAAAATAAAGCCAAACATCTTCGAACGTTCATACGTATGCAATTGTTTTACACCAGCAGGACATAGTGGATAAAAAGCGGGAACCAATTAGCCTTATCCTTGTATTATAAATCACCTACCCTCTATAAATTTATGAGAAACAATTTAAAATTTATTCTACTTTTCACAAGTATTATTCAAAAGTGGCTGAAAGCATATAATTTGAATACTGGAGTTGATACAGGAGTATTCAAAAATTTAGCTTTAAAAGCAACAGTTGTGCTACATTATGAAAAGTTGGTGTGGTGATGTTTGACGAAATTAACGAAGTTACCAAAATCTTTCACATTTAGGCAAGGACGAAAAACTCGTCAGTACAGCAGGATTAAGAAAACTAATTCGTGGCGTTTTCCATAACTGGAGATTGCCATTGTGTTACTACACGTCTTCAGGTCCAGCACATAGCAGTGATTTAAAAGTCATTGTCATCAGTGTAGTAAAAAACTTGCAAGAAATAACTGTCAAATCTTTAGTACTTCTATGTGATCAAGCCTCAAATAACCGTAGTGCAGTATCTAATCATATTGTGATAGAAATTCGTAGTCTGTAATCTACGTCTGTTGGTGATATTCAACAACCCTATATCCTTGAGTTTATGAGAAATTCTTTGATATTTTCTGATGCCATAAATCAAACGTAAACAAGAGTTCTGAACCCTTTGAATCCGCTGAGCCGTTACGGAGTCTATCGCAGAATGGTAATTTGGAGAGCAGTAGGAGAACTGTGATAACACAAAGTGTTCATAAAGGCGCTTTTTGAGTTTCAGACTAAGGTAATATCTATGTGGGTAGATTATTTTTAAATTAGCGTGTGCCCTCTTTGTATAATTATTTATTTGTTTCCTGTACCTAAACGTATTGTCCAAGGTTAAGCCCAGACTCAGCAATAGGGATGGTTCGATTATTGATTTTTATTTCAACTACAGTTTTCAGATTTTCACAGATTTTGGTCTTACCAAATAGAATAAGCACAGACTTTTCAGGATTTAGTTTAAAAAATGTTCTGTTGATGTAACATAAATATTATTTAAGCAGGAGCAAAACACTTATATACCTGAGTATCCTCCGCATAGACATGAGCATCACAGAATTTTATAGCATTAGATAAGAAGGCTGTATAAATTGAAAGCAAAATTGGACCCAGAATCGAGCCCTGTGGAACACCAGCAGAGACCACTAACTCACTCGAAACAGTGTCTCCTACAAAAGCACTCTGATATCGGTCACCAATGTAGTTCCTGAATAAGTCAAGTGCACCCGGAGCAAACCCAATACACCTCAAAATGCGTCCTAGTAGACCATGATCAACCGTATAGAATGCCTTGCTAAAATTCAAAAGCACCAGCAAGGCGACCCGACCCGCATCAACTGTTGCAATTAAGTCATCAGTAACCGCTGCCAGGGCAGTGGTAGAGTTATATCCGGAGCGAAATCCAGACTGTACCTCCGATAAAATATTATTAGTATTTATATAATTGCACAGCTGACTATGTAGAACCCTCTCCAGAATCTTCGACATAGCAGGTAATATAGTGATAGACCTCAGATCACCGAGAGTCTTAATACCTACCTTTTTCGGCAGCGAAAGCACTCTAGCTTTCTTCCAAGTAGGTGGGACCACCCATTCAACAATACAAGAGTTAATGATGTGAGTGACATATGGTACTATATATGGACAACAAAGCTTAATCATATAAATACTCACACCGTCTCCCCCAACTGAATTGGATTTAATATTTTGTACATACCTGATCATCTTACTAGTACTAATTGTTTGAAATTTAAAATTATTGTCGAATCGCACCTCCGAATAAGAGGTTGTATCAATAGCTCGAGGTTTATAATAACAATTATTGACGAAGAAGTTGTTAATAAGATTGACATCATTGAATTGCACGGGTATTAACGAATTATTCTTTTTAATGAAGCCCAAACGGTTAATATCCCTCCACAGGAGCGAATCATCATGAGATCTTTCAATAAATTTAAAATATGCCTTTTTTCATTGCGAATACAAGTCGTAGTAAAATTACGCAAAGATTTCTACTACTCCCAACTCGAAGGGGAATGATTCCGCCTAAATTTAGCTTTAGCTTTGTGCCGTAACGACATCAATAACTTCACATTATCAGTGATCCAGGGCATATAAGGCCTGGAGAACTTACACTTTTGAGAGGAGCCTGTTTGTCAAAAAGAGACAGTAATAAACCGTTGAAATACTCAACCTTGCTTTGAGGAGGTCGAATATGAAATAAATGATGAAAAGAGGTGGATTCTAGGTCATGCGTGAATTGCTTCATGTCCATACCCCCATAATCTCTCACATGTCTGCATACAGGCTCCGGAGATGAACGATCAAGTGATAATGCGCACAAAACCATGTCATGATCAGAGAAAGAACAATCGACGACTCCAGAACTGCTCAACATCGTAGGATTCAATACCAAAATAACATCGATCAAAGTTTGTGAGTGTCGAGTAATCCTCGTCGGCTCGTCAATTAATTGTCTGTCACCAAGCACATGTACAAGATCCTCAAAATACTTTACCCGTGCAGAATTTGCCTGTAATAGATCAATATTGAAGTCGCCTCCAAAAATAATATTATCAGTATACTGCAAACAAGTGGTCACGGAAAGTTCCAATTCATCCAAAAACAACTTATAATCTACGGAATGTGGCCTATAGGCCGCACCAACAACAAATTTGCTTCCCGATATATTGCACAAAATCAAAATTGTTCAATGTTATTAGTTTGTTCAATAATATCAAATTTAATACCCTCTTTAATGTAAACAGCAATATCGCCTCCACGCGTAGCTCGATCACGCCTAAAGAATACATAGCCGTTCACGCACAAGCGATCGGAAGAGATACGATCATCCAGCCACGTCTCGGAGACGCATACCATATCCACATCATTCCGACTCACGAAATGATTCAACTCATTAAATTTAGGAAACAGCGATTGTACATTAATATAAACTGTAGTGAAACCGACTGCCATCGCAAATCACTGACTATGTATATAAGTACATACCGAAAGCTAAATCAAAATAAAAAAAAACTTATTAAACAATCATATTGTACCGGGAAGAAAAAGAAACAGAACACAATTGTTACCAAGAAAGAAAGCGAGCGGAAAAAGGAAAAGAGTAAATATGCAAAAAAGTGAGCTCTCAGAAGAATAAGGGTAGGACCAAGTACATACGGCTATTATTTATTATTTAATAAAAATTGTTTGTAGTCCATTATAGAATAAATTATGTGTATCTTATTATCTAATTTAACAAAAACATTAGCATTATTTGTAAAAACATTCTTACTTGAGTAAGTCTTGACTAATTCCTTCACCGCTCATGCACGTTGCTTTGTCAGATCTTCCCTGATAACTATTTTCGTACCCTTCAGATTCCGTTTAGCCTTAAAAAATATAGTCTTTATCGATCTTCTTGAGAATTTCACTATTATCGTTTTGACACCATTTTCCCTTGATTTCAGTCGGTGGGCTATACATATATCCCCTTCTTTCAAATTAATATTTAATTCGGTTTTAGCCAATACAACTTCTTCTGTAACGTTTTCATGTGTTTTTTCTGGTAGACCAAAGATACGAACGTTATTTGTTTTTGAGTATTGTTCAAGTTGTTCCAAGTTGTTATTAGTTTCTATAATTTCATGCTTTAGTTTTGTAACTTCACATTGATATTTTTCTTCTAGTTTAGAAAAATAGTCGTCGATTTTTATTTTTACAGCCTCCATCATTCTTGTCAAAAACGCTTCATTCGTTAAAACTTTTTCAATAACTTTTTGTATTAATACTTCTTCCTCTGTCACTGACCTTGTAACTCTATCAGTCGGCATTTTGTTTCTATTTCCCTTTTTTAAATTTTATTTGTAATAAAATAAATAACTGCGAGGACGAAGTAAATGTATCAAAGCGAAAAGATACTTACAATTAGATAAATTATATGCGACTACAGTACACAATTAATATAGCAGCGATGCACACAAACGTCTACTCTGTACCGAAGCGCATCGTGATGTTTGAAAACAAAATCCTGTTATTACGATTGGCGGCGAACATTTATATACTGTATTTGATGTGGCTCACTTAACCTTCCTATACTCACGCATACGGTCTGTGAGACCGATTTATATAGTATAGTATACGTCTTTCATTTTGACGTGAGTATAGGAAGGTTAATCAAGTCGTTGCGAAAGAATTTTATGAATTTGAAACTGAAAATGTTTGTTGATAAGAAACTCGTAACTGGAAAGATGTAAAACAACCTTACAAAATAGTACGTTTAGTCTGTGTAACTATTTATTTTTTGTACGAACAAGGTTCAGACCTTTAATTTGTTGGTACTCATTACATTCGACACATTTGCTCTGGTTAATTTTGTTCAGCACAGTATCAGAACTTTCTATATTGTTGTTTTCTTGATAATTATTGTAACAGTTTCCATATTCCCATTTTCGGTTATGTTTGGTCGTTCGTTCTTGCTAGCGATGCCCCCTTCTAACTGAGTGACGATATTCACAAAACCCACTATTTGAAAATTTTCAATAATCTATTGTGAAAAAGTTGACGTAAATAAGCTGATATCATGACCAAACAGGGTGGTGTAAGGAGCTTGTTTTATTCTATCATGATATGTCCTATTTTTCATTAATTTGATAAGCCTCTGATAATCTCCTACAATTTTCATAGTTCATACACATCACGAGCATATTTTGTATATTTTGCTTTAGTCTTTCTACACTGTCTTGTGATTTACTATGACGTGAGTTTTCATGATCCATGAACATAACTCAATTACTCGGTTCGCGAACTTTTGCTTATAATCCGATTGCAGTATAGATGGGGCGTCTAAAATAATATAATAATAGTGGCTTGACACCCCTCGGGGAGGGGGAGAGTTGCGCCGCTTCTTTTGTGAAGCTTCCTAGATCCATTGGCCGGGGTGGATCAATCTCCACTTCTCAGAGTTCCGACTCGGCTGCTAATATTTCGCCACAGACTTTTGTCCGCCGTCTTTCGCTGCCAGTTCTTTATCCCAGCCCGTTTTAGATCCTCTTCCACTTCCTGTAGCCATCTCGATCTTGGTCTTCCTCTTCTTTTTCTACCACCTGGCTCCAAATGTAATACAGAGAATATCGTCGAGGATTCTCCCGGTCTCCATACATGCCCTATCCATTTTACCCTTTGCTCTTTGATCCTATTTACAATATCCATACCTTCCATTTCCCGTGCTATTTCATGATTCATTCTTACTCTGTACTCGTTTTCATCAATCTTCACTGGTCCTAGTATTGTTCTTAGTATTTTTCTTTCAGCTATTCTCAGCTTTTCTTCATCCTTTTTGGACATGCTCATGATTTCTGCTGCGTATAGTACGGTTGGTCTTATTATTGTCTTATAGAGGTTCATTTTTGTCTTTTTGTTAGGATTTTGCTTTTTAGTAATTTTTTGATGGCATACAAAGCTCTATTTAGTGACATTATTTTTTCCTTCGATTTCGGTTTCCCTGTTTCCACTAGCAGATATCCTCACACCTAAATATTTAAATTCCTCAACTGTTTCGAAATTGTTATTACCTATTTTGACATATTTCTTTTCCAGTTTCTTTCCAAATCTCATCTCAACCTGGAAATTCAAAAAATTATGAAACCTTGGAAACATGTAGATCACATATAAGTATGACTACGCAATTTTCTTTTTCTGCGGAAAAACACTCTAAGTGGGTGAAAAAATGTCGGGGATGGAAAATTTTGCATTCTGCCGATGCGCATAACTCGCTAACGGAAAAACGGAAAAGTTTTAAAACAGAAATTGTTTGTTTGAACAGATTATTAAACAGATAAAAAAAGGTATAAACATTTTTTAATTTTTTTGACAAGTGAATACCTTTGGGATTAATAAATAATAGGCAATAGAGATTGCTTGATTGTATAACAAACCTGTAGTGGTAGTGTTGGATTTAATTTTAAAAGCTTTAATCGCCAACAAATTGTGAAGCAATATAAAATATTTATATTTACCCATTTTTCCCTCTTAATTTAGCACAATGACCTTATAAAAACATACATCATTATTAGCATATTTCCTCGGTCACATCTCTAAATTACATAAAAAATTGGTATTATTTAATCGCCACCAAATTGTGAACGAGCATAGGTAGCTATATTTACAGATTTTACTTTAATTTCTAATTTCTACTAATATTTACAATTTTTATCATTATTTTTATCATATATTTAGTGTATTTACTATAAAGTACCGTAAAAGTGAACGTAAACATGAATATAGAACGTAA
Organism: Chrysina gloriosa; assembly: GCA_038088585.1. Taxonomy (NCBI): domain Eukaryota; kingdom Metazoa; phylum Arthropoda; class Insecta; order Coleoptera; family Scarabaeidae; genus Chrysina; species Chrysina gloriosa. Next base: position 30,503,505 of record CM076092.1, read on the forward strand.
CGTAAAGATGAATATTGAACGTAACATAATACAACAACATTATACGGTTGTTGAAGATGCTTGCCTCGAGCCAGCGAAATACGTCACCGATTTTATTATAAACAATTGTGTGGTGAGGAGTTTACCGATGTAATATTTGTCTCAGTAATAATTCTAGTAATACATTACACTGCACAACAGCATTTCTGATGATTGGGTTATGTTACATGATATTAGTCCAATTTTTGATGATGGTTTCAATTCCGTGATTGAAATTTCTGTATCAGCTCTAGTTGAAAAATATGACAGGGGTGTTTTTTTTTTTATAATAAAACCACTATAAATTTAGAGATAATTCATTTAATTTTTATAATGAAAAACTTTCTCTTATATGATTTTCTTCTTAAAGCTGAAGGCAGAGAGCTATTCTGAATGCTCCAACAATAGTCAGCCATCATATGTGCGTTCCAGTAGCCCTGATATCGTTCCTCCATGGTACGGAGGTCCTGGTGGAATCGCTCGCCCTGTTTTTCACTTAGGTTCCCAAGATTGGCGGGAAAATAGTCCTGGTGGCTGTGAAGAAAGTGTAACTTGATGCTCATATTACATCCAAGCCTTTGAAAGTGACTCAAGTGTTGAGAAAATTCAGAACTTTTCTTATTTCCCAAAAAAAAATTTGACAAGCCAAACAAACTCATTTCATGCCGTTTTCTCAATCTCTGTCATAGTGTGCGTAAAATTTGAGTCTTTTATTAATGATTTTATTTGTGACCCGTCAGAAATTCCCGCTTTTATCTTTTCAGCACTCAGTTTTTGAAACTATTTTATTTATATTTATTTTTGTCAAGATCTTTTACAAATTCTTTTATAAGTCCTGCAACTAGCGCTTCCCGAGGAGGCCAATCTTTTTTAAATCTAATGTTGATATTTAGCTCTACTGGCCCACAAGCAAAGAAAACAGGGATATTTTGTATAACCACCTTGTTGACCTAAAAGAAAGTTGACCATTTTTAAATCAACACATATGAGCCAATTGTGTTCCACATATTTAATTTTGTCTAAAACCAGAGCAATAGTTTAGCAATAGTTTAGTATATTCTTCTTTCCCTTTTGTGGAATGTGCAATAGGCAACGATCCTAATTTATTCCCATTGTGTAAGAGAACACATTTTAGACTATATTTTGCTGAGTCTATGAATAGGCGCCACTCACTAGAAACGTAATTTTGAAGTCCCATTGCAGCCATTAAACCAGGTATATCTTTACAAAATACGAAATCATTTTCTTCAGCAAAATATTTGAGGAGATTTTGTTCTCTTGTGCGGTAATAGGAAATTTTCGTTCCTTTTGTTACTAAGTTTCTTTCTTTTACCCTAGAAGCCAAAATTTCTGAAGCCGCCTTTGACAGTCCGAGTTCTCTGACAAGATCGTTTAAATCATCTTGGTTGAATAGTTTTGGCGCTTTCAGGTCACATTCAAAGTCACTATCACTACTGCCAGTTTTCGCCTCAAAATGCATAGGCTCCTCCTGTGGAGCATCAGTTTGAGATTCAAGTGATATTTTAGGGCTCAAAACACGTCTATGTGCCGACCGTATGGAAGGACATTCCCATTTGGCTCGATTTTTTCTATTAATGCCAGTTATGTTCACCAAACAAAAATAACAGTCGTCATGGTGGTTTAAGGGTTCAGTCCAGATCATACCGGTTTCGTACCTAAAGCTATTCCTTTTGTTATTTGTCCACAAACGTAGAAACTCAACGCACGTTTTGCATACCTTTTGCGGAATCCAAGGCTTGTCTTTCATTTCCAGTGTGTGACCAAAGTAATTTTTGTAAGCCTCAATCACGAACGCTGTCACATTCAAACGGTATTCTTTAAATATATACTCTCCGCAAATAAAACAAAAATGATTTGGATCATTGACACTGTTAGATAAGCGATATGAAAGTCCATTTATGTGCATGTATTGATGCTGTCACATGCATGACACAAAACACATGATCTAGTAGTTTTTGAATTCAGATCCTTCAACATAGTGACACATGTAAAACGTGTATTCGAATAAATCACTTTTGGTTGTTTGCATCTGTGTTCTTAATATAATAGCCGAGCCTTCTCAACACTGCCATCAACAGACACAAACTCTTCTTGACGATGCCATATCAAATTATATTAAGAAAACTTAATATTTTCTTAATTACAAGCAAATTAACACACTAACACAGCGATTTTTTCGTGAAAGATATATTTCGTAAACAAGAGCTGTTACAAAAAAACTGAGGTTAAATTTGAAATCAGCGACGTCAAATTAGTAAACTTCACGTGATAAAAGTCAATCATCAGACAAAAGTTGCCATATTGTTGTGCAGTGTTATCTAACATTAAAAATACGAGTGTGTATTATAAACATTTTTTTGGTAGCAAATATTCAACAATAGAAAATAAATTACTTAGATAATTACTTTAAATATAAACAAATTAAAATGGATTCCCACAAAAGTTATTTGGCGCAAATTAAACCACTTAATAATAATCCAATGAAGTACATAACATTCATATAACTCATTACCTAAGCTACCAATAAATAAAATTTTATTAATTACAAACCTATCGAAGTTTGAAAACATTTTAACAAATGCATTTGACTACATAGTATTCGTAAAAAATAAGAAATATAAAATAAATAAAACATATACAGATAAAATTAATATCTTGTTCAATTATATTATTGATTATCAAGTGATAAGAAAAGAACATCTTTCCAATATAAGGTATTGTTGATAAACATAATTTTATTTCAACTCGGCGATCCACCCCCAAATTGCACAGCTCGGGGATGTCCCGGTCAAAATAAAATCTCATTGTTTGAACCAGACTTAAGAGCAGTAATTCCCCAATCTTTATGCGTTTCTGGCAGTATTAAATTATCAACGTGTTCTTCTCGAAAATGTTTTTGTTAAAAATCTAATTCCATATATTGATAAAATTGTAGATATACTTAGCTATAGGTATGTTACAATCTATGCAGTATTTACCTAAGTTTGTTCAACATATAAACATATATATATATATATATATATAAGAATGTATGTCTGTATGTCCTTTATGCATTACTACCCATTCATCTGATCGCCATGAAAGTTTCGGAAGTTGTTGAGTATACTCTCGCGAAGATTACTGGGATAGTGGCATTAACGAATTCTAAATCAATTTATTTAATCAACGTTTTCCAAAAAAGGAACGCTATGAATTTCCATACGTGTAATACTGATCCTACGATAGGTGGCGCGTGTGTGTCGAATGTTTTTGGCATAGTACATATATCCCACGATAGATGGCGTGTATACAATCAAATTCAATTCAATTGTATGTAAATAATGACTAACGATAAGTTTCACTAAAAATGACACAATGTAAATTGAATGTTATCATAACGAATGACGCGACGGGTAAGCTAGTATTTCTATAATTTTAATTGAAATGTTAGTAATAATTACTTAGATGTTACGTAAATAAAGATGTGAATCAGTCTGTGCACCCGCATTTTACGGAAGGTGCTCTTTTGCGGGTGCATAGCATAGTAGTTTTCCTAATTAGTCTTCGACAGCCGCCCCCAAAGTTGGCGGCCTTCGTGCAGGGCACGCTCTGCATACCACCTAGGATCGGTCCTGGTTTTTATTGTACTTATACCGATCGTATAATTTTCTTTTGATTTTAGGTGGTTGCGAGCAACGATATGACTTTTCACGCACTGTGGATTTATCGCGTTCAATGCTCGATCACAAGAGGTGCAGAAAATTTTAATTACACTGCGTTTTTTGTAGTACATACACTAATGGCAGGATTTTCCAACTATCGTTTCATAAATTAAATTTTCTTCAATGACGCCATTATATTACATTTGGAATATAGGCAGCTGCAGTCTATACTTACTGCTAGCGTAAACCTACAATTTGATCTATATCAAAATTATCTAATTAATGGAGTTATTTGGGTCTTGTTGTTTAGAGCATTGTATTTATAACAACGATGCTAGTACATAAAGATTTGCTACAGAAAGATATTGCTTTTGGCATCTTCATGATCTTAAAAATTGTACATACTCATATCATCTAATGCGACCTCTTTTGCAAAATAGCTTAAATTGATTTATAACTAACATCATATTCTAAACAAATTCTAGGTGGATATTTGATTCCGAAGAAGGCACCGATGCCAATTTAACTTTTTCGCACATCAGTAATGTAGTACCAGTTGATCTAAATGCCTTCTTATACAGAGCCTTCAAAATAATGTCAAAACTTTACTTGGATTTAGAAAATTACAGGAAACAAATTTTTGGGATAAAAAAGCTACTGCAATGTATGTAGCTATCAACGAACTATTTTGGAATCAGGAGGATGGTATATGGTACGACTATGATATGAAGGCGAACAAACAAAGGAAACATTTCTATGCGAGTAATTTAGTACCTTTATGGACAGGTGCTTTAAACACAACTTATTGTAAGAAAGAGAAACAAGTAGAGAAAATTCTGAGTTACCTGAAAACAAGACGCATCTTGGATTTCCCCGGTGGTATACCTTCTTCTTTACAGAATACTGGCAAACAGTGGGACATGCCTAATGTTTGGCCACCTCTACAATCAATGATTGTGAATGGTCTTCAGGTATCGCAGCAGCACAAAAGAAGCTCATAAGTTAGGAGCGAAATTTGTAAGCATGACCATGAAAAGCTTTTCAGAGGATGGGGCTATGTATCAAGGGTATAACGCCGAAGAATTTGGAAAACCTGGACCAAAAGGTGAATATGATACGCAGAAAGAATTCGCCTGAACTAATGCTGTAGCTCTGCAATTTATTGATCAATTTTATGCAATAAAACACATGTAAATACTTCTTCACCATAACGTCCGTCAGTCATAATAGAATTTGACATAACAGTTAACGGATTGGTATGGTGAATTTCAATACAAGAACAATTATTTTAGTTTTATACACTACACTCAAGGTTTCCAAAATTGACTACTAAAATACCGTTAAAGAACAGTGTCTTTACATATCTTTGCAGAGTCATTAATCAAGTGTCAAGAGTGTATCTTTACCAGCGGCGATTGGTGATAAGTGCAACTAGGATAGCATTAGTTATGCTCTTTATAGCATATATCTATTTTTAAAATTGTAATTTTTAATTTTCCGCCGATATGCGAACATCTTGATCTTGGCCGCCCTCTTCTTTTCTTTCCGCTCACCCCTCTCTGCAGCACTGTCTTCGGTGTTCTCCTTTCAGGGAGCCTCATTACATGATCCAACCATCGGATACGTTGGGACTTCACCATAGATGTTATGCTGGGTTGTCGATACATGTTCAACACCTCGCTGTTGGATCTTCTCTCCCACTTCTCGCCCATCTTCTTACCACCGTAGATCCATCTTAGGATTTTTCACTTTAGCGCTTCGCGACACATTTTTTGACTTTAATGTGCTTAACAATCCGCCTGCACACCTACTTCCCCTTGTAAGTCTTTCATTTATTTCGTCACTTTCGTCTACATTATTTGTAAGAGTAACACCAAGATATCTAAAACTCTGGACAGGATTAAACATGTAGCTTGTTCCGTCTATGGTACTCTTTATTTCAAGCCCTTTTTCGCTAGTTCCCCTCATTACCATATACTTTGTTTTACCCTCATTCATAGCCAGCCCTACTCTTCTTGCCGCCGCTTTTATACGTTTTGTTATTTCTTGCAGTTCTTTCTTGGTCCTTGCAATTAGTACTATATCATCAGCATATGCCATACACTGATGTCTGTGATCATAAATTGTACCTTGGGTATGTATTCTTGCTTCTCTCAATACTTTTTCTAAAACCACATTAAACAGAATAGTCGAAAGAGGATCTCCCTGTCTTAGTCCTCGGTCAACACCGGATTTCCCCGTTTTGTGTCCGTTAACCATAACCTTACATTGTGTATTCCTCAGTGTCATCTGTATTAGTGATATCATTTTTCGGTATTTTAAATTGAGTCATTATCTCGTATAGTTTGTTCCTGTTTATCCTATCGTATGCCTGTTTAAAATCTATAAAGAGGATATGAAGGGCCATATTATGTTCATAGCTATTAGCCATTATTTGTTTAATGGTAAATATCTGATCAGTTACTGATTTACCTCCTCTAAAACCGCATTGGTACTCATCTACTATTTTTTTCAGAATATGGGTGTAACCTATTCTTTATACAACAAGCCATTATTTTATATACAACATCTAGCAGTGCAATACCTCTGTAGTTTTTACATAATGTTATGTCACCCTTTTTATGTATCGGCAGTAATACCGCTTCCCGCCATTTCGTCGGCATCGTTTCATATTTTCATACCTCTTTAATCACCTAAACCATATGCAGCATTTGTCCTCCTTGTTTAATGAGCTCCGCTATCATTCCATTCTGTCCAGGACTTTTGTTGTTCTTTTGTTGCTTAATTATGAATATCACTTCATCTAGGTTTGGTGCTATCTCTTGGTTTTCATCATACTCCGTTACCATTTCTTCTAAAATTTTGTTCTGTGTGTTTTCCATTCCGTCTTCGTTCAGAATGCCCTCAAAATATCTCGTCCATGTAAGTAACCCTTCTTCTTTGTCACTTGCTAGTTCTCTTTTTCATTTCTGCAATATATTAGCTGTCCCTTATATCCCCTCTTTTCCTTTCTTACTCCTTTACAACATTTTCTTATTTGTTTTCAATCATAGTAAGCTGATCTTCAAGATAACGTCGTTTCTTTGTGTACATATCCTTTTTGCTTCTCTTCTCTTTTGTTGATACATATTTCTATTTTCTTCTGAATTTTCATTCAACATTATCAGTCTAGCTCTATTTCTATTGTTTAATGCAACCTTGCAAAACTCGTCATACCATTCATTGCGGCATTGCTTCTCAATTTCTTGCAGTAAACTGTTTGCAGCATCTAGTATCATATTTTCCAGCTCATCCCACTTCCTTTCCAAATTTCCGTTATAATTTTTCCGCTCTTCCAATTTCCTCTGTAGTTTGTCCCTGTATAATTGCATACTGTCGTTATTCCCGATCTTTTGCTTGTCATATATATTGCTTTCCTTTTTCATCTTTCTTACTAATTGGTTTACTTTCTTTTAAGCGTATTCCTACCAGAAAGTGGTCACTGTCACTGTCAGCACCTCTATAGCTCCTCACGTTTTGCACGCTAGTGCTATGCTTTGTCTCTATCAAAACGTGATCTATTTGGTTTACTGTGTTTCCACTCGGAGACACCCACGTTCCCAGGTGAATATCTTTGTGCTGGAGAAATGTGCTCATTATTCTCATGCTTCTTACCGTTGCAAACTCTATTAGTTTTTGACCGTTCTCATTACTTTCTTTGTGTTTGCTATATTTCCCTATGACTGGTTTATATTTCTCCTCCCGTCCAATTTAGGATTAAAATCTCCTATTAAAATTTTTGTATCATACTTTGGTAGTGCATCATACAATTTCTCAAGTTCTTCGTAATACCTAATTTTAATCTCCTCATCCTTATATTCCGATGGTTCATGTGCATTTACAATAGTAATTTTTCTATATTTCCCCTTTATTCTTATACTGCAAAGCCTATCGAGATTGGTTTGAAATCCATAACAGCTGATTTAAAATTCTTACTAACCATAAATCCCACCCCATATATTCTTTAGCTACTACCACTATTAAAAAAAAACATATTTATCTAACTCCTCTTATGTAAACATGTTTTTGCTTTGTTTCTTGTAATGCAACAATGTCTATATTATATTTTTTAATTCTAACATTAAATTCTTCAATGCACCCTCTGTAAACGTGCCCCTCACATTCCAGGTGCCCAATTTTATTTTACTCTTTTTACATTTTACTATTTTCTTTGATTTGTTTCTGCTATTTATTTATGTTTTTGTGTTATTCATCTTTTTCAAATCTTTTCCAATTTTCATATCCATTGTCGTTACCGTTGTCATCCCTTTCGCTCCATCCTTCTCTAATGTTATTCGTTTTTTTGAAACTTATCGTTTCTTACTACTCCTTTCTCTCTTTCATCCTACACCGACGCCATTCATCAGAATTTTTCTGTATCCTATTTTGACTTCGATTCCTTTTTGTTTTTCCATCTTTGCTATCTTTAAGATCTCTGACTGCACTGTTCTTTCCTCTTGTGTTAAATCATTTTCAATATAAACATTTCTACCTCTTAACTTGCTCTTATTTTGCATTACTTTTTGTTTCTCCTCCCACGATTCCATTTTTACCAGTAGCGTCTTCCAATTGTCCTTCGTCCTTAAAGCAACAACATTTTTTATCGCCACATCGATCTGTAGTGAATTTCTTATAAAGCTTTCTGTAGTTTCTTTACTGTCTACGTTTTTTAATTCAGTGCCTTTAATTACTATATTATCTCTCCTTTTCTCCTTTTCTTGCTTTTCGGTTCTTTGCTCTAACCTCACTATTCTATCCATCAGCTGCAGTTTCTCTGCTTCCCATTTTCTTCCTTGCACTTCATCTCTTGTTTTAATTCTCTTATTTCCTTTGTGTTATTTCTGAGCTCTTGTAACATTTCTTGCATTGTTCCATTTAATTTTTTCAATTCTTCCATTTCTCCTGTGCTGCTTGTTTCTTGCTTAAGCTCTTCCCTTATTGATGTTTCTTTTAATTCTCACTCTTTTTGTTTATCTGCCAACTGTCTTTGCTTTTGTTGTTCTGGAACAGAGGTCGAATATTAGAAACGACTTGCCAGCTTCCCGATCCCACTCTACTAGTACTAGTCGTACGCTCGTGATAATCGAAACTTATTTATTTGTCGCCTCCCTGGTTATCATTGACAACAGTCGCTGTTTTCTCGTCACATACAAAAACACTATTGTGTAACACAATGCTATTTATAACATACATATAACTACATGCGTACATATATTGACAACGACTCTTTTTAATCTCTGATTCAATCATTAAGATTAATCAGATTTTATCTGACATATCAATTGCACAATTTGTTAAAAATGTCGAAAATGATTAGTGACGTTATTAGCGTATCTTATTCTTATTTTGTGTTTAATTTAGGGAAATGTATTATAACAAACCAGCTTAATAAGTTATAAAAACCTGATAACTCAACAGTTTAAATAAAATTACACTAAGTAAACAATTCGCCGTTCTTTAGGCATTAAGTAAATTTTCTTTTTAATTATTTCAATCATGTCAGTCCAATCGCGGAAATAGTTTCGTTACCTAGTCAAAAAATTTAATTTTTATTTTGTTGTGTAAAAGATTTCATAATAAAAGAAATGGATGACGTGTTATCATTAAGTAGTGCACACCGGACTGACGCCCTTACTTCTCCGAATTTTAATGTCGCGCCTTGCATTTAAGTGGGGACAAAGACCGATTTCCACTACTTAACTAATAACACTTCATTCACTCTTGTATCGAACCTAGGTTATAATATTGATGTCGTTTACTTTAGCTTTAGAGCTTTGTGACAGTCTTAGTTATTGTGGCTTCGTGCTCTTCAGTATAGAGATATGTATAGTATATACTTATTTATAACAGTTAGTGCAAAGCTGTTATGGAAATCTGAAACGACTTAACGATATGCAGCTCCTGCTTTTATAAGTTTTTAATGTGACCGATGGCGTGTGGAATAAAATTTTATTGTGTAGTTTGAAATGCAAAGACGAAGCTACGGGAATAGCGTAATTTTAAGCAATAACATTTTATTCCTTGTGAATTTAGTTCTATATAAAATTTTATGTCAAAGTTGTGCTCAAACCGTTGCACATCCTTGTATGTATGTCAAAAGAAACTGGCTATTTTGCCAGATGAATACGATATAAATTGCTCCATGGCCTAATCTTCGCCACACGAGCGTCTACGACGAGTCATGGATTTGAACACAAAATGAGGTGACGAAACTTACAGATAGGCCTCAAGTAAGTTAACATCAGATCCTCAATCCTCATCTCAAGAGATCATACAGCTAGTAACTGGTTTGAAAGATAACTATTTGTAACTTTCGTTGAACAGCTTTAACGACTCTTTACCATCCCTCGACGTTGTCTGTCCGCATCTCTACACCGCAAAGAGAGGATTGTTAATAGTTGTTTCATTCTGTGTGCCGCCAATTGCGTTTTATGTTACCGTCCTCAACGGGGAGTTCGCAAGTTGTACAAGCCGCGAGCGACGCCTAAAGGAGTCAAGAAATCGCCACGGGTAACGAAACGTATTTCGCCAAACCAAATGTATCACTAGGTTGAGAGTGATTTGTTACACGACCCGATTAAAATTGCCATTGTTTTAGTAGTATTAATAGGTAATTTATAATTTATAGACCACTGTGAGAGTTTAGTCAACGTTGCTTTCGTTTGTATGATTAATTCGCATTCAGTTTGTTCAGGTATTGAAATAGCAAAAGACAATTTCTTATTTGAAACAAACTGTTATTGTTTGCGAAAAATTTCCGCCTTTAAGATATATATATATACATACTTCCGCATGCGTTCAAATCAATTCTCGAAATATTTTTTGCACTTTGAAGTGCTATCCCAAACGATTCTTGAAGGCTTCGACAGCTATTTGACGTACTGAAAATCGCTTTCCACGCATTTTTGTTTGACATTTAAAAACAAACAGAAATCGTTAGGCGATAAATCGGGTGAAATACGGCAATGAGACATTAAATCGATGCATTTTTTCTTTCAAATAATCAATTGTTTGATATGCTGTCTGAGAGGATTTGTCATAATAAAAAGTGACGTTTTCGGGTGTTTTTACTGACTTCATCGATGAGTTTTGGCAAACAAATTGTTGCATATCATTCAGCCTTAACTACTCTTCGATCCGAAATGATTGCGACATGTCCAGTACAACCGATGAAATAAGCGATCAATTTCTTCGGAGTGCTTCATGAACGAACAAGTTTTGTGGAACTAAATTCATCTTGGCACACCCGCATTTTATGAGGATTTCCTTGCCCCAATATGGCTAACACTGCCTCTATCTCACTGAAAGTCACATGTCGATCTTATTCAATCATATTGCGCACAGCATCGATGTTTTTTGGAATAACAACCGATTTTAATCGGCCTGCACGCGATTCGTCACTGACGCACGTACGTCCACGACGAAATTCTGCAAACCAATTGTGAACGGTCGTTTCTGACGGTGCTTTATTACCAAAAGTTGAACGAAGCCGTTCTATGCTTTGCTATTGAGTTAGGCCTTTACTAAAATCGCAAATAATCATCCAACAAAAAATACATTTTTTTTTACAAAATGGCTTTCTTTTAAAGTTCACTGTAAGCAAACTACTTGGTCAATTTCTAAGCTTTTTTAATTATTATTTAATTCCGTTTGAAAATATTTGTGTAACAGAAAACGAATTTAAAAAGAACACTTATCTATCAACAATCATCATATTCTCGGACAGGAACTTTTATCATACAAGCATCTTTTATGACGTACACTGATATACTTTGTGATAAAATAGTACAAAATACCTATTTACCTTATATATTGTACGAGATAAGACCATTCTTTGTAACAGTTTTCGGTTGTTATTCAATAGTATCTAAATCATGAGGAAAGCAGTGTATGTTGCAATAGGCGGTGTTATTACTGTTATTGTTATTGCTGTAGTAGTAGTGTTAGTTGTTGTTCTTTCTGGAAGTAGAGATGCCTTACCACCTCCGTGCGACAGTGAAATCTACTGTCACGGTGAATTATTACGCTATGCAGCGTTGTTCACACCGGATGATGTGGACTCAAAGAGTATTGTCGATTACGCTATGCGATATGATGAAAAAACTATTATAAACAATTTGAACCTCCTGCTAGAGAGAACAGGTAAATAGTAAAATTAATAATAATAAAATGTTGGAACATGTAAACTGCTCACAGTAAATACAGATAAAAATAGCTAGTTAAATACTCTACCACCTCCGGGATTTTCCCTATATATGTACAATACTGTCACAAAGTTTGGAAGCAAGTACGAACTTTTTCGATACATAAAATAAAAGTAAATGCACACTATAGTCGTATTCTAAATAAAAGTATATGAAAACATTATCAATAAGTATTTCTTACAAATTCTAAGTATTACAAAAGAAATTAGATTTAAATCGGCTTATTGCTTTACAATGTTAAAATAATGAGGTTGTCTATGTTAACAGATGGGCTGGTATAATAACGAGGGTGCGTCAGATACTATAGTGGGATATTCAGGTAATAGTTAGACCCACGGTGGGCAACAGCCGGCCCGCTGTATGATTTGATCCGGCCCGCGAGACATTTTGAAAAACCTAATTTAAAAAAAAATTAAAATTACACTACTTACTCAAACTCACGGAATCAAGTAAGCGAGCAATCCCAGTGTCGGCGATCATCAAAGAGTGAGGCGGCAAACATCAAAGCCTTCGATGCTTGCCGCCTCACTGGCGGCGCAACAAAAGATTATTTCTTCTCAACTGTTCTACACTAGACGATTCTAGATCATGCCTTCATTTTGCCCATATAAGCGGGTGGATGATGGATGAGTCAGGATGACCCGAACTTTAGTTCAGTTCTACTTGAGCTACCGAGGTGATAACTTCGACGAGCGATATCCTAGCGAACTGCTAGTGCCGCCAATTAGCTTTGTGACTTTGTCTGCATCTTGGGTGCTTTCTAATTATATTTTGTATACGAAAATGATGTCTGGTGGAAAGAAACGAAAAGTAGATGCAGGGGGTCGCCAGTTTCAAGAAAAATGGACTGAAGAATTCTTTTTTATCTTGCACAATAGTAAGCCTATTTGTTTGCTGTGTAATGAATCCATTTCAGTGATGAAAGAATTCAATATAAAGAGGCATTACTCAACTAAGCATCCTACGCTGCACTCACTGACAGGACAAATAAGAAAAGACAAAATGCAGAAGCTTACTGCAAATTTGGAAACGCAGCAGCAAATGTTTCATAAACAAAGAACACTACTTGATAATGTTGTGAAAGCTGGTTTTATAGTTAGTTCAAAATTGGCAGTCATTAAAACCATTTTCCAAAGGCGAACTTATCAAGGAGTGTATGTTAGAAGTTTGCAGTGTTTTGTGTCCTGAAAAGAAAAATGAATTTGAAAAAATTAGTTTGTCAAGACGAACTGTTGTCCGACGTATAGAAATGATGGCTAATGATATAAAAACAACATTGACTGACCGTATGGCTGGTTTTGAATCATTTTCCATAGCATTAGACAAGAGCATCGATTTGTCGGACACAGCTCAACTGGCTATATTTATTCGAGGTGTTGATAGAGAGTTCACTGTTACTGAGGAATTGCTTGCTTTACAGCCGCTAAAAGGAACCACTACAGGGGAGGACATTTTTAATAAAGTTCAAAAGGTATTTACAAGTTTTGCCTTGCCATGATCAAAATTAGTTGGAGTATGCACAGATGGTGCACCTTCTATGGTCGGCTTACGTAAAGGTTTCATCGGAATTTTGAACGATAAAGCAACTGAATTAAATGTGTAAAAAGATGATTTGATAGTCCTTCACTGCATTATCCACCAACAGAACTTTATGCAAATAAAAGATAAACCACTATCTGAATTGAGTGACCCAAAATGGATATGTGACTTAGCATTTCTGGTCGACCTTACTGGCTATTTGAATGATTTAAATTTGAAACTTCAAAAACAAGGACAGTTAGTTAATGATTTGTACAGGCATTTGAAAGCGTTTCAGAATAAAATCCGCTTGTGGGAGGCACAGATGCTGTCTGGAAACAGTTACCACCAGTTTCACCACGCTCTCTGCGTATGAGAATATTGCTTATGCTCAATATGCTGAAGAACTCAAGGTACTGTTGGAGCAATTTTCGAACAGATTTAGCGATTTCAGAAACATGGAAGACTGTTTCAATTTATTTGCTACTCCAACAAAAAGTAATGTACAAAATGCTCCAATACACTTGCAAATGGAGTTGATCGAGATTCAAGAAAACTCACTCCTAAAATCCAAATTTGAAGACGTGGAGTTGTGTGATTTCTACAAAAAATACCTCGAAGAAGACCATTTTCCGCAGCTTAGAAAATTCGCAAGAAGATTGATTTGCGCGTTTAGCAGTACTTATAAATGCGAACAGTTCTTTTCACTGATGAAAGTTAATAAATCGAAATATCGTACAAGGCTGACTGACGATAATTTGAAAAATTCTTTACATCTTTGTATCAGTGGAATTAATCCAAACATCGATGGATTAGTTTCTCAAGTTCAAGCTCAAGTGTCTCATTGATTTCGGTGTCGCTATTTAACTTTCGTAGTTTGTAACAATTCCAAATTTAACGATTTAATTATAATGTTATTATTTCATTTTGTTATTTTCATAAATTGATATTATAATAACATTGTCGTATTATTTCATGTCTGATATCTATTGCAAAAAATTATGAACACTACAACACTACTTTAAAATGTACTACTTTTAAACGCGGCCCGCGAACGTATTTGCACACAACATGTCAAAGGTTGTCCATACCTAAGTTAGACTGTACGGCAAACTATTTCTATTGTTTTGTCTAACAAGTTATCACTGGAAATATTTTTAGCTTGAAATCAGTGTAAAAGTTTTAAATTTGTCTGAAAATTAAATAAAATATTGGAAAAAATGCCGAAGCGCAACCAAATAACTTTAGAAACACGTTCAGCTATTTGTACTCTTTGAGATGAAGGATATTCAAAAACGCTTATCGCTACTAGAGTGGGAGTTTTACCGAAAAGTATTTTGTGATCGAAGAAGAAATGGACGACCAACAAGAGCAGCCGAGGGTAAGCTCATTGTAATATCAGCTAATCGGGATCGACGACTTACGGCACCAGATATCACCAGGCACCTGAATGCTAGGCGAGAAAGAAAGGTATCTGTCACTACTGTAAAAAGGCCCTTGCTCGCCGCGGGTTTGAAAGGGTGCGTTGCCGCAAAAAAGCCCTTATTGAAACGACAGCATAAAGATAAAACATTTGCATAGGCAAGAGAACATGCAAACTGGGCAGTAGCATAGCATAAATATATAAGGCATGCCCACAAAATAAACCAGGAGCGACACTTTAAAGTGGTGGGGGTACCGGAAGACGCCATTAGTTTGGGCTCGCCAATGACGCGCTAGTTTCTGGTGTTTCAAGTTGCTCCACCAGCCGCTGTCTTTTTGATCGAATTTAAATATTTTACGCGACTTTAGTATAGTGTATAGTGTATAATTAGGTATTTAGTGTATTACTGTTAAAAATGGGAATGTGTTATGTTTACACTGTTTACCACGCTGAACGTGATAATCTATCGGTTTTACAAAAACTTGTTGTTTATACTGCCAAATATAATACCCCAAGTACGTCACGCAAATCTGCGCACGAGCATGCCTTATATACATATTTATGCCATGGGCAGTAGATGAGCGGAAAACCGTGTTATGAACCATATATCATTGATTTAATGAAGTGAACATTGTAACATTGTGGTCTAGAGTATCCCATAATACTCCATTGCTTTGTGACCGAAATCCCTGATATAAAAAGATTACGGATTCCTATATATACAGGCTGGCCCACCGCCAGCGCCTCGGACTGTAGCTCCCAAACTAATAATTTTTTTTTAGATCTTACGTACGTTTATAATGGCCATAATTAGAAAATATTTTCCTTGATACAGGTGCCCCAACAAAGGGCTAAGTATCAAAGTTATGTTTTGTTTTTTCGAATTTTTTCGAATTGTATAGAAAAAATAAAGGTGAGTTACTTCAATGTTCCAGATACCTATCGTTAGCCGTTTTCGAAGTATTTGAGGGTTTCGAAAAAGTAAGATGATTTGAAAATGGACATAACAGACAAACTATGTAATTTTACAATAATGTACAGGGTGATTCCATAGACCGGCTTTATTTGTCTCAACTTTAATAGTGTATAACTTTGTTATTTCAAATGGAACACCCTGTATATTTTCAGACCAGGAGAAAGGTTTTTCAATTCCTACCCAAACTGTATTAGGTTTCCCTATACCTATCTCTTGTGATTTCGGTGATATTTGAAAATATTGTAAATTTTACCTAGATTGAAATTAAATCGAAGCTGCTGAATATGGAAATGCAATTGTTTTTTATTTCAACGATCTGAAAAAGTTACTAATGAAACACATGCCTTTAAATGATAAGTATTATAATAAATGTTCTACATGATCGCCATTTTCCTTTATGCATATTCTCATTCTCTCTTCAAACGATCTTCTAACCCTTCTTAACATTTCCGGGGTAATGGTAGCAAATGCATTTGTTATTCTGATTTTCATATCATCCGGCGTAGTTGGTGTGGAATTGTACACAATACTTTTTACATATCCCCATAAGAAAAAAAATCTATGCAAGTTAAATCGGGTGACCTGGGTGGCCATTTACAGGGTCCTTGTCTTCCAATCCACTTATTTGGGAACATTAAATTTAAATAAATTATTAGTTTGGGAGCTACAGTCCGAGGCGCTGGTGGTGGGCCACCCTGTATATATATATGTAACATGAAGTCAGTCTGAGTGGTGAAAATCACGCTTCACAATGAGAGGGTTCGGCGTTCGAAACCCGGCCGCGACGGAGCGTAGCAGCTTAAAATCCTAAAATGGATCTGTTACCTCCTATATGCTGTGGAAGGGAAATGCCACTAGGCGGGCCAGGTACGGTATACGTATATACGTATGTATACGGCTCGGTGGCTCCGAACAAGCCCTGGGCCTTTAAGGCCTGTAGTGTTGATATATATGTAAATGATGGGATTACAAAGAGGAAAAACTTTTTTAATATACGTTTTTGGAAAAAGTTCAGAAGAAACAGCTTAATAAGTACTATTGGGTTTTCTCCGTTCATCTTTATAAATAACACTTGTGGCTGAGTGGTAAAACTCGCGCTTCACAGTGCGAAGGGCCGGCGTTCGAGACCCGGTAGCGGCAGAGCGTAGCAGTTTAAAATCCTGAAAAATGGATCTGGACCTCTAATAAGCTGCGAAAATGAAGGAAATGCCACTGGGTGGGCCAGGAGCGGTACGGTATATGCGTCTACATATACGGCTCGGTGGCTCCGAATCCCTACACCGAAAGGTAGAAAGGGTAAAAGATTAAGAAGAAGAAGAAGAATAACACTTGGTTCATAAGTTTTAATTAAGACAGCATCGGAACGCAATCAGGTACTCAAGTGCGTACTCGTTTTAAGTGTTTAGAGATACTAACGATTTATCTAAAGTATGTAGTAGACTTTGCTTTGTACTGTAATTAAATTAGTTTTAGGCTGTGTCTAATTGTACTTAAAATTAAACTTCCAAAATGCTCACTAAAGAAGAACGTATCTATCTAGTTAACTGCTATGGTATTGGAGAAGTCTCAAACAAGTATGCCATTCATTTATTGAATCAAAAAGTTCTCAATACATCTGTACCACACGTAGCTTTACGTAAACGTATGGTGTAGTATTTTATATGGTGGTATCATTATCCATATTTTATAGAACAGAATTAAATTCAACACGTTTATTTGGATTTGATAGAAACGTTTGTATTACCTCAATTGCACAACATTAACATACGAAGAAACATTTATTGGCAGCAAGATGGGTGTTCAGCTCAAGGGCGGCTCCTCCACTAGTGCTACTGAGCAGCAGAACCACTATAATAAATCCTCAATTTATGAATTAAGCATTAAGTATTAATATTTGGCATTTACTAAGTATTTCATTAGAAATATAAAATTTCCATAATTTCATCGTGCGTAACTGACATTTTAATCATTATTTGCTCCTACGAAAAATGCCACAGCTATACAATCATACAATCGCAGGCGCAACGCACTCATAATTTTCGAGAAAGTCGTCTCTGCCGCGGAGCTCTTTGCAATACAGATACATTCATACACAAAGTAAATCAAGGGTAGCCGACGGTGTGATGTAAAAATGGAAACCTTAACTTTCAACAACAACTGGTAGACAACAACAAGAGCGTTGACGTCCTCTTCCTGTACTCAATATTGAAGTAAGTAAAAGTCGTGGAAAAAACTTAAAAGACAACTTAATAACGACATATATCTTCGTAATTTGTGGTTGTGGCGAAAGAAACGCTTTTTTACGTGTGCATTGTTCGGAATTGATTACGAAGAAAGAATTTGGCGGGAAGAAGGCTTACGTGATTTAATACATCTAAGCGAAAAAGTAAAAAAACATAAAACAAGCCGTTCGGATATCAGGAATTAAATTAAATTTTCATTATTTGGTAAAGTGAATATTCAACCTCAAATTGATTCTGCTTATTGGATAAATATACAACGGGAATCTGTTATCAAAATTTATTGACTACACAAAATTTGTGGGGTTTTTGAGCTAATCTTAAGAGGACATGATGAAACTGATTCATCCGAAAATCCCGGTATTCTTCCGGGTTTGGTGAATTTTACGTCAGAACTTGATAAAATACTTAGTGAACATCTTAAAAATGTAACGGTTTTCACAAGCACCTCAAAACTGATACAAAATGAGATTTTAGATTGCATGCTGGAAGTGTATCGTGAGCAAATTCTTTGCGAAATCAATGAAGCCCCGTTTTTAGCAGAGGTGGCTGATGAAACTACAGACGTTTCCTCTAAATTTTAAATGGTGATTGTTCTTCGTTATGTTACCAAAGAGGAAAACCCGGTAGAAAGGTTCTGGACTTTCTTGCTTCCTGAAAAGAATAATGCTGTGTCATTAGCTAACAATATTTTAAATGTTATTGACCCTATTTTAATAAATGATAAATAAGCACATTGTTCAAAGCAATGACGAGGCAGCGGTAATGAATGGAATACATGGCAGAGTTCAGGCAGTAGCCAAAGAAAAATTCGAAAATGCACATTTCGTACACTGCTATGCTTATCAATTAAATTTGGCGATGTCACGAGCATGTTGAATTAAATCTCAGGTACGTGTCTTTTTTGGAGATTTACATGTCATATCTGGATGTTTTGGTCATTCGCCGCAAAGACTCGCGGTTCTGAAGTAATTCATAGGAAAAAATGTATCCCATTCTGCACCTATGCGTTGGAATTTCAATATTCGTACGGTTAATGTGATTTACGAACACAGAGATTCTATTATAGAATGTATGAAACATTTGGAAAAAGATTCAAATGCAGTGACGTGCAAAGAAGCAAGAACTATTCGACGTATTCCGGAAAATCCAAATTTTACTTTTTACTGACTGTTTTTCATTATATTATGCTACATTTTGAAGTTTTATATAACCAACAGCAAAAAGGACATGAATCCAATAAATGCACAACACGTGGTGAATAATATTGAGAAAAGCATTAATAACGTTCAAAATAATTACATTCTATCATACAGCAAGCTTCAAATTTTAGTACAGTCCCCTGTGATGCAAAAGTATAGAAGTTGGTGATGTTATTATACGAATAATGCGAAAGAACGTTTTGCTTTTACAAACCACTTGGTTGGCGCATCGCTCTTGAATTCAGACAATTTTGAAAATTATAACAATTCATTTCCTGAATATAACCTGGACTTAACATGTGCAGCTTATAACTTTTTGAAAAAACAACGTTTGCATTCAAAATCCAATGCAGGACATTGAAAGGTGCGGTGCCTTTGTCAAAATTTATAATTTCTAACAATTTGGAAGAAACAATTGCAGAAACTAAAAACTTGTTGGAAATTCTGACGACTACTCCCATGACCACTGCTGAAGTCGAACGTAATTTCTCCACATTGAAGCACATAAGAACTTCTCTTAGAAATTCAATGTGTGAAGATCTTCTATCTACTTTATCGATGCTTTCAATAGAAAAAATATCCCTCGCTTCAGTACCGAATTTCAACGAGAAAGTAATTAAAAAGTTTGCTTTCAAAAAAGGCCGCCGTATTGAACTCCAGTGTAAGAAAATGAAATAGGGTGATTCAATTGATTTTTAAATTTTTCATATTATTTTAAATTTTGTTACTGATATTTTTTGTTTTTGGTTATAAATATTTTATATATATTTATTATCGGGTTATTATTATTATTATTATTTTAAATTGGTTATGGTTCCTGCAGACCACCCACCTTGAAAGGTAAAGAGCCGCACCTGGTTCAGCTCATTCAACTGTATCGCTATAACATTTTTTAAATGATTTCCTAGAAAATGGATTGGCGGAGTGGACAAATTTTTTCGAATAATCTATGTTTTATCTGTCTACTAACAGAGCGACTTTTTTCTTCAATAATGTTTAAGTAATTAAACTTTTCAAATAGTATGTAGAGAAATATATATATTGAAAATATCTCCACGTAGGTAGCTTGATGTGACCACTTTCTTTTATATGTCACTTGTAAAATTTTTCCAAATTATCAATTATGTCGGAAATAATGTAACAAATTTATTACAATAATCGATATTCTCAAAACTATAAAAATGACATGTAGGCAACACAAATAGCCCCAGTAACGTTAGAAATATACATGCAAGATCCCTTGTGCGTCATAATACTCATAATCCGATTTCCTGCAATTTATAATACGCCATTAGTGACTTAACAACAGATAATGGATTTATTACAGGAAACATTGTTGTGAACGGAATTCAACTGAAATAAGCAAATGTAAATTATTGTTTTCACTACCTATGGAAAATCTTTTAGCACATATACTTATTAATATCGTAAATAAATGAATGTATAGTATAATACTTTCATTTAGATCAGTAATCCAGTAACAGATCAATCTTGTTTTACTAATGTTAAGTGTAAGGTTATTATTAATATACCATTCATGACCGTTTTCACCGAACACTTCAGGGTTTTCTTAAAATTTAAGTAGGTATCAGTGATCAGCAATGAGTAGTGAAAAAGTGAGTAGAGTTGAATCATGACTTATAATTTCTTGTACTTATACGTACTCATACTTATTGCAATATTGTCCAACTTCATATCCACTCGAAAGTTTGAAGTGCTCATCGAACTCATACTTAACAACATTTATGACGTTGTCGATTTCGACTCTCCTTAACTCAAAGTGTATAGACGATGCAAAGTAAGTATGGTTCGCATACGAACATTAATATACTCATTATGAGGTTGTGTGTTTGCTCTGTTGCGTTTTTTACTGTTGTTTTTTTACTAAAGTTAAACAAAGAAATATGTGTAGATTTGTGTTGCTTATTTCATATTATATTGCGCTTTTACCCTTACGTTTTTGCACTAATTGAAAAATTCCGCTATTTATTTTTCCTCAATCTCACTATTGCTATCCATTTTTCACTACCTGCTCATAAAAATGATAAATAATAAAAAAAAAATTAATTTTCCCGAAATGTTTCTATATAAACTTACAATTTTATGCTTTTGTATAAGTAAATATTTTCCTGACATTAGAAATCAAACTGAGGTGATTTATGAGTGTGAGTATAGTATGTGTATGATGTCGCCGTCGCATTCATATTTATTGCAACCTGTACTTATGAATCAACGTTATCGGGAGTATGAGTAAATCAGAGTAGTTGAGTTTAAATGATGCCTACTCACTTATATTTAAAATTTCATGAGTCAGTATGAATAGCGAAAAAGCGATGCATTGCCGATCACTGGTAAGTATGCTTACACATCAAAATTACACAAAAGAAATTTAAATTTAAGCGCTTTAAATGTAAGTGTAAGTTTACGTTTGAGCATCTGCAGTATTAAGTAACATTTTTATATTCACCTTTCTTTTAGTCAAAAAATTTAAATTACTAGCATCAATTTGCCTACAGAATCGCTGTTTTAGTTTTACTGCTAGTATTTTATTAATTTGTGTATATCATACGTTTAATACAAGATCGAAGATTATAGATAATATAATAGATAATGAAAGAAGACGTATAAGGTAACAATTTTGAGTTCTGGACATTCTAGATTTCAGAATCGGTATAGGACGATTGCGCCGTTATTATCTGTGTTGCTTTAAGCCGATGATACGATCGCACCTATCCGATCCAAGTGGTTGTTAATCCCTGAGGACGATTGCGCCGCAGCCTTAATTCAGTAAATCATTGTACTGTAATATTGATGAAACATCCTAGAATATTTGAAAAATAATAATTATTAATAATTAAAAAGATTTGCAAAAAACGATTTATTTATATAAAAATAGTTACTTATATAATTCATACATTCGAGAGTATCCTATACAAAACTATACTTAAAACATTATGACACATTATCTATGACAATTTGTTATAGTGAACCGAAGCCGCTTTTTCAAACTGGAATGGGCTAATATTCTGGTTTTGGTACTTTATGAATAAATTCTACAAGAAAATTAAACGGTCCTTATATTTTTATTTGTTATCATTTTTGGTGGTGGAAAACGGGAAATTAAGTACCACCAGCGATATCCAGTTAAGGCAACGAGCACTATACACCTATAAAGCAACACGGCGCAAGGAACTATACAATTTTATTAACTAACTCACTATGGTAAGAAGCAAATTGTTGCTCATGCTGCAAGATTATCTGTCGCACGTAGAACGCATAGAATTGAAGTAAAAGAGAGCATATAGGCTAAGTATCTATTGACAATTACATAAAAGTTCATAAAAGAAAATAGAAAACAAATAGTGCTCCGGAATGGGAATTACTCTGGGGAGTGCACTATAACATGCGGGGTGGCATATGGATCGGTAACGGGTCTTATCTTATTTGCAGTGACTTACCAGTAAATATAAAATCAGATGGTATACCTGTTTACTGATGACACAACATTGGTAAACCGAATGGATCTAAAGACAAAGAGAGATAATTCCTTGAATAGCGGGAGGAGCTGGTTTAATTGCATGAAACTTAAGATAAATGAAGAAAAAGTCAGAGCATAGTATTCTCAACAACGGCAGAACAACAAACTGCTACACTGCTTGGTTTCAATGTCGATAGTGGACTGAAATTGACTGAACACATTGATTTAACATGTAGAAAGTTGTCATCTAGCCTTTTAGCAGTTAGAAGAATTATGCGTGTGGCTACTTATGTCACCTGCTTTAGTTATTTTCATAGCGTGGCGACGTACGGAATTTTACTTTGGAGCCATTCTACAGCGGCAGATAAAGTATTCCTCAAACAAAAGAAAGCCTTTAGATTATTAAGTAACGTCCGTTACCAACGGACGAGCTGCAGAGATCTATTTAAACAGGGTGCGATACTTACGCTTACGAGTGTGTACACACTTACCTGTGTACGGCATTTATTAAAAAATAGGAACGCCAGAAACAAAAACAAATTGTCAGCGCCTTATCATCGATTGAAGTTTACGGAAGGGAGCACAAATCACGCCGCCATTAAGATCTACAACAAAGTGTTCCATAAGATCGAAGGTTTGTCGGTGAAGAATGCCATATCGGTGCGGCGAGGAATTTTAATGGCAGGGAAATTCTATTCTATTCAAGAATTTTTTAATTTTTAATCTTCAATCTGAGGAAATTATGCTCATGTTTTAAAATTTATATGTATATATGTGGGTGTAAGTTGACGTGTTTGTACCAATACGAATATGTTTAATAAGTTTAAGTTTAAATTGAAGTATTGTAAGTTTATTTATTTTATTATGTGAATATGTGAATACTATCACAGGTGTTATGTACAAAATTGTGTGGCCAGCACTAATTAAATGATTAACTGATTAAATACGTACCAAAATATTATGCGAGTCTTCTAGTCATTTTATCTGACTTTAATCGATACCACTCAGTCATTTGTTTTTTCTGTTATTTTAGATATCGCTGTGTCAGTCTAAAGAATTTGAACTAAACTATACTATATATTATACAGTTACTTTTGTGGTTAAATACTATATCTTATCGTATTTACCTTATTTATTGATTTATTGGCGATACTAAACTGGATGTCGGCCGATACGATAAGTGCTACTTGAGCTGTGCTTAATTAGAAAATTACTTTCACTATACGCAGACGCGCGTTTCGCGGTCATACCGCTCCTCAGTGCGACTGTGTGAAGTAGTTTTCGTTTCTATAGAAGCTCTATATAAGCCCGGGTGTTAAATGTTCGTACATGTGAGAGTTCAATTACTAAATTCGGCCATAATGTACTAATTGCGCATTTTTGCAGCTATTTGATTCTACAGATTGAACTCTCATATGTACGAACATTTAACACCCGGGCTTATATAGAGCTTCTATAGAAACGAAAACTACTTCACACAGTCGCACTTAGGAGCGGTATGACCGCGAAACGCGCGTCTGCGAATAGTGAAAGTAGTTTTCTAATTAAGCACAATTTTCCCACGGCGGCCTAGCCGAGTGCGCGATTGTAGCTACTACAGGAGTTTGTGGCAAAACAAGGTGTCTACTTCTGTAGAATCAAATAGCTGCAAAAATGCGCAATTAGTACGCTACTTGAGTTAATTGCAGAGAATGGATATCACATTTTTCAAAGAAGCACTCTAAGTAAATTATGAGATACTTACATTTTTTACATTATGCTACAAAAGGGTACAGAATTGTATAACTGGAGATTACCGTTCATAAATCGCGCATGTACATACTAGATCATAGTTTACACTTTTCTGTTTCATATATGTAGGTCCCATTTATACTTAATGAGACTCGTTAACCAGCTGTAAATTGTTGTATACCGTTGCTCCCTCCGAGAGTTAAGGTAGCTTCTCCTGTAAATAAATGAACTAACGGATAAGGAGGGAAACAGACGTTTATTACTCCCGCTAGGTTCATATTCGATTAATTGTAAGTATAATAATATATGCGATTAATAAAGGCAAAACTGATTTCGATGCCTGAATAAATAATGTGGTTGAAACAGTAATAAACAAAGAAAGGTGTTAAACAGGACACGCTTAGGCCTCCTGAAAGCTTAAAAAATAAAAAAATACAAGAAAAGAAAGAAGTGGCGAAGACAAAGGTAGTAATGGGAACTACTTTCGATGTAACGTCAGCGAAATGGCAATCAAGTGGAAAAAGAGTAGGTGACATAGTCAAACTTGACATACGAGTCCAATCCTTGGTAGTATGAGAACTAGGAGGGTCATTCCATGTCAAATCAATCAAAAAAGGCAAAAATTTTCTGGCCCCCTCTGATTTCGATGGAATTTGGTGTACTTGTTATAGTAACTGAAAAACTGACAAATACAAATTTTTAGCCTTTAAGTCGACAGGGGTCGAAAATACGGAGGGTAACAATTTCCCCCAAAATCTCCAAGTCGCGACACCCTTGCACCTTCAAAATTCAATATCTTCGGTTCTATTGTAGCTACAATGCTCTCTTTTGTTTTAAGGCCCTTAATATACTTTACAAGACTACTATAACCAAAAAAATGAGAAAAGAAGAGGGGTGCCTCCCTAATTTAAAGGTCATGAGAAGTGGTGGGGGAAATGGAGGGGATTGTATCCCTCGACTTTTTTAAATTTGGGATTCTCAAAGAATAAGTCCTAAAGAGCATATCCTGAAATTTTTATCTTGGGACAATAATGGGATCGCTCGCAACGTGCTTGTTATTTATAAACGGGGAAAATAAATTGCTTCTGTTACCTAATTTTTAATATGTTCGTACTAATTATGAAAAAAACAATTCCACATCTGCCAAACATATGTGGCATCTAAATATATATATATTTTCTTTTAATTATTCACATTACTTAAAATTGATGGTCTCTTTAGAAGAAACCTTATCGTAATTCTAGTTTAATTGTCATTTGCTAATTGCTTGTGAATATGTATCTTATGTTTTATTACCTACCATAAAACTTTAAGCATTTCAATGAATATGTTACATTAAGTTAACCTAAATTAGGAAAAACCACCCCTACTTCATACCTGCTTTTTAATTGTCCGTTACGTATGCACGTGTTCGCTGCACATAGTGACCATCCTATATTAGTTGTAAGATTTTCATATTTAGTTTTTAAGTTGTTAATAGTTATAAATAAAGTCAGTGTCTTACAAACTTTCATCAACGATAGATTCTTTTGTTAATATAGAATAGAGTTTTTACAACGTCGTTTATTAAATCTGTACATATAATTTCGTTATTTGTGTGTTCCTCTTTTCTTGTCTATCCAGAGCTTTTTGAAGGGCACTGATGGGCTAGAAAGCTGAAAATTGGCATGCATATAGTAAAACGCCTAGGCCAAATCCTAACGTAGCCGGATTTTTGATTTTTGGCCTGTGGGCGGAGAATTAAGACGAAAAAGGGGTGTGGAAAAATTCAATTTTTTAACAATTTAGTTTTATATTTTCTTTTTCTTCCTGCCTGGCAGGGACAGGCTTAACAGCTAGTGTTATAATAATAATATTAAAATAAAATATAGATATTTGGATATCACATCGTTCTGGCAGATGTGGAATTTGGGTTTCTTCATAAGTAGTAAAACTATGTATATTCAAATTTAAGCAACACAAGTAATTTATTTTTCCCGTTTATAAATAACAAACAAGTTGCGAGCGATCCCATTGTTGTCCCAAAATCAAAATTTCAGGACCTGTTCCTTAGGACTTACTCTTTGAGACTCCCAAGTTGTAAAAGAATCAGCGGACATATTACCCCCAATTTGCCCCACCCCTTGCAACGACCTTTAAATTAGGAAGGCACCCCTCTCTTTTTTTCAAATTTTCTTTTTGGCTATAGTACTCTTGTAAAGCATATCAAGAGCTTTAAAACAAAGCAAAAATTGGGCTCTCTGGCTACAACAGAACCGAAGATATTGAATTTTGAAGGTGTAAGAGTGTCGTGACTTGGAGATTCTGGGGAAATTGTTACCCTCCGTATTTTCGGCCCCCGTCGTCAAATTTGTATTTGTCAACTTTTCAGTTAGTATAACAACTAAACCAAATTTCATCAAAATCGGAGGGGGACAAAAAATTCATGATTGATTTGGCATGGAATGACCCAGGAACGTTTTCGAGAAAGAATTTTAGGTGGACTGGTTTCCTGATATTTATTTTTCTATTGAAATTAGGAAGGGATGCAGTACGTCTGGTCCTTGGGAATGGTTGCGTTTACCTGTGCACATCCGCTCTCTACAGCAGAAAATACCGGATTGTAAAATCATTTTTAAATATTTTTTCAACGTTTTTTGTCCTTTTAGCTATATTAACTTACCATTGCCAGACAATTTTGATATTGTCTCGCAATGGTAAATCAATATTGCCAAAAGAACATACAAAACAATAAAAAAGTTTCCGTTTCCAGGTGCCAGACGTAGTGCATCCCTATCTAAATGCGATAGAAAAAATCAAAAAACCAGAGGACCTGAAATTCTGTTTTTCGTGACGTCGCTCTTGTACTGCAGGGTCTTGGTCCACGAGTAATGAGACTGCGTCGGAACTGAATCCCAAATACTTGCATACGCATTGCATCACACATGAGACTTAAGGAGAGAAGTTTCTGTGATTTTGCAATTCGCGAAGGAATTTTATGTACAACTAGGTTCCATTGAAATTTAAATTACATATTTTGAAAGTGTAAGTTGAAAGCAGATGTCGTTTTCAGGACAACCAGTTTTAATAAATAAACACATTAATTAATGAATTAAGATAAATATTGTTTTGTTTTAATACGCTTTTATTACAGAATGTATAACAAAAAATAGCGAAAAAATTGAATTTCTCGTAAATGAATTGGGATTTGATGAGAAAGGCCCTTGTAATAAAAGAAAGAAGTTGGAATTTCACTTACATATATACGAGAAATTTGGGAATAAAGAATCAAGGTCTGTCGGACATATATAGTACATACATCCGAGGCTTTCATTACAATTGATGAACTACTGTTAGCATTCAAGGATGTTCTTATGGCCAAAAAGCCGGCTAAATAACGTTTAAAGATAATGATAATGTTTGATGGTACAAAAAATACATGATAGATGCTATGCCGTATTTCGGAAAATCTTAGAAAACCTCTGGTCTTAAACTTATTGTTAGTGATAATTTTGTCAAAAACTATCCACAAATCTAGTAGAAACATAACCCTGGAGAACTAGTACCGCTCTGTATCTTTAACAACTGAATTATTATAAGCGCCATATAAATTAATTGTTGGTACCCTACGGCAGAAAAATAGAGATATCTTCTGAAATGATTGCTACAAGGAACCGTCAAATTTGTACATCAATATTAAACGAGTATGTCATACATGAGAATATATATGTACTTATATATTTCATAGGTGGTGTTATTTCCTCCTTCAAGTCTCAGTAGCTTGTTATTATTGTTCCCAGGTATTTAAGATTATTAACCTACCATACATTTTATTTTCGTTGTGTTAATAATTATATTTAGCTTTCTTGTTTCCAAATTAAAGGCGTTAATACATATGTTTTGTAGATTGTCCCCAGAATCAGAAACTAGGACAGTGTCATCGATGTAGCAGATTATGGAGTAGTATGTGTTGTTCATTTCATATCCCCCAATCTTTTGGCAGGTTCTCCACTATTCTATCGATGAGTAGGCCGAAAATAAAGGCACAAAGTGAATCGCCTTGCCTCATTCCGGTATTTATTCTTACTTCATCGCTCAGTAGGTGTCTCATTTTTATGTTTGTTTTACATTCTGTTCTGATGTCATCTATGATTTTAATTAGTCTCTAGTTTATCCGTTTCTCTGGTAATATTGTTATGAAGTCTTTAATTGCACTCTATGGAAAGCTTGAGTGATGCCCAACATTTCAACGTGGGTGGTCTTCACGAACCACAAAATTTCAAAGTCAATTAAACTTACCCTATTTCATTTTCTTAAACTGGAGTTCAATACGGCGGTCTTTTTTGCAAGCAAACATTTTAATTACTTTCTCGTTGAAATTCGATACTCAGGCGACGTATTTTTTTCTATTGAAAGCATCGATAAAGCAGATAGACGATCTTCACACATTGAATTTCTAAGAGAAGTTCATATGTGCTTCAATGTGGAGAAATTACATTCGGCTTCAGCAGTGGTCATGGGAGTAGTCGTCAAAATTTCCAACAATTTCTTAGTCTCTACCATTGTTTCTTCCAAATTGTTAGAAATTATAAATTTTAACAAAGGCACTGTACCTTTCAATGTCCTGCATTGAATTTTGAATACAAAACTGACAGCTCTGTTCGCAGACGTTGTTTTTTCAAAAATTATAAACTGCACATGTTAAGTCCAGGTTATATTCGGGAAATGAATGGTTATAATTTTCAAAATTGTCTGGATTCAAGAGCCATGCGCCAACCAAGTGGTTTGTAAAAGCAAAACGTTCTTTTGCATTATTTATAATAACATCACAAACTTCTATAAATGCAATACGGTGGTCTTCTTTATTATTATCAAAGCGTCTCCTTTTTGCATCACAGGGGACTGTACTAAGATTTGAAGCTTGCTGTATGATAGAATCTATTTTATTTCGAACGTTATTAATGCTTTTCTCAAAATTATTTACTACGTTTTGTGCGTTTGATTGGATTCATCTCCTTTTTTGCAGTTGGTTATATAAAACCTCAACATGTGGCATAATATAATGAAAAACAGTCAGCCAAAAAGTAAAATTTCGATCTTCCAGAATACGTCGAATAACTCTTGCTTCTTTGCACGGCACTGCATTTGAATCTTCTTCCAGATGTTTCGTACATTCTATAATAGAATCTCTGTGTTCGTAAATGCCTCACCGTACTTGAGCTGCATCTCTGGCTGAAGTTTTGATTCTCACAGCGATATCTCTGCTCTCCTTCATAATGATACTACAAAAATGTATAGTTTCCAAAATTACTCGCAACATAAAAGTTTTAGCGACCGCATCGTGAAGATAGAATCCTAAAATGTCGAATATTTACGTACAACTAAGAGAACTCGTAAGTCGTCTCCTGATACAGAGGAGTCAGTGAAAGCGACTTTCGAAATAATGCTAGTACGGAGGGCTGTCGATCGTTGTGCGGTGCTGGATCCCTGTGGAATGCATAAACCCCTTGGTCTTCCGTTAATCGGCCCAAATCTGGCTGCATGAAGGTGTTTCGGAGGTGACCCGAACGGGTCCTTCACTAACGAGCCGTCCTCGGCGTCGGGATCGAACTGTTTCTTCAGTTTTCAACTAAACTCCAGGAAATTTTTTCCCGGGATTGACCTCTGGAGTTGCACTCAGTTCGTCCTGAATCCCTCACGAGGTCCTGCACCCATCTAACGATGGTCTTAGGCCTGAGGTCTATCGGGATCGAGGGCAGCGGTATGGCTAACCACCGGGTTCTGCGGAACCTGCATTCCCTCTAGCGTGCCTCCAGCTAAATGAATTAGATGGTCGTTCATATTGAATATTGAGAGATCTTGAGACATAATTTTTCATTGTGAAGTTTGCTGGTTTAGGAACGTCAACATGTTGAGGTAATTTTATGAATTAAGAAAAGAAGTGAAAATTTTCATGGAAATGAAAGGGCAAACCCGAACTGGTCAAACCATTGTGAGATGATGCTTGGTTATCTGATTTAGCATACTTGGTTGATGCCAACAATTAATTAAACGAACTAAATACGAATATGGAGAAACAAGGACCATTGGCTGATGATTTGTGCACCATTTTCCAATCCTAGCTGCTCACAGAAATTTCGATAAGAATGGCGTTGCACAGAAATTATCTTCATCTTCTTCCGTTTACGTGAACTTCAAATTCATGACTCATTTCGATGTGGAGTTGAAGCAAGTGGAAATGTTGTTTCAAATGGAATTAATTGACCACCAACGATGATATTCTGAGGTCTGAAGTCAGTTTCATGAGACACCTCTGCAAGACCTGAGATATACATATTTCCAAAGATAAATATCCAATTTTTATGAATTTCATATGCTGTGAGCAATGTTTTCCAAAACTAAAACAGTTCAAGGGTTATTGATACTACGAGTAATTTAGAAAACTCCTTACATGTAGCAACAACATCAGTTTCACCAAACATTGAAATTCTTGTAAAAAAGGCAATCCCAAGTTTCTCACTAATTAGAGTTATAGCACTATATATTTAGTTTTATTCTTTTATTATTTTATTGTAAAAGAAATGCTATCTATACTTACATATCTGTACCTTTTTCAAATAAATATTTTTATCAATTGCTTTTGTTTTGGCCCATGATTATATATATTTTCCACAGTTTTTATCGCCGAAATGAGGGACCACAGTCGTTTATCAGCAATAAACAACTGACGTTGCACTTATTTACTGATAAAAGACTGTGGTCCCTCATTTCGGCGATGAAACGCGGTGGAAAATAACAGGTTAAGAAATCCAAAACGTATGGCAACCACATAACTTCTACGTTGCACTCATTTGTCGAACCTTAATTCTTACATATCAGCATTATAACAAACCTTAATATATTTTACGTTTTACATTTATTGATAGTTTTATGACTGTCAATAGTTTTGTAACTATCGATAATACCTAATTACTTTCGATGGTGCCTACCAATAGTCTAGGCCAGAGGTTCTCAACCTTTTTTCCTTTGGGACACACCAAAGTACGTTTCAAACTGTCGCGACACCC
Organism: Chrysina gloriosa; assembly: GCA_038088585.1. Lineage (NCBI taxonomy): Eukaryota > Metazoa > Arthropoda > Insecta > Coleoptera > Scarabaeidae > Chrysina > Chrysina gloriosa. The sequence goes on from CM076092.1 coordinate 30,535,042, forward strand.
CTACATGTTACTTTTTACCTAGATCCAAAAAAGCGAACACATGAAATATCTACAATACTTCCCTTTTATTATGGAACGACTATGACAAACAAATTTAAAAATTTATTGCGTAAGATTCTTAAATAGAAAAATATAAACATAAAAGAAAGTTATGACTCAATAAGTAGGAACATAAAAAAATAATTATCAACATCAGAAATATAAAGACATAAATCTTAAAACTAGTGAGATGCTTGACCCTGGCGATTTCTGCAAGGTATATCTATGCGCGGACGAATTCTTGATATACACACTCTCATCTCGCCGTCCACATCAAGTAGGCGAGACCTGTAGTCAAATTCTTCAATATAGAGAATCCAGACTCGCACAAGTAGGACGTTGAGAAAGGCAGTAAAAGGGATATTGCTTTATTCGCGATATCCGGATATTCATTTCTGATTGAGATCCACAAAACATCGGGAGCATTTTCTCTAAATTTCTATCACAGACTGTATCCGATGATATTTCTATAAGTTGCTCTTTTTCTGAGCAGTAAGTAATTCTGCTTTGAATGCATTTTCTTCGTCAGTTGCAATCAGCCACTCCCAGGCAGTAGTCGAGATCGAGGGAAAGTATTTGGATATCTCTAGTTGCAAGTCAGATAAGTGCCCTATTATTCGTTCCTTTATCTGATTCTTTTCCTCTGTGTTCAACACACTTGATGCAGTAGCCGTAGATGGAAAAGTAGTTAGATCGTTCTCTCCTGTGGCCGAGACCCAAAGGGCAAGCTTTTTCGAAAATGCGCTGATTTTATCACTTGATGATATGATAGTTTCATGCCGTCTCTGCATACTTGAATTCAAAGCATTAAGTTTGTTGGAAATATCGGAAAGGTACGCCAGCTCAGCACACCAAACGGCGTTTTTAAGACATTCACAATATTCAAACTTATCATTACTTTCAAAAGATGCAAGTAGTTCGTCTTTAAGTTATAGAACTCTGGTAAGCATTTTTCCTTTGGAAAGCCAACGGATTTTGCTGTGGAATAACAACACTTTATGATCTGCGGCCATTTCCTTACACAGTTTCTCAAACACTCTCGATTTTACAGGACGAGTTTTTACATAATTGATTGCTGAAACAATCGTTTGAATGACGTCACCCAAACGATTTCCGTTCGTAGTCTTCACTACTAAGACCTCTCTATGTAAAAAGCAATGGGTAGTTATTACCGATGGGTTTTTATTCCACACAAAAGTCAGAAACCCCTTTATACTTCCTGCAGTAGAGCAGCGCCATCAGTACATATAGCAATGCAATCCGTCCACTTGAGTCCGTTATCTTGAAAGAAACTATCAACAGCAGCAAATATATCAGCTCCAGTGATTGTTGTTTCCAGTTCCCGACAAAATAGGTATTGCTCAATATTTTCTGATCCGTAAACAAATCTCACAAAAGCTAATAATTGAGCTTTTGCTGAAACGTCGATGCTTTCATCCAATTGTAGAGCAAATTACGTGTTTGTTAAGTTTTCTATGAAATTACTTTGAATATCAAGTGACATGTCCTTAATGCGCCGATGAACTGTATGATTGGACAGAGGTACTTTTCAAATCTGTTCAACTGCTTCCGATCCCAACATAATAGCAACAATTTCTTTACATTCCGGTAATATAAGCTCTTCGCCGATGTTCTGGGGTTTCTGTTTCTTGGTAATCATTTCAGAAATTTTGAATGATGCCAAAAGGGCTTTATCTGAGAGTTTTATTCGTTTTTCCATCATGACAGAAGAGGCTTGAATGGAAGTATACAGGCGTTGGAAATATTCTCGCGGTTTTTGAGAGATACTGTGGTGGTTTCGTTCCAAATGCCTTTTCAGCTTGTTAGGTACCATAGACTCATTTGACAAAACTATGCCACACACCAAACGTTTCGGACTAGGTTTGTTCCCCGCGCCTGTCCACGTAAATCCAAAATTTATATATTGTTCTTTATAATGGCGGTTATGTTGGACTTTGCTTGGTCTTGGTTTTACGTTTTTCTGATTACTAGATGATGAATACAGCGTAATTTTTTCTTTGGAATATTCGTATATTCATCTCCACTCTCCTCAGATGCAGAAGAGCTGTCGATGTCTAAGGCTTGCTTTTCCCTTATTACACATCTGTCCATGATGAAAAGAGCACACTAGAAACTAGCAAAGACACGAAACAGCGAAACAGAAGAAACGAGACGACTGATTACTGATTACTGATTACCAAAAATAAAACGACGCGCTGAATTACTTCACTTATTTATTACCACGACGATTATTGCGACAACTTCGCGGTGGTTCACAAAACTGCTTGACTGAACTGAGACTGAACTGATTTCTAACTGCTTAACTGACGATGAGCTGAGCTACGACTGCCACTGTAACTCTAACTCCAACTGAAAATGAGCTAAGCTACGACTGCTACTGTAACTCTAACTGCCTGTGTCGGCATATGTTGGTGATATATATATGGTCGGATAGAAAATGTAGTTCCAAATAATGATTAAATCCATCAATTAAATGCTTCTACCGGTACCTTAATCTACGTGTGATGGATTCATGGGACCTAGAAATGCACTTTCGTAACCATCATAAATTACATGTAAATGATTTCTTACAGCCAAAATCTACAATGACTTGAATGGAGCTTAAGTCTAATTAAAAGCTGATTATATACAATAGAATGAAAGCAGTTAAGTAGACTTTGCCAGAAGGGACAATGATTAATAGTCACATGACAAACTAGGTATAATTAGGGGGCATCTATTGGTCCGATTTTGAGTAGACCATTAAATAGACAAAAGCTGATTTTTTTGCAACGAATTTCGCTTTATTTGCTACAGTGTTTCTTCCGATTAACTATGGAAAATGATTTCATTGAAATGTTGGCCGCGGCTGGCTCGGCAGTAGGCCATCCTGGAGCACCAATTTTCAAGTACTTTGTCCACTGTTTCCTGGTCAATTTGGGCAATTTGAGCACGAATATTCTGTTTCAAGTGATCAATTGTTTGGGGATTGTCGGCATAAACTTTATTCTTCAATGCACTCCACAGAAAAAGTCCAGCGGCGTCAAATCGCAGCTGCGAGCAGGCCAGTGGACATCGCCGAAACGGCTAATCACACGGTTGTTGAATCTTGTGCGCAGAAGGTTGATGCTACGCGCGGCGGTAGGACAAGTTGCACCATCTTGTTGAAACCATAATTCTTCGAGATCGATATCTTCCAATTCCTGCCACAAGAAGTCAGTTAAAGAAAGGACCAATCACGCCACCACTCCAAAATCCGCATCACACAGTGACTCGAGCTGGATGCATTGGCTTCTGGACGACAACGTGTGCATTGTCCGTTCCCCAAATTCTGCAATTTTGTTTGTTGACGTAGCCGCCGAGGTGAAAATGCGCTTCGTCAGAAAAGATGATTTTTCGTGCGAAATTTGGGTCATCGTTCAACTCATTTAAAGCCCACTCAGCGAAGCGTAAACGTTGTGTAAGGTCATTCGGTTTCAATTCCTGAACGAATTGGATTTTATACGCAAACATACCGAGGTCTTTGTGCAAAATCCTCCTTAGAGTGGTTCGTGAAATGCCGACTTGTTGACTTCTGCGCCGAGTCGATGTTCTGGGGTTTTGACGAACACTTTCGGTCACAGCAGCGATTGCTTCTGCTGTACGCACCGGACGTGTATGCGGCACACGTCTGGCATCGACCAGCATCCCAGTTTCACGAACTTTATGCACCAACTTTCGAATTGCACTCGCGGTAGGCGCTGCATTTCTTCCAAATTTTGTACGCATTTTTCGCAATGTTTCACTCATGACAGAACCACATTCAAAATAAGTTTTCAGTATTTCAAAGCGTTGTTCCAAAAGAAAACCGATCCATATTTGTTCAGCGGAAGGTTAGAACTAACCTTGAATCAACAACTTATGGTGCTAAAGTTGACAGCGCCATTATCGACAGGTTGTTCAAAATCGGACCAATAGATGGCCCACCCTTATGCCTTATACCGAAATCCGATTGCACATATTGTACATATATGTATATATGTGACACAAATATACATATATGTACAGTATGTGCAATCGGATTTCGGCATACGCCGAAACAAACTGAATGAAGAATACTCCAGAATTTCCGGATATCCACTTTGAGTATCCACCGACATATTTTACTGACGCAACCAACCAATGCCAACAAAGGTCAAAAGACGCCGCCCGCCGCCCGAACTTTTCTGGTGAAGACATGCACCAAATGGAGGATCGCTTGTTTCAGAGTTGAATGCAAAAAATATATGATTATTATACGATACATGCTTAAATGCGTATAATCACATATATAAATGGGCGATTTCTTGCAAATTGGGCTACTCCAAGAAACGATTTGGCGATAATTTTTTATGTTCTAGAATCTAGAACGATATTTTATCTGCGGAAGATTAGAAGACATTTAAAAATCTCGCGATACACCGGACATGTATTCGCGACACACCAATGTGTGTCACGAATACATACACCCGTGTGTGACACGGCGGTTGAGAATCCTTGGTCTAGGCCACCGTAGTGCGCGCGAGAACGAACAAAGAAATTTTACTGTGGCTATTAAGAGCGTAAGGCACGTTAAAAGCCCAGATGTGCACTGGCCGAAGCTCTATATACTAAACATTGTTTCCTCTGAATCTGTGGTAGCTTCCCAGGCAGAGGTCGAATATTAAAAACGACTTGCCAGGTTACGTTAGTTAATCAAACCGAATTTCACTAACAGCTTTGTAATATTTTAATAAAGCGTCGAAGTGTATCTGATATATGTAAATGTAGATATGTATGTCTAGTTAGATTTTGTTTGTAATTACTTTTCGTTATTTTAGATTCACAGCCAACCTTAGAGCAATTCCAAGAATTTTTCGTGACAACTTTGACCTAGGAGTGGATCTAGACCGCTGGATACCTCCAGATTTCAACGAAAACCCATCTTTTCTTGATAGAATAACTGACGAAGAAGTAAAATTATTTGCAAGCGCTGTAGTGAATGAATGGATAAGTCTAGGAAGGAAAATAAAAGAAGAAGTACAAATTAATAGCGAACAATACTCTCTTATATATGTATCTCACGGTTTCATAATACCAGGCGGTAGATTTCAAGAATATTATTATTGGGACAGTTATTGGATAGTAGAAGGTTTGCTTGTTACTGAAATGTATGATACTGCTCGAGGAATGATCGAGAACTTCCTAGAAATTGTTGAAAATGTTGGTCATGTTCCCAATGGTGGAAGAGTTTATTATATTCGACGATCACAACCGCCGCTTTTGAGTTTTATGGCAAAATTATACTATGAACACACGGATGATATTGTTTGGTTACGAGAACATATAGAAACTTTAGAGACAGAAGTCCAATTTTGGGTGGAAAATAGACTAATCGAGATTATAGTCGGTGGTGAAACTTACTATGCTGGAACTTACAATGCGCCTACTTCAGGACCACGACCTGAATCATATAGAGAAGATGTAGCGACAGCTGGAATTGCCAAAAATAATGATGAGAAACAGAAAATATACATTGAATTAAAGTCAGCTGCTGAGAGTGGCTGGGATTTCTCAACAAGGTATTTTTAAACTATAAAAAATAAGAAATTAATTTAATTATATCGACAATTTCAGTTTTGCTATACTTATTCAAGTACACATATACATATTTAGTTAGCATGTGGTCTAATTTATGTATGTACATATGTGACAGTCTATAACTAGCAACTAATCGTTTACAACTCTACCATGTTTTAAAACAATACGTTTGTACATATTTTTGTGTACCGAGCACCCAGATTATTGAAAAGTTGAAAAGGTATCGCATTTCAGGCTGACATTAATACTATTAACACAGTTATATATTTCATCTATAGTTGCCATTAATAAATATATGAAGGGGTACGAACCGACATAAATATATAGATCCATGTAGATAGGAAACAGGTGAATAGTTATTGATATAAGTGAATAGAAATACATGGTTGAAGTTGACAACTCCTGAGTTTTATTATAAAATACACAACACTTTGGCGACGAGGTAGGACGAATTCCGAAATTATCATTACAAACGCCGAATACATTACGAGGTACATTTTTAGACATAAAGGATGCCTGATGCAATACAGCTATACATACAGCAGGGCGGCTCCTCCATTAGTGCTGCTTTGCTGCGGAATTACCAGAATAAATCCTCAATTTATGCATTAAGCATTAAATATTAACATTTACCATTTACTGAGTATTTCATTAAATATATTAAATTTCCATAATTTCATCGTGCATAACTGATATTTTAATTATTATTTGCTCCTATGAAAAATGCCACAGCTGTACAATCATAGAATCGCAAGCGGAACGCACTCATAATTTCGGAGAAAGTCGTCTCTGCAGCCCAGCTCTTTGCAAAACAGATAAATTCATACACGAAGTAAATCGAGGATAGCCGACCGTCTTTGGCACACGGGCGCGAGAACATCGAGATGAGCTGCATTTTCGGTCAGCAGTGATCAGTGGGAGTCGGTCGATGTTAATGTACGCGTCGCGTGCGTTTAAAATTACAATTACGTGTTAGTGTGACGTAAAAATGGATATCGTTTTTAAACTCGGCGAAACTAAGTTTCAAAACGTTACTTTCAACAACAAGTGGTAGTAAAAGACCGTTGAAGTCATCTTTCTCTATTCAATATTGAAGTGACCGGTAAAAGTAATGGAAAAACTTATAAAAGACAATTTAATAAAGACATAACGCTTTTTTTGTTTTCCGTGTGCATTGTTCAGAAGTGATTACGAAGAAAAAATCTGGCGGGAAAAGGGGGTACGTGATTTAATACATTTAAGCGAAAAAGTGAAAGAACATGAAATAAGTCGTGCCCATATCTACAATTAAATGAAATTTGCATTATTGGGGAAAGTGAATATTCAAACTCAACTTGATTCTATTTATTTTATAAATATACAAAAGCACGACGAGGAAGTAACGAACAACAGATATCTGTTATCAAAATTTATTGACTGCATAAAATTTTGTGGGACTTTCGAGCTAGCCTTAAGAGGATATGATGAAAGCGAACCATCCGAGAATCCAGATATTTTTCGGGGTTTGGTGAATTTTACGTCAGAACTTGCACTTAGCACTACAGAGGATAGCCACAATATTCAAGTTTGGGGACTACTTGAACAATGTGCTGCGGAACAAGTTCGTATTTGGCTTGCGAGCTCAAAACATTCAAAGCCGGGTATTGGAACAGAAGGACCTGACGTTAGAAAGAGCAGAGATATCGCTGTGGGAATGAAAACTTCAGCCAGAGATGCAGGTCAACTACAGCGAGGCAGTACGCTAGGAAATGTGAATAGTATTAGTGCAAAAGTGCCAAATAAAATATAATATTCGTCACATAGTGTAGAAATATCTAAAGTCAATATAAATTCTGGTAATTTAAAATGTTTTAGGTGTTGTTCGCGGATACACTTGGCAAATAAATATGACAAACAGAATCTACATGGTACGAATACAAGTGGAAGGGTCGTCTGAGTTAGATATACATGAAAACTACAGGTAACGTCTAACAAATTAAAGATGTCTGTACAATACACGCAGAAATTTAGTGTTAGAGAGTGTTAAATTACATAGGCTATGATTGGAACAAAACCGTTGACTTCGTCTACATGGTTCAGTAAATCATTAAAAAATCAGTCGAATATGGGAACCTAGCTTCTAAATACTTTATGAATCTCACTAAAGCATTCAACAGAGTTAAAATAATTGATGTTATTCATACCCTCGAGAAGAAATACATAAATACCAGGTTTTATAGTGAAAGTGACAAAACATCAACAGATTTACTCGCATAGTCACGCCAATGGTAAGCGGGACGAATCAGATTTCAAGACAACATATTGGGTTCCACACACACAAGAAACGAGTGCCAAATACCGAATCTCAAAAAGCATGCCGACATCTGGACAGAACTTCTAAACGCTGGAAAGACTCATGGATATTAGGTTCACAGAGACACAAAGATAGTAAACACAAACCTATGACTTGAAAGAAGAGGAAGAAGAAATAATTTTTGCATATGATTCCAGGCTTAAGGATATGTAGATTATAATGACTAACTATAGACCCTGAATATTAATGACACCTAAAAACTCACTATTAGTCGCACTAGTGTTCGCTCGCTATACCTCGTTATATCATTGTCTAATTGACTGTTTTGAAATTCCGAAAAGTGTTCCTTGTATAGCCGAAAAATTCTATATCGAGTGTTCTAGGCTCTAGGAGACGTTTTCTAAGTCAACTGACGGTTGATGCTAGGTGCTGCGTTTCCTAAAATGCGTAGGGCCATGAGGAATGATTATCATACGACTCACCTAATCGTCGGACACGGATTGTGATAATTTAATAATGTGTTTATAAACTGAATTGTTTTCGGACCTCTACCTTCCAGTAAATACCCAATGCTTTACTAGGATCTTTGCAAATCTTTTCTCAATGCCACGTATCAGGTGCATTATTTAGCAAACAAACTATGCACTAGTGATATATAAATTCTGAATACGTATTGAGCGTCTAACTACAATTTCCAGCACTTATTTCAATTTGTCATAACCATTTACTGTTTTCATCCGTACCTGATTAGAAACAAGGGCAAATCTACTTACTCAATGATTTCGCAATGGTAGGACTATCTGCTGGAAATTTTCGGCACTTTGAAGACCTTGAAGTGCCAGTTTGTATTTTCTACTGTTTCGACAGATATGTAACACCAGTTCCACCCTGACCATCCTCACTTCTTAACCAATTCCTGCACCTGGCACTTCCACAAGCGCTGCCAACGCTCGGAGCTGTTCAACCGATCACCGCCGAACAAGGTGGAGAGGCGAATGAAGCCGGGCAAGGCGACAGAACCGGATGACATTGCCGTTTAGCTCTGCAGGGCCGGCTGCTTGAATCTCGGAGACTGGCTAGCCCAATTCTTCAACCGAGTCGTCGAGGAGGGCTGCACACCGGGCGCCTGGCAGGAGAGCGTCACCGTTCCAATTTGGAAGAAAGAGGGCAGCCCACCCGAATGTTTCCACTACCGCCCGATTCGGCTTTTGTCTCACACGATGAAGATACTTGAGCGCGTTCTAGACAAGCGAATCCGCGACATCGTCAACATCACGGCTAACGAAGCTGGCTTCGTCAAAGGATATAGAGCCACCGACGCGATCCACGCCGATCGAATACCGCACGACCTCCGTGAACACAATGTGTCCGAGAAACTCGTTGGATAGGCCCAGCTGCTCTACCAGGGCCCAAAATTTGCGTTGGGAGCGTGGCCAAGATATCGAGACCAGACACTAAAGGTCGGCACTATCGCCCCCTGCTGTTCATCGTTGTCATGGACAGTGTCACGCGCGACATCGAACGATCCACGGCCAGCACTCTATCCCACGCGGACGTCGTATTACTTGTACCGAAAATAAGGTTGATCTCGAACAACTCGTTCAAACGTGAAACGATCGACTTGACAACCACGGACTGCGATTGAATTTGAGGAAAACCGAATATTTAACGACGGATACGGAGGAGGTCGGCGCGATCACCACCCCGCGCCCCTCACTTCAAGTGCCTCGGTTCTACACTTTCGGTCGACGGCGACCTGCAATCTGAAGTTGTCTCTCGTGCCAACGCAGCCTGGATGAAGTGGTGTTCCGACTCTCAACATTTATCATTAGATTTTAAGTTTACATTTTCTGTTGCCATGATTTTTTAATGTATTTGTTTTTCTTTATAAGTTGCTAGGTAACAACACAAAACATACATCTGTCAAAATATTTTTATACACAAGACGAGTTCTACTTTCAACCGCTTTACAAATATCATTCTACACAGTTTTAACGTTCTGCAAACCGCGCATCAAGGCCCGGCTGAAATCTAAGATCTACCGTTCCGTCGTTCTGCCGGTCGTCCTCTATGGCGCCGAGAGCTGGCCGGCCACCAAGGAAATCGAGGGTAGAGACCAAAATGCTTCGCTGGATCGGCGGAACCGCTCACATTCGTAACAAGGACGTTCGCGCTCTATACGGCGTCGCACTCATCGTCGGGAAGATGTGCGTATCGCGCCTCTGATGGTACGGTCACGTTCTACGCGCTAACGACAACTTGCTTATCAACATTGGCATCAACATCAACATTTCCAGCAAACGACTAAAGGACTGGACCGAAAGCTGCGCTGGCTGGAATAAGTTACGGGCGTGATCTAGAAGCGCCGATCTCGCAACAAAGGGGGACTGAGGCTGAAGGAAAAGAAGAAGATGTAGAGGATGCAAAATAGACTAACTTTTAAGAAGAAACTAATAACCGAAAACGCACCGTCTTCGAGCTACGACTGGACATTTGTTCTAGGAGTAATGCTCATAATTATTTTAAGATGTTATTGTACATTTTATTTCTATAACATGATCTAAACAGAAAAATAGTTGAGTGTCGAGTATTTAGAAACAACTGAAAGGTACAAAATTTTAAGTAGGACACGACACTACAATGATTGCTGAAAATGGTGACCACTAACTTCGATCCAAGCATTGCACCTTCAAAGCATATTTTGGTATACTCATTCACAAATGTCAGACCTTGTTTGAATTTCTTGCGCTGCAGCCAGGATACGTGCTATCAAATCTTCTTCAGACTTGATAGACGTCTCGTAAATCAAACCCTTCATATTGCCCCATAGAAAGAAATCTAAGGGAGTTATGTCCGGGGACCACGCTCTAGGTCAATTCGTCTGCCACCTAATACTTGTTTGATGTCTTGGATGGCAAGCGAAAAGTGTGCTGACCCTAATGGTACATCTTCTAACAATTCTGGAAATATTTCTTGCAAAAGATCAAATAAATAGAGCCGGTGGGACGACGTGGTAAAATGTACGGCTCATTTATACGACCATCGAGAATACCAACCCACACATTGGTGCTGAACTTGTATTGGAATCGAGCGCGGTGAATACAGTGAGCTATTGTGGGAGTTAAAAATACCTTCTGTATTGATGGAAGCTTCATCAATAAAGAGAATATACCGTGGAAATTCGGGCTGCAACTGACAACGTTGTACAAACGAAAGAAAAGTTAATACGTAGCTGAAAATCGGCTGGACTTAATGTTTGAACTTGTTGCAGATGATAGGGGTGGAGAGCATTTGTGTTCTGCATTTCGTGCAGAACTTCCCAGATACTTATATGATTAACGCCCATGTCATATGCAACAGCCCGACTACTACTGGATGGATTTTGTTCAATCCTATAAAGCACCTCCTCTTCAGTTCTTTCGGTACGGCGATTTCTGTGAACTCCGCAGTTTAGGCTGTTGACTAAATGTTCCTGTGTCCTGCAATCGTTGAAAAACTCTGGCAAACTCTGTGACATGGGGTTGGACAATTTGGAAGTTTGGCAGCATACAACCGCCGAGTAGTTCTAAGATTACAACGAGCTTGTCGGTATATTACTACCATATTAGCGTAATGGTGAACAATATGATCATTCATAATGCGTCAATGTTAAATAGGGGACCGATCAGATGACTGCAGTCCCAATATTCGGACGCCACTACTGCAAATGTTTCGTGAACTTTTATACTTATCTTTTAAAGACTCTCTACCACTTTAAGATCAAGCAAACAACAAATTGCTAGGTTTTCAGAACCATAATAAATAACTTTTTCGTATTACCTTCTTCATTAAAAATTTAACCTTACATACAACACAACAAAACAATTGTTTTTATTTGAGCACCATCAAAAAGTAACTAACGACTAGGATTTCTTACTATATACATATGATCTGTAACTATTTTTCTTTCGTATCCAGGATGTTTTTAATATTTGGCAGAGGATAGCTGTCTTTTTTGATCACAGCTTTCAATGTTCTGTAATCAACGCAGATCCCCGTAGAACCATCTTTCTTCTAGACCAACACCACTGAGGATGTCCATGGACTCTTGTCAGGTTTGATTGTACCTTAAGTATGCATGTCGCGTATGGGGCGATCAACTTCTTTTATTTCGCCCTTGGAAATCTCCCTGGAGCTTGTTTGATTGGCTGACTATCGTCTGTATTTATTCGATGTGGAATAACATACTTCCCTTATCTAAGGCCAATAAACACATTTAGCATCATTTAGCAGTCGTATTAGCATATCTGACTCGGTTGACCTTAATCCTTCGCGAAACCGTTCGACCACCTGGCAAAATGCCTCAGAAAGTGGACCTTTCTCTCGGACATTTCCGCATGTTCCTAGCACGGTGCCTGTGAGGATCTTTGAGTCATGCGACTTAAAGTTGGCAATTCCGACGAAAACTGCATGATTGTTTACTTGAATCAAGGTTTTCGCAGATAGTAGGAGAAAATCTTCTACGATGGTTTAGAGACATTTATTCTTCTTCTGACGGTATTGACATTACCACTTCACCCTGACTTAGCTTTAAGGTCTGGGTTACCATATCCGATAACGCTTCCTTCCATTGTAGAATAACCAAACCAAGTATTACCTCATCTACGATATCTGGCGAAATTAAATGACGCCTAATTTATATTTCTGCTTGAATAGTTCCATGTCTTGTCCCCAGTAGCAGTAGTTGAGGCGTATGGTCCCGGCGTTGCCAACGAAGTTGGATAGTTATAGTATGTGACGCACTGTAAGCTAATACTTCTTGCCAAACAGTCTGCCATCCAGAGTATACAACATTTCGGCGCGGCCGATTGGCCACAACTGATTTGCCCCGGTCTGTTTGCCATTTGGTCGCCGAGTAATCTAGGATTCAATTATCAATTCGCAGTACGCACATAATCGAATAATCGGCGCCACGCGCCTCTCCCGCAATGAGAGAATGCCCCTCTCTGTTCGTATACACCGCCGTTGTCGGTGAATAGGTTCGGCGGTGAAACGTTTCTTGTGGTTTACTGGCTGTGGCGAACCGGCCGTGGCAAACCGACAGTGACAAACTAATCACGGCAAAACGTCTCATTCCGCGGCATCCACGATCACGCGTTTTGTTCCTTGCTGAACTGGGGTATGGTGGTCGTCTGGGCTGGTAGTTGAAGTAAGTTAGCCACCTTTTATCTCCCAAAGCTGGAAAATTTTATTTTCCCCACAGCTTCATTTTCGTTCATTGCATCCGAAAAACTGTGCTGGACAACGGCTCTTGAACTGACCCGGGTTTTCACAAATCCAACCAGTCACTTTCCATCGCTCGTATCTTGCCTTTCGTGTCCGTTACCGGAACGGCGGTTATGAATTTTTACTACAAACTCATTGAGAGCTACCATAGCATACGTCCGAAGGTATTGCTAATATCGCATAGTTTCGTTGCCGGCCTTCAGGAATCGTTTGTTGCATATGCAACGCTTCTTCCCCAAGCGCTTTTATTAACCTTTTAAGCTTATCTCTAATGTCTCTGCAGCAACCGAAATGTCGTAGTAAGCAAATTAGAAGGAATGTTTTTTCAATAATGATATACAATCAATGAAATCGAGTAGCGATAAAAGAATTGACCCGTAAATTGAGTCCGCAATTGCAAACGGGCTTCCAGGTACAGTAAAACTTCGTTATAACGCTCTTCTAGGGTTCTAGAAAAAGAGCGCTATAACCGGGAAAGCGCTATTATTGGGTTATCTTAAAAACGGCTAAAAATAAACAAAATTTACTTTAAAACAGCCTTATATATACAACACTTTCCAATTCAAGGCCGGAAGGTCGAATTTCAATAAATACTACTACTATATATGTACTACTACATATATATATTTTACTTCTTTTAAATAAAGTAAAAGTTAACAAAACCTATTTTATATAAAACTTGTACGTTAAAAAAGGAAATATTAAACAAACTATGCATACATTCCTACAAATTTTATTAACAAAAAAAATCATTAGTTTGTGTTTGTTTATAGTGACAGATGGTTTTTCTAAAAACTGCATTTTCAGGTTTATTGATATTTTTGGAGGTTTCCTCTTCTACCTGCGTACAAGAAAAAATGCTCTGATTGTTTTCAAGGTGTTCCAAACGTCGTTTATTTTTGGCGTAATTATTTCTGATGAATCTCCATCCTCTTTATTTTCCACTTCTGATCGGGCATTGTAATCGGCGATTAGTGTCTCAAGTTATCCATAATCGATAGATACCGTTGGACCATCCTCTTCCTGTAACCTTGCTTCAGAACTTTTATGATTGGTCAAGTGGTTGAAGCTCACTTTTAGTGTTAGGTGGTAGGAAAATCAAGTTGATATTTTGGAGATTTACCTGTTTCAGATGCGCAGTGCAATTGTCGACAAGAAAAAGTATTTTTAGGTCTTTGAATTCCATGTCCCACTCATTAATTCATTGCACAAATCTATCTCCAGTCATCCATGCACGAGATTGACAAGAATAAATTCAGGGAAGAGTTTTCACATTCTTAAAGCAACGTGGACGTGCCGTTAGGGTAGGACGACACCGTTAGGCGTTCTTTGCTGAATTTTCCTCCGTAGCATTTTCATTTTTTAAACTAAAGACTTATCAGGCATCACTTTAAAAAACAACCCGAATTCATTCGCATTATAAATTTTTGAGGGATTGTAGCCAGAGGTGAGGGTCGACATTTGACTTTTCCAGTCGAATGTTACATCAGGATCTACTGAATTCGACTCACCACAAATTTCTTTGTACACGATAGGATATCTGTTTTTAAATCTATCGAGCCATCCAGTTGAAGCGGTAAAGTCTGTTATTCCAAGACCGTCGACCATTTGGAGGGCTTTTTCTTGTAAAATTGGACTACTTACCGGGATATTGGAGCTCCTGGCCTGGATGAACTAACTTTTCAGAATCGTTTCTAGCTCATTATATTTCGCGGATCGTATTCTTTTACAACTGGTTCCCTCATGCACCGAAACAATTCAAATTCACTCCGCTTCTTTAAAATTGTACGTAAAGTTAAAGCATTGATGTTTCTTGACGTCGCAACATCTTTTTGACTTAAATTGGATTTGTCAAAGTCTTTTATAAGATCACTTTTTCTTTTAACAAAAACGATTTTTGTGACATCTTTCCAGCAGCGTAAAAAGTAAAAGACTGAAAGGAAACCTTGATTACGCAACCACCAAATGAATAAGTCAGATTCTTGGAAAATTGTCTAGCCAAGGTTCGTGGAACATCTTGGTGGGATTTGTTGATACTAATATTTCATAGAAATCGTAATGATGTTCACTTCCCATATATGTAGACCATTTTCGTCTGCTTTTTAAACATTTATTTTAATTTAATCATGTCCCTTTCTAGTGTTTGCAAAATAAAGTTAAAAAATTAATAATTGAAGTATGTATGTACATTAAAAAATATCCTTCAATGGGGTGTTATAAGCGGGAAATGGGAGCATTATAACGAATAAAAGTACTACAGAAAATTAGTCGCTGGGACTGGGATCAAGGAAAAAAGCGTTATAGCCGGAAAATCCTTATAAACGGGAGCGTTATAACGAAGTTTTACTGTATTCGTATGTTTGAAATCCTGAAAACTATATGGCTTGCAGTACTGTTAATCTTAACCCTGGCGTGCGAAACGCCCGTACTTATTTGTGCCGCCTAAATGTTTTCACTCTGACCATGTAGGTATTGTATCGGGTTGTATATGTATAGACAGTGGCGGACGTTTGTATCCGGATAAAATGAACCTTCGTCTGTCGCAAGAGAGAGACAGATATCCATTATTTTATGGTGAAAAATTAAGAACCTTAAGGATCTCCCAAATCAATTTGGAAAATCGTAACGATAGTGAAGACTCCTACCGTTTTAAAGTGTTGCTGCTAATTTTTTGTTGTGCATTCGCTGCTATTATTTCGCATCGGTTTTGTGACTCCTTTAACGTCCATTAGAACATCATTCGGAGAATAAAATTGTTGTTACGACTTTCCTTATAAACACAATGTTTCTAGCTCTTGCATGAATATTTATGTGTATATTATATTTAGTGTATATGTTACCGTGAAAGACCGAAATTGGAGAATGTCGACTGGTGAGAGTAGTAGTATGTTGATATTCACCGGTGAGGAACATTCATATAATCGCTTGGTGTATGTCCGAAATATTTCATTAAATTCTCGCACATTCGGACCCTCACCGGTGTATGTCGACAATCACAGATATGCTCTAGTGGAGGTGCAAAACAGAAAAGCCGACAAAGAGGCGACTGGCTCTCTTCTGCCAAATCCTTTGTTCTGCTATGAGTTAGTCAGTTTTGTCAGTCTTATGCAAGCTTCTATGATGCCAGCAACGTTTTCTTAATTTCTTATCCGACACCGTAATTTATACTGAATGGATACTGCAGTAGATCTTGATCTTTTCCTTGAAAAGTTAAATGCATTAATTGCGGGTAAACGAGAAGACAAGTGTTTTAATCTTTCTCAAGAAAACTACTCTAAAATACTTTTTCAAGTGGTTTCTGCTAAAACTAAGTGCAACACACCTTTGGATTACAGGCGACTAAAACGTTTCGACGTTTTAAAAATTAATGATGAAGAGAAGTTAATTGTACCATTAAAATCAGGGGAAACGAATATACAGCATTATGTTACCAATGAAGAACTGTTCAGTATATTGTATGAAACTCACACCAGAATAGGCCACGGAGGAAGAACACGTATGTTTAAAGAATTGCAAGTGAAATACAAAAATCTTACATATGAAGTTGTAATGTTGTATTTAAGTGTATGCAAACAGTGTCAAATGAAACGGTGCACCTAAGAAAGGTATTGTTGTGAAACCAATGGTCAATTCTGAGTTAAACTCAGATGTCAAGTTGATCCGATAGATCTGCAGTCAAACGGAGATGGCGAATATTAGTTCATAATGGTGTATCAGGATCATTTAACTAAGTTTATCCAGCTACGACCTTTGAAAACTAAAAGAGCTGAAGAAGTAGCGTATCACGTTTTCTCAATATTTGTAACAATTGGTGCGCCAGTAATATTGCAATCAGATAATGGTAGAGAATTCAGTAAGCAAGTCATACCAGAAATATGCGCTATGTGGAAAGATGTTAAGATAGTTCATGGAAAGCCTCATCACAGTCAAACACAAGACTCAGCTGAAAGGGCCAATCAGGATATACAGAATATGCTAACTGCATGCATGAACGATAACGATACAAATAAATGGTCCGATGGTTTACCCTTTGTTCAATTTGCCAAGAACACTACATACCACGAAGGAATACGCCAAAATCCTTATGAAGCCATGTTTGGCGTTAAAGCAAAAAGAGGTATAACAAATCGCAAACATTGAAACCAAAGAATAACTCGAAGAAATTGCCAGTACTTTTGAAACCGAAGAACAGCTCGAAGAAACTGTTAATACTTCTGAAAGAAATTTGAGCGTTGGTCATACCGAAACCCATATTCCGCAGAAAAATATTGAAGAGGACCTGCAATCTACAACGTCTTCACATCAAGTTCTGTCTGAAAAACACGAGTCAATTTCTATAAAAAGGGCGGCAGCGAAAGAAAATCTTCTACTGCAAGCAACAAAAATGTTACGAACCTCACAAAAACAATTTCCTCCTGCTCAAATTGGTGATACTGTACGAATACAAGTCCCTGATGTCGACCGTGGTCGTACAGATAGCCGAAATGTATTAGCGGTTGTTGTTGGAATAGAAGACTCCGACTTCTATAAACTGGCAAATGAAAATGGTACCCCCAAGCAGCTTTACACACGTAATCAGTTTGTAATTTGTAGACAAGACAAGTTACTTTCCATAGATGAGATTTCTTTTGAAATGTCGCTGAGCGAAGCAGCTGCAGCTAATTCGAGAAGCGGGGGCAAGGCTATACACGCTGTCATTGCAAAAGGAAATGTTCCACAAATAAATGCAGTTGCAAAGTGGCACAATAGTTTAAGTTGTTACAATAAATAAGATTTGAATCACATAATTAAGTAATTTTCATATTACTATTATTTTCTTTTCTCATTTAGAATGTACTGTGTGTTTTAAATTCTTGGTCATTCTTCTCAGGAAGAGAGGCGAAAAAGTTACGTCACCCTTGTGACATTTTATAGCGACTGAATTACGAAGAAGAAAATATAAATCTTCGACATGTTCAACATTCACCATTAGTGCATGGTGAATGTCGACATTTACCGGTGTAAATCAGAAATAAGGGTATTTAGCAAATATTTCGGACATACATCAAGCGACTATGTGAATGTTGACATTCACCGGTGAGAATCGACATTCTCCAAATTTCGGTCTTTCACGGTAACATATATACTTATACACTATATTATTTTCTATTCGCTCGCTCATTCTTTTCTCTTAATATATACAATTATTTGTAATTTTAGGTGGATAATTGGTGAAGACGGTAGCAACAAAGGAAATATATCCTACACCCATATAACTAGCCTGATACCAGTAGACTTAAATTCATTCCTTTATGGTGCTTTCAATAATATCGCCTCTTTTTACAACATACTAAACAATAGTGACAAAGAGGCATATTGGAGTGATAAAGCTCGTCAAATAGACAAAACCATCAACGAGGTTCTTTGGAACAAAGAAGATGGTATCTGGTACGATTATGATTTTATATTAAATCAGCCCAGGAAATACTTCGCTGCCAGCAATTTATCACCCTTGTGGACGAAAGCATATAACACAGATATGGAGAATGTACAAACATTAACAGATTCCGTAATTAGTTATTTAGAACGTGAGGAAATTGTAAACTATCCAGGTGGAATTCCTGCTACTACAGAGCATAGTGGAGAGCAATGGGACTTTCCCAATGTTTGGCCCTGTTTACAATCTATAATTGTTGAGGGTTTAGAAGAAACTGACACTGATGCTGGTAAATACTGGGCCAAAATATTTGCGGAGAGATTCGTCAATGCCACGATGATTCGATTTAACATAGATGGAAGTTTGTATGAAAAATACGATGCGGAAACACCTGGCATGTATGGCGGTGGGGGCGAATATGAAAATCAAAAAGGATTTGGATGGACTAATGGTGTGATATTAAAATTTATTAACACGTATTATACAACAGTTAATTCAAATAATCGCAAACTCATTTCAAGAAGCCTGAGAAATTAGTTCTATATTTAAAATTTCAGTACCTTTGCTTCTAATTAAGAGATAGCTACTTATTTTTATATGTTATATGTCTTTAAACATGTACGTTCATGTAAAACATGAAAGAGTAATAAAATGTCGGAAATCTACTAAATGTTTTAATTTAATGTTCCTGCAGTATTTTCGTTGTTTTTAATCTTGACTATCAATTCCAGGTATACATAGTATTCTTCCACTTTTTAAGCTGACACAAAATCCATATCACAATCGTTCACTTCTACAAGAAAATGGTTTTATTAAAATTTTAGGAAATCCTGTATACACAGCGAGCGGTGATGATGTTTTGGAAGAGCCGCTACAACGATATACAGTGATTTTTACAACTAATGCGTCAAATTTATTTATAAGATTGTATGAGGTGAAAGTAAGTCAATGAACATAAAACAAACGTTAATTAATAAGAAAAAATGGGCAAATAAAAGTATCGTTTTAGAAACACTGAATTATATACCGTGTATGTAACATATTTGTCGAAACGTAATTGACCTCGGCGTGATATACAGGCCTGCTAGCTGGTCGCGAAAGCACACAAACACGTCCTATCCGAATATCCACTTTACCTTGTTTAACGTATGGTTCAAATGTTCTTAACGTTTACATTTCATTCTCTAAATTGTAAATTGACTTCACTATAGGTATAATTGATCAAGCATTTTTGAATCTCGTTTTAATCTTTTAGGATGCCGTGCTGCTTAGTCTGAAAAGAATTTCAAACACATTTATATTCTTTGAAAATCAAGACCGTCATTATAATTGAGAAAAACATTTTGTATTGAAGTAAAGTGCGATTTCGGTCAATAATACGGCAAAATATTATTGAGAAATTTTAAAATGGATCAGTTGTTGTCAAGGTATGTTTTGTTTTAAAGTTAATTATAGACGCTTTTTATTCGCAGTGATTTATGTTTACTTTACATTAGGCATTAAGCTTTTTCCGATATCACATTTACTACATCGGTATTGTTACCGTTATTAGCATGTTTTAAAAAGTAGAAAATGAATCGTAAGAGCACTTTATTGGTAGAAGAGGCAGTACGGACAACCACTTTACTGGAAGAGGGATTCACCATGCGTCAAGGGAGAAAAGAATTACTAGCAATATGTTAAAACATAAATTACTAGTTGTTCTCTCTTGCCGTATCATCTCAATCTGTAAAAAGACATCTAAAGGGGCCTGCATTAAGTAGTAGAAGGCGGGCAGAAAAGCCATTAACCACCAAAGAGCACAAACATTGATGATTGGAAGGTTTTACACTCTGAGAAGATGAGTGTTAGTTTAAAATCTCGATGGACGTGAGCGTGTGTTGTGAAGACCAGAAGAACGATTTGTAAGTAGCAACATTTCTCCAAGAATCCCTTTTGGGGAGGAACGAAGTCGATGAATGTGGTTTATTACTTAGAAAACATCGTTGTTGGGCATGTAATGCCTTTTGTATTTATGCAATATAATGCTCGTCTTCACGTAGCTACACAAGTTGTTGACAACTTAAATGATATTAACATTCCCGTTTTTGAGTGGTCCATACATTAGTCCAGACATTAATCCGATTGAGCACATATGGGATTTTCTTAAAAAAGTCCGCAATCTCGCCTTCATCTCTCAATCACAATGAACTAATGGACGCCGTAGTTGAAGAATGGTAGAATATTTCTCAAGAAATTATTCGTTATTTAATCTCTAGCATGCCAACACGTGTAAATACAGTAATTAGGAGTAGAGGAGGACGTAGTTAATATTGAGATTGTATTGGAGCAACTAATTTGGCTTTTTAAGGTTAATTTGATTTGATTTCCGTTTCTATGTTTTACGAGTCTTCAATACAAAAACAAATTTTTAAGTAAAACATTAGTCAAAATAAGACTATGTTCGCTAGTTTGTTTTTAAAATACCTAATTTCATTCTTCACATTACATTTATGATTCAATATGGTTAATTCAAGTATCACTTACTTGAATTAAATAAAGTGGTGCGCTAATTTTGTCCAGCTGTTTATGTATGTATATACCAAACCAACAGGTTAGTGAATTATACTGTATGTTTATGTTGCAGTATATACCGATAAAAATAAGATAAACTGGCATAATTCAATCATTACAATACAGAAAAAATAATGGTAAGTGTATCATTCGTATACATATATAAAATTCATCTAGTTAGAACTTTCTATTATACGATTAACGGCACTATTTTTTTGTAAATGTTTCTTGTTATCCATCTTATTCGATTTATCTATTTAGGTAGTAGGAAATTGTAACTTATCGGTTATTTCCCACATTTTTTTCTGTCGACCAGTATCTATGAATTGTGAATAACCAACAAAGACAAATTTTGCAAACGGCCCAACGCAAAAATATCCTTAATATTTTTAAAAATATAGGATTTTAAAGGTATAAACTGAAAAAGATACGTTAAAACCAGTATTCTTTATTTTGTTTAGTCTTTAAATTTAATATTGCAATGTTTTTGCACAAGGCTATCTAACAGAAATTAAACAAGCAAATAAATACATATTTATATTATTGTAAATCTAGTCATTAGACAGGAAGGACAAATGCGTCTATTCTGTTATTATATATATTAACTTTCCCGATTTGTAAATTAAACTTGTTAGGAATATATTCATCCGCTCATTTTCTAGAAGACGCCATCTAGCGAGAAGTAGATAAGTGAAAGTTAGGTAATAAGTGAATGATATACACTGTAAGAAGAACCTTGCTATTAGTAGTGTTTTTACTTAGTTATTAAATAATAATTCTTGTAATCATCATCGTTTCTGTATAAAATAACAACAGGTTATGGGCCCAGGATACTCGACGACCCGGACTATCGAAAGAATATAAAAAAGAAGCGAGGTTAAGGTAAACGTGTCGTTTTTCGTGTACTGTAGACAATAACGTGTGTCGCGAAAATACACAGAAAAACAGACAATGGCTGATCCAATTAATGTAGCCACAATAGGCAAATTTGATGGTAAAAACTACCAACAGTGGAAGTTTCAAATCAAATGCGCGTTAAGAGCGAAGGGATTGTATGAGATTGTAGATGGTACGAAGGCAAAACCTGAGGTAAATAACACAGAGGAAGTAAAAACATGGAACAAGTTAGATGCACTCGCGATGTGTGTTATCACATCCACGATGGAGCTCTCACAGATAACACTAATTGAAAACTGTACTACGTCGAAAGAGGTAATTAATAAATTAGATAGTATTTATGCCTTAAAAAGCGAAACAAACAGAATGATGGCTCACGAAGAATTCCATCAGTACAAAATGGTAACAAATGATAGCATTTCGCAACACATTACCAAAGTAGAAAATCTAGCAAGACAAATACGTGAAACAGGTGACACAATTAGTGATACTGCCGTAATAACAAAGATTATTAGTACGTTACCAATTAAGTTTAGAAGTTTCAGGCAAGCATGGCTATCCTTAGATGAGAGTAAGCAAACCCTCACAAATTTGATGTCAAGATTGATCGATGAAGAAGCAAGTTTAACTTCTACTGAAGAAAATGACAATGCATTAGTTGCAAGTAAAACAAATTGCAATCCTAGACATCAGAAACCGAATCAGAATTTTAAAACTAGAATTACATGTTACAACTGTAACAAGAAAGGACATATCGCAAAGGATTGTCGACCACCTCGTAGAAACCAAGGTCATAAGCACCAAAATGCAAATCCTGGACCAAACAACAGTAAGAATGGAGCATTTTATATTGAAAGTGAAGAAAGTGTGTTAGCCAGTATAAGCGATGAAACAATTTGGATATTAGACAGTGGTGCGTCAGCCCATATGAGTTCAAACAAAAATTTATTCACAGAAATACGGGAAAGTGACGAATTTTCTGTTAGACTAGGTAACAATGAAGAATTATCAGTCAAAGGTATTGGCACTGTAAATATTCAGTGCTGGGTTAAAAGGATGGATTAGTAATACTATAACAGATGTTTGGTATGTACCTGGATTGCGCAAAAATTTATTTTCAGAAGGTGTAGTGACAAAGAAAGGAATGAAAATAACGAAGAATAATGACAAGGCAGAAATTTACCATGATGGTCAACTAAAAGCATGTGCTATACGAGGTATGAATAACTTATATACACTTTTATTTCGAATTGCAGACTCAGAAGCAAACCTCACAGCTAGTGCAAGCTTAAAACTTTGGCATGAACGCATGGGACATGTCAATGTCAAAACCGTAAGTGATATGATAACAAAAGGAATAATCAATGGTGTGAAATTAACAGATACAGAACATTTTGTGTGTGAAGGATGTCAATATGGGAAACAACACAAACTACCCCATTACACTCATCAACCCAGAGTTACCAGACCAGGTGAATTAATTCATACAGATTTATGTGGACCAATGAGTGTAGCTTCAGTAAGTGGAAGCATGTATTTTGTTCTCTTCAAAGATCATTGTACTGGATACAGGTCAGTGTATTTCATTAAACACAAATCTGACACGTTAGAATGTTTTAAAGAATTCATCACGTTTTGCAAAAACAAATTTGGACACAAAACTGTTACATTACGAGCCGACAATGGAACAGAATTTGTAAATTACGAATTTAAAACATTTCTAAGGAATAAAGGTATCAAATTAGAAACAAGTGCTCCTTATAGTCATGAACAGAATGGTAAATCTGAGCGAGAAATCCGCACTATAGTCGAAAGTGCACGCTCTATGTTATACACAAAAGATTTACCACTATATCTATGGGCAGAAGCAATAAACACGTCAGTTTATATTCTGAATAGAACATCTAATGTACACACGACAAACTCGACACCATTTGAATTGTGGACAGGACGAAAGCCAGTTCTTAATCACTTAAAAGTTTTTGGATCTGAAGCTTTTATGCATGTACCAGACAACTTACGTAAAAAGTTAGAACCCAAAAGCAAAAAGTTGATTTTAGTCGGTTATGACAATGATTCAACGAACTATCGACTATTTGATATTGTCACGAAGAAAATTAAAATCTCAAGAAACGTAACATTCAATGAGGCTAATGAGGTTGCTTTACCAAGGACAAACCAGATAATTGTACCTGTTGATGATGAAAGAGTTGAAACTAACGTGGACAATGAAAACGCAAATGAAGAAGTTGAATACGAAGAAATTAGGGAATTAAGACACGAACAAGAAGACGGAAAAAGGAATGAGAGGGAACTGAGACCACGAGAGAAAATTCAAAAGCCGAAACGATACGAAATCAATTTAACAGAAGCTGGCGTTCCTGATACGTACGAAGAAGCTGTGAAGTGTGTAGATGCAGAAAAATGGAAAATGGCAATTGAGGAAGAACTACAAGCATTAAAAACCAACAACACGTGGGAGGAAGTGGAATTACCTCCAGATAGACAAAAGATTGGATCGAAATGGGTGTTCAAGGTAAAACGACAACCAAATGGAGAAATAAGTAGATACAAAGCAAGATTGTGTGCAAAAGGCTTTGGTCAAATTGAAGGCGTCGATTACAACGAAACATATGCACCTACAACTCGATATGATACAATTAGAATACTATTTTCCGTCGCAGCGAAAAATAAACTGGACGTAGTACAATTTGACATAAAGACTGCCTTTTTACACGGTGAATTAAATGAAGAAATTTATATGGAACCACCTCCCGGAACAACGACTCGAACTAATAAAGTGTGCAAACTTAATAAAGCCTTGTATGGATTAAAGCAGGCACCTAGGTGCTGGAACAACAAGTTCACAAAATTCTTGCAAGACAACGGATTCAAGCAATGTGAATCAGATAAATGTGTCTATGTCGCAAACGAAGGTGGAGAATTGATACTCTTGGTACTATATGTAGACGATGGTCTTATTATGGTAAAGAATAGAATCAAGTTGAAAGGTATTATAGATGAAATGCAACGAACTTTTGAAGTCACCGTAACAGAACCAAATTATTTTGTTGGATTGGAAATAAAAATGGACAACGAGACCAACTCAATCTTCATACATTTGAACAATTTTATCAAACGGATCTTACAACGCTTTAATCTCAGCGAAGCAACAGAAAACACTATACCTGCCGATCCTCATACAGTTCTGACATCAACAAAAGGAGAGGAGGACGACATAAGTAGAAGGATTCCCTATCGAGAAGCAGTAGGTTCGTTGATGTTTGCCGCCGTCACTGCACGACCGGGTATCATGTATGCAGTAAATATAGTAAGCAGATATCAGAATAATCCCAACGCAAGTCATTGGAATGCTGTAAAACGTATTTTTAAGTACCTGAAACATACCCAACAGCTAGGAATCAGATACTCAGCAGATGGTGACGAGCTAATAGGATACTCCGATGCTGACTATGCAAACGACGTGGATACAAGAAGATCTACCACCGGTTACGTCTTCAAAATGTGCAACGGAGCAATTACATGGAACAGTCGCCGACAGCAGTGCGTGGCTTTGTCAACTACGGAGGCCGAATTTATCGCTATCTCCGAAGCAGCAAAAGAAGGACTTTGGCTTAAACAACTACTTAGTGAAATATGTGAAAAGTGCAATGGTCTGTCTTTGTGCTGTGATAATCAAAGTGCTATCAAGCTAATTAAAAACCCTATATACCACAAACGAACAAAACATATAGACGTGCGTTATAACTTTGTACGCGAAAAATATGAATGCAACGAATTCAATGTAGAATATATATCGACTCATGATCAAATAGCTGACATGTTAACAAAGGCATTACCACGTAGCAGATTTGAAAAACTGAGAGCTAGTATAGGTATGACGTATGATTGTTAATCTATTTATAATCGTTTTATATTTATATATATGTTGTATCTTGTTTAGATCAAACTATATTTATATGTTAAAATGTACTTGTATGTACTAATAAGTTAGAATAAGCTCTGAATACGTGGGAGTGTTAGGAATATATTCATCCGCTCATTTTCTAGAAGACGCCATCTAGCGAGAAGTAGATAAGTGAAAGTTAGGTAATAAGTGAATGATATACACTGTAAGAAGAACCTTGCTATTAGTAGTGTTTTTACTTAGTTATTAAATAATAATTCTTGTAATCATCATCGTTTCTGTATAAAATAACAACAAAACTAAAAATAAATGCTAACTTGAATATAAATAAATAGTTTGAAATAAGAAATACAACTAAAACCACTAAAACTAATCCTAGAAGAAAGACAGTAACCAATCCAAACCGAAGTGAATAGAGCTAAAAAATACAAGAATGAAGACAGATTTATAAGGCCTGATCCCATATATCATTTTATTATATGTATAACTAAAAATTCGACAATCCACTCATGCCAACGGTAATAAAACACAAAATACTACGTTCAAAATTATGAAAGAACGTGTTATAAATAATAAGCCTCATTTGCCGGAAACAACATTCGTTGAATAAAATAAAACGTAGAGGACTCTCTATACATGACCTAATAATAAAATAAGGTTCGTTAATGGGCAGTTAACAAGTAACCGTGCAAAAGCTTACAAAGCAAGCACCATTTGCATTTGGAAATAATCCTGTAGGAATTTTTGACTATGTCAATCGCAAAACGTAACTGCAGACTAATTAGTTTCGTCCTCATTAGGACTCGTCAGTACAATATATCGGTCTGCGAAATAATGCAAAATAATGACCGCATCTCCCGAGCAGGAGTGCACTGTGTCACTCGCAGAACAATATACTGTACTGACGAGTCATAATGAGGACGAAACTAACTAGTCTGCAGTTGCGTTTTGCGATTGACATAGTCAAAAATTCCTACAGGGTTATTGGCATATGCAAATTGTGCTTACTTTGTAAGTTTTTGCACGGTTACTTGTTAACTGCCCATTAACGAACCTTCTTCTTCTTCTTCTTCTCGTCAATCCTTATGCCTTTCAGCGTCGGATTATTTTTGGATCTTACGACGATTTAATCCATTCTTTGCATCGTGTTCGGTCTGCACTCATACTTCTCATTTTTGCTATGGGCTTCCCTCGCTTTCGTCCCAATTCGTTGACTCTGTCAATCCATTTTTTCCTTGGTCTTCCCTTTTTCTTCTCCCGTTATTTTTGGCTTCTATTATTTTCTTTGTTAAACTCTTTTGTTCCATTCTAATTATGTGGCCGTACCAATTCAGTTGACATTTTCAATTCTTTTTAGTATATCTTCTTGATTTATCATATTCCTTATCTGTTCGTTTTCTATTCTGTCCATTTTTGTTTTCCCCACGATCTTTCTCAAAAATTTCATTTCCATAGCTGTTATTTTGCTTTCGTGTTTTTGCTGTATTGTTCAGGACTCACTTGCGTACATTATTGTGGGGGCTACTACTGCATTGTATACTATCTGTTTGATCTTGGGATCTATTTCTTTCTTTTTCCAAAGATGGTTTGATTCAGAGCGTAGTATACATTTGTGGCTTTCCGTCCTCTTTTTGCTATGTCTAGATCAATTTTTCCATCCTTCGATATAATAGTACCTAAATATTCGTATGCGTCGACAATTTCTTCTTGTTTATCGTTTATTTTAATTATTAGATTACTGGCTGGCTCTTTATTATTTATCACCATTAGTTTGCTTTTTTCTACGTTTATTTCCATCTTCATCTTTTCTATTTCTTCTGTCCATATTTTTGTTAATTTTTTCATTTTCACATAACTGTCAGCTATTAGTGTCAGATCATCGGCGTACAGTAATGCATCCACAGCTACAGGTTCCAGTCTGTTATATCCTAACAGTGTCTTTACAGTTTTGGTGCGTTTCCTCGTATTTTGCAGGATACTCTCCATTACTATAATAAATATTAATGGACTTAAGCTGTCTCCTTGTTTTATTCCCACTTACATTTCAAAATCTGCTGATCTTTTTCCATTCACTTGTACTATTCCCCTAACCTGACAATATAGACTATTGATTATTTGGCGTATTTTTTTGGAACTTCCAGTTTCTCTAGACAGATATCTATACTCCCTCTATCTACTGTATCGAAGGCTGCTCGCAAGTCTATGAAATTGAAGTAGATTTCCTCCCCTGTCTCAATTTTACGTTCTATGATGTTTTTAATTATGTGGATATTATCGTTCGTTTGTTTCCCTTTTCTATAGGCTGCTTGTTCTTCTCAGCTTGTCTCCTACTAAATGTGTAAGTCGTTCCGCTATTATTTTGGTATAGACCTTAAAACATACTGTCGATAGGCATATTGCCCTATAGTTTTCGCACTGACTTTGATCGCCTTTCTTATATATGGGAGTGATGAGGTTATTTTTCCAATCCGCAGGAATTGTGTTCGTTCGCCATACCTTACAAAAGATGTCAAGGATCCACTCCTTTCCCACCTGTCCGAGCCATTTTACCATTTCCGGTTCTATATTATCCGCACCGCAGGCTCTTCCTGTTTTTATTCTTTTCAGGGCTTTCTCTACCTCTTCCATATCTATCTCTTCAAGTTCTTCATTATATTCATTTCGTGTTCCTGATTCTGGCAATAAATCTGTATGATCTGCATCTGTGAATTTTTTCGGGAAGAATTCTTTCCATATTTCAAGTATATCTTCTGTTCTTGTTTTTAGTTCATTCGCGGTATTCCTAATTGGTTTTATTTCTTCCTTTTTCTTTCCATTCATTGATTATTATTAGGTTCCAAAATTTCCTGTTATTTGTTTTATATTCCTCATTTATATCATTTCCAAAATCTTCCCAGCTTGTCTTCTTTGCTTCTTTGATTCTCTTCTTAACTTCGTTTCTTATTTTAACATATTGTTCTTTGTATTGCTGTTCCTTTGTTAAAACGTATTTTCTCCACGCATCTTTTTTCTTTTTGACTTCCTTTTGTATTTCCTTAGTCCACCATTTTGTTCTTTTCTGTTTTTTTTCCTGTATCTGATTTGACCACATACTTCTAGTGCAGAATTATAAATAATTTCCTTGAAAATTCTCCACGTCTCTTCTAGTGTCATTTCTTCCTGGTCATGTCTCTTTAGTAAATCATTCGTTTTCTGTTGGTATTCTGCTCTTTTCTTCTCGTTTCTTAATTTGCTGATTGCTATTTTATGATATTCAGCTATTTGTTGTTCTGTGTTAATTTGTTCTTGGAGTTCTGCCGTTAGCAGTCTGTGTTGAGTACCCATTTCAGCCTCTTTTTGTGTCTTTATGTTTCGTATATTAGTTTTCATACTTTGGGTATAGACTATGTAGTCTATTATACTCTTCGCGTTTCTCTCTTCCGCGACAAAGGTGTATCTCTCTTCCAGTGGTTGCTCCCAGAAACCGTTCCCTATCACGAGATCATTACGTATACAAAAATCAATCATTTTCCAACCATTTCCGTTTAACGTTTCTTCTCCATATGCTCCCAAGCAGCCCAGTCCCTTATTTGTATCATTACCCACTCTACCATTCCAGTCCCCCATTAAAATATTACTTTTGAGTTTGTCTCTCTTATTTCATCCAGCAGTTCCTGCAGTTTTTCATAGAACTCCTCCCTTGTACTTCCATCTGTTCCTTCTACTGGTGCATACATCTGTATGATGTCAACCGATTCCTTCTCCAATTCTATTCTCAAGCGCATCAACCTTGATGAGAGTGATTGATGTATAGTTACTCTTCTATCCAGTTCCTTTGTTAACAATGTCCCTACTCCCTCTTTTTTCCTTTGATCCGGCCTCACTCCTGAATAGTACAGAAAATATTGACTTCCTACCCCTATTCTTCCTGCTTCGGCTTTCTTTGTTTCACTTATTCCCAGTATTTGAATTTGGTACTTGTTCATTTCTTCTGCTAGTTTGTATTCTTTTTCCGTTAGGGAAGTTATGTTCCACGTTCCAAAGCGTATCTTTCCATTTTCCTTGTTCATAGCTGTGGTCGTCATCGTGTTAGCATTCCTCTCTGTCTCTACCTTGTTGTTCCTATTTCCCATCCTCACATCCATGTATTTTTGTGTTCGAGTTTGTTCTGTATCCGCTCTCATTGCCAGGTACGTCCTCTCTATTCCCTGCTCGTTTACGCCTTCTAGTTTTTTGATCTCTGTATCTGTATCAACTTATCCTTCTCTCTATCCCATCTCCATTCCTCATTCCCGGTATACAACTTACTGAACCCAATTTTTGTTTGTTTTCCGTTTTCCCTCTCAGTTTTAGCTCTAAATCTAATTTGTTCTTGTATCTTCCTGTCCCGCTTAGATAGATCATCGTTAATAAAAATCCTTCCTCCTATTTTTGTTCTTAATTTCTTTTTGTTTTTCATTATCTCCACCTTATCCTCTGTCCTGTCTAATTGAACTAGACAGGTTTTTTCACCTAATTTTATAGCCTGTTTTATATGTACTCTTATCTGCAACTCTTTATCTATGAAATTTTCCATTGCGTTTTTAGTTTTTCCCTATCTTCTGTATCTATTTTTCGACCCTGAATCACTACATTATTCCGTCTTTTCTCATTCTCTACTCGTTCCAATCTGTCTTCCATATCCATCACTACCCCCTTAATGAATTTATTTTGCCTTTTGAGTTCCGCATTTTCTTTTCCTAACTCTGACATTTCTTTTCTATATTCTCTCTGTTCCTCCCGCATCTCTTTTATTTCTACTGATAAATTGTTCATCTTCGCTCCCATTTCCTCAATCATCTTCATCATTACACCAATGTTTTCTTCCAGCTTTTGCTGGGACTTCATAGGCGATCTTATTATATTTTTACTTTTCTTGAAAATATTTTCGCTCTTCTCTTTTTCCTTTTCTCTTCCTATCTTTCGAGCTGTATTCCTGCGTATCCATGATATATACAATTTCCTACTCCGCCCCTGTTCTCTACGTTAATTTTACCTGTTAAATGGATTCCCAGATAATCACCTTCACTTTGTTTTTATATTTATCACTGTGTTACCAATTAAAAGATCACAATCCTCCAAGAACCTTGGGTATAAACACGGAGCAGACCGACAATACACACACCGTCAAACACTCCAGGACCGGACTTTACGAACCTAATTTTATTATTAGGTCGTGTATAGAGAGTCCTCTACTTTTTATTTTATTAAAATTTTGGCTCTCGAAAATACATTGCTATTCGTTGAATAACTAACGGCGGCAATTAACTCACAATTTGTAGTGGTACCGCAAAAGTAGGTATATATGTCTTCATTACCTATACCAGGGCCGTTTGTTGTTGTTATTTTATTGTTTTCTTGTTTTTGTTAGTATCGCTTTATTTAACACCGTTGTCTTTACTAGTTTTATTTTAAGAAAGAAATCAGCACTTTTTGGAGGTACTTCGTGGAGAGGTGCGGTTTGTAGGTTATATTTGACGTTTTGTATTATTGTATTATTTCTATCTAAAAGCAGCTATACTCCCAACAAAAGCAAATGATCGTATCTTATGTTATTTAATTTCAGTACGTGCCCAAATTTAGAAATAATGGCAATTTGTATATTTTTACTTGCAAACTGCCTTCGTAAATGTGATATCATGTTATTTATAATCATGTTATTTATAATTACTGTATTAATGGAGAACCGCTGAAATCAAATAACACTGTTAAGGACTTGGGTGTTTTGTTCGATAGTCGATTAACTTTTACACAGCAATATAAATGAAATATGTCAAGCTGCAATTAGATCCTTAGGATTTATATTACGAAGTTCGCGCTATTTCGTCGATACTGACGTCATAAAGTGTTTGTACTTCTCTATAGTTCGGAGTAGAGTTGAGTATGCGTCGAGTGTTTGGAGCCCCATCTATACATATCAAAAGCTCCAGATTGAGAGGGTACAAAGGCGTTTCCTAAAGTATTTAATTTTTAAACGCGACGGAGAGTACCCACCACGCAACACTGATCATGCGCAACTATTGGCCCAGAATAACGTGTGCTTCCTGGATACCCGCAGAGAAGTAATAAGTGCCAATACTCTTCGCGATCTCTTAGTTAACAGCGTGAATTGTCCAGAACTCCTGCAGCAAATTTATTTTAGTGTACCTAGGTTAGCTGCTAGAGATATGACGACGTTTCATTTACCACCGTGTAGAACCAATGTGCTACTGAGAAGTCCATTATACCAGATGTGTTTAAATGCTAACAAACTTTACACCGACATCTTCTTTGAGCCGCGAATTAAATTTTGATATTTTTTCCTTTAGTGTTTCGTTTTCGTTTAATTTTTCTAATGTTATTTCTT
Organism: Chrysina gloriosa; assembly: GCA_038088585.1. Classification (NCBI taxonomy): domain Eukaryota; kingdom Metazoa; phylum Arthropoda; class Insecta; order Coleoptera; family Scarabaeidae; genus Chrysina; species Chrysina gloriosa. The sequence goes on from CM076092.1 coordinate 30,567,395, forward strand.
TTTTAAGAATACATATTGTTTTATGCACATGTATGTATATACCTTATTGTAGTGTCTATTAAGGTTGTAACTGTTGGGCACTTAATAAAATATTATTATTATTATTATTATTATTAGTATTATTATTATTATTATTTTTATTTTTATACACTCTAGCGAACGCGTCAGCAAACGCACAAACAATATCATTCGGCTCACTACATTCCTTGCCATCATATACTACACTCCCCGGGATTCTAGAAGTAGATCTCCTGTCACTGATAAATTTCCAAAACAGTTTCGGATTCTCTGTAACACCCAACTCCACTTGGTGTAAATAAACGTTGTATGCAATCGAAGATTCCTGTTTTACTTAAGAACGTAAACGTTTAAATTCATCGTAATAGTAGGTCGACCTTGTTCTCATGCATTTTTTATGGTAATTTTCCTTTAGTTTAACGTGCCTTATAATTTCAGCATTGAACCAAGGTGGAAAGGTACGGCTGGACCGCTTAGTTTTAGGTACTGAACGATTAATTGTCGAGTACAACATATCGTAAAAGATTTCAAGGACGATGTCTAAATCATTAAATCCGTACAACATGGCCCAGTCAATCCCCGCCAGATCGGCATACAAAGTGTGAAAATTAGCCCTGCGGAAGTTGTATCTCTCATTCCTATTAGAGGAAAAGGACACCTCCCGAATATCCATGTCCGATATTAATGAAACCTCCAGTGGTGGATGGAAATCATCAACCCTAAGTAAGGCATTGGAGCTGTATGTGACGCCCAGCTCCCATGTGGTGTTAGTAAAAACAAGATCCAGGACGCTGCCATGCGTATTGACAATGGAGTTCCACTGACGTAGGTCCAACGTGTCCATAAAACCACGCAGAGAAACCGCTTTTCTGTCATTGAGATTCTCCTGGCCACAAAATCCTGGGCAGTTAAAATCTCCAAATATCAGTACCTTCTTGTCAAAAAGTTGTACACCGAGAGCCTTAAGGAAGATATCATAATCTGGGTTAATATCCGGCGGCAGATACAGATTGGCAATGTAAGTAATGCTGGTCCCCAATTTACACTTACACATAACTAAATCCGCCAAGGGTACAAGGTTCACTACAGCCGACATATCAACCGCAGTAGCACAAATATTATTTTTGAATGCCAAGAGAACACCTCCACCAGTGAACCCATAAACAATCCGAAATTTTCTGTCATATCTGAAAATAGTGTATTTTGGGTCTAATATTTCATTGTCCTGAATGCTGTCGTCGAGCCATGTTTCAGTAAATAAAAGAATATCCACATCACTCACAGCACTCGATGGATACAAAGTTGACAGCTTAGAGCGAAGTGATCTAACATTCTGATAGTAGAAACAAACATCGATTCTCTTGCGCGTGTTGGGTGTTTTCAGTTTTCGGACCTTTTGCCACCCTTCACTACTTTAGGGATATCGTTTGTATAAGTGGTATATACATCCGTCTCACCAGCGGACCCCCTCGCCTGCAGCTAGACAGGAGCTCCAGGCGAAGAGGTCCTCACGAAACAATCTCATCTGCATAACTGTTCTGGCATTAGCAAGGAACACAGACCTGAATCTTTCATGTGTCCTCAATCTGTGCTTATTCTTCATAGCTCTCGCCGCTAGATCACTATTCGGGAAACAGACTTTAATAGGTCGCTTCAAATCCTGTCGCGTCGCATCAAATTTGCCCAGTCCAAACATCCTGCACGATTCGGAGGAGACATTGAGTGCCTCGGGCGCCAACGACATCGCCATCAGCAGCAACCTGATCCTGTCTGCTGTTACCAACATCTTCTGGAATGTTAAACTATATTATGTTATTCTTCCGTCGTTGCCTATCATCAATCTCCCGAAGAATGCACTCCTAAATCCAGGGCGACCGCCTACGTAGCGACAGCATTCGCAGGCGTCATCTTATCCTCCACCAACTTCGGCTCGTTTTCCAGGGCCATAACAGTAGCTGCGAGATCATGCAACTTTCTCAATTGCAGCTTCAAGTCGGAACATGACGCTGATGTTGATGTTCCTCATCAACTGCAACTCAATCCTAGATGAGCCACTGCAAGTGGTGTGTATGAAGTTCTTGCACATATTTGCAAGCTATTTGTTTTTCTGGAATGAGATCTCTCGAACATACTGAGCAGCAACTCATCGCAGAGATCCAGGCAAGGAACAAGAAACAAACAAAAAGCCCAATCGGAAAGCCAAAGACTAAACACGTAATGAGTGAAACAAAGGAAGCAAAGAGGAAGCACAAGGACACTCTTCACACCAACGGGCCCGTGATGGTGACTAACTATAGACAGCACAAGAAGGCCGCGGATTAAATAGAACAAAGGGAATTACAAGGAATCAAAAACAAATCGTTTCCCCTGTATGAACTTCTCGTAATACAAGAAATACGACGGAAAGCATGCAGATCGCAAAAAAAAGATATGACGGCAAAAACACGACAGGACACAAGGTATTTGCAAGCAGAATCAAATCAAATATCCACACTGTTGCAGTATATGCACATATCAATGAGAGAATGAAATTAACGAAACTGTAAACTACTTACTGATATAAGTTTCAACTGCAGCGGTTTTGTGAAACCCACGGACATATGTATGTATGTATGTGTTTTTCACAGAGAGCAACACCCGATGTGTACACGATGCGTATACCGTATCGACTCAATCCCATCCAATTACCTATCTTAACTGGATGGAGGACGTGGTTTGAAGTGTGCTGTTTTTACTCCGAGAATGTAGAAAAAGTTGCAAATGTTGTAAATAGTTTAAACGAGGATGCACAAAGTGTAGTTAAATGTAAAACTGTCTTACAAGATTCACTTTTACAAAATAATTTGGGATTTATTAAAAAATATTTTGGTGATATACCCAAAAACATAAAATATTTCGAAACACAAACGTTGAAATTGGAAGAAGCAACATTAAACAACATTTGAAATGAATTGAAGAATGTTTCTGGTAATTTTAGTGTTTCTTTAAGTATAAAAATTGATGCGGTTTTTGCTCGGAATCCTGATTTTGTGATATTAAAAAATCTCTACATATAGTGAAGATAATGAATGTGATTTTAAATATCATATTCACAAATCTCATTTTCAATATGCTTAGTTTCTTTATATTTAAAAATATAGTAATCCGCACACGTACATATCTAACAGCAGACAATTTAAATTACCATGTATCTTAATAATCAGTCAGTAAATCGTATTTAACGTGACATATATAATGCTTTGTAAATGTAACCTATTTAAAAATATGAATATAAAGAGCGAAAATTAGATCAAAACATACTTAAATTTATTTCATAACATTTTATTCACCCCTTCTTATCATTTCTAAACTTGTATCACCTAATACACATCTACGCCACTGAAAAATCGGTATTTTGTTTACGTTCGATTTACGTTGAAGGTTAAATAAACAACCATGCAAGTAATACTAACTGACACGCCTACCCGCCCTACCAACGCATACGTATGCTAAAGCTGTACGACTGTAGCTCGGCGATGCGTGGGTGATAGGGACCGTCGTCGGTCCGGTCTATACTTATTATTATTAGCAGTACTTTCAGTGCTACATATATTTTTTCCTACACCCCTATTTTCTACACTTCTGTCAATAAAATTGTTGAATGCAATAGAATTAATACCTATGAACCTATACCTATAACTACTTAAAATTTTCAACTTACAGGAGTGTTACAAAAGGCACTGGTGACTGCTGCTTTCATCCATGATATCGACAAGCTGTTTGATAGCTTTAATGGAAAGGTTTTAGTGTTTCATTATTTGATTCCTCTACTTATTAGATATTTATTTCAATATTAACATTATTAAATATAAAATTTTGCAAGAATAATCAATATAATGTCACCGTTTTTTTTTTCTGGACGAAACAAAGATCTTTGGCTCCGTACAAAGATTTTTCTAGCGTCTTTGTACATTGTACAAAAATTTTTCTTTTGGTAGGTAATAGTACGCTTAGTTAAAGTCATTGTTTTTTGAAGGACGGTAGTATTAAAGTAACAACATTGTAATATTTTCTATTGAAATAAAGTTATTTTACACTTGGTCTTTGGTTTTTGTTTCCAGCTTGTAGCTGCATTGTTTGACTTAAAGTGCAATTTTATTTCCGCAATGCAAACGAACTTATGGTAATAAAACTTTTAATGTTACCAAAGTTTACTACTTATAATTTCCATCCATGCACATGCTCAAATTTATTGATAATTTCTATTCCAGTTCACCAGCTCCTCCCGCTAAGTTACCATTATTATGTTATACAAACTGAAAATCTCTTGTACAAAGATTTTTTCCGATCTTTGTACATAACGAGGCTCATACAAAAAAAAAGAGTGATATATGTGTGAATTGCAATTAAAATAAAACTACCGCATTGTTGATATTTATACGTTTAAAAATGTCAAATGTAATAATAAATATCTATATATATATATAAATGGATCGTGGTTTGTTCGGATGCTTAAAACTTGAAAACGACTGGACCAAATTGGATACTTCCTTCTGCGGATTTGTTCGTAATTGCTACACGAAGGTTTAGGAAAAAAGAAAACTATTAAAACATTTAAAAATCAAGAAAAAAATTTAGGGATTAAGCAAATTGATGACATTTGGTGGGTTAGGTTATGACAGTTGTCATGGTTATGACAATTGTGATTGTGCGCGCATGAATAATTGTTATGTCATAATAGAAGCAAAGTCAGCAATATCCATCACAGTCTTATTTACAATGCCGCGAGCGAGAAGATCAAATCTTTTACAACGAAACCGTATAGTAATTAGAGTGCGGAATATTGCGAATCAATCCACTGCAGATGAAGAAGAAATCGCACGAGAGAAGGGCGCTATGTTAATACGGACGGACTACGTGTTTCACAAACACAAGAACAATGAGAGGACATACGTGAAACGGTTCGGTTGGCAATGAGAAATCGTCGAGCAGAACACAGAGATCAACAACGTCGAGCCGCAAGAAGAAATGGTTCAAGTGTTAATTTGAATCGAGGAGCGTTTCAATACGATTCCACAATTGACTACAGCTCGCACCCTTTCGTTAGAATTGGCCCTATAGAGGTTGTGTGCGTCCATTGGGGTGCATTGATGTTCGCTGGAGAAGTGCCTGGATTGTGCTGTCTCAGTGGAAAGGTTAAATTGCCATTATTGCCTTCGCCACCTGAGCCATTGCATTAATTGCTTCATGGCGAAGCTCAAGAATCACGACATTGTCTTTCGAGCACTTAAAAGTACAGCGCATGTTTCCAAATGACTTCGTTTGGAGCAAATATTATTCAAGAACGCGGATTCAGTCCGACATTCAAGGCAATGTTTGTTAATAAGAGAGTTACCCTTATTTTTGGTAATCATAAATCACTAATTATCACTTCCTTTTCGACTATACAGATACAAGGACAAATTCACCATAGAATTGGACCATTGTAGCTGGTTGAAGACGCACATCATAAAATTGTTACAAATTTACTTCATGGCCAATATGGAGGACCAACTTGATCGACGTCAAGCGATCAATAACGCTACGAAAAGAGAACTTCTACAAGATTTGCAGCAAATACTCTATGAACATCATGCATTGATACGGTTGTTTAAAACTGCGTTGGATCGCATGTCAAGTCGTAAAGTCGTAATCAGAGCAAATAAACGCTCCGCTGGAACACACGAACGACAATTGAACGCTCCGACAATAGATAAAGTCGCAAAATTTAGTATATCACAAGGTGCTTCTATGAAGATAATCGACACGAGTGCAACCCATTCAGCAAATACTTTAACAGAAAGTTGTGCCACAACGATACGCGAATCATTTAGTTTACATTCAACAAAGCAAATGCCTTGTTTCCACCTGAATTTGCTCCTTTTCGAACTTTTATTCAACTTAATTAATTTTATGTTAATATAAACAAGTTAATAAAACTCAGGTAATAACTTAAGACAACATTTATTAATTCTAAGTCCATAGGAAGTTCGCCGGGTCAGATAGTAGTTGATAAACGATATGCAACACAAAAAATCTAATTGGATAAGTAATCGTTCACATTTTTAATTCGTAACAACCACTATGGATGGCGCTGTTTTACTCTATGGTTTGCCAACATGTAAGCATGTGACGTCACTTGCAATTAATGACGTGCGGAACCTGCCTTCTTTATACATCGGATAATTTTTTTGCATTGAGTTCCATGTCTAGATAATCTGTGTCATATCTGTTGTATACTAAACAGTTTCATTATTATTATTATTATTATCGAATCCTCTTTTATTGCTAGGTGTCGGGGACAGTTTCATTCATTCCATAAAGATTTTGGGGTGAAAGATTTGCCATCTATCGGACAATAGCTACATTCTTACGAAGGCTTAAGAAACTCGAATCAACTGCTCTACGTTCACTTTGCGGATATACTTATTCCCTATCATTCCCTATTCTGTAGATAATGCGAACCATGTGCGAACGCAATGCGCACTTATATTTGTAATGCTGTTCCTTATTTGATAGGTAAAAGTCCTATCACGTGCGGCTCTAGTGTGGTCATCTTAAATTTAGCGCCCATAAATTTAGGTTTCAACGGTTGCAACGATAAAATCGGAAACAGCCACAAACGTGACAAACGCCAGTTCAACTCGACTTACGAAGTGTTGAAGGTTGTATTTGACGAGTATATTATGACTAATCCTTCACACATACTGTTCTCTTGTGTACCTATATGCAAAAACTGTTGAAAAGAGGCAGTTTTGTATACACTTCCAATAGATCCGAAGGTAAGGTTATGTGTATAACATCTAGGATTCAACAATTAAAGATTTGATATACAGTGAAAATATCTTGATTATTTAGAAATGTTCCATAGTAAAAACACTTTTGTGGAGAGAGAACATTCTGTAACCGTGCAAATAATTATTGTTAAACATTTATGTCAAAATAAGTAACTTTCATGTAAAATTTCAAATATGATACTGGACCGCTACTAGGGGCATTTATGAACATTTACTACACTAAGTTCAGTTGTACTTAAGTAACAATAGTCAAGTGAATAATCTCACAATTAGTATATGCATATCTTAGAATCCTTTAAGCATTATGTTCTTTGACTAATGATGTTTCTAAATGTTCATTAAAATGTCATTTGTTATGTGTTTCTATGAAACATAGCTATTTAATAATTCTCAGTATATAGGATATCCTTTGTGAATTATTATTTATTAATTATATTGTGAATTTTGTTTTAGCTTTGTGTTAAATGGTGTACTTCAATTGGACAAGAAAACGCAATCAATATTGATACAAGTACTGAAGACAATCAAATATTTAACAATGAAAGGAGAAACTACTCCTCCTACTATAAGGAACCGGATAAGTACGATCCATGGTGTAAAATATCTATGAACCGAGTTACAACAGACACCAACAAATCTAAAATACATGTGTTTGAGGAGCCTCAATCGAGATTCACTTGAAAATTTCTTTGGATGTATATGAAGTCATGGTACAGTAAATATCAATCCCACATGTGACTTACTTGTGTAACCATTTAAAAGTTTGATCATACATACATATATACAGGATGTCTCCGACTTCACTCCCCAGGCTTGTAACTTCATTATTGTTAACAATACATAAAACAAAGTATATATATTCTTAAATGAGAGAAAATTCTCTATACGATAGGAAATACCAATTTACAAAAAGAGTGTTAGTGTAATGACAGCTATATTCAACTATTTTTTTTCAAATAGCGCAGTATACTTTTTGTTTTAATATTCAGATGGTACCTTTTATTCTCTTTACAGCCATATAAATTAATATGGGCCTTACATGGGAAAATTTTGAAAAAAACTTGACCTAAAGTTTGCCATGCAAAAAATTGTGGTTTATAGTATTTATCTAGTAGGTGATGAAATCAACAGCTTTCTACAAACAAAAATGTGTTTTTATTCGAATAGCAATTAAATGTATGCTATCAACTACATCTAATAAATACAAAGGTTTATTCCACATTTATAAAAGGCATTTATTAAAAAAGCGCATCTTTGAATAAATTTTCACTTGAAGTTATATTCAGTTCAAATCAAATTATTTAACAATGGCACTTATAAAATTATCGAGATGAAAGCTATTGAATATTTTATCAACTGTCGTTCACAAAGAAAATATCAAGTAGGTAGGTACATGTGCTATTCGGACGAATAGCATGCTGATTTTCAATTGTTTTCTAAACAAAATTCTGTCACTTTATGTTGTTAAATTCATTGAAGTTATTATTATTCCTTGTATTTTGATAGAATATGAATTATTCGAATTCCGAAAAGTGCGTTATGATGTTAGTGTATGGTTTCTGTAGAAGTAATTCGAGGGAGGCAGCTAGAAGGTATTGCGAGCAATATCCTGAGAGAAGACATCCTGATCATAAAACGTTTAAAAATTTGGAAAACAATCTTAGGGAGCATGGATCTTTTGTAATAAATAAAAGTATACCGCTTCCTAGGAACATACATGCTGCTGATGAAGGACATACGGTAGCTGTTCTTGCTTATACGGAGGTCAATCCTACATCTTCCTTAAGAGAAATAGCCGCAAAGTGTAATATTTCAAAATCGTCAGTGCAACGCATTTTAAAACGAAATCATTATAAAGCATACAAATTTAAGCGCATACATAAGCTTCACCCTGGAGATTCAGAGAGGAGACTTGAATTTATTGCATGGGTTCTAGTGCAGTATGATCACCAACCTGATTTTTGAGACAAATAATGTGGTCTGACGAAAGTAGATTCCATAACAATGGATTGGTTTCAACACAAAATTGCAGATACTGGTCAACAGAACAGCCACACTGGCCGAGAGAAACGAATAATCAATGCGTTTTTTCAATAAATGTTTGGTGTGGAATTCTTGATGGGCGTTTAATAGGGCCACATTTTTACGATGCGACACTAACTGGCAATCGCTATTTACATTTTCTAGAAGAGATATTGCCAGAACTTATGGCAAATGTACCTCTTCATATAAGACAAAATATGTTCTACCAACAAGATGGTGCTCCAGCACACAACAGTGCGATCGTACGAAATTATTTCGACACTAATTTTCCTCAACGATGGATGGGAACACATGGCCCGGTGGCATGGCCAGCTCGCTGTCCCGACCTCACGCCGTTGGACTATTTTCTGTGGGGTTACTTGAAGGAACGTGTTTATAAGGTAGCCGTCATAAATGTGGATGACCTAAAAGGCAGAATAAGAGAGGAGTGTGCAAACATTTCCATGCACACTTTATTAGAAGCGACAAACAAATATTTTCTGCATCGTCTAGAGATATGCTCTAATAATAATGGAAGCAATTTCCAACAATTTTTATAATAATTTGTAATTATTGCTCATTAGTTTTGTAATTATTAGTTAATTAATTGCTATTCGAATAAAAACACATTTTTGTTTGTGAAAGTTGAATATAGCTGTCATTACACTAACGCACTTTTTGTAAATTGGTTTTTTCTATCGTATAGAGAATTTCCTCCTATTTAAGAATATATATACAGTGGACTCCCGTAAGTTCGGCCACCTCGGGACCGGACCCTAGGCCGAACTTAAAAGTGGCCGAACTAACCGATGCTTATCTAAAAATGCCCATTCATTGTTTGTATGGATCTAGCAAAAACAAAACACGTACATTAAGTAGAAGACAACACAGAGGAATACTCTGACATATATTTAACACATATGAAAAGATAGAACGTTACAAAAATACTATAAAACAATACTTACAGAACACTAGGCCTAATAAAATTTAAAAATATTATTGCACATTGGTGATTTGGTTTCTTAAACACTTAAAAAAAGTCAGTAATTTTTTTCTGAATTTTCTTTTCTAATGATTTTTGATGTGCAAAATCACGCCACTTTTTAATAATCAACAGCAAAAGAAGCAACTGCCATCGATGTAGGCAGTTGCTTCTTTATGCTGTTCGACGTAGGTAGCTGCCAGTTGCAAAGCTGCTTTGCCTTCAGCGTGGCTCATTTTATTTTCTTCATCTTCCTCTTCATTCTCAGCAGCATCTGTGTCGTTATCCTTTTCATTTTCTTGGCGAGTGACACACTCAGCGATTTCGTCGTCGTTCAAAACCTCGTTGTGTAGCTCCTTTTCAAAGTTGATCCACTCCAAAACATCTTCTTCGACAATAGGACCACAGTTCGGTAGTTGCTGAAGGTCGTGCAATAGAGCTGCATTGTCATCAGGTTCGTTAACAAGAATGTTGTTTGGCTCATCTGCTGTTGTGTTTGCTTGGTCAATCTTATCTTCTATATTTGGCCAAAGTTTTTCCAAGACTTTAAAAACGTCGACGATGGTATTTCGTCGTATGCTTTGGCCGACATGTACGCAACATCCTTCATATTAACTGACTTCAGCACTTTTAAGAGGTCTAAGTTGTCATCAGCCTCCAGTTTGGAAAGAACTTCAGAAAGCAGTTTTCGGCGATACTTTCTCTTGAAGCATTCAATGACCCCTTGGTCCATTGGCTGTTGAAGACTGGTTACATTGGGTGGCAGGAACAGCAGTTTAATTTCTTTTTCATCGTCACACTGAAGACCTTCCTGGTGAGTAGGCGCGTTGTCAAGCAGTAGAAGTGCTTTGATGGGCAGATTTAATTTTGTCAAATGGTTTTTCACTTTCGGAACAAATTCGCACACAAACCATTCCCTGAACAAATATGTGTCCATCCATGCTGATTTCTGCGACCGATAATACACTGGTAGAGTTTCCATGTTTATGTTCTTAAACGCTCTCGGTTTTGCTGCTGTGCCAATGACAAATAGTGGTATCTTGTGAGTCCCCGAGGCATTTGAACACAAGGCGACCGTTATCCTCTCTTTGCTGACTTTAAATCCTGCCGCAGATGTTTCTTGTGGGGTGGAGGTTTTTCTGGGCAGAAGTCTAAAATTTAACCCAGTTTCGTCGATGTTGTAGATTTGCTCTGGACTCAAGTTTTGGTCACCAATGATTTTTAAAAATTTTGCAGAAAAATTTTTGGCCGCTGTTGGGTCTTCTGACAGCTTCTCGCCACAAACTCCAATAAAATGGACCTCGTGTCTCTTTTTCCATCGGGAGAGCCATCCCTCACTAGCCGAGAACGCCTCTTCTGGTTGAAGCTTTGAGTGCAAGATCATAGCCTTCTCTTTTAGGATTGGTCCACTTAACGGGGTTCCTCGTCTTCGTTCTTGAACGAACCACAACCACAGAGCATCTTCCACCAATTCGTGTTTTGCTTTTCTCAGTGTGCAACGCTTTTGTAGAACTTTTTCAGTTTCAATCTGTGTACAAAAGCCTTCGATAGTTTTTCTATTGCGCCGCCAGTCGTTGATTGTACTTTTGCCCACGTTTAAATCTCTGCAAATACTTTGCACGGATTCTCCTTTGTCCAATCTTTCCAGAGCTTGTAGTCTGTGTTCCATTGACTTGTACTTACGTTTACGCGTTTCACTCATTTTAAAAACAGTTTAATGCACGACGCGAAACAATTATTGTCCAAACACACAAGAAGTATACTGTCTATATAAACAGTAAAAATCGCAAGTGAAACAAGAATCACTGACTGTAGGCCTACCGTAAAGATGAGCGCTTTACGACTGCACAGTATGAATACAAGACGCAAACTGAGTAACTAATGAACTAAACAAAGAATACAATACTGTAAACAAGTTGAGACTTGCTGCCTGTTCGCGTCTGGCTGGCGCTCGCCAAGTGTGTGACTAATGCTCAGAGAGCCGGCCGGACTAAGCGGAGACCGAACTAACCGAGGCTGAATTTACGGGAGTCTACTGTACTTTGTTTTATGTATTGTTAACAATAACGAAGTTACAAGCCTGGGGAGTGAAGTCTGGGTCAGGCTGTATATTCAACAAACCTTTCTATCCTTTTTGAGTGGAGGCAAATATATATTATATATTATTATACAGGGTGATTCAGGAGGAAAGGTAAAGATAAATGTGAACAAAAAATGTCCTATTAACATGTGTCTTATTTTTATTAGTTACGGAGATACGGGTCATTAACTCATTAACATGTGTCTAATTTCTATTGGTTATTATCTCTGATTTCATTTTGGTACTCTCGTAGTTGCTATGGTTATCGATTGTCAGTTTTGTTTTGAAGTTGTAGGTAGCAGGTTGTGCTTGAGTTGACATTGAATTTTGTAAGTGTGATAAACGTGTATCGTTTAAGCGACAAACTATTTAAACATGCCGCACATCTTTACCAATGGTGAGTACCCCGATATGGTATTTGTGTACGGTTTTGGTAACGATAACGCTGCTGCTGCTGCTAGAGAATACGGTAGACGTGTAGTTTTCACTACACTGCGCGAGACTGGTGCAGTACCAAGCAGTCATTTTGCATCTGAACGTGCAAATGAACAAAATGTGAATGAAGTTGAAGACATTATGCGGTTGGTAGAACGTAGTCCTTCAACAAGCACACGCCGAATTGCTACACGTATCGGTGTTCCACAAACAAGAGTATGGCGGACGTTACGAGAGCAAGGCTTGCATCCTTTTCATTTACAACGGATGCAACACCTTCGAGAATGAGATGAAGGTAGACGTTTGGAATTTTGTCGTTGGCTACTTGCAAATCGCCGAGTTATCCCATTAATACTGTTTACGGACGAAGCCACTTTCACTCGTGACGATATCAATAACACTAGAAACTCACATCGGTGGTCCGACGAAAACCCACATGCCTTTGTGGAAACACATTTTCAAGGACGCTTCTCCGTAAATGTGTGGTGTGGTATGATTGACAATCATCTCCTTGGGCCTGTTATCCTACCGCATCGTCTTACAGGGCCCCGTTATCTAGAGTTTCTTGAAAACGACCTTCCACCATTATTGGAGGATGTTCCTTTGGCTACAAGGATGAGTATGTTCTTCCAGCATGACGGAGCCTCTGCTCATTTTAGTCGTCTGGTGACACAGCATTTAAACGTAACATTTCCCGGAAGATGGATCGGCAGAAATGGTTCCGTGGCTTGGCCACCGAGGTCCCCGGACCTTACCCCTTTAGATTTCTGCCTGTTGGATGGTTGAAAGACGAAGTTTACAAAGATAAAGTAAACACAAGAGACGAATTGATCGTTCGAATTATGAATTGTGCTGCCCTCATAAAAGAACGCCAAGACGACCTCAGAAGAGCTACACGTAGTACAGTCAAAAGAATTAGAAAGTGCATTGAAGTCGGAGGTGGCATTTTTGAAAATATTCTTTCAACTTAGTCTTTTGCGTCTACTTTTGTTTGTGCCTTTGACTTTTTCCTGCTGTGAGGGGCTTATTGTAACCAATAAAAATTAGACACATGTGAATGAGTTAATGACCCGTATCTCTGTAACCAATAAATATAAGACATATGTTAATAGGACATTTTTGTTCGCACTTGTCTATACTATCACCCACCAAAATCTTTACCTTTCCTCCTGAATCACTCTGTATATTAGTATTACTCTACATTACTATATTAAATTTAAAATTATAGATTAAAAAAAAATATAACCTAATTTGTTTTTCATTGTTAATAAAGATATTATATATGTTCTTAATTATTTTATTCCAATCGGAAATTAAATTTAGGAATAATATTTTGAATACATATTTCTTCAGTTTCCACACTGCGCCATGGGTTTACGATCCGATCGCATTAGCATTCTAGCACTTTAAGGAACGGCGATTAAAGTGAGAGTTGCCTATCGAGATATATTTTATAATCTATGATAGTGCGGTACCAATTGTTATACAGTGAGGCCGTAAATTATGGAATAAAATTCATAAAACCAAAGATTAATAAACATTATATATATGAAATAATATACAATAATAATAATAATAAACATGATATATATGAAACCTTTGAAAACGGTTTTATACAACCTAATCATGACTTCCAAATCTTCCTAATTAAACGTATAAGAATGAATGAAATAAAACATTCTATATAGAATACCCGAAAAAGATTTTCTACAACCTAATCCTACTGATTTCTAAATCATCGAAAAACACGTCGAACAAAAACGCGATGATCACCAAGTAAGAAATACGACAATTAATGGGTATTCACTTCAGACGTGCTTAGGGGTAACACCACTGGGAATTCTTCAGAAAATCGATTATTTTTATTGGCTTAGATGCTTTGAACCTTGTAGAATATGAAGAAATTTTGAATTCTTTCCGACGCGCGTCGGATATCTCCGAAACGACTACCTGCGCCAAATAAATACTACTTGGGAATGTCTTTCTTTTTGATTTGTAACTCCTCTTATACCCTAACAGAAGTCGTTAGAAAGTGTTTATTAAGGACTTCCTAACAAACTCATCTCCCCCTTCTTCCCCCTCACTCCCCCCCTCCCTCTCTCCCTTTCTCCCCCTCTCTCTCTCTCTCTCTCTCTCTCTATATATATATATATATACATATACATATTTAATTGTATTTGGTTAAGATTTACATTATTAACTCTTCTATACTTTATATTTTATATAGTTGCATCATATGAATGTGTAAGTGCTTCGGAATGAGGTAATGAGGTTTCGAAAACGTTATTGTGACATTGGTGTTCAGTCTGACTAATAAGCATAAGTAGTTAAATGCGACGAAGGGCTTACCTCTACTTTTTATTATAATTACGCTTTCACTTCCAAGAAACAAGTTCATATATTCAATGCTTTTTCTTCGTAAAGGAAAGTCTCCCTGTTCAACAAAATCCATTAATTCTAAATTAAACCTATTATATAAAAAAGTCTTAAATACAGCGACTGATATTGCTGTGTACAATTTTAAATGATGGTCTGCCAAATATTCTACGAATCATGAAAGTATTGGAGATGGATATTGGCGTTCAATCATACGATTTTTATTTTGAAGCCGATACTAACAAGGGGAGGCCACAACGTTTTGGAACACGGATTCTCTTCAAACTTTGTACACTTTTAGTAGTCCACTAGGACAACATAATGTACAAATAGTTAGGCGTACTGATAAGAGAAATTTTATTGTCGTATATCTACCGCTGCGTTGCAATCTTTAGCAAGAAGCGACGGTAGCCGAGGAGCCCCGTAAACGCTGGATCGCTAGATGGAGTCCCGCTGGGCTTTGCCTTTTGCTAACAATAAATTCCTTATACCAAATTATGTAGTATATCCCTTATTTCATCAGAAATACCCATAACTCAATCAACTGTAAGTAAAATTGTACAAAAGTTTGGGGCATGTTAGAGATCGTGTTCGACGTGGCCATCCTTCAATTGGAGACGAATAACAACTAAATGTTTTATTGACTGCGGAAGAAAATCCAAATATATGAAGTCGAGAAATCGAATTAAATTATAACATTAGCCAAACAACAATCCTAAGAATATTTCATTACGGCAAAATATCATCCCTACAAAATGAAATTACGACAGGGATTAGGGGAAGACGATTTTGACCGCAGAATACAGTTTTGTGAACAACTAATGAATATGTGTCAGGTTGACCCTACATTTGTACAACGAATTATTTTCTCAGACGCGGCTAGTTTTAGTATGCACGGTTCAGTTAATAGACAACATTGTCGTTTTTGTTCGGCTCAGAATCCACATTGGATGCAAGAGCTGCACACTCAGCATCCACAAAAGATTATGTATGAGCAGGATGATAAAGTTTTGCGACCCTTCTTATTTAATTAAACGCTGAATGGAGATCGATATCTAGATTTTCTCCAGTTTGTATTAGTTCAGTCATTAGCAGTAGTATTTCCAAACGAGGATGACCCAAATCTACCAAATAACACCATTTGGTATCACCATGACGGCGCCCTTCCTCATTACGCCCTTCCTGTACGATACTATTTGAACGACATTTTCGGAAATGGATGGATCGGCTGGCCTGGATTTATAGAATGGCCAGCTGGATCGCCCGATATAAACCCACTAAATTTTTTGTTTTGGGAGGTTCGATTAATTATGCTCGATGTAATTTGAAATGTGCACCAACAATTCATTAATCGCCTTGAACACTGTCAAGTTGTAAACGCAGAACATTTTGAACATCTCCTAAAATTATTTATTTATTTATTTATTTATTTATTATTCTGTAATTTTTTAATTTTCTTTATTTATTTGTGCCAACAAAAATATTTTATTTCAAAATAAAATTCTGTTGTTCTTGTCACAATGCGAGTTGTGATTTATTTTGCGTACCTATACTCATGTTGGCCAACTAAGTGTTAGATGGCATTTATCGTTATTTATAGAAACTTTCAAATACAACATATAACTTTTTTCTAATTATCGAATAGAGAATGGACTATTCTATCAAATGAAAAAAAAAGTACCGTTTGCAATAAAAAAGTCGATGACATTATAAATTCAACAAATATTCAACAAAAGAAATTGTCAGAAATTTCGAGAAAATCCGAATGAACATTACAGAAACTATCCAAAATCTAAAATTTACATAAAGTTTCCAGAGAAATCCAGTAACTCATCCACATTCGAATAGAATTTTCTAGGAACCTTACAAGTCACTTGTCACACTTCCTAGAAAGTCTTACGTGGAGGGGACACGTGCACTCACTGATGAGCATATAAGGAGACACACTGGACCTCTTGCCTCGTAGCAAAAATGAGCCGGAGAGCTAGCGCAGTCCGTCCTATACATGCCGAATATAATCGAAGACCAAGTCTTCTTGCTCACCAGGTTCGGGAAGTTCTGGGAGAGATTAATCAAGTGGTCTGACACGACAAAGTTACCTCTCTCACGACAGAGAACAACTCGTTATGGAAGCTCTCTAATCAATCAAAAATCCTAGTAGGAATCCTTGAAATCTCGTCAAGACACCCACGCTTGGGGTCTCTCCCCACAGAAGACAGAAGACAGTCACCTCCAAGAGAAAAAGAAATCCCTAGGACCGTATTGGATCACCAACCGCGCTCTGGAGAGATTAGCTTCAGAGACGACGGAGTATCTTTGCAAAGTCATCAACGTGGTACTTCGACTCCCCCATGTTCCTTCCTGCTCGAAGCGTGCTGAGAACATCAAAATTACCGAGGTGGGTAACATCAGCTCTTTCCCCGCAACTTCAGACCATTCAGCCTACTCTCAAACATGTCAAAAATAGTCGAGACGGTTGTCCTCAGTCGACTAACTGAAGCAAGCGACGCGATGGTTGAAGCTTCATTCAGGACGAACAGATCGAATTCTGAGTTGAATTATCCACTGAATTTCAATAAGTCGGAGTATATTTGAAAAGGTGCCGATCTACAAAATGATATTTGTGATGAGGGGAGAGTATATAGGTGATATAAGGAGAGACGGGAACTGATTAAATGCAAAAGAGACATTACGTCCACCAAGGAGAAAAACTGATGAGATTGAAAAAGGGAAGGAAAACTGATGACGACCACGACAAAGAAAAAGGTTGATGGATGAGACTACAAAATTGGAAAAGAAGATAATCAACGAGATAACTAATAAGAAAGAAACACGTAACAAACATGGATTTGGTAGATTAAATGAGGGAACACAAACAACGAAATTAGAGAGTAACCCAATATAAAGCAGATGGTGGTGTGAATGGGAATGGTTGTGGAGTAGGAGGGAGAGGGAATAAGACAAAAGAAAAGGAAAAACAACATAGCACGGTGAGATTGGGCACATGGAATGTGAAAAGTGTAAAGGGAAGGAGGAGGAGCTGGTGGAGGAAATGATCAAGCACCGAGTGGAAGGACCCACCAAAACAAAAAACAAAAAAGGAAAACAGGATAAAGAGAAGACATAAATGATATTGGCTCCTTGACGATGGAGAGAGCAAGCTATGGGGTAGGCTTAATAATAAAACCAAACATATTGAAAGATGTGATAAAAGGATATATTAATGAAAGACTGTTTAAAATAGGAATAAAATTATTGACGGAGGTATGGACCATTATAATACCATATGGAGTGAATGAGGATGCATGGAAAGGCGACAGAACGGATTCTGTGGCACTACAGGGACGGGGAGGGAGGGCGATGTAATGGTTATGGGAGATCTAAATGGTAGAATGGGAAAGCAGAATAAGGGTATGAAACAGTACTTGAGAAGAGAGGGGAGCAATGCAAAAATAATATAATCAAATATATCAGCAATTTTTGGCACATGAAACACTGCAATTTTCTGTAGCAATTTCGACACCCTACTGTAGTTGTTCTATGGGATATTCATTCCGATTTACCGGCACTACAAAGGTATTGGGCTCAATTAGGCCCAAAATTTCGAAACATAATTTCAAGCTTCGTCCGCTGGCCAACGTGTTTCAACATTTCACTTGCAACGTGAATTATTAAACGCCGTAAAAATCGAACGTGATTGAATTATTTTTCACCATCAGCTGAATCAATTGTTTGTTTCGTATGCTGACTATTTGGTGAACAACTGATCATAGTTCAAATGATAGTGGCGTCTTTTCAGTAGATGAACATTCGAAGGATAAAGTGGAAAACTATTTGGCATACCAGCGGGGAGCAAAATAACTGGAAAGCATAGACGAGGGTTTTGTAGATAGCGTTGAAATTGAAATGGACAGTTGGCGTGTCATTCTAAAGCAGACTGATAAAATTTTTTGAATCGAGAAGATTGCCATTTCGAGAATCCAACCAAACGAATGGCTGTAATCAGAATTGGAATTATCTGCGTATTTTGGAATTGTGAAGTGAATGTGATTCACTTCACAATTCGTTGCACGTTATTAGTTCGCGCATGGTTAGACCAGCGATTTCCTGAGAGGTAGATTGGCCGTTATGGTTTAATGCATTGGCCTGCCAGATCGCCAGATTTGTCTCCCATGGACTTCTTTTTCTGGGAACACCTTAAACAAAAAGTATATGAAGAACCTGTAGGAAATAATGTAGAGATTTTAAAACAACGAATAACTGCAGCGGTTAGAGAAGTTAACTTGGAAACTTTGGGGAAGGTTTATATGGAATTCAGGAATAGAGCGGAAAGGTGTGCAGAAAACGGAGGAGATTATGTAGAATGACAATTTATAATAAATAAAATTAAATATTTATTTCTGATTGATACTTGATTAGAATGTAGATTAGTTACAATTAAAAAAATTAATTTTATTATTTTTCCAGATTTCTAGAAATAAATTTTAGATTATCGAAACGTTATTGGTACTTTCAAAGCAAGCAAAAAATATCATGAAGAATAAATTGTTTGCATAAATCAATATTTAAAAAAATTCCCTCTTGTATACCCCATCGCTTTACACACTGTATATATACAGGCTGTCTCATTTTGGAGGGCCAAATTGAAATATCTCTCTTATTATAGAATATATCGGAAATTCGTTTTAATAAAGAATATCACATTTTTCACGCACTACTATATGGTTAAAACAAAATTCCGAACCACAGCCTACTTTTCGAAATATTTTCGAAAAATATGAAATTGGGAAAAATTCGAGGCTTTGTAACTTTTTTGTTTTTGAAAATACAAAAACGTTTTGAATGAAAGTTGTTGGCAAAACAGTGCTCTTTCGAAATATCAAGGAAAAAGTGGTGTAAAGTTAACATTTTCAGCTGTACTCTCTTGAACCGCCCAAAAAATAGATAGAATCGAGTAGGCCATGCCACTCCTAAATAGCCCCTGAATTGCCTTTATAAAATATACCATACACAATAAACATATTTTAGTTAAGTCTGTAATTTTTTTGCAATTTTATGAAATAAGTATCAGAATATTTGTACTAGTAATCTAAAGAAATCAAGTAGCCATTGAAACAAAGATCTAGCTTAAATGTCAGATAAGCTATCTTTGTTCGAGTTGGTGCAAAGTAATTATAAATTAGTTTGTTCGTGTGTTTGTGTTATATGGGTTTTCTGTTGACTTTGATTAATAACAATGTTTTCTAATGTAGAAAAATTTAACATATTTGTACTTTATAGCCAGTAATTTTAATGCAAGATTAGCTTTGCTGGAATATCAACGTAGATATCCAAATGGACTGCATCCCAATAAAAGAACTTTCGTAAAATTAGCACATAATCTTAAAAATTATGGTTCTTTTAAAAAAAGTGCTGTACGAAGCAACAAAGTTGTGGACAGTGTAAGAGCACAAAACAGAGTTTTAAATTACGTTAATAATAAAACCAATAACGATCAAGATGTCTCTTTAAGGGAAATAGAGAGGTTTTGTAACGTTCGTAAAGACATTGCAAGAAGAATATTAAAAAAACATAGATACAGGTGTTACAGATTAAGAAAAGTCCAACATTTAAGAGAAGATGACAAACCAAGGCTCTTACGACTTTGTAGATGGATCTTGAACAAGAAGAGGAACGATAACTTTTTCTAGTAAGATTTTGTGGTCAGATGAAGCCAATTGTTCAAATAATGAATTTGTTAATAGAAACATTCACTATAAATGGCACAATAGAAATCCTTCTTGACATAAAGAAACAGCTTTTCAGGAACGGTTTTCAGTAAATGTTTGGTTGGGTGTATTGGGATCCAAACTAGTTGGACCTTATTTTTATAATTATAAATTAACTGCAGCAAGATACCTTACCTTTGTACAGAATAACTTGTTTGAATATATCGAAGAATTGCCGTTAGAAGATAGGTTAAACTTTAAATATTTTCAACAAGATGGTGCTCCTGCCCATAATGCTTTAATTAGTAGAAATTACTTGAATGAAAACTATCCCCAAAAGTGGATAGGAACCCTTGGAGCAATCTTGTGGCCAGCTCGGTCTCCGGATATTACCCCATTGGATTTTTTCATATGGGGTTACATTAAAGATAAAGTCTATTCAGATACTCGGCAAAATGTTAACGACCTCAAACAAAGAATCAGGGAAGCCTGTGAAGCAATTAGACCACAGATGATCGAAAATGCAAATAAAGGTGTTTACTCCAGAGCCCGACTGTGTATAAGGAACCACGGAGGACATTTTGAACATCTGTTATAATTATTTTTTTACCGAATTTTGATGTTTGTTACTAATTAAACTTTCATTTTACCTTACGAATATTATTTATTTTCCACAGCATAAGAGAATTTTGTAAATAAAATAAAGAGTACATAAGAATAGCTTGGCAAGTCACATTGTCACAATTTTTACATAACTTTAAAGTGAACGAGTCTAGAGTATTCTTTGTCTGACACATTTTTTGCTAAACCTTTGTTTCAATGGCTACTTGATTTCTTTTGATTACTAGTACAAATATTCTGATACTTATTTTATAAAATTGTAAAAAATTTACAGATTTAACTAAAATATGTTTATTGTGCATGGTATTTTTTATAAAGGCAATTCAGGGGCTATTTAGGAGTGGCATGGCCTACTTGATTCTATTTATTTTTTGGGCGGTTCAAGAGAGTACAGCTGAAAATGTTAACTTTACACCACCTTTTCCTTGATATTTCGAAAGAGCAATATTTTGCCATCAACTTTCATTCAAAACGTTTTTTGTATTTTCAAAAATAAAAAAGTTACAAAGCCTCGAATTTCTCCCCAATTTCGTATTTTTCGAAAATATTTCGAAAAGTAGGCTGTGGTTCGGAATTTTGTTTTAACCATATAGTAGTGCGTGAAAAATGTGACATTTTTTATTAAAACGAATTTCCGATATATTCTATAATAAGAGAGATATTTCAATTTGGCCCTCCGAAATGAGACAGCCTGTATATATATATATATATATATATATATATATATATATATACATTTAACTTATATGGAAATTGTAACGTTGATATAATCTTTGCTGGAAGAAGAGCAATTACAAACAAAATAATAAAGCAACGGCTACCAGGCTAATCAACAAACTTTGGCAATTAAAAAATATACTGATGCTTGAAATTTGGAATATTACTTTGGATCAATTCAACAAAACTATATTATGTATAATATATTCCTCGGGACAAATTCGTTACCACTACTTGTTCAAACTAAAACGTTAATACAGAAATAACTAACTAATAATAAAAATGCACTTGCCGTGTCCCTTTGGAAGGGGAGAGGGAAGGAAAAGGAAAGTCCGTGGACAAATACAATGCCACTGTCGAGCATAATACGTCTACCTAGTTGAACTGGCGTCGAAGTGGTGCCCACTCGATGCCTTCTTTGGTGGTAATAGGCATTGTATATAACGCAAGATCTTGTGTGTTTCTTAAGGCGTTGGTCATTGCTTAAGACCATAAAATAATAACAAGTCGCAAAAACAAACCAAATAATATACCCCACCAGATGAGACAAAAATTTAAATTATGGAGGGTCGCACACCCAGAAAATAGGGTGAAACACAAAATAAAAAACAATAGTTCTAATCATTCAGGCAGGGTAAACGGTCGTTTCTAGAACGATAATTAAGAAATCAAATTTACTTCTACCATCCGATAAATGTTGTCCAACGTAAAGCGCGCCCAAAACGTACTGCTTTCAAAAACGTCGGGTGCCAATATCGGGCTGTCAGGAAGCAAATACTGCCTAAATACTGGTTAATATCAATCTGCAACCAAACGTAAAAACGTAAAACAAACGTGTTGCCCCAAAGCGTAACAATTTTCCAAACAGCACTACAGGAGATTTTCTATAATGCTGAATGAACTCGAGTAAGAAGTAAATAGGCGACTGAAGATATAACTCAAAGTTCCAGCAAGAAAAAGGAAAAACAAAGCTGATTAAACCAGAAGATGGGGAGATACCTCTCCTGCAATCAAACTCACAAACAGAAATGGGCATTGATCCAAACCACAACCGCGCGTCTTTCAGCAAATCGGTAGCTACAAATTTGGTATGAAGGATTTGCATAAGATATTTTAATCCAAATAACCGACGAATACAATTACACGAAACATCGAACCATGAAGATAAAACAACGTAATGTTAAATGTTAAACTGAAGGCGGGCAACTCCTACATATATTTATGCGTAAGCGGAAGACCGATTCTATGGAGTTCCTATGAACAGGAATTAAAGCCAAATATGGACACGTATGTATACCTCGTCGAAAATGTTTTACATGAAAGTTCCGGTTTACATTCTTACGATGTTTTGTTACATTAATAATAGTAATATAGCGCTATTTTAGTACTGTACACTTATTATAAATATTGTTTATTCTACAAATATATCAGTCCTTTCACAATTTATGCATCACATAAAGATAAGAGAAAGTTCCAGTAAAATAAAGCAAAATTTGTAACAAAAAATATTTTCCTATTATCACACGACAGTCGCAACTAATATTTTAAGTTTCGCAAGTTTCATAAGGAACATTTCAAAACCGCTGGCAGTATGTGATGAAGCGGGATATTTATTTTTCAGACGTAGAAATGTAAATAGTACTAAAATGCGGGTAATATCTAGAGTAAGATCAACTAGTTCGTGTTCATCTTATCATGCGGGCAATAAATAATATGTGTCTAAGAACTTCGAACAAGTGATTGAAAAATAAAGGCAAATGTTTACAATTTAGAGAAAGAAATATAAACACTAGTAAAATCTGGGTCTTATGTCAAGCACGGTGAAATACTTCTTTTGATAGGACATGTTTAACAGCGTGCGACGACCGCTACGTGTTTTAAATACAATTCGACGATACATAATACAGTAGTTCTAAAAGTACACTTTTTGGCCAATCTTTTAAGTAATTTTTTGTTCCTTTACCTTCATTGACTTAATTTTACCTCATATAATCCTGTAAATAAATTTGACGCATTACGTATGGGCTGATGGGGGAGACGCAAATTGGTAAATACCATGTATAACAATGGTGGACACGCGTACGTGAGCGTACTGATGACGCGCCAAGTTTAATGCGCGAAGAAAACCTAATTTCGTTTCAACTCGAGCATATCTAATATTATTGTATCATGACGCAACGTACTTCGTATTGAATGACTTCAATTCAGTTACCCGCTCCTCCGGTTTTTGGTATACCAGGCGAACGATTCAACTTATAGTTTCATTCCCTCTCTGAATCTTTATAAATTGCTATTGACCAGCGTAAGCTTTTTTCCTGTACACCCAACGAAGAATGTTGGAATGTCAGCAAATAATACTATCATATAAAAAATACATATAGAATATAAAGATTCTATTTAAATAAACCTATGCATTGTTTTTTCCGACATACCTTTTAATAAATTAATAAATAATTAACTGATGTTTCAATAGCTTACAATTTCATATTAAAATATAATATCGAAACCTGTTTATAACGTCTAATGTATCCGTCATCGTCGTACAGTGGTAGTCAACCTGGTCCCTACCGCCCACTAGAGCGCGTTCAAGCTTTTATGGTGGGCGATAGGGGTTCTGTAGAAAAATAAAAAATATAATTTTGGTGTAATTATAGTGATAAATTTGAAAAAGAAAAATCTGTTTATATTTGACCGCATGACGAGAATGAAATGTTTCAGCACTGTTACCACTCGAGTTGAAACGATACTGCGATCAGTAGATTTGTGAATGTAAGCGCGTGTTTACGGCTTTATATAAATTTTATAAAATATTGTATCAAACAAGAAAACAAAAATTTGTGAAACATTGTGAGGTTATGTCTCAAAAAAGAAATACGCTCGCAGTTAATTACCCGAGTATCTGAAGATTGGTTTTATCGAATCTGTTGTAAATCAACAACTTCCAATGTGTTTATTGTGTAAAAAGGCATTAACTAATGAAGCAATATAACAAATTTCAAAATTGCTCAACAATCCTTGCATCATTTAAAAAACAACATGCAGTGAACGAAAATTCCACTTATAACATTTCAAAATTATTTCAAAAAAGTGGTAAAAGGTATAATATTGGAGAAACTTTACCCTCTATAAAGAAATTTAACTCAACAGTAATGCGTCAGGATATACCTCAAACTTTAAAAACGATGTCCCTAAGCGATAGCACACTAAAGCGACGAATTGAAGAAATGGTAGTTAATGTTGAAAATAAACTAGTATGTAGCTATTCTCCAAAATTCTTCATTTTCTATACAATTGGACGAATCTACCATTGCAGATGGATTTTTAAGTTTCTTATGTGTAGATTAGTATTGCATATAATTTAGTTTCTATATTTTATAACATCCTTACTGTACTATTTTGTTATTTTAAGTATTTTGGGTATTTTAGTTTGAGTATTTTTATTTCGATTTCTTGTAATCAATTCTTGCCCTGTATTTGGTTTTTAAGAATTGTTGGGTAATAAACATTATTATTATTATTATTATTATAAGCAACAAATCCACGATAGCGACCTACAATTGATTGATATATAGTTAACCTACATACATATGCCATTAATGGCATATGTATGTAGGTTATTTTGATGCAAACTATATATCAATCAATTGTAGGTCGCTATCGTGGATTTGTTGCTTATAATAATAATAATAATAATAATAATAATAATGTTTATTACCCAACAATTCTTAAAAACCAAATACAGGGCAAGAATTGATTACAAGAAATCGAAATAAAAATACTCAAACTAAAATACCCAAAATACTTAAAATAACAAAACAGTACAGTAAGGATGTTATAAAATATAGAAACTAAATTATATGCAATACTAATCTACACATAAGAAACTTAAAAGAGCATATGCGTACCCAAACAAAGAAAAGAAAATATAAATTAGGAAGTAAGGTTCAAAACGTGACGTTCAAGTTGGCCTGTATAAGTTCCCTAAGACTACAATTAAAAATATCGCATTTTGAACTAATGTCGTTATACGTTGAACAAATGAACGATATCGGCGAGCAGAGCAATAAGTTACTTCTAGCCTGATCAATATAAAATGTGTCAGAGTTCCGCGAAGATTGACGGGGTACATAGAAATTTAGCTTTGAAATAAGTTGACTGGAATCAATCTGATTGTGTAGTAATTTATATAAAAAGGCTAAGCCTATATAATAGTATAGGCCTGGACGTAATGACGTCCAACTTCCAGAGAAATAAAAGAAAATTCATCCAGCCACGCGTCACAAGGAAATCCTCTATATGGATAAATATTATGCTTCTTAAACCATAAATACTTCAAAGATCGCCTTTGAACGTTTTCCAGTGAAATTTTGTGAGTCAGGTAATATGGATTTCATACAAGTGCAGTATATTTCATTTTGGAGCGAACTAAAGTGAAAACTAAGCACTTGAGCGTGGAAAGGTTGGTAAAAGACTTAGCATTGCGAAAAACGAAACCCAACATTCTACCAGCTGATGTTACCACATCCTGAACATAATAATTGAAAGTTAGACGAGAATCGAAGTGAACGCCTAGGTCACGAATACTCTCATAACGAGAGAGAACAACAGAATCGGCAGAATAATCAAAAAGTTTCCGAGTGTACGAAACAGCCTTACATTTGGAAATATTTCGGTCTAGTTCATTAGAAGCGCGCCAATTGCAAACCGCAAGCAAGTTAAACTGGAGATTATCACAATCTCTTACCGTCTGTATAGACGCATATAACTTTACATCATCAACGAACAACAAGATATTACAATCAACATGTTCAACTAAATCATTAATAAATGACGGAAATAAAAGTGGTCCAAGATTGGATCCTTGGGGAACACCAGAGGTAATACTATGAATGTTTGAAACAAAACCATTATAAGACACAAAAAATTGCCAATCCAGTAAGTAAGATACGAAGAAATCAATAAGTGATGTACTAAAACCCAACCCTTCCAGCCTACGCAACAAGATACCATGATCAATACGATCAAATGCCTTAGATAGGTCAGTATAAATGACGTCGACCTGACCTTGCCTATCAACGACCACAGCAGCGCATCGAAGAAAAACACACAAATTGGTGACGGTAGACCGTTTATTAACGAATCCATCCTGCTCAGGGGCTACAAGGTAGCTAACTTGGCGGTAGATAATCCTGTAAAGAACTAATTCAAAAACGTTTGCAACATTAGACAAAATTGATATGGGTCGGTAGTTAGCTATAACAGATACATCCCCGCTCTTAAACACTGGATAAATACTAGCCAGCTTCCATACTGGGTTGAAAGTAGATGTTTTTAGAATCAAGTTGAAAATCGTTTGCAAAGATACAGAAAATATTATAGCACAATCCCTGAGTAAAAACTGGGCACTTGGTCAAAGCCAAAACACAAACCATTTTTAAGTGCCTTTATACCAAAACCCAAAAAGAAAATCAAATTCAATGATCCAACATGTATGGCAGACATACATGTGGGTGTCACCAATGGAGAAAGCAGTTGAAGGACGATACACCCTAAGAAAATGTTGGAACGCATTCACTATTGATTCAGGATCACCAAAGGAAGAGTCACCGCTATGCATTACACCTGGTGTTCTAGACCTTTTTTGTCGCGAATGAACAAAAGACCAAAATTTTTAGGGTTAGAATTAATGGAGCGCCCAACACTGTCGATATGCCGGCGATACGCTGTCTTAACTTGATACTTGATAAGTTCACTCAAATATCTTAAATTCCGAAGATCGTTTGGAAGATTACGTTTCTTGTACCTCTCATAACACTTAGATTTTAGCTTAATATATTGTATAATTTCACATCATACCAGTCTGGATAACTGTGTTTATACCCTCTATGACCACGATGTGATAAAGTATATCATAGAAACAATTACATGCATTGTCGGCGTCACTGTAATTACTTAACATTGACCAATCTACAGATGTAAAAGCACCATAAAGCCTTACGGAAATTATACTGTTTTCGAGTATTATCGATTGGAAAGTTCTTCTTCTTCTTCTTCTTCGTATTTATTGGCTTACGGAAGAAACCATTTCAGCCAGACACTGTGTGATGACTAGAGAAAAGAAATTACACTACTATATTCCACAAAGTATTGCCATTCTATTTTCTATCAATCGATCCAAAACTCGTCAAGCGGGGGCTCTACATAAGCTTTGTTTGCATGCAGCGTGCTAAAGGAATATAAAGGGTTAGCTTAAGACTCTTCTTGCTACAGGGCCCGTTGTAGCATCACAGAAATGGGCCACGGAAAGACACGTATAGGTTTAATAGAGTAGAGAAGAGGGAGAGGCTTTATTGGGAAAATATTGTTCTCTTGTTACATATTATAATTTGATTTTAGTTTTATCAAGGAAGTTCATTATTGCTTTAATAAGCTCCAGTGAGGGATTTATCAGAAGATAGGGAAAAGCAAAGGCGAAGGCATCCCTATCGCGATGAGTCGAGAACAAAATTCGTTGCAGTGAATTAGGTTTATTCTACAGACAAAGAAAATGTGATTCAAGTCGCCTATCACCCCGCAGTTACAATTGGGGGAATCCAGGATATTGATCTTATTTTGATGAGCAAATGAAAGACAATGATTAAATCGGAGTCGACATATAGTGACGATACTTCTTCGATTAAGAATTAGGTCCTTAAACCAGGGTTTATTTGGGATCTTGCTTACAATCTGGCGATAGTATTTCCCTTTAACTTGGCTAACTTGATCCCATTGCGATTGCCATTTCTGCAAAAGTGGCTCTTGGAAGATATGTAAAACGTCTCTGAAATGAACCCTGTAAGAGACAGATATTTGATCTAATCTAGCCCCCCTGTTTGCCAGTTCATCTGCTTTCTCGTTGCCTACTATTCCTTTATGCCCTGGTACCCATAAGAATTCAATGTCAAACAGAGAACTTGACAGTTGTAAGAACATTTTCTTAATCTCCAATGTTATCCAGTCAGATCTACTATTTATCCCAGATTTCTTGATAGCGTAGAGAGCACTTTGAGAGTCAGATATGATGAGGGATTTTTTGAGATTTAGCCGTTGAATAATTTTTAAAGCTTCCAAAATGGCGATCGACTCCGCTCTAGTTATATTATGGTCGTCGTATAACCTGATAGATATTTCCTGATTAGAAGATGGTGCATATATGCCAATGCCTACGCAGTTAGTTAGAGCCAATTTGGACGCATCCGTGTAAATCAAATGAAATGATGGCCATCTGGATGCTACCATTTCACTAAATACACCATTTACTAGCTGGATGGGAATGTTTGATAAATTATACTTTACGTTAGTATTGAGAATGACGGGAATTTGGTTATTTTGAGCATAAAAACTACAAAGAAAGCATGGGAGAATTGTAGTTACTTTTAGTCGGTTTCTATGATCCCTGCTATCGGCATAGGATTTAATTAAGGTTGGCAGAGGCAACTTCCTCCAAATATTTTTGGTGATTAAGTTCGAGTTTAAATATATCTGAGACAAGTTGTGTTTTAATTTGTTCTCTAAGCTTATGGATTTAAGTACTAGCTTGTAGGCAAGCTCTTCATATCTTATTTTTAGAGGTTGTTCGCAGGCTTCTATTAATAATGCATCTGTTGGAGTAGAACGCATCGCTCCCAAGGCAATTCTAAGAGCTCGAAACTGAATTCTGTCTAATTTGGTTGAAAGAGTTTTAGACAGAGGAAAGATTAAGGGGCCACTGTAATCAATATGTGATCGAATCATTGCCCTATATAATAGTAAGAGACATGACGGTTGTGCACCCCACCAAGTTCTTTTGAGAGACTGTAAAACGTATAAACCCTTGGTAGATCTTTTAACTATATTATTCACCTCCGATTTGAAATTCAGTTTTCGATCCAATGTAATACCTAAGAATTTTACTTCCCATGAAATTCTAATATTATCATCTTTGATAAGAATCAGCGGTATGGGATCTGGTAATTGCCTCCTGGTGAAAATCACTGCTTTGGTTTTCTCAATGCTTATAGAGAAGTTATGATCCTCTAACCATTGCTGTAATAATTGTAGGTTACTATTAAGTTTATCTATTGCATTTGAAAGGTCTTTTCCATTTACATACAACACAGTATCATCTGCATATTGCAATATGCTACAATCACTGGTTAAGCTATTCCCCATAGTACTGGTGTATAATGAAAATAAGACCGGACTTAGAGGATCCTTGAGGCAGACCTTTAGTGGAGTGTCTGGGGTCCGAAATATAACTCCTGTACTTTATCCTAAGAGGACGGTCTGTGACGACATCCATAATTAGTTCTGTTAAGTTCTTCGGGATATTAGCCGAAACTAATGCTTTTGGAGAGTTAACCAATCAACATTGTCATAAGCCCCGGTAATGTCGAGGAAGCACGCAACTACATATTCCTTATTACCAAACGCTTTATATATATCTGTTATTAGAGTCCCTATGCTGTCCTGAGTCGATTTGCCCTTTCTAAACCCATATTGGGAGTCCGGAATAATCCTGTTATGTTCTAGCCACCATTCCAACCGATTTTTAATTACAGATTCGAGGGTTTTAATCAGACATGAAGATAACGCAATCGGCCTATATGACGTTGCTAGGCAGGAAGGTTTAC
Organism: Chrysina gloriosa; assembly: GCA_038088585.1. Classification (NCBI taxonomy): domain Eukaryota; kingdom Metazoa; phylum Arthropoda; class Insecta; order Coleoptera; family Scarabaeidae; genus Chrysina; species Chrysina gloriosa. The sequence continues at coordinate 30,597,820 of CM076092.1, forward strand.
TGGATTTAAGGATAGGTATAATATAGCACTCCTTCCATGATAGGGGAATTTTTCTTGAATTCAGAAAAAGATTAAACACCCATAATAGCAGCGCCTGAGCGTTATACGGAAGTTCCTGAAGCATTTTGTAGCTTATATTGTCTGGTCCGGGGAGCGAGTTCTTTCTATTAGATAAACTATTAGCCAATTCCTGCCATGTAAATCCTGCACTTAAGACTTGATTGTTTGAATACTCAATACCTAATTCGAGCAATGAGCCAGTAACTGAAGATGGAGCTATCATAGTGAGCAGAGGTTCAATCCAATCCATGTCTAGTGGTAGACAACGAGCTGGTTGGAATATGTTACTGAATCTTTTAACTTTTTCCAGACCTCAGTAATAGGAGTATCCTATTTATTGAGGAGCAGAATTCGATAAAGCTCATTTTCTTTTTCTGTTTTAACTTCCTTTTAGTTATTGCTATCTTCCTCTTAGCTTCCAAGTAAAATTCCATGCTACAATTTTCTTTATATTGACGTATAGCTGATCTTCTCTCTTTGATGAGTTGAGAGCATTCATTGTCCCACCATGGAGGGGAAGATTTGTACTGATTGCTATTATTGGGTTGTGAAAATTTCTCCCCTGCAGTTTGGAGAACCTCCTGTAGGAACACCTCAGGACTCTCGTCGCCTTCTGACATATTAACTATCCTTTTACTGATATAATTACTGAAAGGGGGCCAGTTGTTTTCGGTAATATTGTATTTGCGTCTATTCGCAGGTAACCGCCCATCCTTGTTAAGCGACAAATCTATTATAATAGGGTAATGATCACTGCCATGGGTATCCTTTAGCATTTCCCATGTAGCTATAAAGTTTAGATCTGGGGTGCACATAGTCAAATCTATTATGTGGGCAATTTGATGTGGAGATGCCATTCTAGTTGGCTGTTCATCATTAATGATGTTCAGCTCTAAATCATCCACTATGTCTTTTAAAATATCCCCTACCCTATTATTTTTTTCATTTCCCCAGACAGTATGTAAAGCGTTGAAGTCCCCACACAGCATGAATGGAGCTGGAATTTTGGACAAGCATCTTCGAATTTCCCTGATACTAATATTATTATTGGGAGGAATATAGATGCTGGCAATATGGAATTGGTTTAAGCGGATTATAGTTACCTGCCATTCCTCGGCGTTGTAGAGTACCTTACTCTAACATACGGAATATCTTTCCTAATTAAAATTGCCGATCCCCCTTTGCCATCTAATCTATCATCTCTCTCAATGTTATAGTTGGAAATATAACATGGATATTCTTCGCTCAACCAGGTTTCACTAAGACACGCCACACTAATCTGCATTTCTCTCAAAAGCCAGATCAAATCACATTTATTACTATTAACAGATCTAATATTCCATTGTAACACCTTGAAAACTGCAATTTGTGGAAGTAAATATGCTGTATTTGTGGCAGATGTATAATTCCAGTACATAAAGAAATGCTAATATAGTCAGATTAAGACTGTAGAGGAAGTATCGAATTAAATAAGTTTATTATAGATTCTAACATACTGGTAATTGGGATTACCATAGGATGATCTTTTAGTGACTCTTGTATTGCGTTTTTACAGAATTTAGCTGGGTCAAAGATGAATTTATTGGATCCTGTGAACCCTCAGTGGAGGAATCCTTGTTTCCCCAAATAGGAAAATAGGTGAAGTAGAAGGAAAATTAATATTTCCATTTTGGTACATTAAATTCTTATTATGTTGAGACCAATCTATATTCTTTGGAGTATCAGGTTTTCTGCGTTTCGGAGATAACACCTGCGAGAATGATTTTCGAAACGTATTGTGAGTACTCGCCTCAATATGCGGCTCAGTCCTCTTCAGGGTAGGGAAATGGTGTGTTTGAACAACGTTTACATTTGGTCTTTTAATCAACAAGGAAGCTTCATAGTATGACATATTTTGGATAGCCATTGTTTCTTTGATTTGCTTTTGTCTAGAGAATTCTGGACATGTTTTATCCAGAGCACTGTGCTCTTCTTTACAATAAAAACAGTTCATCTTTGTGTTTTTACATTGTAGTTTGGAATGATCACCGGCGCAAGAACTACATATTTCTTTCCCCTTGCATTGTTTTGCAGTATGTCCATAGTGAAGACACTTAAAACATTGAGTGACTGGGTGTCTATACATCTCCACCTCCACAGAATTATAATATAAGTAAACCCTTTTTGGCAATGTCGTGCCCTCAAATGTTATAACCACTGTTCCAGTTGGTTTATAGTGGACCTGATCTTCAGTTACAACCCTTCTATTAAGTCTCCTTACCTTCAAAATCTTGGTGGGGGCATGTATATTTTCTATAATCTCCCTTTCCTCTATTGCAGTGTGTACACCCCGGATTATGCCTTGACAAGAAACTAAGTGCGAAGGGATGAATGCATTTAGGTTCCTTTTACTAATCTCTGGGTGTACCAAAAATTATTTGCATTTTTGGCACAACTAAATAAAATAGAAATCCTATTACGACCTTTTCTTGCAATAGATTTAATGCCTGGAATATTACATTGGCTCAAGATCTTACCCATAGTCATTGGGTGAATAGATCCTATTCCTCTATTTTCTTCTGCGTATTGATATTGTACATACACTTCGAATGGTCCCTTAGAATGTTGATTGTATGAATTTATTATGATACTACTTCGCTCACCTTGAGAAGATGCTCCTTGATCGGTAGCTGGAATTCTACTGCAGCTGTCCATATCCATTTCATCCAAAATGCTGTTTTGAGTTTTATTTTGGGAAGCAATAATTAGTTCCTCAATTCTGTTTGCCGTATTAGGAGATAATAGTAAAGGAGGAACGACATTGGGATCTGGGGATTTCTCCCCGAAGGGGGAGAATCCATGGTAAAACAGGACCTCCCTACTGAGTTAGAGGTTATGTCTACCAATTACCGGATAGTAAAAATATATAAGAAAGTAGGAAGCGTAGCACAAAAAGCAATAATTGCAAACAGAAGCTTATTGTATTACTTACAACAACGGGATTCACAATTATTTTCCTCTTAATTACAGAAAATCAGAATAAACAGTCACGCCAACACCTTTCGAAAATTCGGTTATTGTCTTATCTTTCGTGTATATATTTATTCTGACAATAAGAAGACTCGATTGGAAAGTTAGTATATTCAAGTTCGTGAGAAATGCAGAAAGATACATGTAGTGCAGGATGATAGGCCAGATCCTCGTGAACCAGAGGTAGTTCATCGCGTTCAACTCTACAGTGCACATTGGAGAAAAATAGATCCAACATTTTACCGTTAGAATTACGGACATTGTTGTATTGTACTAGATTTAGCATAGTGGCAAAATTACGAAGAGCTAATGTTAATTTACAATATTTTTCGGTACAAAAAGTAGGTATATTAAAGTCACCGACAATGAAAACCTTTTATCACAAGAGAAGTACCGTACAAAATAGTCAAACAAAATTTCAAGTTATTCAAGAGATGACGTTTTAGGTAGGTATAACACACACACATATATATATATATATATAGATACATAATGAACGAACCCAGTGAAATCCGTGATCCCACCACATCCAGCGACGGCGGCTCCAAGGTCAAAGCAGACACATCATTCTGATCAACTGCGTAACAAGCACGATAAGCGAATAACACGCCGCCACCCCTGAACAAATTGGTAGTTAAAAAGTTCCTGTGGCATCGAATAATCGAATAATCTTCTGGAAAAAATTCATCACAGTAGACACTCGAATCCAACCATCAGTCACAACAGACTCCTGCTCAAGCCCCCGTGTCCGCCCGCTCCTTATGCCATCTGTAAACCAAATGAGCCCTCCTGTTTAGGGAAAGGGCAAGATAGGGGTCAAGAATTGGTCCTTCTGTGGGACAATGGTTTTATACCACCTCGAAGTGCTGACAATGGCAGGTACCGTGCCTCTTAGTAGAATAAGATCGTTTCCCACCACTTTAAACCAGACCCCAGTATGTTCACGAGCCCAGTTTCTAAGGCCCACCTGTCCCGGTCATTTAGACGAATACAAAGCCTTCGAGTGCCAGTCTGCACCACCAAGTGCAGGGACTCAAACTCCACAATGGCTTCCAAGACTAACATAATTGTTCTAAAAGCTCCAGATATTCCCATGCACGCCAATCATTGCAGTTTGTTAAGCTGTCTCCGTCAATGCAATGAAGTCGTACTCACATTCACTAATACTGGAAGAAAACTCATCAATTTTACACTTAATACTCCTCACATTCTGATAGTAAAACAAAACATCAAAACTGTCGGGTTTAACTAGTTTTTTGGAGTATCCCTTCTGGCAACCACAGTCGGAACACGTTCAAGATACCTAACACTCAAACTAGTTTCGCCATTATCTGTGCGAGATTTTAAATTCTCCTTACACTTCCATAACAATCTCTGCTGATACAACTTTTCATCCTGCTTATTTGAAAGAAGGAATGCCAAATGTTTGCATGTATTCATTGTATGGTGCACAGCCAAAATATGTATTGTAGGAAAACATTTAAGTACAAGTCTCTATTCATCAATAAATATGATAATTAGCGGTGTAAATAATATCAAATCCAATGTCAAAAATGATAGAAAGTTTCGACAGCTATGTCAGAATAATAATGAAGATTGTATTAGGTTACTTTTACACACAGAAGTTCGGTTGTTATCAAAGGGTAGATGTTTGTCTCGTTTTGTAGCATTATATGATAATGTCGTTGAATTTTTGAAAGTATTAATGAGACCAATCTCTGTCAACAATTAAAAAACAGTCAAGAATGATGCCTTTCATTTGGCAGATATTTTCAATAGATTTAGTAGAAATTTAGTGAAATCAGTTTGCAGCTTCAAGGAACTAATGAAACTCTTATCAGTTGCTAAAATATTATGTCATTATTTATAAATGAGATGAAGTTCTTCTTGGTTGTAATCTATTGAAGAGAGAATTTCATCAGTTCCCCGAATTATCATCTATTAAAGACGATGTAACTCCTAAGGAGATTGAAAGTTTCAGTAGCCACTTTAACAAACTTAAATTTGATATATAAAAACGATTTGAAGATATTTTGAACTTGAAGGTGTACTACTGGATGAAAAATCCTTTTACCGCAAATACTGAGGAGACTGATACAACTTGCCAAGAAGAATTGTTAGAAATTAGATATAATGAAGAAAGTAAACAATTTCGATACTGGTAGATATGATAACCTATGGCAAAATAAAAGATGCCTGCATTATATCCAAATATATGGAAAATGATCAGGCCTTAGTGCTGTAAATCATATTATAACCAAACAGAGAAACCGTCTTAATATTTCCGAAAGGGGAAACCTTCGTTTGTTCCTTACCAAAATTGAACCAGACATCAAATATTTAGTTTTGCGACTTTGGCCTCAAGGGTCTCATTAATAATTAATTAAATGTAATTCCAACAAATTTTGTACTTTTACGTGTGCAAAGTAGAAATAAAATAAATATACGTCCATTCAATAATTTTGTTTTTTTAAACCAGTGGGCGGTTAGAAAAGATACGAAAGTGGGCGGTAAGTATATAAATGTTGACTACCCCTGGTCTAGTACAATCTACATTTGGATCCTAAGGATATCTCCATTGTATCACTTGTTCCACAGAAGCATTGGCAGTAATTTTCCTAGTTTGCTTTGTTTCTACTAATTACGTAGTAGTAAGTAGTGCATTACCTAGGAATTCTCATCTAACAACTACTATTCTCTATACAAGACCACCACCGGCCACATACAGATCGAGAGTCCTGCGACGACTTACTCTATAGTAAATATAGTCGCATGTGCTAATTAAATTCCTATTGTTTGCTAAATGTAAATTCATTCTTATGTGAAAGTTGTTTCTCCTCATACAGGTACGTATTCTATCAATTCATTTGTCCAAATCCTTAGACCAGTACATATCGATTTTAGAAAGAGTATATTGAGATACTATTACAATGTCAGTAAAGTTGTTTAGTGAGTTATCGAGAAACTAAAATTGTGTTCGAGTTGTGACTTTTCCACGGCACAATATGCAGAGTTTTGTTACCCATATAGCTCCAAAATGAAACCATTCGGGATGGTAAGGTCTTCAACCCGTTTCACGTGATTTTGCATTCTTTACTACTGGCTTTAAGATAATTAATATCTAAATAAAATTAATATTCATAACAAAAAAATATTCAGTTTTAAATAGCAAGAAACTTACTTGCTATCAGTTGAAAACACAAAATAGTACACAAATGAAATTTACCAAAAATAAATTTATACATAGCCATACTGACGCAGCGTCACTACCACTGTCGCTTTGGCGACAGCGGCCTAACCTCATTTCTAAAGTTTGATAAAAGAATGGGTGACGTGTTGCCATTAAGTAGTGTAAACCGATCGTTATCTTCACTTACGTGCAAGGCGCAAGGGCGTCAGTCCGGTTTACCCTACTTAATGATAGCACGTCATCCACTTTTCATCAAAACTTACCCATTTCACCTTAAAGTTGACTCCTATTCACAGATATAACCTAACATAGACTGCTGCATCCGCGTGTTCCAAATGAAGCATTCGGTTTTTTTTCAGTCTATAAGTATATACACCGTGATCAAGTGCAACTGCCACGAAATGTTGTTATGGCAACACTGAATCTGGTTAAAATTGAACAAAAATTCAGTGCCGTTCCAACGGGAAATTCAGTAATTTCGCAATATCACACAATTACGAAGGCAGTTCGGATTTCAAAATGTACAAATTGCAATTATTTTTAAATTTGTGCACGCATTGAGATTAAATAGCATAATATACGACGATTTGGATCTTTTGGAGTGTAGCTGTTTTTAGATAGAAATAAATAATGCACACTAGCTGCTCTATATGACTACCATTATTTTGTATGCAAATGTTACATCTTCGTTTCATATCATCGAATACGTTCTCCAGAGTTTCAACACTTATACTTCTAACTTCTTCAGCGACTGCCAATTGTAATTCTTCTAATGTGTGTATGCGATTCTTGAATATCTTCTTTTTAAGCATACAAATAAAAAAAGTCAAGTGGCGTCAGTCATCTGGTGAAGGAGCTGGGAAACGATTTTGCCAAATTACTCTGTTCGGAAAGTATTCTTCTAAGAACCTTAAGATTTCATAACTTGTGTGTGCAGTTGTCCCGTCTTGCTGAAAGTAGCCCCTTTACAATTTATCATCATGCAATTGATCGATAAATGGTTGCAATATTAAATTGCGATAGTTTTGCCCATTAATATTATCCCTAAGAAAGATTGGACTGATGACCCTTCTCCGGCTCATGGCAATCCATATCCTTAACTTCAGCGGATATAATGTCAATTAGAGTATGTAGATTCTCTGTTGTCCACGTTCTATAATTTTCTGTGTTCATAAAGCCACTGAGATGGATCCATGCTTCGTCGGAAAAGAATGTGACATCTTAAATATCATCATTATTAATGGTGGCATTAAATCATTGGCAATATTGAATGCGTTGTATCGGATCATGATCTATATACCAAAAAATATTTGCAATTTATATTATACAACTCGCTCAGTGGCCGAGTGGCGAAACTTGCGCTTCATAGTGCGAAGGTCCGGCGGTCAAAGCCGGTCGCGGCAGAGCGTAGCAGTTTAAAATCCAAGAATGGATTTGTTACCTCTAATATGCCGCGAAAAGTAAAAAGAATGCCACTGGGCGGGCCATGAGCGGTACGGTATACGTATGTATACGGCCCGGTGGCTCCGAACCCTTACACTGAAAGATATAATATTGTAATACACAAACATAACCTACAAACCACAACTGAATCTCTCATCGAATTAGCTCTGAAAAATGCTGATTTCTTTCTTCAAATAAAACAGGTAAAAGCAACGGTGTTACATAATTCGGGAGGCGATAAAATAGAGACAAGAAAATAATAAAATAAGAACGACAAACGGCACTGGTATAAGTAATGAAAACAGCTATACTTTTGCGGTACCACTACTACCACCACAAATTGTTAGTTAATTCCCGCCGAAATATAAATCATGACAGTTCCACTTGATCACCTGGTATTACGGCGTAAGATATACTCTGTATAAAGAAAAAACGAACTTAACAGTTGTCTACTAAAGTATGTTTAAATTTATGTAGTTAATGTAGTTATACATTTTATTATTGTTGTTTTTATTATTTTATTGTTTTGTTTTGGGAAATTGTTGAAATATAGCCTGGACCATTTGAACTTGTGGTGTGGGTCGCTCTGTGACCCGCGGTCATAGGTTCGCCATCACTGAACGAGTCCATACTTTTGCCACAAGTAATTATAGTAATTATAATAGATATATAGTAATATATTCTCCAACCACCTCACACGTCACTCCTTTTTAAAAATGATCCTCCTTTTATAAGCTGCAAAATTTTTAATCGACTGCTTCTTGGTTTAAATTGATATTCAATTTTAGATTATGTATCATTACAACATTAATTGTTTCTCATTTCATTCTTTATTTACTTTTCAGCAAATATGTTTCAAAATCACTTTTTTCGATGTATTTCATATATTTCTTTTGTACTTTATTGAGAATTGGTTCTATATCTATTTACCTTCTATCCTTTTATCTATCTATTTCTAACTAAGCTTTACATTTTTACAATAAGCACTGTATGTGAAATAAAATATTTTGGAATATGTTTTTAGTACTTTAAAGTTCAACTCATGTTAATGTTACGATAATAAATAGTAATAGTCTGATTACTACTGTCGACAATTTATTTCTTCATGTACAGAGAACAACGCACGTGCGAATAACGCCGACAGAGAAAATTTACGCATCCCACAGTATCTCCTCTCTTTCGAGCGAACGCCACAGTTCATGGTACCGCACACACAACACACTTGCACGCATATACTACACTCACACACAAAACACACACACGAACACACACTGCCGCCGCAGCGATGGCATGTCGGCTATTTTGACGGGAAGGTCGGTCACATGACCTCAGAGACTGTCGCGGGGATGTGGGAGGTGCGGACGGTACAGGCTAGACTTTCAACAGCGCGAACGTCTGCGGCCATGACTGAACATTTGCCAACAGAGTAGTGCGAATTTCGATCGGGTCGCGTAACGTGTGCGTTATATTAAATCAATGTACGTAAAGAATACAAAGCGAAGGGTATATTATATGGTCGCGGAAAATGGCGATTTTTAAATGATATCGGTTGTGTTTTGCTCTTGTTAATAACGAAAACCAATGTAAAAATAGTGTGAAAAGTGTTTGTTTTGTATTTTTATGTTGGTGTGTGTCTGGAGTACAGTGCAATTAAGAGGCCATACGCATGCGCGGCAGTCTGTCTGCGAAGGCATAGACCAGACAATCGCCGGTCGCGAAGCAGATATGTTTAGATAAACGTCTGGTTTGGGGGCGCTCAAGCTTGAAGTGAGTGAGACAGAGGAAGGTGAAGAGGAGAGAGAGTGAAACTATTTTAAAGTGTGCATATTTGTGGGTGATGTTCGTTAATAAGCAAAAAGAATAAGCCTTAATCCGATAACATTAAAAAACAGAACGATGTTCTGTTGCGTAATATGTAATACTAATATCGTGACAACGCGGAAGTAACGAGGAGGATGGAAGTCACTCCTCATCTGAAAACGGTGCTTAAAAACTATCAACACAGTGCTACCAAAAGCCTTCACGGACCAGGCTTGTCTTTAGTCAACGATGTTAAATGTGAATCATTGTCTCCCAACTCAAAGGAAGATGACTTCTTACAACACACCCCCTGCCAATACAGCAGCTACCACCTATTCTTACCATTGCCGATACGAGCTGCAGTGAAAGAACTGAAACGATATTAGAGGGTGAAAATATTTCTTGTTTTGTCGTGGGTGGTGAAAAACGGTTGTGTTTACCGCAAGTGTTGAACTCTGTGCTAAGAGATTTTCTTCTGAGTCAAATTCATCAAGAATGCGATCAGTTGCAGATATATTGTTCGCAATGTACACCAGAACAGTTAAACGTACTGAAAAACCACGGAATATTACCAAGTACCGCTCCTACGTGCGGTTTAATAACGAAAACGGACGCGGAACGATTGTGTAGTGCCCTCTTACACAATCAAGTGACAGTACCGATTCGAACCATCAAAGGCGCGCTTTCTTTTAGAATATACCATGAATGTTTTGGTAAATGTATGGGATTGTGTACGCCAGCGTTGTTTACTAGCAAGGACGCAAGGTGTATTGAATGTATGGAATGCCATGGTGCATATACACCTCAACAATTTGTCAGTCACGTTCACAGAAACTTGGAAAATAGAACAGTTCATTGGGGGTTCGATTCGAGTCTTTGGCGATCATATGTTTATATCTGCAAAGATCAAATAGATCATGAACAGTTCGCTAAATATTTGGATGAAATGAGAGACCAGTACGAGGGGAAGATTTCTTTTCCAGTACCAGTAACTGATAACGGAGTGAATAACCTCAAAAGGAAACAGGTAAGTGTCAATAACATTGTATCGACTGTATCTGTGTGAGTGATTTATTTGTTTATTTATTTATTATGTTACTCGCTGACGTACACGTTGGCGGTGCATAATATTAATGTTTAGTTATTAAATAATACGTTTTAAGTTTTATGTACGTATTTGTAATACGAGTATTAATGTCTAATTTCGAGATATTTTTAGTAATTTACAGCTACAAAATTGAAATTATATGGTTGAATAGTATTATATTATTACAAATAGCATTATAAACATTGCATTTAGATTTAAATATTGATTATCTACAATGTTGTTCTAAAAATATACTTAAAGAACCAAACACATCAGATCTGTAAACAAAATAATAAACTTAAAATAGCCGTTTAAAGAAATAGCGCCACCTCGTAATTTTGTAGTTTTAAGGATTATTTTACAAAATAAAACACTAAAATTGTTACAATCATTAAATTAGTTTATATTCCAAAATTCGGTTAGACTGTATTAAATACATGATGACTTGAAACTTTCCCCTTTACACGTTTTGCTATAGTCACTAATACGGCGTAGAAACTGAAAAAATAACAAAAATATGATTACAGTAACACTTCGTTATAACGCTCTTCTAGGGCCCTAGAAAAAGAACGCTATAACCGGGAAAGCGCTAGGTATTACTGGGAAATCTTAAAAACGGCTAAAAATGAACAAAATTTATTTTAAAACGCCTTTATAAGTACATATATACATACACTTCCAATTCAAGGCCGGAAGGTCGAATTTCAATAAATACTACTACTATATATACATATGTACTACTACATATATTTTACTTCTTTTAAATAAAGTAAAAGTTAACAAGAACTATTTTATATAAAACTTGTACGTTGTTAAATATAAAACAAGCTATCTATACATTTCCACAAATTTTATTTAAAAACAAAATCATTAATTTGTGTTTGTTTATAGTGACATATGGTTTTTTTTTTGCATTTTCTGGTTTATTGATATTTCTGAAGGTTTCTAATTCTATCCCCGTACAAGAAAAAAGTGCTCTGATTGTTTTCAAGGCCTCCAAAACTTCGTTTATTTTTGGCGTAATTATTTCTGATGAATCTTCATCCTCTTCATTTTTCACTTCTGATGGTGCATTGTAATCGACGATTAGCGTCTCAAGGCTTAAAACTTCATTGGTCACTAGTCCATTGTCGAGGTCATAAAAACTTACCAATTCAGCCAATCTTTCTTTCATTTGTAAAAGGTCTCGCCAGCTTTCATCAATTTCTACCTCTTCGGTTTCATCTTCCCTTGTAAAGTTACCAACACCTACTTTTCTGAAACAATAAAAAATGGTCTCTTTCGTAATGTCCATCCGTGCAGCGTATAAAAAGTGGATAGCATCAAAAACAGAAATTGTTGGAGTCGAATTTGAGTTGTCCATAATCGATAGATATCGTTAGACCATCCTTTTCTTGTAACCTTACTTCAGAACTTTTATGATGCCTTGATCAAGTGGTTGAAGCTCACTTGAGGATGTTAGGTGGTAGGAAAATCAAGTTGATGTTTTTGAGATTTACCTGTTTCGGATGCGCAGCGCAATTGTCGACGAGAAAAAGTATTTTTCGGTCTTTCAATTCGATGCCCCACTCATTAAGCCATTGCACAAATCTATCTCCAGTCATCCATGCACGAGATTGAGAAGAATAAATGCAGGGAAGGGTTTTCACATTCTTAAAGCAACGTGGCTCAGCGTATTTTCCAATTACGAGCGGTTTTTCTCGCCTGTGCCTGTGCAATTCGTGCATACGAGGACCGTTAGGCGTTCTTTGTTTAATTTTCCTGCGTGTCATTTTTCATTTTTTAAATTAAAGATTTACCAGGCATCACTTTAAAAACAACCCGCATTCGTCGGTATTACAAATTTCTGAAGGATTGTAGCCAGAGGTGAGGGTCGACATTTGACTTTTCCAGTTGAATGTTACATCAGGATCTACTGAATTCGACTCACCACAAATTTGTTTGTATACGATAGGATGTCTGTTCTTAAATCTATCGAGCCAACCAGTTGAAGCGGTAAAGTCTGTTATTCCAAGACCGTCGGCCATTTGGAGGGCTTTTTCTTATAAAATTGGGCCACTTACCGGGATATTGGAGCTCGTGGCCTGGACGAACCAACTTTTCAGAATCGTTTCCAGCTCTTCATATTTCGCGGATCGTTTTTTTACGACTGGTTCCCTCGTGCACCGAAACAAATTCACTCCGCTTCTTTAAAATTGTACGTACAGTTGAAGTATTGATGTTTTTTGACGCCGCAAAATCTTTTTGATTTAAATTTGATTTATGAAAGTCTTTTATAAGATCACTTTTTTCTTTTAACGAAAACGATTTTCGCGACATGTTGCCAGCAGCGTAAAAAGTAAAAGACTGAAAGGAAACCTTGATTACGCAACCGCCAAATGAATAAGACAGATTCTCGGAAAATTGTCTAGCCAAGATTCGTGGAACATCTTGGTGGGATTTGTTGATACTAATATTTCATAGAAATCGTAATGATGTTCACTTCCCAGAAATGTTTAGACCATTTCCGTCTGCTTTTTAAACATTTGTTTTAATTTAATCATATCCCTTTCTAGTGTTTGCAAAATAAAATTAAAGAATTAATAATTGAAGTATGTATGTACATTAAAAAATATTCTTCAATGGGGTGTTATAAGCGGGAAATTGGAGCGTTATAACAAATAAAAGTACTACAGAAAATTAGTCGCTGGGACCGGGACCACGAAAAAAGCGTTATAACCGCGAAATCGTTATAAACGGGAGCGTTATAACGAAGTTTTACTGTAGTTAGCCATGCATTTTTGTCCAAAAGACAAAAATCTCATTAACTTGAGGTCGTATACATAACTGTATATAATGTAATATGTTGTATAACTACAATTCTTTACACATTTAATCGTCTCTCTATCTCAGCTAGTTTCCAAGATTCCCATAACTAAACGTCGGAAAAGAAACTCCTGGATTTAGTACAATCAGATCTGTTTAATCCTTTAAGGAACGTGTACAAAAACTTGGATTCTAGAAAAGTTTGTATGAGCATTGTGTTTGATATTTACTTATTCTTCCTATGTTTTTTAATGACAGCTTCAGTTCTATCAGGCATTCTATCAATACATATTACACACATATTTTCCGATAAATAAATAGTTTTTCTTTTAGAATACTCCATGTTTAAGGAGTTGGTAGGGAGGTTTATTAAATATTCACATCGACTTGCATTTATAAAAAAATCGGACACTTAAGATAATGTAGTTTAAATCTGGGTTTTGCCTTGTCAAATGTTATTTAATTTTTAAATCATTATTGACATATGTCACTATACTGCATTTAAGTGCTGGTACAAAAATGCAAGTAATTGCATTACTTGGGGAAGAATGATCAATAAGAAGACTAGATCATAGATTTGGAGTCTTCAAAGACACTATTTACGACATTAAGAAGAAACGGCTACGTCAAAATTGACATGAACATGACAAATGGTTGGTTTATACTGCTAAAAAATGCAATATAGCCTATAAGACCTGTCCGAATTTTTTGCCGCAATAGTACACTGAGTCGTTATACAACAGAGCTCTACTACTTACATATATGTATAGTATACTTCACACTGAACACCTTCCTCTTTAAGATGATTAAAGATTAAGTTTTTGAATTGACCTAATATAACGTCCAAAACGAGACTTATTATTAATACTATTATAAGAGATACTTGGATAGACTTTTAATTCTTAGATGTGTTGCAGTTATCTAGCTAATCGTACATTAAACTTACCATCACTAAAAACATCATACTCTGTTATTACATTATTCTTATTACTGCACACCATGTTGGTTGAATTTTGTTTGGATTGGGAAGGATACAATTCAGGTTCCAGTACAATGTCACCGAAACTTGGTTTTGTGAAGAATGCTTTTATTTGACTAGAGTTTGTCTCACAATTCTGTTGTTACTATCTTTTTGTATCCAATAGGATCTTGGTTCCTGAGCTTTTCCTAGCCCTACAGCTTTATCTCAATATTTGTCGTTTTTTAAAGGCATATTACTACCATCTTATCTCCCCTCTTGTAGTCCAATAAAACTTGATAACGCTTGAATAGTACGCCTTACTATTTGCACATTATGTTGTCCTAGTGCACTAGTAAAAGTGTACAAAGTTTGAACAGAATCCGTCTTCCAAACGTTGTGGCCTTCCCTTATTAGCTTTGTCAGAGAATAAGGTAGAAGTGGCTCTTTAAATTTATTGGGTATATACTTTTACAGATCCTACATTAGATCAGATGTTAGACTTGGACAAAAGAATAATTGTCGTGCCGTAAGTTTACGTAAGTAAAGTTTTCATAATACCCATATAATCCTTGTGTAACAATTTCATGATAAGAGACCTCAGAGTATATGGTACTATTATTTTGTCTTTCATAAAAACAAATCCGGCTTCAAAATATAAATCATTTCTTAAATTGAAGTGGGGTCTACAGTTCAAAGGAATAGCGTTTAGTTCTTGCCAATTATTGTGATAATACCCCGATACTTTTTTTAAATTTCATCATTGGAGGTTTTCCTTCTAAGTTCGGACTTCTATTTGTCACTCATTGGTAAATGCTTAGATACTGTACGTACCATACCGAACATATCACCGTAGCAAGTGTATTCCTTTCTAAACTAACTCTAGAACACATATCAGTAAATATTTTTGCCAGGAACAGTAAACATTCAGGTTATATTTTAATAATTTCAATCTCAAACGCTGTAGTCTCATCGACCCAATTTTGCAAATAGGTCATTGAAATTAACGGTTTGTGGTCGGTTTACACATCAACTTTACAGCGGTAAATGAACTACTGAAACGTTTGAGTACTAAGTATATTGCTAACAGCTCCTTTTTCGTTTGACTATAATTCACCTCATGATTATTTATTGTTTGAGACCCACACGCCACCAATCTTAATGTGCATCATGCTCCTGAAATATACAAATGCCAAAACTATTTTTTTACGCATTACACTGTACAACTGTTTGTTTAGTCTGATAATACCAACTCAGACGGTTTACTGATCATTTTCTTTATATTTTGGAACGTTTCCTGATGTTCAGGGCGCTATTGCCATTCCACATTATATTTTAACGATTCACATAAAGGGCTCATGTAGGTTTGGAACATAACATCTAACATATGGTAATTGAGAGAACCTATCACCCTTTGTAGCTCCACTTTGTATTTAGTAGTTTTCAATTTACGAAGTGATTCCATACTATCTGAATCTCCCCCAGAAAAAATTGACCCATGAATTTCACTTTGTTCTTGTTTGTTAAATTTAGCATTCACCGGTCAAGCACGCTTTACAACTTGTTTTTAAGCCCTAGCACGTTACTGTTCTGTAGCTCCAGCTACTATTATATTATCATGGCAGGTTATAACATTTTCAAGGTCTTCAAAAATTTTTTTCCACCTCATATGGTGGTACTATATACATACCTATATATTTAAAAGGATGTACTAAAACATTTCCAAGATGAACTCTCATCTAACTTTAAATGATGATACTCTTCAGACAAATCAAATACAGTGCATATATTTTTTAGCACAAATTTCTTCAATATTTAAACTTAGTTGTAGCTTTCATATAATATATGTGTTTAGATCTGATGGATCTAACCATGATCGAATTTTTACCATTCAACTTTTCTACTAAAACAATTCAGTTAATACTTACGCTTGCATCAACTTCGTTTACTTTGACAATCGCTTTTCTTTTATGAACAACTAGCGGATACCCGGCGTATGCTACAGCGCTGTTTAGGAAAGACGGAAATTGTGTTTCTTTATTAACTCTTTTATTTTAATGCTAGCGCATAAACAATATTTTGAGTTTTTTGGCGGGGGTGTAGACATAAAGATTTTTCGACGTTCCAACTCTGGAGCAAACAACATATAATTGGCCGTGCGAAAAATAGGAAGTTCAAACCAGCAACACTTACCATCTTGTTCCGTTGCACAATTTCGGTGGGTCTAACAATAAGTTGCGAATGAGCATCAAACGTGAACCAACTTTTAAAGTTAAGATATGTGGTGGCATTCCAGATGGTTCCAAAGAGTTAAGAAACTCTATTAGAAAGTTGACAGCTTATTCCTCATCTATAACTGTGTCAATTGATTTGTACGTGACAAATTCACCGGGTAGCTTGAATTAAATTTGATGATTTATTTTGTTGACGTCATCATTCTTCGGAGCCAAAATTACTCGTTTTTACTGTCTATGAAATTTTTAATATTTTCTAATTCGATTATTTGACATGGTCGACGCGATAACCACAAATGATAAAACTTTCTGATGACAGTGACAGATCAATGTTTTTGTGTTGACAGTCTGTATTCGGAAAAATTATTGTATGGGAAAAGTCTAAAATCCACTTCATGAATGGACCGAATGCATTTTTAGTAGTCTAAAGTCATCCTCGCGTTATTGCCTTTCTAATGAAACCGGTTTGGGGCACATCGGTTGGATAGTTTCGAAGTCTATAACGGACATAGAAACAATTTTTGTATTATTATATATATATATATATATATATATATATATATATATATAGATTACTTGATTCAGATTTATCAATATTACTTATTCTCTTCACCAAATCAAAATGTAAACATGCTTGACCCTTAAAATGAACCTGATTTGCTGTTTCAACAACAACAAAGTCATACATGCATTTTTCATTTTATGACATAAGTTGACAATTCCGATAGGTTTTGTCAACTTTACCGTAAAAGCTTTTAACATACTCGTATAATCAGCAAACCTTACTCTAAATTGCTAATTCAATGATTTAAAGATATTTAATGGAATTACATTTACACCAGCCCAGTATTTGGTTTTGTTTTAAATAATTGTTTGCCACATGTTATTAATTTATTTACTAACGGGGGCTGCAATCTTATAGTTTCAGCTACTCGATTAAGTCCGTGCGCTAAGCAAGTGCAATGAATTAAATTCGGATAAAAAATCTTCATATTAGATGCAGCTTTTACCAAATATGCCGTTGCATCTGACAGCACGAGTAAAATTTTATTACTTGGTGCCGGTTCCGGTAAGAAAAATGTGTTAATTCGTCGTGAATAAATCTTCTTATTGTATTATTATTTCTTTTACTTAATTCTTTCGTACTTATTAGAAAACTTTTTGACGAATTTTCATCATTTAATACTCCGAGTATTAAATTGTCACGTATCGTCCACATACATCTGCTGTTTCGTCTACATATAATTATGTCCCGTAAAATTCCATACAGTCTATGTCTATGTTATGTCTGCGTCTCCACAAGATAGCTAAGGAATTCGAAGGGTGATAAACAAACCAACCGTTCCCACGGGAAATAGAGGTGACCTGCTAAATGTAACGACAAATCGAAGACATTCGGCGTCGTACCTTTAGGCTGTAAGCTTGTGTACTAGCTATAAGTTACAATTAAGATATTATTTGTAAATTTCTTGAATAAATAATATTTTTAAAAAGTAACTTCTGGTTTCGTCGAATGGAAGAAAGATTGACTGAATTGGAAATTTTTTATGACCTCGACAGTGGGCTAGTGACCAATGAAGTTTTAAGCCTTGAGACACTAATCGGCGATCACAATGCACCATCAGAAGTGGAAAATGAAGGGGATGAAGAGTCATCAGAAATAATTACGCCAAAAATAAACGGCGTTTTGGGGGCCTTGAAAACAATCAGAGCTTTTTTTGTACGGAGGTAGAAGAGGAAACCTTAAAAATATCAATAAACCAGAAAATGAAGTTTTTTAAAAACACAAATTAATGATTTTAAAAAATTAAATTTGTAGAAATATATACATAGTTTGTTTTATTATTATTATTATTATTATTATTATTATTATTATTATTATTATTATTATTATTTATTTCTTTCCTTAATAAGTTTTATATAAAATGGGTTTTGTTAACTTTTACTTTATTTAGAAGAAGTAAAATATATGTAGTAGTACTACATGTAGTAGTATTTATTGAAATTCTACCTTCTGGCCTTGAATTGGAAGTGTGTAAAGACGTTTTAAAATAAATTTTGTTCATTTTTTGCCTTTTTAAGATTTCCCGGTAATGGCGCTTTCCTGGTTATAGCGCTCTTTTTCTAGGGCCCTAGAAGACGGTTATAACGAAGTTTTACTGTGTAATTATTTCTAATATTTTTTATTTCCTGAATAACTTCTTTGTACACTGAACTAATTTTTACGGAGATGGCTTTGATCAGGAATGTGCATTGCGCAAAATGTTTCTAAAAACATTTTGAAATATTTGTTTTTAAATTTATAAATGGGTATATGTATTTGGTTTTATCAAAGCTTTGCACAGATTAAAATTAAATTGTGATTCAGTATAGTAGGAAGTTAGCTATAGTTTGTTGTTTCTTGGTTTGGCTTTTAGTTAGTTTTAGTTTTTCCTGGTGCCATGACATTTGGACATGCTGCATTATGTAGTATTTCTTATCACATTTAATCTATTAAAAGAAATTTAGTAACGCCAATACATTTTATAATTTTATGTGCAAATAAAAATAACGATTTGCGAACGCGCTTGGCAAAATAATTGATTGTGTTCATATTTCAATTCTTTGTAATTCTTAATCCATTCTTCAACGGTGGGTTTTTGTTTCGGCATTGTACTACGAACGCACTTGACAGTGTTACACGACTAACTTTAACACAACTACAGCCGAGTCTCGTTTATTTTGAGGCTCATGTATTTTGAGTTTCATTTATCTTAACTTAGGAGTCTCGCTTATTTATGTTCTACGCTCCCTCCATGTTCCACAATTTCACGGTCACGCTAGAATCTAGAATAGGAGGGGTGAAAGTGACGCATTTCCAGTTGGTATGGCAACGTAGGCGGAAGTGGGGAGCCCTCCCGACTTAGATAAACGAAACTCGTTCGTTTCGGAGGACTAAAGATAAACGAGACTCGACTGTAAATGAATTGAGGAGTCGACGCAAATCAAATCACGGGGAATCTCACGTCAGACGGCACAATACGGAAATTCATTCACGAAACAAATATGCATTGGCGCAGCCAAAATTTCTTTTCGCAATTAAATAAATTTTGGAAAAATGGCGTCAAAAAGTCAGAAAAAAGCTCTAAATAGGCATAAAAAATAATAGTCATGAAAATTCAAAAAAGGCAAAAAAGGCGTAAAAAACTTGGTCTTATTTTCATACTTTTTATCTGATTCGTACAGATTTTTAAATATATTTTTAAGCCTTAAATTTTAATCCGGTCTTTAGCGTTTCACTTCCATATTCCAGATTATCCTTTTTAACAGATTTAACTCTACATGAATTTGCAAGATGATGTAGTGTGTCACACTTTTTGCATCTTGTTTATTAAGCAGGGCATTCACAAGGGCCATGCATAGTTTGGTACCTTGTGTAATGAATTGTTTGTTTGAATTATTGTATTGTATCTGTACATTCCCAGTACAGATTTATTTTTACCTCTATAATTGTTCTTCTTTCCTATTGCATTCGCATACTCTTTGCTTCTTCCGTCTTGTAGAAATTGTCTGGTTTGGGATTTATTTTGTTCAGTTGTGCTGCAATGCTTGATGGTCTTTCCAAAATTAGATTGTCAAATTTTTCAAATGACTCTTTGGTGATTGGATCACGTATGCTTTTTACGATTTTGTTTCTTACCGTCTTATCTTCTGCTGACTAGTCGGTCTTTACCAGGTGTTTACAGTCAGCCAGAAAATGTTCCAAACTTTAATTCTCCTTCTGAACTCTTTTTAAAAAAGTGTGTCTTTCAAAACACTCAATACTTTTACTTGTATTATTGCTTATACGTTGAACCTAACCATACTTCTAATATTACCGTCAAACTTCGGAAAATTATTTTCTTTCTCACTATTAAGTTACTATTCCACTCGCAGATTTGTTTTTAATGACAGCTTTTATTCTATCAGGCATTCTATCAATACATATTACGCACATATTTTCCGATAAATAAATAGTTTTTAGACTACTTGATGTTTAATGAGCTGGTAGGGAGGTTTATTAAATATTCACGCGGACATAGATTTATATTTTATATTTTAGATGTACACATGTACACTGATTGATGTGTTATACATCAGAGTTATCTACTACTTACATATGCAGTGTGTTCACACTGAACATTCCACATACAGCAAACGCTCGATAGCGTGAAGTAATTCAGACCAAGGGTGTTTCACATTATCGAAATATTTGCATTAGCGAAGGTGATTATTAACAAGCAAATTATTAAAAGAAACCTTTAATACGCCAAAATAAAAATACAAAAAATATTCGAACAACCTTTTGTAAACAATAAGGATAACAAATAGTCAAAATGGCGTTTTATAATCGTGTATTAAAGAACGAACCTCAGCCAACAAAGATGTAATTAAGACTACTTTTGCAAAATCAAAACTACATATGTATGTATACGTAACTAAGCATCTGTATTTGCTATAGCAATGAGTTATGCCAGGAATGTCGACAATTAAGTGCAAATATGAATGTATGCTACATTAAGGCCCCACATCACGCTAAAAGCAAAAAATTTGTCATTTTTTTATTCTATTTTCTGAAAGATGGTTATGTTAAGAATGCTCTCACTAAATGTTTTTAAGAAATTCGTAAAATTGACGGAGATATATCGTTTTATGTGAAAGCGTGCCAAGTGCACGACGCGACGGATGTGTGGCTGTCGAATGGGTCTGCTGCCTAGCCATCCTTTGTTGGCTTCTATGAACCTTAATTCTTGGAATATATTTCGATTAAAGTACTGTATTTGCTAGTAGTGAAGAGGTAGGAAATTTACGAATAAGTCAGTTGATTTCCGGCAGTCGTAAACTTCGTATCTATCATTCGATTTGTATCGTGTATTCTGTGTATCGTGATGGATAAAAAATCAAAAAGACATGTCGTCGGAGAACAAACAAAAAGGGGTGATAGGAAACGGAAGAATGCAGGTCCACCTAATAAATATGAAGTGGAGAGAGAAGAGCCGAGAGCTAGCAGCTCTGCGAGAAAGTTGAGCAGCGGAAACCTAGATTCCATTACAGTAAATCCAAGCGTCGGGTACAGATTCATAAATTTCATTGCTGTTTTTACAGCAATAAGTGAGCACGTTAAATGTAAATTGTGCGGAAGTAATGTTGGTGAATCTAGTCGAAGAGGACTTGGATTTAAAATTGTTGTAAACTGCCTGTACACCAAAAGAAATCACATCATGGTCGTTAATCCAAAATGCATACGAAGTTAATAGGCGATTTATTTTTGCGATGCGATTGCTTGGAGTGTCATAGACTGGAGCAGAAAAAATTTGTGCTTTCATGGATTTGCCGGGCCCTATCTTTCAATCTTTCTACGATATCATTGTGGGACAGATTCGAGATGCTACAGAATGTATAAAGACAATGTCATTAAAACTTGCTGGTGAAGAAGAAAACAAATTAACTGCCGAAAAGTGTGAAAAAGTAAATGGATTGACAGTTTCTGGTGATGGCACTTGGCGTAAACGCGGTTTTAGTTCGTTACATGGGGTCACCACACTCATTGGTTATTACTCTAAGAAAGTAATTGATATTTGTGTGAAATCTGCATACTGTAAGGCATGTGCTCTGCGGAAAAACAAAACTGATTCAGAGGAATATCAAAATTGGCTAGAAAACCACGCTGAATCCTGTGAAGCAAATCACGTCGGTTGTGCAGGCAAAATGGAAGCTGATGCTATGCTTGAAATATTTCAAAGAGCGGAGGAATTACACGGAACGAAGTACGTAAATTATATCGGGGATGGCGATTCGAAGACTTACAACAAAATCGTACAAGCTCTTCCGTACGATGTGAAAAAAGATTGTGTCAACCATGTTCAAAAATGGATGGGAGCAAGATTGGGAAATTGTAAAAAGAGAATAAGGGCCTCAGTGGAAGAGGAAAACTGACTGAAAAGCTCATTAAAGAATTAACTGCATTCTACGGTCTTGCAATTCGTCGGAATAGTGATTCGTTGGAAGATATGAAAAAAGCTGTCTGGGCCACATTCTATCACAAATGTTCCACAGATGCAATTCCCCAACATCAGTATTGCCCGGAAGGAGAACACTCGTGGTGTTTGTGGCAGCAAACAAATGCCAAAGGAATTTTGAGTGAATACACACATAAACTTGCATTGCCTGCAGATGTCATCGAGGCAATAAAACCGATATACGTGGACCTTAGTAAGGACGAGCTTCTTCAACGATGTTTAGGCGCTTTTCACCAGAATAACAACGAGTGTTTGAACTCTATTGGAAATTTGCGCCAAAGACATTGTGGAGCGGTGGACCCACAGTTGAAACTGCCGCTAATATTGTTTCAATACTTTTTAACAATGGCCATATTGGACTTATAAATGTATTGGAGGTATTAAACATAAAAATTGGTGAAACACTCTACCAATATTGTCAAAACATCGACGAGAAACGAATATGCGAAGCTGAGCACGAAGCCGAAAAAAACACGCATAAGGGTCGTCTTCGGGCAAAACATGAAAAAGATGTTGAGTCTTTGGATGCTGACGAGCTGTTGTATGGTCCAGGAATAGCTGATTAATGGTGAGAAACAAAAAAAAGAGACAAATAAAAATTTTTGTTTGTATGTTCAATTATCCTTCAGCAAAACTTTGAACGCGTTTCTCTCGAAACTACGTTTTTCAATCTGGTTGACAACATATTGAAAACGATACATCCGATTTACATGCACCAAGCCTTAAACTGTTCGAAAGTCCACTCTCTATGGCACCACGTAGTGATTTTCTTATAGAGGACTCGCTTCCCTTTTTTTCCTTTTATGAACGATGAAAATTTTCCATGAAAATCGGAAATAAAATTCGCTGCTCCGCCATTTTTTCTATTTTTAGATATCGAAATTTCCCTACGTGATGCTGTAAATCTATATGTCTAGTTACTAAATATATTTTTATTTTAGTTTTCATATGTACCGTATGGCTTAATCCCTGTCAACCGCCAAGCAGCAATTTCGTGGGAGTGTCCTTTTAGAAGCGCCGTACACCGCGAACCATATTTCAGATTCGAGTAAAAAAAATTGTACACGGTGTTCCATATGTATATATTCACTATGAGTATTAATAAAAAGAAATGCATTCATCGTTTGCTTGAAAATACTTATGAAAAATATACCCTCGCACCGCGCACGAACCGTGGTGTGGTGCCTTAATCGGGGACTCCCTACATAATTGGGTAACTCGGGGATTGATCAAATTGGGTTTTCATGGGTAACTTTTAACGACGTCGCATGAGCATACATACACACTCGATCTGTTCCGATTAAATTCGATCTAGGTTGATCACCCCCTTCGCAGATCTGTGTACGTTATTGAGTTATCAAACTTACAATGCTCTTACGTTATCGAGCGTTCCGTATAATCCTATACTACGAATTTTATGTTCACATTAGCGCAATGTTTTCAATATCGGGTATTTACGTTATCGAGCGTTTGCTGTATTTTCTATTGGGTTAAAGACGGGACTTTACGAACCAAGCAAGAATCGATAAATTGCTTTCCCTAAACACACTTTTGACCGATTTAGCAGTATGGCAAGACGCAACAACTTGCATAAAGGACAACTGTCTCCATTAAGATAATATATGGTACAAAGATATGTTGGTTTGCAACAAAGCATATATCCTAATTCTTTTAATAATTTGGAATACCCTTACGCTTTTCCATAGTATTTCGAAGTTAACATTACGAAGGAAACGTAATCGATGTTTAATTACAAATGCACTTGTACACCACACAGGAGTACAAATTTTAAGAGAAAAATTTCAACGCACTTGTCAATAGCCTTTGTACATACAACTAACGAACCACAGATAAAGTTTGTATTGAGGCTTGTAAGTTTTACGGTAGTCCCTTAAAGGGTTATTGTGAAGGTTATAAAGATGCATTCTGCTTTACAAAACAAAATACAATAAAACAAAATTCCCAAAGCTCACTTTGAAGAAACGGTTTTTGGGATACTTATTTGTAAAATACATAATGACGACAATTCGATTGCCAGGTACTGTAGTTCCCACTGCCTATCCTATTTATTGACTTTTTTATTTTACTCGATGTGCATGACAAAATAATTTCCCCGAAACTATATAATTTCTTTCCGACTTTCCTGTGATAGGAACATTTTCTTTCATAGAAATTTGTTGTATTTAATATTAATACCCCTTTATTTTAATTCGATGCATAAGTTGTAAACAGTTTTTCACAACGTATGCTTCAAATTTATGCAGAAGATTCTATGTGCTAAAAGAAAGTCGATAACTGTAAAAGAAAAAAATATTTTAGATGTTCCCATAAGTAAAAATCGATCGTATTGAAGTGAAACGAGTGCGGAGGGCATGTAAACGGCTTATTCTAATTGTTGAAGGGTCCACAAAAAACAAAAAATTACATTTATCTAGCTGAATGAAATGTATGGATTTAGTAGAAAAAGAATTTCATAAATGAATTTAGATAAATACTTTTTCATTTCAGTAGGCGAGGGTAACAAAACCTAATTCAAAATTGAAAATCCACTTGACTGCCGTATTTACCGCATTTTACGGTGTGTACATTTCTCTATCTACACATTCGCGACGGATTTATGGTTGTTCAATGAACTGGAGCCTAAGAGTGCAGCGTCCCTATCGTATAACATCTACTTGAGCGTAATAAAGATATGTCCGAATGTTGCTACTGTTTATATTTCAACGTCTAGACTATGAACATAAGTAAAACCAGTGGTATTTCAACAATTTCAACGATTTCCTTCCGAGACTTCAAAAATTCATTTCGGCTGTTCGGTGATCGTAGGAACATTTTTCTCTCATTTTTTTTACATTGTTTCTTCAGTTTTAATTTGATGCCTAAGTTATGAGAAAGGCTGTATATAACAGGTTTCTCTTTTTTGTGTTAAGGGGCGCTGTCAGTGGATGTAGCTAAAACGCAATATTTTCTTCACTTATAGCAATTTATAGCAACGTGCAATAGTTGCGCAAGCAAAAACTGCTTGTAGGCGCCTAGCCTACAACACTGCCGCTTATAATTAGTTACGTACCCATAAATTCCTTGAAAACTTAATGAAACATTAAGAGGATAACAATTTTAATTAAATATATATATATATATATATATATATATATATATATATAGTTATAAATAATATCTTATATGATAGAGATCTACCACTAATAGGTCAATAAAACAATGCTGGTTTGAACGATAGTTATATTTTCAGAACGTTTACAAACGTTTTCGGAACACCTTCGTCAGTGAAAATATAACTAGATAAATATATAAACAAACTTTTGTTTTTTATTTGGGACTATCAACAAAATAACTAGTGACTAGGATTTCTTGATATAGAGGATGTGTAACCAACTTTTATATATATATAAATTATAAAAACTAAATTAATGTGTAAACATACATGCAAATTAAGTAAAACCTTATATCAAAAAATCTTTGTCGAAACCTTAACAATTCTGTTCAAGGACTAGGGAAAACCAAATTCAAAAACCTAGCCAAAGGTTTCCTTCTTAAGAAATGCAAATGTCATTTTAACAAATTGCTATATACATTACTTAAATTTTGAATATCGGTCCTGAAATTAATAGTTTTAGTGTCTTTCTGTATATTTATCATTTCATATATTAGTCTTTTTTATAATTATTCTCTATTTTTAATATAATTGTGTTTTCAAAATCAAAGTAATGCCCAAGATCTTTGTAATGTTTTGTTACAGCGGTCATTGCACCAAAATCATTATTTAAAGAATACTTATGGCTATACAACCTTTTCTTTAAATATTGTTTCGTCTGACCGATGTAACAACCATCACAGTCTTTACAGTTTATTTTATAAACTACATTACTCTGATTTTGTTTAATTATTTTGGATTTAGTATTAGTAAAAAGAGATCTGTTACTATAATTTGGAATGAAAGTAATGTTTATGTTGTTTTTATTAAATTCTTTTTTATTTTTCGCTTAAACCTTTTTTATAAGGAATAGCGCTATTCCTTATAAAAAAGGTTTAAGCGAAAAAAATAAAAAAAAAAATAAAAAAATAATAAAAATAAAAAAATAAAAAATAAAAAAAAAAATAAAAAAAATAAAAAAATAAAATAAAAAAAATAAAAAATGAATTTAATAAAAACAACATAAACATTACTTTCATTCCAAATTATAGTAACAGATCTCTTTTTACTAATACTAAATCCAAAATAATTAAACAAAATCAGAGTAATGTAGTTTATAAAATAAACTGTAAAGACTGTGATGGTTGTTACATCGGTCAGACGAAACAATATTTAAAGAAAAGGTTGTATAGCCATAAGTATTCTTTAAATAATGATTTTGGTGCAATGACCGCTGTAACAAAACATTACAAAGATCTTGGGCATTACTTTGATTTTGAAAACACAATTATATTAAAAATAGAGAATAATTATAAAAAAGACTAATATATGAAATGATAAATATACAGAAAGACACTAAAACTATTAATTTCAGGACCGATATTCAAAATTTAAGTAATGTATATAGCAATTTGTTAAAATGACATTTGCATTTCTTAAGAAGGAAACCTTTGGCTAGGTTTTTGAATTTGGTTTTCCCTAGTCCTTGAACAGAATTGTTAAGGTTTCGACAAAGATTTTTTGATATAAGGTTTTACTTAATTTGCATGTATGTTTACACATTAATTTAGTTTTTATAATTTATATATATATAAAAGTTGGTTACACATCCTCTATATCAAGAAATCCTAGTCACTAGTTATTTTGTTGATAGTCCCAAATAAAAAACAAAAGTTTGTTTATATATTTATCTAGTTATATTTTCACTGACGAAGGTGTTCCGAAAACGTTTGTAAACGTTCTGAAAATATAACTATCGTTCAAACCAGCATTGTTTTATTGACCTATTAGTGGTAGATCTCTATCATATAAGATAAGTATAAAAAGGTCACGAAATATATATATATATATACATTTAGTTATAAATAATTATATATATAGTACCTGGTGGACCGAGCCTTGCTCGGGGTTCCCAAAATTTTTTGAATAATTTTCAACCAAATATCGCTCTTTATTTTAGTTTTGATATTTAATTAATATTGTATATTTCAAGTATATATAGTAGCACATGTATATTAAAAGTTTATAAAAGTAGTATTAAAATTAATATTTACAGTTATATTTAAATACTTAAAAATAAATAAATTCAAGCTCAAAATCTTAATTAAGAAATACACATTTTAAGTAAACATTTACATACCTTTTTTTGCAACGCCAACTAATTGTGTATAAGTTTTTTTATTTTGATTAAAAACTCAGCTCCGATTACTTTTGTAACTGTAAACAAATTATGTGAATTTACATGTTGTTGTTAGTTTTCGTAGATATTTTTCTTTTATTAACGTACTACTTTCAGCGCCATCTATGGTTTAGTAGTAAAGTTTTAATTACTTATAATTTCGCTTGGTTGCATGATGTTAAAAAAAATTGCTAACCCACGTTTGGCCCAAAATTGGTGAAAACCTGGACTAAATGGGTTGAATCGAGACCGGTACCATGCTAAATCGGTTTTCGTCCCCAAAAACTTGCAGATACTAAATTGTAACAAAATCTTGAGAGTAATTTTTGATAACACATTTTATGTACCGCAGAAATAGGTAAAAGCGGGACAAAAAAATTTCCTGGGACCGGGACCATGCTAGATCCATTTTGTGTTCTCGAAAATCCCCAGATAGTAAATAACATAAAAATTGCTAGTCATTTTCGATAACCAATTTCATATACTGCAATACCAGAAATGTGTTAAACCGGGTCAAAATGGTTTTTCCCGGGACCGGGATCATGCTAAATCGATTTCTTGTCCCCGGAAACCCCGGGTACTAAATTTTATCAGAATCGTTAGAGCCGTTTTCGAGAACCCAATTCTATATATGTATACATACATATATATATATATATATATATATATATATATATATACATATATATATATATATATAAGAATTGCTCGTTTAAATATATTAGATATTAAATATATATATATATAGTTATACATAATTATTAAATATATATATATATATATATGTATACATATTTATATCGTGACCTATTTATACTTATCTCTAGCACTTTTAAGTCAATCAAACGAAAAATTGGAAATCCAGAACTATGTTTTCAAAACGTTTTTAAATAACATTTTCGTATAACCTTCGTCAGTGACGAAGGAACAGGAAATATAGCTATAGATTGCCATTTTGTTGTTTGACCTAAAAGTGGTAGAAAATTTGCAAACAATGAATAGCGTATTTATTCACAGTTACTAAAACATTTCTATATATGTTTCGTTTCCATTTGTGTCATCTTTGCTGTGTATTGGAATAGTATACAATCTCAGTATTCTCTTAATTAATTAAGTCAGTTGGTACGCTCTATTCATGTGATGTCTCACCGCCATTTTTGTTCATGCGGGATTGTGCTTCTGAACAAACCTTTTCGCCGTTAGAAATAACACAGATCAAAACTTTATAATTAAAAAAACATTATTATTATTTAACGTTGGATAAGTACTGTATGACACCAAGTATATACAGATAGAACCTTAAGTTAACATTCAAATAGCTAAGAAAAAGTGTAAAATGTATGTGTTACAGTAGATACATTTAAACTAATCTCAAAGAATAGTAACTTTGAGATTAGTTTAAATGTATCTAAAGTAAAGTATTCTTCAGAAGTGCCCTTGTCTAAAGGGGGACGACCAAAATTGCTATCCGTTCGTGAAAGTCTACAGTTAGTGAGATACACAGCGACATGGGAGGCTTCCACTGCCTCTAGCCAGCAAATCTTTTAAATAAGGACACACGAAAAAGAATTAGCAAATGAACAGAAATGAGAACAGTAAAAGGACGTAATTACCGATCACTAGAAAAGAAAGGTAAACTTTTGCTGTCTGATAAAAATAGGAAAGCTTGTTTATTATTGCCAAAAAAAATATGAAAGCTGGTCGATTGAGCAATGGCGACTAATTATATGGTCCGATGAAACGAAAATAAATAGATATACTTTCGATGGTCGTACTTGGTGTTGGAGAAAAGGACATCGTGTGGCACGATTAGTTTACATAAAATTGACGGTATAACGAATCAATACACATACAAATCTATTTTGGAAGATCATTTACTTGAAACAGTACAAAACATGCGTATACCAGAAAATGAAGTGATCTTTCAGCAAGATCGAGACCCAAAGCACACGACTAAATCTGTACAAAATTGGTTAACATCTCAACAGTTTCACGTACTGGATTGGCCTGCACAGATCCCCGTTCTCCATTCGATTGAGAACCTGTGGGTTCATTTAAAAAGACGTCTACATGTGAAATACCATTCACCACCGTCAAATGTTCAGGATTTAAGGGGTCGTATACAGGACGAATAGTACAATGTTACTCCAACCTATTACAATGCTTTAGTAGAATCTATGCCTCGAAGAATAAAAGAAGTGCTAGCGGTTAAAGATCTCTCAACACATTATTAACTTTTTCTGTGTGGGTGATATCTGTACAGGTACAAAACTGAGTACGACACAAAGAGCTATATATAAACTTATGTTAGGATATATTTTTACTTCTAAACTATTTTAGAATATGTTAATTTATTTTCCTGAAAATATAGCAATTTACACAAAACAGTCAACAACTTTTCTGTAACTTAAATATAATATGTAATATTACTATGTGTGTTCAGTTTTGCAGTGTATGTATAATCCAAAGTGTCATCCTATAGTGTTGAAAGGAGACGTATCTGCAAACATGAGAAAACATTCTTACAACGTAGTGGTTTGTAATTGCAATTGCATGTGCTAACATTATTGTGAATATAAATTATATATTTCTTGTAGAAGTTACATGATGCCATTCAGTCGTAAGAATGTTTTTGATACTTAAGCCCAACGCCCATTAGAGCAATCCGCAGCGCAGCGCAGAGCAGCGACCAGAATCAAATAGATATATTCAAATGGGCTAACGCGCACATGAGAGCAGACCGGCAGCGACTTCTCGGCAGGGAATTCTGGTGGCGGCGCTGCGCTGCTCTGCTCGTCGTCGCGCTCAAGTGCGCGTTAGGTAGCGAGAGCGAGCGACGATTTTTCGTTTTTTTTTTTTTTATAATCGTCTCGATCAGTTCACATACGAATATTCTGAGCCGCGCTATCAAGGAATTAATCCGTCGCAAAATCGCACAGAAAGTACATTTATGGTTACTGCGGAGAACCATGATACAACGATGCACAGTCTTTAATAACCTACATATATTTTTTTCATTTTTGTGATATCGGGTGCCACATGATTCAATTGAATTAGTGTATCATATTTTTATGCATGTTTTGTTTCGTGAAAATAGTTAACAACCTTTATAAAATTGAACTACCAAATTGCAGCGGTTATTATAATTATGGACTTCAGGTTTAAGACTGACGTCAAGTGTTCCCTACCGGTCGCTACAGTGCGCGTTACCTTGGTCGCTGCGCTTCTCTGCGCGTCGCTCTAATGCGCTCAGACCTTTACAGATACCATTCCTCTCAATATTATAGGATATAATTACATATTTTTCATTGTGCTGCAGGACTTCAATAAAGCGATTAAAAAAGAAAGGTAACTTACTATTCAGTTAGTGCAGTCACACCTGCACACAGAGCTAGTTGATAGTAGATCTGGAATAAATAATAATGATTAGCAAGTAGGTTACTATCGTTTAAATAACTAGAATCATGTGAGCATCAATGAAAGATGAAATTCGCTTTGTTATCTAAGCTATAATTGCTAAATAATCGCTTGAAAATAATCTGTCTTAAACTTAATAAATAATATAAAAAAATAGATACCTTAATATTACCTATATATGTATATACATATGCATGTATGGTAGTTTTTATGTTTCTATTACTTTATCCAGTACACAGTACTTTTACAGTAACAAGTAGAACATACCGATAGATTAGATGTTAGATTACTTGAGGTGGCACTGATGCCTGTTCCACTGCCACCTTTCCAGATCTATTGTGGTCCTCATGCCTCCTTAGAGTACGTTCTCTAGCTTTATTCCTTTAATTAGACTTGACAGCTTTGAGGGCGGTTCTTCCGCATATACATATATTTTTAAAAGCGGACTTGAAGCCCTTGCTCCGTAATGCTGTTATATGCCTCCATAATAGAGTCCTGGTCTGCCTTAAGCTTTGCCGGCTCCATCTGGGTGGCTGGATAGTCGTTGCATACTACCACGATCCTCTCCAAAGCAGTCTCCTTGAAGGTTAAACCTTGTGGCCCCTTGCTTTTCGGAAGACCTGCGAGAGTACTGCCCTCCGACCTCGTTTCTGGACTTCCGTCCTTTCTTTACGTTACGCCGGCTGTTGAGGCCTAACTTCCTTATCTAGACTAATCTGGCCCTTTGTGCATGCCTAGTGAAGTTGGCCTTGAGTATGGCTCTTTTAACCTGTATGAAATCTTGGCCCTGTTTCACAAGCTTTTGCACTTTAGCCTTGGAAATTCTAGATAGCGTAGCTATACGAAGAGTAGCTAGGGATTTTTATGCCTCCTTAGTGTACGTTCTCCAGCTTTATTCCTTTAATTAGACTTAACAGCTTTGAGAGCGGTACTTCCGCATATACGTGTATTTTTAACCTTCCTATACTCACGCATACTGTCCGTGAGACCGATTTATATAGTATAGTATACGTCTGTCATTTTGACGTGAGTATAGGAAGGTTAAAGCGGACTTGAAGTCCTTGCTCCGTAATGCTGTTATATGCCTCCATAATAGAGTCCTGGCCTGCCTTAAGCTTTGCTGGCTCCATCTGGGTGGCTGGATAGTCGTTGCATACTACCGCGATCCTCTCCAAAGCAGTCTCTTTGAGGGTAAAACCTTCTGACCCCTTGCTTTTCGGAAAACCTGCGGGAGTACTGCCCTCCAACCTCGCCTTTTTGAACTTCCGTCCTTTCTTTACTTCCTCGTTGAGGCCTAACTTCCTTATCTAGACTACCTTGGCCCTTTGTGCATGCCTAGTGAAGTTGGCCTTGATTATGGCCCGTTTAGCCTGTAGAAATCTTGGCCCAGTTTCACAAGCTTTTGCACTTTAGACTTTGAAATTCTAGATAGCGTAGCTATACGAAGAGTAGCCAGGGAAGGATCTGTCCGTCCGATCAGAGCCCTGCTTGATCGGGTAAGGCTAAGTATAAGGGGGTTTCGTCTGGTGCCCCCAGAGGAACGTTAAATACCGCACACCGCTGCGGCCATGTTACTCTCGACACGTTACCTTACACCTTAGTTTGTGCGCTAAATTCCCGAACTCACTTGTTAAACTTGTTAACAGTGAGCCCCTGAGGCAACAACACAACATACCGATAATTAACGGTATGAAGTTTACTATAAATTCCATCCATAAAATTTTTATTTCAACTTCAACCTCAAAACGCAACAGTACGATGAAATCCACCCTAGCAAGTGATTTTATTACGTTAAAAGTAAACTTGAATGCGATTATATATTATGAAATTCCGTGATTTCTAATATCGAAATAAATTTGCCTCTACCTGCAAGCACAAATAAATTCATAAGATTAAAATTTTGACAAAGTGCGGCAGCAGATATTTGGACTTTACTGCCGTAAAACCAGAAATTTAAGAAACAAGTAAGCATGCAGTTACAAGTAATAATAATAATAATAATAATAATAATAATAATAATAATAATAATAATAATAATAATAATAATAATAATACAAAATTTTGATCTTCTCTTGCCATCCGTAGACGTACGTTTCGCGGTTATACCGCTCGTCAGTACGGCTTTGCAAGAGCTGTAATTTCGTATACAAATTTTATGTATATATCGTCTGAACATTGATGTTTGTACATGTGAGAGGGATTAGATATGAATTCTCTCAATGCACGTATTACGCATTTTTTACAATTATTTTTCTACAGAAGTGGACAACTTGCGTTGCCACAGCCTCCTGCAAACATCAATGTACAAACATCAATAATAATAATAATATATTTTGCCCAACAGATTATAATCCAATTACAGGACAAGTACTTCACAACATATGTATATTTAAATCTATTCCAACAATACATAGGTGCTACCACACAGCAATCATCGACAAATACCGAAAGTTAGTAGTACAAATATTTAATATTGAAACCATTGATGAAAAGTGAATATCAATGGATTGATCTGAAAGGTTATCGTAATTCACACACATCCTATAGAGAGGGGATTTAATTAAAATATTAGGGTCCTTGAACAGTTTGAGAAAATAGTCAGACTTCGTTCTTGTATACCTCCGCCGATAATGATTTTTAAGTCTAATGTTTGCAATGTGATCCCGATCAAACCAAACCGGATAGGAAGATCTACAGCTAACTCTAAGAGGAACATATAAATTAATACTACTGTATATAGCCTCATACAAAGCAGCACAAGCTTTGTTAGTATCATTACAACTGTAAGTGGAAGACCAATCCGTATATAAAAAAGTATTATAAAGATTAACAAAGTCGGCCCTCCTAAAATTATAGCTTAAAATATTAGTGTTGGCATGCAAATTGGCACTATGTCTACTAGTGTAACAAAGAGAAAGCTTAAGACTGGGATGATCTAAGTCTTTATTCACTAATGGCAGTTCCTCTCTGTCAACGGTTAAATTGTCACTGTAGTTGGTGAGTACCAAATCAAGTAGTCTTCCCCTATTGTTAACCACATTGTTGACTTGCTTAATATCAGGGAAGCTCAATAAATTTAACACAGCTCGATATTTATTGTCATTAAGCGATTCATCCCTGAAATGAGTGACATTAAAATCGCCCAGGACAATTATACCGGAAGTAGAAGATAGAGTGATCTCCTCAAATAGAACTAAAAACTGTTCAAAGTCTACAGCAGAGACATCTGGTGGAATGTATACAACATACATTACACATTTCACATAGTCAAACTTAATAGAGCATCCAACAACATCAATCAATGGAAAGGCATCAGTAAGACTAGAGACATTAAGTGGGTGGAAAGAAAATTCAGACGTGATTGCTAACATAACGCCACCACCACGACTCCTGTCGACGATGTCAAACTTTCTATCGGCACGCAATACATCATATGCAGTAGGAAATAATTCATTATTGGGAATATCATCGGCAAGCCAACTTTCGGTAATACAAATATCAAAATCACAATCACTAACACTGACAAAAAGTCAAAAGTCTTAGTCCTCAAGCCGCGAACATTCTGATAGTAGATGGACACTTCTCTGTTGGGCCTTATTGGTTTAAAGTAGTAATGGTAGGGATCCCTTGCTTAAATTTTATTTTAAGATTTGTAGCGCCATTTGCGATTTGAGAATCCAGTTCAGCCTTGATTTTCTTATAGTAATCAATTTGCCTGCGAGTTCTGTCGAACGATATGACCACATGTTTGTAAGCTTGTGAGTGGCGGAACTTAGAAGCGTTTTTAATAATGGTGTGAACATCCTTAACTTCATTGAACCTAACCTTTAGAGGGCGTCGGCGTCCACCATCTACAGTCAGTCTGCCAATACGTTGAACCCCGATATGCTGAAGATCAACATCCGCAGTCACGGCGCCTAATACATCCCTCACTACAAGTAATGAAAAGTAAGAAACTATGAAATTCCGCAACTACTTGCACAAACAACAAATACTTCAATAGAAACTAATAAATAAATTTCATTGTACACCGCGTCGTGGTTGCAAAATAAGAGGTATTTAAATAAATTAAAGGTCCATCTTCCCTGATGTAAAACAATACACAAGGTCCAGGACCCGAGCTAAGTGTCTACAATTTTATACGTATACTATGTAGAGATCACGAAATGGACCTGCAAAAAATTCGTAGTAAAAGGCGCAATAGTAATACTAACTCTTATGCCCCGGTTGGATTGCGATCCATCCGTAAACCAGACGCTGGCACTCAAATTTCTCAAGTCATTTTTTGTCCAGTCCACTTGCACGACTAGTTCTAACAAAGCGAAACCCACTATGACCTCAGTGGCAGCGGTTTCCATACTGCTCCAGTGATTCCCAATAGGCTTGCCTCTGAGGAGTAGTAACCAACTTTACTGCCGAGGAGACGTTTGTCTTTTTCTATCAGATTGGAGTTC
The DNA here is from genome assembly GCA_038088585.1 of Chrysina gloriosa. Classification (NCBI taxonomy): domain Eukaryota; kingdom Metazoa; phylum Arthropoda; class Insecta; order Coleoptera; family Scarabaeidae; genus Chrysina; species Chrysina gloriosa. The sequence goes on from CM076092.1 coordinate 30,633,645, forward strand.
TGAAGGGCCTAGTGTACTGAAAAATATAAATAACATCAATAATCGATGATAAAATATCCCTCGCGTGTAGCAAATCGTTTGACCCACGTTTGACTACTGCTTAGAGTTTTGATAAAGTTCAATAAACATTATCTATTCATAAGAATTGGTTGGATATTTGCAGATTGATAGTCAAAACCGTTTAGATAATCATTTGACCATATTGGACCACCTCATGAATTTTTAGTTAAGAGTAACAGAAATTATCTATTTATTTATTTATTTATTGAAAAAGGTTATTCAATGTAGATATTCCAATATTTAAGGTCAAAACCGTACAGAAAATCATATGACCATGTTCCACCATCGCTTGAAATTTCATTTAGGGCATAACAAAAATTATTTCGTGATAGAAATAATCCAATAACTTTTGTATGGTGATGTATTTAAGATGAGAGCGCGTTTCTAAAATCATGTTCTGAACAATTGTAAATGAAATTGCGGAAAATTTTGTGGCTGTAATGGAGTATACGATGATTTTTATTTATTATTTACATAATCACTCAGATCTTTATCAATTCTGTATAAAATACATTATTTTTGGTACAAAAAAATTATTGAAATATGTTTGTTTGAACTCCCGGTAAAACAAGTGTTACGCATGAGTATTTACATTTTGATGTTTTGTGTCCGTTTTTACTTATGGTTAGTCTGACAGTTGGTAAAGATTTTTGACATACACTCCCAGTCACGGAAGTTGGGACAGTTAATATTTTTCAATATAAGTATTTAACTTGCACAAAAATAAAAATAAAACACAAACTCAGTTATATATAACAAAATATTGGTTTATTATGACAAAATGATAGCAAATAATAACATTTATCAAATACAATCATTAAACTTTCTTCTCGTCGAAGAATCCTCCTTTTGCATTCAATACGGCTCGAACCACCCTAGGCATTCTTTCGATAAGTTTTGTAAGTGTGTTGGGTAGTAAACTGTTCCATTGTTCTTGTAAAACTTCCCAAAGGTGTTGTTTCGAAGTTGGAGCCACTTTTCGTACCTGTCTATCCAGCTCATCCCACAAGAGTTCGATCGGGTTAAGATCGGGACTCTGTGGAGGCCATGACATTAATTGTAAGGTATTTTGTGTTTGTTGTGTATTCAAATAATCCCTACATACTAACGCCGTATGTTTAGGATCATTATCTTGCATGAAGGTGAAATTCTCCCCTATCAATCGCTGGCCAGAAGGTACAGCATTATGCTGTAGAATATTTTTGTACTGTTCTTTTCTCATATTACCTTCTATCCGAACGAGATCTCCTACTCCTGCGTACGAAAAACAACCCCACACCATAACTGAGCCACCACCATGTTTTGCAGTGGGTGCTAGACATTCGCGAAGCATTTTTTCTGTCTTTAATCTCCGAACATAAACTCTTCTATTTTGTCCAAACACTTCAAACTTGGATTCGTCGGTCCAAAGCACATTTTTTCCACTCTTCCACCGTCCAATCTCGATGTCGTTGGGCCTACTGTAATCGTTTTAAACGATTGGTTCGCCTTAGTAGCGGTTTCCGCACAGCAATTCGTCCGAATAGGTTTGCCTCTCGAAAGCGACGTTGAATAGTGCTCACTGACACCGCGTTTTGACGATCGCGATTGAATTCTGCTGCTATTTGTGGTGCTGTCAGTCTTGTATTTCGTTTACTAATTAAAACGATTCGCTCATCATCAACGTTGGTCGTAATACGAGACGGACCTGGTCGATCACGGTCATTTAAACTTTCCGTTGTACGGTACAGCTTTATAATATTGGCTACACTTGATTTTGCCAGATGCACCTCTTCGCCAATTTGTCGAACAGAATACCCTTCTTTATCGAGTGTGATCACGGACGATCGGTTTTCCACGTGGCATTTTCACTGTTAATACTTTCAAAATTCGCCCACTTGCACTTCGCGCGTACACGGAGACGTTTAGAAGTAAACTGAATGGCCCAAGGTACTAGAGGGATAGGATAATATCTTGATGACCATAAAATCGTTCTTGGAAATACCCTTGTAAATGTTTATGACACATAAAGCATTGTAATACATTGAATATTTCTTTCGGTAATCATATGAAATCATTATATTGCGATTATTAGGGATTATTGTAATTAAGATTAAGTTCTATTGAAAATTCCATTAGTGCAGCATTCCTAATAATGCTGTATGATCCACTAACCAGTAATAATTACTACGCAGTAGAATTCTCAGTATTCTCAGATTTTGAATTTTTATTGCACAATATCCTAAATTTAACGAGGTGTCCCAACTACCGTGACTGGGAGTGTATGTATGTATAGCACTAACCTATAAATTTCATATTCCAAGTATATGTTTGTGATATAAAATCATTCATATGATAACGTATGTACATTTACAAAAACAGCTCCGTGACAAGTTTTAGCTATCGTAACGTATACACGGTATGCAAAATTTCGAGCCCGTAAACTTACTGGTTCTTCACTTGTGATTGCCAAAAGATTAAAGCTGTAGAAGCTCGTAACATTGTAAAAAACTAGTATTTTATCGTTACACACAGTACTTTTAAAGGTCAAATATACAATTTTCAAAATATTTTTGGAACCAATAAACAAAAATTAAGTTTAACCGTTTAATCTTGAAATAAAGTACCCAACACCTTTAATGCAACTAAATACAACTGAATTGGAACTAATCGTTGTAAATAAATCTATTGACGTCTCTGGACTCACTGGAAACACTCGTAAGGTCTCGGATGTAGGTGGAAGACATTCGAATAATTGGAATCTTTATTAAGATCTGTAAAATACTGCTTGCCTAAATAAATTTTATTATATAGCAAATAGACACCTAATTATATAATTGTTTCAACAAACATATATATTGGTATAAAGGTCAAACTTGGGTACATATATCCTATTCTATCCGAATCACAATTTTCTGTTACATTTAGATTTTATGTCACCAAATCACTTGAAAGTTTATTAGGAGGTCAGGTAATCGTAACTAAAGCTCGATTTACTGGATCGTTAGAGTGATTGTTAGTGGCTACGTACATAAAAATACAATGCATTGGCCGGTCCGATGCGTGGCGCCCTCATTACAGAGAACGATGCTTTTCTTGACGTTCAGTTACTGAAGAAAGTCATTGTACATCTATCGAAAATGCGCTTTTTGCAATATAAATATTAGTGTTGGTACGGAAACGTATACATTAGAAAAGGCATAAAGAATTAGTAAGAATTCTACCAAAAGTAAATCTTATTTCACAATAGAGTCCATTCAAAGTAAAAATTGGTGTGTAGTTTACGCACGTCTGAAGTGAATACCTCGGCTCGCACATCATACCCTTTCTGCCTCTCCTTCTGTTTCAGACGAAGCTAGCACCCGCGTTTCCTTTCTCCCGCTCGCACATCATACTCTGTCTCTCACACGAAGCGAGCGCCAAGCTCCTCCCAAATTTAACGCTTGTACGCTTACGCGCCAGCTGGTCCGGTGTCCCTTCATAAGTATTCACTTCAATAAAAACGAGAAAACGTAATAATAGAATCTCACAAAAGTGAACGTACACTAATAAAATACAAATATAAATCTGTAATTTCCCTATTTATAACTGGTGAATATCTTGTGTGTGTCATCCCACATATCAGACAACTTTTTACAAGAATTTATAAATGGTTGCGAACACGCTGTTGACGCGAAAAGAAACGCCTAAAGAAATTCGTCAGTTAGTGGTGAAACTCTACAAAGAAAAGAAATCTTTGAGATAAATTGATTATGTTATTCGCAAGGCACATTTTACAGTGCAAAGCATTATAAATATAATTTAATAGCACGGGAAATATTCAAAATATACCTCGAAAAGGGCGTCCAAAGATATTAACACGCCGCGACGAAAGAAATGTTTTGCAGATAATTCATGAACATCCGAGAACAAGTGCTCCAAACAAAGCCGCACAAAGTTACATGAAAACATGTTAGTGCAGAGTGTATAAGAAGAATATTAATAGAACGTGGCTATAATGGCCGAGTTCCTCGCATGAAACCCCTAGAAACTGAACTGAAAAACTGAAAAGAGTACAGTTTACCGGACACCAAAATAAAGACACGGAATTTTGGCAACGGTGTATATTTACACATGAAAGTAAATTCACCATTTTTACATCAAGTAGGAGAGGGAAGGTCTGGCAGAAACCATGAAAAGTCTTTGATATTCATAATATTGTGCCTACTGTGTAACATGGAAGAGGAGTCGTTATGGTTTGCGGATCCATATCAGCAAATGGAGTGGGGAGTTTGCTGTTTATTGAAGGTATTATGGATAAGAAATCAGATTGAAACATTTTGAAAGGTCATATAAAACTGATGTTGAAAAACTGCAATTAGGGAAATGATGGATATTCCAACAAGGCCAAGATCCTAAGCATACGGCATTCATCGCGCGTGAATAGCTTGTATAATGTTCTCCAACAGCTTCATTCCTCGCCCCACTCGCCAGATTTGAATCCCATGTATGGGACTAAGTAAAAAGATCATTACAAAATCATGCTGTAACAAGTCGAGAATCCTTAAAACGACAATTAATAGAAGAATGGAATCAAATTCCAGCAAACTTTACAGATAAGTCATCAGATCATTTCATCACTTAATGTCGTTATATTATCCGTTTAATTCATAACGCGAGTGTGTCCTTTTCTTCCGAGCTTCGATCCCTTCAACAGGTTACCAGTCCAGAACTGAAGAAAGTTGCCGGTCTGTTGTATTTATACGAACACGAGTGCAACCAATTTCGTACGTATTGACGCCTTAAACAAAGAGAACTATGATACATGGATGATACAAATGGAAGCATTGTTGGTCGAGGAGTAATAACAAGGCGAAATCTGATATCATCCTGTCCACGAGTCCCTTGGAACTGAAACAAATAAAGGGCTGTACTACTTCCAGAGCGGTGTGGCTTAAACTGGGATTTGTTTATCAATCAAAGGGGCCTGCACGTAATGCAACGTTGTTAAAACAACTAACGCTGCATCGACTGGAAGAAGACGGCGATGTAAGGTCACACGTTAACAAATTCTTCGATGTAGTCGATAAGTTCGGTGAAATGGATGTAGAGATAAATTCTGATTTGCTTGCGATCATGTCCGATTTATTGCTCAACCTCGAGGTTCCCCGAATAAAAATAATCGAAGAAAGCGATGCCCGGAAGAGCAACACAGACTTGCATCTCAAAATGCGATGGTAGCAGCCAAGAATTTTAACAAATGGCACAATATGAATAGATCGAACAAGAAAAATGAATTGAATACCAATGTGAATTCGAAAATTAATACTTCAGGATAAAGTCGCAGAGTGTCGGAGTAAGAACTTCTACAGTGCCGAAACAACGGAAAACGTTCGTTTGTGCCCATCGGAAGTGTTTCACGTGAACTCTGTTAATGATAAACTAAGCTGGTGCCTGGATAGCAGGGCTACGTCACATTTGTGGAACAGCCAGGACAAATTCTGTGAAATTTGCGGCACAGGACCTGAAAGGCTAAATCTAGCGAATGATATATCCATGAACACTGTTGCGAAAGGAATTGTTCAGATTGTTGCTGATGTCTTCTGAGACTGTAAGAATATTAGCCTTACAAGGAAAGGTTCCCAATCGTGCACACGCTGATTTCAATGAAACTTGGTAATTAGGTAGAGCTGGTGGGACTATGTCAATAAGTTGGTTTCTGTTTCTGCGATTAAAGCCTTCGAAGGGGTGAAAAGCGGTCCTGAAAATTGGCCTGATTTTCGTTTTTGCCAATTACTCTGGAATTCTGCATGAATGTGCATATAGCTCTTCAAGAGGGCTATTGACACGTGTCTGAATTAGTAACCCTTATTCTTAAAATATCATCCTTCCCACTCCCCGATTTCGATGAAACTTGGTAATTATGTACGACTGGTTGAACTATGTAAAGGGTCAGTTCCTGTTTCTACTAGTAACGCCTGTAAAGGGGTGAAAACTGCCTCAAGGGATGGCACCATCTTTTATCAATTACTCTGCAATTGCTGCAAGAAGAAAATATTCAAACATATCTAATCAATATCTAATCTTTCTTGCGGGAATGTGGTGTACTTCCTACTATATAATTCTGTCCTCAATAATCCCATACCATACATTCACCGACCACGGTTTTTGGTGTGCAACTTGCCTCAGCCAACATGGATTTGCAGTTGACCCAAAATGCGTGTGACGCAAATTAATATTTCCATGATTCATGAATGTTGCCTCATCAGTAAATAAAATCAAATTAATAAATGAGTTATTTTCCCTGAATCTGGAGTTGAGCCTTTGGGTTCCTTATACCATATCTGTGTAATTTACATTAGTTGAAAATTTACTGTTGTGAAAACACATAAAATCGAGTTGTGATTTTTGCGTTCTCTTCTTAGTGTTATTCGTGTTATAATGCCGAAAACAAAAGAGTTGTCTGTAGAAGTGCATGCTTTAATTGTTGGCTATAAATTGCACGCGAATTGAATATTAGTAGGCAAACAGTGGACTACAATGTCAACAAATTTGCCAGTAGCGTAGTAGCGTAGTAGTAGTAGTTTAATATACAAAAAGAGGAGTGGACGACGAAGAATAACGATGCCAGCAGAGGATCGTCGAATCGTAAGAATAAATAAACGAAATCGATGAAATACAGCACCGGAAATAGCAGAGGAAGTTAACACGGGACGAACAAAACCGATTAGTGTAACTACAGTGAAACGGCGCTTACGTAAAGCCGGACTCTACGGAGGAATAGCGGTAAAAAAACCCTTATTACGGAAACAAAACAAGCAGAAACGCTGTCAGTGGGCACTAGCACTAGCACTAGCAGCGGAATAAAGTGCTGTGGAGTGACGAGTTCAAGTTTGAAATGTATGGCTCACGCAGACGTGTTTTTGTTCGGAGGTCGCTGGGAGAAAGAGTGTCGGATCAATGCATTGTGCCGACCGTCAAACACGGAGGAGGTTCGGTGATGATTTGGGGGTGCTTTTCAGGTGCTACTGTTGGAGACCCAGTCAAAATAGATGGCACTCTTAGAAAGGAGGGCTATAAGGCTATTTTAGAAAATAATGTGGTGTCATTGGGGTTGCGCTCAATCGGAGAAAATTTCACATTTCAGCAGGATAATGACTCGAAGCATAAAGCTAGAATATGCCAGGATTATTTACAACAAAAGAAAGAGGAGGACACGCTCACAGTAATGGAATGGGCTCCCCAATCACCCGACTTGAATCCAATCGAATTATTATGTAAATAGTATTAATATGTAAATAGTTAGTATATATCATTAAATCATTTACCCACGATTCAAATGCGATTTTAAAACATGTGGCGAAATACTTATGGCCGGTAGTGTATATAAGTTAATACGTACGTACCTCTCAAAATTACTCGGAAAGCGGCACATCTTTGCAACCTCAGTACAGCTCTTTCCACACAAAACTCATTTTCCCTCATTTTGATGGTGACAAACAGTGGAAAATAACAGATTATTCTTATTTATTGTTTGCCATATCTAGTTCTTGCTTTAATTTATCTATTTCTATATTTTTTGGCAATTTTTTTTCATGATACGCTTTCCTTAATGTAAATAGGTGTTCGTTATTGTCCGTGTTTAATTTCTTTTTTCCTTAGATAAAGAATCCTTAAGGATGTTCAGCCAGTGTAACGAAGCAGCTGCTTGCCATCATCATTTATTATACGTGTATGTTTGATTTTCTCCTATATTACAGATAAATTTCAAATTTACTTTTGCAATTTCATTTCACTTACTATGATGTCTTGTCATCATCCTATAGTGTATATAGTGGTTTAAACTCTTTGCTTGATATCATCGCAAGATTCCCACTGTAGCCTAATTGCGGTGTATAATAACTAATAACTACTTTCTGTTCTGCCATTTCTCTTTTATCACTTTTTTTCCAACGTGTTTCATTTGAGGATTTGTTGTACATAAACTTTAATATCTTTACTTTCAATGTACCTCTGTCATTAGATTTATTTCATTTGATCGATACAGCAAAGATACAAATTAATTTAAAAATCAGGTAGGCTCAATGACCTTTTTCAAATTTATTACTATATCCATTATTCACACTACGAATTTTCTTTTCTTAAATTTTCTTCAGCTCTCTACTTTCCTAATTACTCTGTTTATGTTCTCGTAGCATTGTTTCAAATGCACCTTATTTCTTTTTTTTTATATCCTAGCGCGTTGCATTCTTCCTTAATTATTTCGCTTTTCCTTTATTGTTACATTATCAATTATTTTTTATCGTCAAGTATATATTAATATTTTCCAAAGTAAATCCAAGGTAATTTAGCACATGGTTGCTTAACCGCGTGGTTAATCGTACTTTTTAAAAAGTGCCCCTTAGACTGTAAATAACTTAACTTTAAGAAAACCAGAAGGCCCATTCAATTGCTCCCGCCTTGGTAATTAATGTACCAGGGAACGTTGGTCTAGAAATTGTCGGACAATGATCTAGCGTAGAGGCACGTCATATTATTTTATCAAAATTTCGTCATTTTGTTGTTCGTGATTATTTGAATTTGCAAACATATTAACTAAATCTAGAATTACGCATAACTGGAAAATTCTAAATCAATTCTAAATCAAAGAAATATGACTCGGTGACCTACTATTCCCGCTCATACATTAACTTTCTGAGGATACTGTGTATGCATTTCCTGCATCCAATGAGGATTTTCGGTTGCCTAATACGTGCAATTTTGTCCGTTGACGTTACCATCTAAGTAGAATGTCGTCTCATTTGACAAACCTATTTTCCGAATAAAATTCTTACTTTTATTTCGCATTGCATTTATCTGCCGGCAAAAGTAAGATCTAATACATAGCTCTTGTACAAAGCTGGGTTTATGAGAATGAAATTTTTCTGTTTTTAATATTTTTGATACGGTTTCTTTCTCCAAATTATTTACTCGCCATCGTGCTAAGGGTTGCATGAGGGTTCTCTTTTATCTCCAAAGATATGATCTGCAAGTACACTAGGTCGTTGTAAACCTCTGACTAAACCTGACATTACCAGTCTCATTTTTTGAAAAGTTTAGATAGTGTAGATCTCGTAATAGGCAGCCGTTTATGATGAATTTCTGTAAATAAATTAACTTCTTGTTGAGTTAGAACTCTCCGTCATCAATTCTTTCTTTTTCTCTGTTAATTGCATCTTTAGTTTACTTTTATTTTTAGTATAGTATTAAGTAATCTCTTAAAATTACAAATAACGTCTGACAAATAGGTAGTAGTGGTAACCATCACGTTGAAACCTTTAAATGCAACAAGAAACAAATCCAAAAGTGTGTATGAATATTGAAGATAAAGATTCAGAGAAAAGTATTTCTTTTATTTGTAGTTTTCAATGTATTTTTTGCTCAGAACAAAGATATAACTTACCGTGTTAACAAATGCCATGCAGTGAACGGACATCATTTCATTGAACATTCAATTTACGGGACGACCTTAGATTTTGTAGTCAACAGATGGCGCGGCAATCGAAAAACCGCACTAATTTGTAGGCGTGCCTTTAGTTTTTATATTGTAAAATTTAATTCTCAGTTGTGTTTATATCTTGTTGGCTACGTTGAAAATATTTAAATTAAGTAATTACAATGAATGTGTTCTAGGGTGATTCACTGAAAATGTTTTCTGACCAGTTATCTAAGTAAATAAAAATATGCAGGTGTTCTATTTCAAATCAAAAAGGTAATGTTATGCTTACATTAATCTGGAACAAACGTAATCTTTTATTTTTGTCCGAATGTTATTTGTTCCCTTATGTCAAAAATTAATTTGTCAGTTTGGTATTTTTGGGTGTTAATTCGAATAAAATGGGGAGCAGGCCCAGAACAGTTGACAAAGTACACATTAATACGCGTTAATTTTCCGTGTTTGTTCATTAGTCAGGGCTCAGACTTCGCTGTTATAGCATAGCACCGATTTTATAATATGATCTCCTCCTCGGTTTTTTTTTGTTTTAAATATGTTTGTTCCATCACTCGAAGTTCAACCATCTCACCACTCTTTACTCTACTTTTATTTCTTCCTCTCATATCTGTCGCTGAGCTTAGGTATTTAAGACACATACAATTGTAACAAAGTGTTATATACTTATATATAACATATTTCCCGAATGTTTTCTCACTGTATTTTGTTAATATTTCCATATTCTCTAACATTTTCTCGTCTGTAGTTTTCCATTCCTTGTTTTCACGTTCCAGTTGTTTTCAACCCTGTTAAGATCACTTTTACTTTTTTTTACTATCTTGACATAATCCCAGTCTAACTTTCGTATATTGATGCATCTTCCTGCTCTTCATACATATGTATATACCCTATTCATTCCTCCCCTTACTTATCTTCCGTATTTTATCCTCCTGCATATTGTTGGGTGGTGGTCTCGTCAATCATCTCACGGATCGTAAGAATATTTGTCTCACTGGTGCTCGTCCGCGGTTGGCGTGCATGGGTCTCATTTTGTACTGACTCTCGGCTATCGAAATTGTTTTGTGCCAGTCGTAGATTTTGTCCTTGAAAGCGTTTTTTCAGGGAACTGTGCAGTTATTCGTCGCAAAATTTCCGCAGATTTCACGCCTTCGCGCGACAAAAAATTAATAATAATGCGTTGCTCATCAGACGTGTGCATCTCTTGCTCAGACATGATGCTGCTAATAGTGATGGGAAAACCCGTTCTTGGCGGCCTTAGCTTGATTTGATATATAGTTTGTTTTTACCCGACGTTATACTTTCCCCTCACTAGTTCTAACATCTTGGTGATTACCCGAGTTATACGATTGTGTATTGATGATGTAACTGTATCCTACGTACATTAAGTTCTTCGTTAGAAGTTCCTATACAGTTTTCTTTTCTTACGCTAGTTTACAAATATCAAGTAATCACAATTCATTCATCCGGAAGTTTCCCAGGCAAAATAATCATCATGGAGAAATATTTAATAGGAAAGAAATCGATGATGTGGAATTTCCTCTTCGACCGCTTACGCTGGAGACCGTCCGAAAGAAACCGTTCTTTGCCCAGCGAGATAACAGTTGCAACCGTTCTGGATCGAGAACGGTTCTAAAATAACAGATAGTTCAATAACGAACCATCACTAGCTGCTAACAGCCAATCTGCTCTGGCCAGCCGCAGCACAGAATAGACAGAAGCGACAAAGTTAGAAAATCTTGTGGTCAATTTTGTATGCGCATGGCCGGCAACCATATTTCAAATGCGATGATAGTGGCTATATTTTGCTAGCTTCATTAATGTTATTGTTCTGGGATAATGTGTGCATCGTTAGATTTAAAACATACAAAAATTGTTATGTTTCATTGATTTAACTTTTTAGAAAATACTATTCTTTTAACATACCCAAAACTCTCATACTTTTCAATTAATACGAACAAACGTGCACTTTTTGTATTTTCCAAGTGGCGTTGGCTAAGTTCTGAGCTATTTCGAGGACATTCAAATCGACCACATGAACATCAAAGCTGCCGACGCACTTTGTCGCTTCTGTCTATTCTGTGGTTCTGTGCTTCTGTCTATTCTGTGGCCGACGCGATTTACTCCCCTCCACTTTACATCCCCACCCAACAACTTACTTCATCTAGAGAGCGTTAAAAAGAAAAGTCTGGTATATATTTGATTCGCTCTCGTATATTCATCGAACTGCAAAGAAAACTCGGTAGTCTTCAAAAATTTAGTTAGAGAACTCTCAACATCCTCGACCATTTCGTGGATCTTCTCTCTGTACATAATTATTGCTTAATGCGATTTTCTTAACCTTCCTATACTCACGTCAAAATGAAAGACGTATACTATACTATATAAATCGGTCTCACAGACCGTATGCGTGAGTATAGGAAGGTTAATATCATATGGCGATTTTTTCAGTAGTAGTACGCAGGAACTCACTCATGTGGCTGGCAGTATCAATTCTTCTCCAATAGTGTACAGTTTTCCGGATTTAGCAATAGCAAGGCAATGTTTTGGGAGGCATGTGACCTATCATCGTCGAAGTTTTCATGTCTATAACAAATTCCAAAACTCTAAATGCTTTTTCACGAAACACGAATTTTCAGAACGGCACACAGCACACCTGCAACAATTTTTATTCTATTCATTCGAATTATTGACCACATCTTTAGAATAACATTTTGAAGTGAAATACGTACGGAATTTTGGATAAGCTAATTTAAACATTTATTAACAAATGATTGACCTTATTTATGTCGAAACTTTAATATTTTACTTCAATCATATAAAAATCAATATTTTTGTAATTCCCTGCGTATTTCACTAGCCATGTACATTACATGTTTTTGTTTATTTCGGATTCAAATTTACACCAGCGACACTGCGTGCGGCGTAGCGCCTCAAATTCAACATGCCTTGCAAAAATGGTACCCCTTCTTCCATCTAAAAGATATTATGAAAAAAGCCCTGTTTTACGCCGTTACAGTGGCGTTATCCCTTAATAAAACTTAAACTATGGATATATTTGATATTTTACACGCTTGTTATGACATACATGACCTGCACAAACTTATAGATACCAGCTTGTGGAATAAGGCGGGTACCGGAGCATACACACACACACACACACACATATATATATATATATATATAGGAATCCGTATGTTTTATATCAGGGATTTCGGTCACAAAGCAATGGAGTATTAAGGCCCCAGCGGACTTACCGGCAACGGACGACTACGGGCCACTACACTACGGACGGCAATTTATTCTTTGCGTGTATATTTATGGAGCTGAGCTCATTTATCGGAAACGGCCCTAGCGACGACTCTCCATTAGTAGACATGCAAACATTAAATTGCCGTCCGTAGTGTACTGGGCCGTAGTCGGTAAGTGCGCGCGAGCCTTTAAAGGATACTCATTTATTATTTAAGTCGACTTCGAATTCGGCTTTCATCATGTTAACGTGATTTTATATTTTACTTTTAATATTTTTAATTTTATTCCTTTAAACTACACTACATATGTTGCAATATCACTTCAATAAATTAATGGTATTTCAAAGGTGTCGATGACGAACTACACACAATTGACATGCGGTTTTTTCAACACACTTTTGAGTTCTTTGTCGCTTGGCGTTTTTTAGCAACTCAGTTTTATGCTCCTGATGAAGGCAATAAACATTACCGAAATATGGAGCAATAGTAAATGAGTATCCTTTAATACTCCATTGCTTTGTGACCGAAATCCCTGATATAAAACATACGGATTCCTAACTATTTATCGGTCGATAAATACCCTCCATTCCTATATATATATATATATATATATATATATATATATATACTAGCATCTCAAAAGCAACTTTGCTGTCTACGAAAAGTTTAAAAGTGCATGCTCCTGAAATAGTCAATTCCAAATAAAATGAGAATAAAAAGAAACTGTCATACATGAACTTTTAAATTTGCCTTGGACCAAAATAAAATGAGAATAAAAAGAAACTGTCATACATGTACTTTTAAATTTGCCTTGGACCAAAAGCGCTATGGATCTCTTCAACGCCAACCGGTGGGCGGTACCAACCCCGTTAAGAGTCACTCCCATAGAAGATCAAAGAAACGTTCATGCTGGATGGTATATAGTAATTAGTTTGCTAGAAGGGATCTACGAAATCAGGAACACAGGCTCCCACACAACACGTCAAACAATTGATTATTTGGAGAAGAAAAACATTAATGTCTCATTGCCCGTATTCACTTGATTTATCGCCTGACGATTTCTTTCTGTTTTCCGACCTTCAAACAAAAATGCTTTCACAGCCATTTTCAGCACATTACAAAGCTGTCAAAGCCTTCAAAAACCATGTTTTTAGATACCTACTAACTTCAAGGTGGAAGAAATGTTTCGAGAACTAGTATGAACGCCTGGAAAAGTGTACAAATCTTAAAGGCACATTTGAAAAGTAACGACAGTTTATTTAAAAAAATTCCTTCATAGTTTTTATAACTTCAAAAGCGTCCTCGTAAGAAACGTTTAGCGATTGGTATCTTATATGTTTTCGTTGGATAACCAATCACCAAACTAAATATATGTATGTTTAGTTATCAGACTCTCCTAAGCTAGATAAGTATTGATAAAATAATAATGGTGTAGTTGTGAGGTTGTGGGTATGTAAAAGCAAGTGTTCTCGAACATACGCAGTTTGTTTTGCGTGAATATTTTCTTCATTGTATAATTTTTTTGTATCATTTGAATGATCATTATCTGATGATAGATAAAAAAATTGTTTTGAATACTATACTGAATAACTAGTACATACATTTTTGTTTTATTACAATGCAGATTCAGCAATGTGCACTGCAAACGCTGTTAAACTTCGACAGTATGCGGCTTTAGATGTGGCTGTGGTTGAGTTAGAGAGAAAATAATGCAAACCTACGTTAAGCCAACCAAAAATGCGATAAAATGAAAGTAAATACTAAATATAGTAATAGACTTATAGTTATTGAGTAATACTATATCGGAAATTTTAAAATTTTGGGGTTTGAATGGAGTACGAGTGCTCAAACCATCCTATTCTCTTCGCTAAGCAGAGATCCACCGCAGAAACTCTGTCTAACATTTGACAACATAGGATGATAGGTCGAATGGAAACCATAAATTTGTCATACAGAAATATCTCGCGATCTACCAGATCAAGAAATATTTCCTATATTAATTTATTGGAGAACACTCTGTTTTAGATATTCTTATACGATAGCAAAATTGTGTGCCTGTAAGCCATCTTGTTTTAAACCAAACTTTATTAATGTTTGTATTTTAGTTGTTCAATGACAGGTGCCATATTATTTTGCAAGAGGTCGCAATAGTTTCGATTGTTTAGGTTACCTCGAATAAAATAGAGTCCACTACTATAACTCAAATATTCAGTTTTCGCGTGTTGGCATTGTATGTTATATTTCTATTTTATTCAGGCCGATCTTATTTGATATTTCATAGAACATATTCTTTTTTGACACTTCAATAAGCAAATTTTTATTGAAAACATTTACGGAAGATTCTAGAAAAGTACCTGGAACTGCACAAACTTCCCGAAAGAAGCCATTCAGAAAATTCTGGAATTCATTGAAACCATGTAAAATTCTAGAATAATTTAGTACTTCAATTTAAAGATGAAAAATATTGCGGTTTTGTAACCAAGGATGAGTTGATATAAAAAGTCTCTTTCGGTAACTCTCAGATTTCGAATTGATTTAACTTTTCATCGGAGAGTGTTCGCTAAAGACAATAACAATCATCAGCAACAGCGGCACCAATCACAGAAAATGACTTACATGAGAGCTGAGAAAACAGCTTGTCAGAAATTGAACAGAATTATGTCAAGATTACACTACATTACATACATTAACTTTTTAATTTTTTAAAATTCACGTGTAATTAAATAAAATTGAGTAAGAACTTGTTCATTACACATATTACTCGGAAACCACTTGAGTTAACTTCTACGTTCTACCGAAGTGTTTGGACATGTTGACCATGTGGACGCCGTGGAACATATGGTTTATAGGGCTAGAGTAGAAAGTCAAAAAGGACCGCCCAAGTTGGTAATCGACTCAAATTGTGTTCCTTGATCAGTGGTGACGTGGAGTGGGGGACCGAACCTTGACACCCAATGCTCGTAAAATTGGCTTATGTAATCCAGATGTCGAAATTGTCGAGGTGAAATTTTTTGGGTTTTTGTTTGAAAGCGAACGTAATCGGCTTATGATCTGTATAAACTGCAAATATTCGTGCCTCTATCATGTGTCGAAAATATTTGACAGCAAGATAGTTGGCTAAGAGCTCTCGATCGTAAGTACCATATTTTCGTTGGCCTCTGATAACTTCTTTGAGAAAAACCCTAAAGGTTGCAGCTAGCTTCCCAATTTTGTTGAACTGCGGCTCCCACCGCGTTACAAACCAATACGAGCCCTGCCTGATTCCACGGGTGTGCTAGTTAGATAGCGTTTGTCAATTCTTTCTTGTAAAAGCTTTGTCGGCTTCCGGTGTCCAGTGGATCGAGGAACGCCCCTTCTTATTGTCTACCAAAAGTTCATTAAGATTTACTTGATCGTAGGCGGCCTTAGATAAGAAACGACAATAGAAGTTCAACATACCTAGGAATTGTCTTAGGTTCTTGGCAAGGCGCGGTTTGAGAAACCCGGTAATTGCCTGTACTTTGTCTGGCAGGGATTGAACGCCTGCATCCGTGACTAAATATCCCAACAACTTGATCGTCGCCTGCCCGAAAATGCTCTTTGCGTTATTGATAACGATCCCGTGTTGTTCGAAACTCGTAAAGATTATTTCGAGATGTTTTAAGTCCTTCGCCTCAGATTCTGACGCAATTAAAATGTCATCTATATATGTAAAGCAAAAATCCAAACCTCTAAGTACTTCGTCAATCGATCGTTGGAACGTTTGCGCGGCATTACGCAAATGTCATGAAGGGAAAATCAAATAAACCAAATGGGGTCGTTATTGCAGTTTTTGGAATATCTTCGTCAGCCACTGGGATCTGATAATATGCGCGAACCAAGTCAATGGTGGAAAAGATTTTCGTGCCACAGGGATAATGAGAAAAGACGAACGGGGTAGCGGTCTGGAATAGTGCAAACGGTGAGTGTTCGATAATCACCACCAGGGCGGCAAGAGTTGTCTTTTTTGAGGCAAGTTGTAGTGGCGATAACCTACAACTTTCGGAAAGGTCGAGTGGTGCGCTGACGGAACAAATAATCAAACTCATCTTTTGCAATTTTGAAGCGAGCACGAGCTAAACGACTTGGTGTACTGCTTACTGAAGGGGCTGGGGTCGAACAGATGTGGTGTTTAATTGGATGCGCGATATCTCTTAGCACTCCATAGGGTTTCGTAATGCTTGCAAACTTACGTAAGAGTTGATGGTACGTGGATTATCCGCTCATGGTTTTAATCACGCTTTGGTCGTCCTGGATCATTACGCCATGAGCCTTCATTTGAGTTAGTCCGTCGATCAGTCGCTGGTTTCGCGTGCCCACCAAGAGATGGTAGTGACTGAGGAAATCCGTCCCAATAATTGATTTTGACACGTCTGCAACCACGAAACCCCACGAAAAGTCGCGGCGAGTTCCAAAGTTCAGCCGTTGCCGTATATTGCGATGTCGGACCCGTTTACAGCTGACAAAATGGAACTTGTTCTTTGTCGCCGACCATGTAAATAATAATAAGTCGGCGCCTGTATCCACAAGGAATCTAACTTGCGTCTTCCTGTCAGTGATGAAAAGACGGCGCGATGGAGCATTAAGGTCGCCCGCCGCCATTAGCACCTGTCCGTCGCGTTTCCCGATAGTCCTACACATGGCGATATGTATTTCTTTGCGTCCTTGCCCCAGCGCCAGTTGTACAAGCATTGTCCGTTGCTCCCTGACTGACGGCTCCTGGGGCGCGACCGCGTCCGAGATCTGTCGTGCCGCGGCTGTGCATGAATAAAACGTGTTGATCGAGTGCCTCTATTGAAAGCGCCATTTACGCCATTTTGGTGCTGATGAGGGCTTCCAGCGTGGTGACATCGGACATTTCTGACACCCGCGGGGTCGTTGCGAGTCTAAAATTGCGTCTGCCAGTTCATCGAGGAGTTTTTCTGGCTAGCAAGGATCGCCTGCACTTGCTGTGGTATGCGGCTAGTCCAGAGAGTCTTCTGGACTGAGTCTAGCATGGACAATCCTGCCAAGTTCTGGAGGTGACGTAGAAATTGCGAGGGCCTACGATCTCCCATTTCCTCGCCCTCCATTAACTGCCAAGTCTTATGTTTTTGCCATGCGATCAGGCGCTTAATAAGTCCAGTTTTTAGCGTCGCGAATTGTTCGGTTGCAGGTGGATTCAAGATAATGTGCGAATTGTTCGGTCGCAGCTAGACCGTCAGATCCACTGACCACGTATCCGAACTTTGTAGGGTCTATTTCGAACCACATTTCAGAATCGTTACTGATAAACGGTGGGATTCGGATCCCAACTCGTCTTAATTGTCCAGTTTTTTACTTGCGTTCATTGCAAAATATCACGTCAGCTGTCACCACTTTGGAGGTTCCGTACGAATCAATAATGAAACGCTCCGGTTAATAGGTACATTTATTTCGCAATGAGCTACTATCGTTACTAACGCCCTTAGGTCCCTCTACGACCATCAAAGTGATTTTTTTCTTTTTGCGATTACTAATTAGACCTAATTATTTTACATAGAGATATTTTTCACTCCTCATTTAGTTTATATTATAAATTAAATTTTCATTTCTCATCATCATTCCTAAACTGCAATGTTGCAGCAATCTACTCACTGAGATAGGAGGGTTCAAAGCGGTTTCCGCTGACGCTAGATATTGAATGGAAGTTCCTAGACTTGACTCGGCCCAAGATTGACTCCCACATTCACCGTCAGTTTAAAGCTGGCAGAAAGAAAAAGAAAAAGCAATAGTTAGATGAACAGTTAAAACGAATTCCAAAATTAACTCAAATGTATAGTTTTGCTAAACCGAGCAAAGTTGAGTGAAACATTTTTACTACTGAAATAGATAATGAAAAGTAAAAGAAAGTGAAAATTTAAAAGAAACAATTGATGAAACTTGTTGTAAATCTATAAATTTGAGTACTGATAACGATAATTTCGATGAACTGTTTTCAAATATATCAGCTTCAATTTTTTCGCACGAAACAGAGCAATTTTTTCTGTCACAATTCTGACTCTATACTGATGTTGCATTATGGGATATTCATACCGATTTACGGGCACTACAAAATATTGGACCCAATTAGGCTCATAATTTCGACCTTTGCCAGCTGGACGATCTGCTTCAGTATTTCACTTGAACGTGAATTAGGTACTAAACGCCACAAAAGTCGAACGTGAGTGGATTACTTTTTCACTATCAGCTGAACTGATTGTTTGTTTCGTATGTCCACTATGCGGTGGTCGTAGTCCAAATGTTACTGGTGTTTTTTCAGCAGTTGATTTTAGCAATTGGAAAAATAGTCGATCGATCAAAAGTCACCAACATCACGCGGGAAACTATTTGGCATACATGCGGCGAGCAAAATGTCTATGGTGGTTTGCAGGCAAAAATCACCGAGATTAACAAATTAGCAATATCTGTTACCTGTGCAGCACATTCACTAACCTTGGTTGGCAAAATGCCATTGAAGATGATGAAATGAATGAATTCTTCCGTCTTATGGAATCTTTGTAATGGTTTTACTTTTTCACCATTTCGACGGAATGAATTGATAGATGCACTTTCCAATAAAGGCAAGTACCTTCTGAAAAACTACGGGCCCAAAAAGATCTGCCAAACAATGCATTTTTAGCATTGTAGATTCATATTGTGTGAAGATTGTAATCTTGTTAAAATCATTTATGGATGAAGAGCAATTACAAACAAAAAATAAAGCAACGGCTACCGGCCTCATCAACAAACTTTGGCAATTCAAAAATACATTGATGCTTATAATTTGGATTATTCTGCATTTATTCAACAGAGTCAACCGGAAATTGCATAGCACAGACTTGACTTTCTCTGAATTTATTTGCCATTGTTTTTTGCAGGAATATTAAGGATATTAAGGATCCGTGATAATTATTGGTATATGCAATGTAGGCCGCAGTGCGGTCCTTGCACAACTTTTTGTAAAAGTTGCCAAATGAATACATCTCAGTGAGATAATTTATGTGAGAGTATGTGAAATTTTATTTCTACTTATTTTGGTAGTATGAGATATCTTTTTTAGCTAAAATACATCAAAAATTGTCTTGAATATTCGATGGGCGAAGAAAAGTTGAATCCATAGGCATTACTTTCGTTTGAGAAGAAAATTGTTAAAAATGTGAATTTTTAAGAAATTATTGATTTCATGTAAAGAAAAGAGAAACCAATGTCTACGACATCACATGCGTCTTCTGTTGTACAGACATTTAATAAGTAGATTTTGAAATAAATGTGAACAATTTTGTCATTTGTCAAATCCTTCTTTTTTTCCTTTTTCCAATTCATCGCTGTTTAATTTCTATTTTTATCGAACGAAGGCCCCCGAGTTTGGAAGTCTTAAGGCGGCTACCTTGTCACTTACTTCAGGAATAAATAGGCACTTGTGTGGACTTACATTTTAAAAAATAGTGGTAGTAACAAACTAAAACAGTTGAAATAAGTGTGTGATCGTTGCAATGTACTCTAATCGATCTTAACTATCGTACTGATAGAGAATTTTAACACCACTGCCTATCAGATTCCCTCATACAGAGCCGGACATTGCTGAAGTTTAAAAGTGGTTGCAGTGCACGTTGTTGAATTTGTACGCTACCGACCATATACATGGGAACGATAGAAGCAAATGTGGGAAAATCAACATATGTACGATTACCTTGCCTTCTCCTTGTTAGATATAAGAGTTTCACAATGACACCTCCAATTCAGAAGCTTACCTATCCATATGCCTAGAAATTTGGTTTTGTTACTGAAAACGAGACGTTCGTTGTTTAGACATAAATTTAAAGCGAAACTAGAACTGGGTGTGTACCGGTCAGGATGAAATTTTTAGGTAAACAATTTTCGTGCTGTTAACATTGAGCCTATTATTGCCAATCCAATCGGAAAAATGTTCAATGGTATTATTACACTTGGCCTCTAGTTGAATGCCATCAGTCCCACTCACCAGTAAGGTGATATCATCTGCATAAAGAGTAATAGAAGTGTCATTGTTCAGTCCAGATAAATCATTTACAAATAAAAGGAGAACTACGAGTCCCAAAATCGAACCCTGTGGTACACCTATATTCCTTGACAGCATAGATCATGTACCATATACATGATTATTCAGACCGTGTTTTAGGCAAACAAATTGCTTTCTATATGCTAAAAACGATCTCACCCATCTCGATGCTATGCCTCTTATTCCGTACGCCTCCAGTTCATCGAGCAGGATATTATACTCCACACAATCGAAGGCTTTGCTTAAATCAGAAAACAGTGCGGTAGGATACATACCTTTTTCAAGTAACTGGAAAAAACTAGTTAAAGCGGTTAGTGTGGAGCGATTTTTCCTAAATCCGTGTTGGTCGGATGTAATTACGTTGTATTTGTTTAAAAATGATTCGAGTCTGAGGAGAAATGAATATTCGAAGATCTTTGAAAAGCAAGAAGTAATTGCCACTGGTCGGTAGTTTTCAAGAACATCTATGTTTCCCCCTTTGTAATGGGTATTAATTTAGAAATTTTTAGAGCTGCTGGAAATTTAACTTGCTCAAATGACATATTAATGAGGTGTGTTAGTACAGGCACAAGACACGTAACTACCCGAGGAATATTTGTTTTTAAACGAAAGATTATTATGTTAAAAACTTCGCAATATGACATAGGAGTTAAGAAAATGCTATTTTGAACATAAGAAATGTTTAACTGATAATTATTAGCATTGTTAGAAAAATTGTTTACTAAATTAATGGAACATTTCTTGAAACAATTAGCTATGGCCTTAGTATCCGTAATAAGGTTATTGTTCACTGTGATGTACCGTGTTTCGTGTCTTTTCCGAAGAATTGCTTACTTCTCTCATTATAGAACACGCCGTTTTGGAAGGAGTGTTCGAATGGTTAATTCTTGCTTGGTAGTGGGAGTATTTTACTTCACGTTGCAACTGTGTAAGCTTTATATTAGCTATTTTGTACGCCTCGGATAATTGAGGATATTTTTGTTTTAGATGAAATAATGATTTGAGGTTTTCGGAAGATGAAACAACAGAATCATTAACCCATCTTTTTTGTCCGGTCTTGTTTTAATCCTCACCAGAGGCAAATAAAGATTGAAGTAGTAGGTGACAATATTATAAAAAGTTTGAAACTAGATATCAGTATCTCTGTTACTATAAACTTCACACCAATTTTCTTCTACTAAATCTTTATACAAGCTATCTATATTTTTCTTATTAGTTTTCCTTCTGTATATTATAGGAGAACTACTGTTTTTGTATCTGCGTAGGGTATAGTTACGTGTATGACTCTGTGTCAAGATATGAAATTGTCTTCCACAGTTACTTGTACTATTTCTTTCATTATTTCGATTGAAATAAAAATGGTCTAATATATGCTTATCACGCGTAGGTTTATGTATTACATTGAACAAATTATACGTTGTTAATATATTATTTAAAATGAACCAGTCACCTTTATCACACTACTTCCACCGTGTTTCACTGTAGGAACCAGACATTGTTCACTTGTTCTTTCTCCAGTCTACCGCCTGACGATCGACGTATTGCACCAAAGATTTGGAATTTCGATTCGTCGGTCCATCACACTTTATGCCATTGCTCTAGCGTCCAATCCTTATGTTGAATGACTGATTCCAGTCTCTTTTTGTTGTTTTGCTGTTTCAGCAATTGCTTTTTCGAAGCTATTCTTCCTCTTAGCTCTGCTACAAGAAGTCTCCGTTTAACTGTGTAACAGCTATTGCTGGATTTCCCGAAATATTCAGATGCTGAGTGCTTTCTGGGGCGGTGAGAAACCTATTTCCTTTCGAAGTTACTATTATAAATTGATCTTCAGCGGCTGTCGTTGCTCTTTTTCGCCATGAGCGTTTTCTATTCCGAAGTGAACCTGTTTTCCGCATTCTCTTAAGAGTACTGAATACTCCGTTTTTTGATAGCTTCACTTTTTAGCAGTTTGTGCTATTGAATATTCTCCGCCACATAATTTATAGTAGCCGCACGTTTTCTAATTGATATTTCTGGTTGCTTCGGCATGGAAGATAACAAATTTTAAACTGACGCTTTATACTTTATACTTTATACTTGCATACATTTTCCGATGTTTTTATAATTTTCTTGTTGGAACCTATTCGTCTTACATGCGAATAATGTTTTTCTAAAATTTATTTTAATCTTGTTACTGTAGGGACTAATACAATTCTAGGTACCGTAAAATATAAAATAAAGCAATGGTCGTAAAATGCAAATTACTTATAAAGTGTAGCATTTTAGGGAATTGTTTGGTTAAACTGCGCTATAAATTTACGAATTACAATTGTAATGTATAATATAAACGTTGAAGATATTAGTATTACTATTTCTATGATTTTCTTTACTTTCTATTGTCGTCCCCATATACATATATGGACGGTAGTGTACGTAATCCGAATTTTTTCTTTGAGTATGGATGACGCGTTCACGTCATCTATATCTTCATGCTTTGTCCCAATATAATTTTGTAAGACGTTAGCAATGGTTCGATTTGCTTTCAGAAAAGTTGTGGAAGATGTTCCTCGAGTTGAAAAGAGTATTTATGGTTTTATACAGGGTTGCTGCAACACAATAAGCTATCCAAAAGTATGAAATTTGAGAAAATTGAAGTCGACAAAAAAAGTTATACACACTTAAAAAGATTGGCGTAATTGACTATATCCCAAATCGAAAGTTCTCCAAGTAATTAGTTTTTCAGATATAACCACGTTTCTATTAATTTAAACAAGCCTGTATATAGATTAGTGTGATGAGATACACATGAAACAACATAATCCTGTAAGAATTTTGAACAAAAAGAATGTGAGAAGAAAGTGCCGGGTTATTCACATACACGTCGAGAGAGAGAGATGAAAAAAAGAGATTGAATGTACCGTTACATCTTGGTAACTGTTTTTAAACATTATCCGAAGAAAAAATATTAATTTTATATGCTACCCCAAGGAGAAATAATTTTGTTTTAGCAAATAATAAAAAGCTTGAAAACCTCTGATGTTTGCACTTTAAAAAGTACTTTGTGAAACATTCATTGGTTAAAAAGTTATACCAATGCCAGCGTAACGCGATTACAAGGAAAGACGAAATCGCCTCGTACCCACGACAAACAAACCATCGCCAATGTGTTAATATTAGTAATAGGTTATTATAAATTTTCATTCCAAATACTGAAATATTTTTGAAAAAGTGTTAGCCAAGAACTAGGTGTAGGTACCTGATATCTTTCCCAGTATTATAATTGTGGAAAAAGAAAACTCATAAATATAGTATTAGTAAGAGTCAAACACCTTTCAATTAATGAAGGCTTTATGTCATGAGGTATTTCAAACAGTAGAAACAGCGAGCTATACGCTAATATGGAGTTACGCTTAAACCGAATCCAATACGTCAGTTACTTGCAATACAAGCATGGTCAAGTGGAATTAACTGTTGTTGTGGCAATATCTGCCTCAAACTTCTAAGCAGGTAACACAGAAAATTACGCTTCAAGTTGTTACCCCCAAAACTGCGTTACTACTATCTCTCCGAGATCCGCAATAACTGAGGGGAACAATTGGCCAGAGTGCACAAGACGACAAGTACAAAACAAGAAGCGGTCCATGTCGCAACAGGCTAGCCAATGCCGTGCTCAGCTCAGCGGGAGGTCGTGTCGGTTCTTTTCAAGCTCTAAATAACGGTCGTTGAATACAACAGGTCTTGTCAGGGGAAAATTCATTAAAAACATTGAAAAACTACATGAAATTTGAGATAAAATTAGCTAAATAATGCGAACAGTGCAGTAACCGTAAGTCAACATAAAACGTTTTATCTAAACTCTCACAATATAAACTACAAAATGCGTGATGTTAATTGTTACTGTGAGTTATGCAAAATACGATACAGGTCTAGTAGGAATTTCGATATATATATATGAATATCAATGAATTTAATAAAAAAATACGGCCATCTAGATAATAATGATTTTACAAGGTAGTGAATATTAACGTTGAATTTAGTTGAAATTATTGATACGATATACGAAATATTTGAAACAAAGAGAAAAGGTTTAAGACATATAGAATGAATGCTTAGCAGTCATGGCGTCCGGGTGATGTCATCGCATAAGGTTCTACCCTTTGTCTGCCTCGGATGCTGCAAATGGTCTTTCGGATTTGTCCGATGGATTAGACGATCGGTTTTCCGTCGTTTAATACCTTGATGGGGAGGTATAAAGGCAATGATGTTCTAGTAGGCACGACGAGGTGTAGGAGGGTTCGATCGCCGGTTTCTTTTTCTCCGCGAACGGGAGATGTACTTGAACAATACACTAGAGGATTTGCTGGCGAATTTCCCACTACAGGATAAATACTTTCTTGATGATAATTCGATAAACGATGCACACACTTAAATTTTCTCAGCCATAACTTCTTCCAATCTCGTCACTCGTCTTTTACCACTCGCTACCAAATGCCTAATTCCCTCTTTTTTGTTACTACGCCGAAGCTAAGATTCGCTTCGCGTTCTCGTGATTGGACGAATTCGAAAAACTCAAGGGCAACTAACACGCGGCGATATGATGGGTTCAACGGGAATATCGTTAAGCGATATTAGGAAATAACTATTGTCCAAATGGAGTAAAATTTGAGCCTATATTTCTAACAAGTTTAATGA
Source organism: Chrysina gloriosa (assembly GCA_038088585.1). Lineage (NCBI taxonomy): Eukaryota > Metazoa > Arthropoda > Insecta > Coleoptera > Scarabaeidae > Chrysina > Chrysina gloriosa. The sequence goes on from CM076092.1 coordinate 30,659,131, forward strand.
AATACGGAACTGAACTAAGTGAAATTTGTGCACGTAACAAAGTACCCACCTGTCCAAATACTCAAAAAACAAATTGATATTATCTGCGAAACTAAGTGACACATTGTTTAAATATAAATTTAAAGAAAATGAGAATGTAGGTACAAATTGATAAGAATGCATGTAATGTAATGTTTTATTGCCATTTATATAGAGTTTGTGGTTTGTGAAATATTTATGGAGCTTCTCGCTATTTCCATTACATGTATTTGTCATTCTGGTTCCTTATACATAGCGTGTAAATTCGTTTATTTTGAAAAAGGTTGATAATTGAAGATGTAAAATAAGTTTTTGACAAGAATGTCAATCGGCAATGATAGTGGAGCAAGCAAAATTAACCAGACAAAACTAAATACATATATCCAAAGCCGATATTCATGGAAAGCAGGTTATGTCATCAGTATAGGTGGATTACGAAGAAAGTACGTTACCTTAAATTTTACCACGGAATCAATATATTAGCCAAACTGAATAACGTAATTCAAAAAAAGTGGTCAGAATTGGCAAATCATTACTGCAAAATTATTGGAATTTGGTCAGTAAGTGTCGGACGTCAATCAATTGTACAGCTGCTGAACCAATATTATCTTTTCCAATAGTGTTGAAGTCATTCCAATGGAAACATGGTATCGTTTTGAAAATTTTGAAGGAAAAGGTTATTTTTATATTTAATACAACATACGTTGCGTTGCGTACTATAAAAAACAATTTGTGCTGAACAAAAAAAATTCTGAATGAAAATTCTCATATAGTTCCATAAAAAATTCTGGCACAATAATACAGCTACTTAAAATTACATTGTGCGTGCGTTAAATCAGACTTTTGAAAATACGCATTAAGCGCCGTAACATTCCTTTGCAATGTAGAGGCCGACTCAATGCTAAATTATCTAACTCACTGAATGGAACCTCTCACTCCTGCAAGAATTTTTCTAATGCGTTGTGGACAATTTGGGAAATTTTTGTTGTTGCAGCCGATATGTACTTTGAGCATAGAGAATTCCCCTCGCATATTTAGAAATGGGTCTCGTCTTCGTCGAATGATTTGTCTTTATGCTGGCGAGTGTGAGTCGTTGGACTTGTGCCACGGTAAATCTAAAAGTGACACTGTACAATTTTTACCATTAAATGTGAACTGTAGCCAAGAGGCTAATAACGTAAATATAAAATATAGTCATTGTAGGCGGCTAGTTTTCTAGAAAATGAAGGTATACACACATATTTTTATATATGTATTTTTATTTTTGGAGAAACAGCCTGCATTTTATGATAACTGCTATCTACTTTAAAGTATGAACCTACATACAGCAAAAGTTTACATGTTCATTTGATCTAAGCTGCCTCTTCCTCTTCTATTCTTTCATCGTTTCCCGGTTGGCTTCTTAGGTAGTTTTTCTTTTATTTGAGTAATCATTTGTTAACCCATTCGTACCCGCGGTTCTCATTTTAGTACGGTAAACTGTACCCAAATGAGTACAGCGTGTACGAATGGGTTAAGAAAGAAACCTTTGGCTAGGTTTTTAATTTGGGTTTTCCCTGGTCCTTGAACAGAATTGTTATGGTTTCGACAAAGATTTCTTGATGTAAGGTTTTTCTCTGGGTTTGTTTTCTTAGTTTGCATATATGTGTTTGCATATTAAATCAGTTATTCGAAATATTTAAAAATAAAAAAGTGTTTACAAATCCTATATATCAAGAAATCCTAGTCATTAGTTATTTTGTTGATAGTTCCCGAATAAAAAACAAATGTTTCTTTATACATTTATCTAGTTATATTTTACTGGGTGTTCCGAAAACGTTTATAAACATTCTGAAAATGTAACTATTATTTCAATCACTCTTGTTTTATCGATCTAATTATGGTAGAGAACTATCAGATAAGATAGGTATTAGAAAGACAGTGCGTTATACAAACAAAATGCGAATGTTTTGTTCGATTATGTATTTTTAATAATTTTAAATAATGTTCGCATTTACAAAAAGATGCATTTTTTTATTTTATTTAACCATTTACATTAATTCTGCAATCAAAGATACGTTATCCTTTAATCCTATTTATCAGATATTCGTGATAGATTCTTCCACACATTGGAAGCATATTCGCAATCACATGTACCTTCCGTATGTGAAAGTTGTAATATAGCAACCAATATAGCTACTGTCACTAGACCAAATTGGTAAGCTCCTCATCAGACAGTTGTTTTAGTTTCGGTGCGGTTTTCATAGACAAGGAGGCCAGCGTCTTACCAAATGAAAAGCGATTGTTTAACTCTACTCACGTTAATTCGCTCAGTTTGGAATTTTAAGATACCAAGAAAGAATGAGATAGCTCTCTTTTAGTGATCTGAAATGAACACCTATTTAGATACTTTGGAGTGGATGGAATTGCTGCGTCCTTCAGTTTCCTTTGAACTCCTAAAGAACCCACTTATAAAAGTGGCGACACGTTGAATATTATTATTATTTCATTTTATTTCTTTCCATTTAATTTTTGTTATTCCCGTTATTTAATTTCTAACCTTATTTTGTTTTGTACAATTATTTTTTATTATATCTTTCTATTGTGACGCGATCCAATCTTGGAAAAGTTTTGTTACTTTTGTTGATTGCCGATTTAGAAGGAATAAATGTTGTTTTCCTAACAATGATAGAGTAGCTCTTCGCAGGTATAAAAGTGAAGATATACAAAAGTCTACAGAAGATAAAAAATGAAGGGAAGGAATCGATATAAAGTCAAAACTAAAATGATCAAAATAAGCCGCTGTCATTATCAGTGTATAGAATATATAGCATACTGATATACTCAAAATTTAAGATTTAGATTGAAAATATGATCCTAGGTTAAGAATCGAAGTACTACAGAGGAGCATGCATATGCCAACCTTTGTAAAATTCTCCAGAACCAAACCAGCGGACGACCACTCCGAAAGAAGAGATCTGGGGAGATAAAAGCTTTAATGCGGTGCTCGGCCCATGTTGAAAAAGAAAATCCTAATGGAAACGGGGACGATATCAGAATCAAAAACCGGGGTCGCTGATCAGCACAATAATCGGTAAAAAAATTCCGTGGGTAAGATGTTAGGTTTTATCGAGGATGCCAACCTAGTGGTGTAAACTACCTAGGAGAACACAATAAGAGATTGAGCTTCGGAACAATGGATCGGGGACCACATCCTTAAAAAGAAAACAAGAAAAATGCAAGGGTTATAGCAAAAACTAAAGACTCAGAACTGTTAGAGAACACACACCGATGCAAATATCTAGGCTATCTAGGGCGTATGAAATGAAAAGAGAAGAAAAGATAATTAAAAGAGCGCTTGAAAAATGTATACACGGTCGATTTTTTATCTGAGGGGAAACACATCCGGAATTTTCTTTCTGAAGATACAAGCGCCACGTTAGTATCAAGCTGTCTTTACCATCTTACAAGACTAAGATTCCAACAACTGCTACTGCGGCCAAACCTGAAGGTCGAAAATCAGCGATAAATTATGTTCTTGGAGGCAATTGATCACCCAAAGATAAAAAATGACGATTCACGCATTGTAGTTAAAAGTTAGTCACTACTAATGTTGTAGAAGATTACATGAAAATTTCGGCCATCCGATTTTATCTTTTCGGAAATGGTTAACACATTTAGTGTACAAACGCTAATAAATAATTTCTTGCCAACTGTTGCTACAAATACGAGGTGGTGAATAAAGTAATGGGACTAGTAGATTCGCTAAAGTCACGTTGTTTGTCCATAGCGAATGTTTTAGTGAAGCAGGTTGTGCTTGTTCGTTCGAACAATGTGTGGCACAAATTTAGAACAGTACGCAATTGGGTTTTGCTTCAGACTTGGACACAGTGCAACCGAAATATTTGTAAAACTTCGGCAGGCATACGAACACAGTGTTTTGTCAAGAGCCCAAGTGTTTCGGTGGTTTAAGGATGGCGCTGAAGCTACCAGAACATTCGGGAAAGGAATGACAATAGGCCTCCTTATTATTTTCGCAAAATAATACCGTAAAACCAGAAAGTTAAGACACAAATAAGTGGTCTGGGCAAACAGTGGTAACAGAGTGCAATTACGAAAGAAGTTACGACAGCATTGCCGACTCCCCACTCTAGTCAGTACGTTGTATGCGAGTAGTTCTGTGTATATGTGTGATGTCGTAACTTATTTTGTAATTACCGCCTTTTGTCCAGACTTAGCATTAATTTTCAATACGCACTTCGTCACTGTTTTGCTAGATAAATCGAAAAATGTGACTTTATGATATGGGCACAAAAAGTAAGAGCATGGAATTATAGAATATCGCTCGTTCCAAAATGTGTACAAGAATACTGGACATTAATATTTATTATTTCTCCAAAAAATCAAATGCTGTACTTGAGACACTTTGCACGGCTTACCATCGAAAAAATTTATTACAAGGCTTTGTGGTTTTATAGAAAATCTATTTACAAAAAGGGATATATAAGTCTTGTGTTGGAAAGACTGGACACTTTGTTTTATGAGAATTTTTAAAATTAAGAAACTTATATTTCTCCAATTTTGAACACAAAGGAAAAATTGCTCATTTCGTTCCAGGCATTTTTTGGGCTACTCGTGTCAAAATATTTTTTGGTAACTATGATGAAAAGTAAATAAACACTAGAAATAACACAAAAATAAATTGATGTAGTCATATTAATGGCCTGCAAATTTTCTTGGTCAAGTGAACGTCCGCACTGGGCTATGAGGCCAAGTGGCTTTTAATGAAAATGATATTTATTAGATCATATATTATTTAGACGCTTAATTAAACATTACCGACCGTTTTAACACAAAAGCAATTAAAATAAGCATGTTTCATCCTGTACACATTTCTTTTTGTTAGTGAGAAAGCAACACCACAGCATATAAAAAACAACCTAAATATTAACATTATATTGCATAAACTGACCGGGGTTGTTTGATCATCAGCCACATATAGGCATAGTTCTGAAAATATATATTGAAAAGATTAGGTGACCTTCTGTAATTGTTAAACAAAATAATATTCAGCATTACCTATACGCTATTGGTTTTACACTCATCACAAGTATCATACAGTTAAAAGAATAAAATTACATAAATGATATAACAAATGAATTTATATTAAATAAATATACAGCTTTTAACTAAGCGCCTAAATAAAATGTAATGTAATTTGTAGTTCTGCAACTATGGCGCGCTTCACTACGAATGTTGTATACTTATAAAATTTTATACACTTGGCTCGTGTGCGACCCTTATGCAGTATTTTACATTAAAAAGATGGACCATTTATTTATTTAGACAACTGTTATTTTGCAGCTATGGCGCGTTTCACTACGAAATTTGTTAATTGTTCTTAATTGTAGTGATTATTAGGAGAACACTTAAAGAATTTTAGGCATCTAGCTAGTGTTCTGGGCTTTGTGCAATATTGTATATATTTATTTGTTTCCATTGAAATATTTGTTATTTGTGCAAGGGACTGTGCAATTTTATATTACCTCTCCTTACTTCTAACTGATTGCTGCCTGGTTATTTGTTTCTTAAATTTTTGGGTTTACGGCATTATTTTGCGAGAATGACAATAAGGTTTATTGTCACTCATTTCCCGAATGTTCTATTGCAAATGTTCTGCTAGCTTCAGCGTCTTGGTTTAAGGTATTTGCAGAAGGAAGAGAATCGATTGAAGATGAACCTCGCAGCGAAAGGTCTTCTGTTTCAAGAGCCGATGCAAATGTCGGCAGTGTCCGGGATCTTGTGCGTTCAGAACATCGGTTGACAGTCAGAATGATCGGGACAGAATTGAATTTAAATTCTACCACTGTTCATCAGATTTTCACTAATGAATTGGGGATAAGAAAAATTTGCTCAAAAATGGTCTCGAGAAACTCTTTGGAACTGATCGAAGATGAAGCTCGTTTTTCTGGAACGTGTCATTACCGGTGACAAGATTTGGGTGTTTGAGTACGACCGGCTAATCAAACGCCAGATCATAAAAGCAGAAATGGCGGGGTCCAAGGTCTCCAAGGCAAAAATATGCAAGAATGAGGAAGGCAAAAAAATGCAAGAATGAGGAAGGGAAAAATCAAAAGCTACTTTGAAGGAAACAATGTTGAATTGTAATGTTATTGGAATAATACAGGTGAAAAAAATCGGTCTCATTACCTTATATACGCATTTCGTATCAATGAAATGCAAGAGTTCACGATAGTGAAATTTATGATATCTAATTCTTGAAATGTATAAACCAGTTATCTATATCTATCTATATATATATATATAAAATACAAAAAATGTTTCTATGTCCGTTATAGACTTCGAAACTATCCAACGGATGTTTCCCAAACCGGTTTCATTAGAAAGGCAATAACGCGAGGATGACTTTAGACCACTAAAAAATACATTCGATCCATTCATGAAGTGTATTTTCGACTTTTCCCATACAATAATTTTTCTGAGTACAGACTGTCAACACAAAAACATTGATCTGTCACTGTCATCAGAAAGTTTTATCATTTGTGGTTATCGCGTCGACCATGTTTAGTAATCGAATTAGAAAATATTAAAAATCTCATAGACAGTAAAAACGAGTAATTTTGGCTCCGACGAATGATGACGTCAACAAAATAAATCATCAAATTTAATTCAAACTACCCGGGAAAGTTGTCACGTAGAAATCAATTGACACAGTTATAGATGTGGAACAAGCTGTCAACTTTCTAATAGAGTTTCTTAACTCTTTGGAACCATCTGGAATGCCACCACGTGTCTTAACTTTAAAAGTTGGTTCACCGTTGATTCCCATTCGCAACTTATTGTTAGACCCACCGAAATTGTGCAACGGAACAAGATGGTAAGTGTTGCTGGTTTGAACAGAGTTGGAAGGTCGAAAAATCTTTATGTTTACACACCTACCGAAAAAACTCAAAACACGACGGGTATCTGCTAGTATGACATAATTATAAATGCACATTCTATTATTATTTTGTGAACATACTTGGGCGAATTTTATAATATATGATAATCAATGTATGCAAGTTGCCGTACTCATACAGATATTAAATGTTGCGTTATTCAATTTTTATTTATTGAAGAATTAGGAGGAGAAATAATGACAAATTACTATTCAAAGGTATATCTCAAACATGGAGAAGTCCATTAAAACTGAACCACGGAAACTCTGGTATTTTGTGCGTTCCTGAAAAGAAGAGGGAAGAATTCCTAGTTCTGTTGTTAATATGAGTGACAATGGATCATCCATTATCTATTTTTAATTTTTTTCAAGAGTTCTTTCAATCTGTATACCTTGCGGATTCATCTTCGGTGTCTGCTTTTGCAAGTGCATATACATACGATTCATCAATTAATCTATTTTCCATTAAGGAACCAAAGGTGTTGAATATGTTGCTAAGGCTAAAGGTTACTTTCAGTTCGGGTTCTGATAGTTTACCATCATTTATTTTAAGAGATTGCGCAAATGTATTTGCCAGTCCATTGTGTCACATCTTTAATTTGTCGCTAATGACTTGTACTTTTCCCGACATGTGGAAAGTTGCTAGATTGATATATAAGAAAGGGGATAGACATATTATTGAGAACTACATACCTCTAGCCACTACAAACAATTTTGCCAAAGTATTTTAACTGTGTTTGTACAAGGGTATTTATATCCAGATAAAATCTCTGATTTCTATTGATCAGCTTTATGGCTAGATGCTCTACCGTTATAAATCTATTACAAACTATTTAGTCTAGTCATGATATCCAAAAAATAGGCCTTAGAAATGAAAAAAATCCGAGGAAGCCAAATTTTTTATATGTTGTTGGGGGGTGTCAGGAGAGCATAATTTTGAGTTTTCAACCGTCTCGACCCCGGGCTTCGTTCGCCATCTTGAAAAAGAAGGATGAATTTTTGTTTTTGCCCTAACTCTTTACCCTCTTTGAGATAGAGAATTTTATTTCGTACTTTTCTGTTTCTCTTTCGATGCTCTTCAATTTAATTCCTATGGACTTTTCCGCTATTATTGTTAGTTTTCAGAAAAGAGGGTATTCATATTCTCCTTTTAATGGCCCTGGTTATCCAAATTCTTCCTCTTCAGGAAACTCTCGCACACGTGGAGAATGTTCAACTACGTTTCTTCCAAAAGCGATATCATCCTCATTGTTCGATTCACTGTTATTTAGAGCATCGAATCTGACGACATTGCCGTATGTTTCTCCACTGCAATGTGGGCATATGGTGGAACAGGTATCCGCAGGAAGCTCCGTATTTCTGTTTCCATTTGCACGATCGAAGCTTCAAGAGCTCAGTTGGCGCGGGCTCGGCTCTGCTTGCAATCGGTTCTAGTCGTTGTGTTCTTCGCCAGCTCCACTCCTCTAGATCTTTGCATAACCCGAGCCAACTTTGTACTTGATGGTAAGTACGGAACACGTGCTACTTACTTCGTTTTTAGTGTGTGGGGGGGTGTAGTGATGATAGATGGAATCTATTTCTCGTGATATATTTCGCGAACCGCTGGTACCGTAACGAATTGATCGACTTTTCCTCTTTTACCTCCGTATAAAGCGATGAGAAATCTTACTCCCGTCGTTGTCAAAATGTCTGGATCCACATTCTTCCTTTCGAACAGCTCCACCGATGACACCAGCTCCGCATGTTCTATTGCTGTAATCACGATTAAAACGAAGGAGCAATTCCATTTTCCGTAAAGCCAAATTAAATCTTGTACAGTCGGTAAAACTTCGTGCGAGAGTTGACGAAGAGCTTTGAGATTGGCGACTTCTATGGATTGTAAACCTGTGGACTTATGTTTAAAATAAGACCGTACTGGGATGTCTAGCAAAGGCAATAAAAGAGGGTGTCATATAAGTGACCCTCTCGCATAGGAAGGAACAAGCGTAAATGCACAAGAACCAACTTTGCGGGGCGATAAAACTCTTAATTTTGAAGATAGAGGAAAACAAAAAATATCAAATTGTATGTACGAATGCGCTCCACAGGTTGTATAATAAATTTTCGATAAATATGACCGGAAGGGGGAAAATAAAAATTAATCTAATCCTCTAAATTTTTGTCTTTTTTTGCAATAACTAAGAAACTAACAATAATAAGGGAAAAGTCCATAGGACTTAAATTGAAGAGCATCGAAAGAGAAACAAAAAAGCACCAAACAACCATTCTCTATCTCGAAGGGGTAAAAAGTTACGACAAATAAAAACTCACCCCTTTTTTTCAATATGGCGGACGAAGCCCGGGGTTGAGACGGTCGAAAACTCAAAATTAAGCTCTCCTGACACCCCCAACAACATAAAAAATTTGGTTTACTCGGAATTTTTCATTTCCAAATGTATATAATGACGACTATATAAAACAATACCTGTGTGACTCGCTTGATAATAATATGCGAGTTGATGTTATCTATACAGGCTATGACAGGCGTTTGATCGAATTAGTCATGACCTTCTTACCAAACTTAATATAATGGGTTTTTCTCAATCTTTAACCTCCCTTATTAAGTCTTACTTTACCAACCGAAGACATTATGTAGTATACAACGGCCATATTTCCAAAAACTTTTCTCTGATATCAGGCCTCCGTGAACTAATATGGGTTTTCTTCTATTTTTAATATTTATAAATAACTTACCTTCTGTACTTGATTGTCCTAGCTTACTTTTTGATGATGACTTAAAATTGTATGCTACTATCAATAGCATTGATGATTGTATATCGCTTCAGAATCAGGTGAATACAGTGCAATTATGGTGCGCAGATTTTGAGTATGCATATATATGTCTAGAGTAGTAAGCTTCTCACAGAGAGTGAATAATGTTGTATATCAGTGGTCGCCAATCTTTTCCTGTGTTGAGCTACTTTGATAATTTTAGAACAAACAGTGAGCTATCTAGTCGTAAGCGATGTAAGCCAGCCTAAATGAGATAATGCACAGCTATTTTCGACATACATACATGTATTTTATTTTACTAATACATACTAATACATAACTATCAACCTATCAATCGTAGGTGTTTGAAAAATATACATGTTTATGCAGCCACAAAGACATGTCACATACGATTTAATAAAAGGGAATCAAAATAACAAAAAAGTAACGCACCATTTTAAACAAAAATATGTGCAGAAAAAAAATGCATGTTCAATGAGAAAGCTGATACTCAGACTCATCCATATTTTTTTAATGTTTGCAGTTATAGTTTGATACAGCCATTGGAATACACTTATCCAAAGTGTCATCTGTAAGTCGATTCCGGTATTTGTTCTTAATTAACAACATATTGGAGACACAAAACAAGATTCACACAAATAGGTTGAATTAAATAGCGCTTTCACTTTCAAAGCAACACAACATAGACCTGCATATTTGTCTTTGCTTAGTAAAGGCCAGATACATCTTGTATTTGGCACTAACGATTTTAAAGCTAAATCATTTTGAAACGCAATTACTTCTATTTCTGTTGCAGCGATATCTTCGCCAAAGTTTTGCATAACACAAGTTGAAAACTGTTGGATATCAATTTCTATGAAAGGTGAAACAACAAATTGCGCCACTAAATCAATTTCTTTGAAATCCTTAGAACGATTTTTGAAGTTATCCTTCAAGTTAGAAACTATTTCTACATGATATTTACTGTCATGGGGTTCCCATGCATTTACAGATATCTTTTCTGAGAGAATAGAAAAATGTTGTTGTCGCCGTTGATTATGTTTTGTTCCTAAAACACAAGCTTGTTGATAAATGCTTTTATATCAGAAATCATTTCGACTAGTTCTTTGTCTTTTCCCTGAAGGTACAAATGAAGTTAATTTAATTTTTCTGTAATATCCACTAGAAAACCAAAATCTCTAAGCCAGATTGAATTTTCCAATACAGGAATCGGTTCATCGCGTTGTTTGAAAAATTGAACCATGGCAGATAGGACATCTTTAAAAACTTTGCAGCACTTGTCCTCGACTTCAGAGTGAAGAAGTAGCTCCCCATATTGACAGTCAATTTCATCGGCCAACGTTTTGAAGAATCTTCTTTGTAACGCTGGAGCTCTTTTGTTTACAATTTACTACCAATTTCGTAATGTTCTTTAGTTTTAGAAAATTTCCACGTAATGCTTGCTAATGGATAATGCAGTGGTAACCGGGAAATTGCGGAAAATTTTCATCTTTGCGACATAACGTCACCATACACTTATCACAACCCACCATAGCTGGTACGCCATCGGTTGTCAAGCCTACCATTTTCGATATTGGAATTTTCTCAGAAGAAATCATTTTTGAAATGAGAAACCAACTTCAGCCCAGTAGTATGTTCTTTCAGTGAAATGAACTTCAAAAGATCGTTAATCGTAAAATCACTAGAAACCATCCTGACGAATACAGCCATCTGAAAGGTCTCAACCACATCTGTTGATTCATCCAGTTGCAGTGAAAAATAAACACAGTTGTGTAAGTCATTTCTTAACTGTAAAGAAATATGATTGTTCATTACTTCTTCTTCATCTTCTTCTCATCACTGTATTAGCAGAAAGTTGCATACATTTTATAGCAGACACTATCTCGTCTTTATTTCTAAAGTTAGCAAATAACGACTGTTTTTAAACATATTGACTGTTGTCCAGTTAACTGGTTTTTAATTGTTTTTCTTTCTGGTGGCAGAATGTAATGAGAATGATTTTTGAAAATTCGAATGTATAGTTTTATGATACCTCTGAATATTTCCTTTTTAGCAACGGCGACAGAAGTATCACATAACAAACATACATTTTTACCTTTAACTTGTGTAAAGAAGTGTTCTTCCCATTTCCTTCTTACTACTGCTTGCCATAACATTTTTAATTGCAAGCCAACTGTAACCCAACCGCTGGATGTTGATTATACCGTTCACTTTTCAACTGAGCGCAATGTCCCCGCGCGTTGTGTATATATCTCTTCAAACATGCCTTCGAAGCAATCCAGATCGTTCTCGATCACTAGCACATCCATCCGTTCTAGCGTGGTGACGCCGGCAGCAGATCGCTGACCGCAGTGTTGCCGCGACTGTGTCTATTATGAGAATTTGCGAATTTTACGGAAGTTTCTATGCTTTTTACACTTTTGTATTTTTAAAATATGTTGCGAGCTACCAGATTGCCTTCGCGAGCTATCGCATCACACCACATCAATGGCATATCTTGTTCGGCTTTAACCTTCCTATACTCACGCATACGGTCTGTGAGACCGATTTATATAGTATAGTATACGTCTTTCATTTTGACATGAGTATAGGAAGGTTAAAAATACTAGGTTTTTATAAGAAGCACATGGAATTTCACATCTACTGGCCCGATCTTGTCATCATATTTCTCCTTCGTGCGCTCTAAGCTAGAATATGCATCCTTGATTTAGTCACCTTTTTATAAATACTATATAAAACTCACTCGAACAAATGCAAAGACGTAAATTATATCTAATTTAAAGATTATCCTATGTATCCAATACAGGGCTTTAGTCACAAATTACTCCTAGACTTGTACAGGGTTGAACCTCTTGATCTGCGGCGAATTCATGTCGATCAAAATTTCTTTCAATTTACTTCACAATGGATTGGACACGCCGAAACTATTATATCAAATTAATTTCATGGTACCTCGTCCAGTTTCCAGATCTTCGAAGATGTTTTACTGCAGTAAACCAAATACCAATATTTAAATTAAATCCCCTCTATATGATTTGTGTGAATTATGATAACCTATCGGATCAATCAATTGATATGAACTTTTCGTGATTAGTTTCACTTTTAAATAAATGTAGTAGTGATTTTCGGTATTTGTAGGTAGTATTTGTATGATAGCACGCATGTATTGTTCAAATAGATTTAAGGATACATAGATATGTATGTCGCAGTGTGCTTGTCCAATAACTGTATTGTAAATCTGTTGGGCAAAATGTATTACTATTATTATTATTATTATATTTGTTAACAGTGATTCCTCAGGAACAAACTTTCTGTAAATTTTTGGCTAGATATTTTTCCAAACTCTATTCATGCAGCTTTCTCTGAACTCATTACAAGCTATATTCATGCTTTCAGTGGTATTTATTATCGTGCACTTTTCCAAAATTCACAATAGGCCGCTGATCGTGTTGACGGGTGTTTTCAATAAGTTGTTTGACGTCGTATGACGAACGTTATTTGCTTTAAAATTTGCAATAATGTGCTACCGGCTTTATATTGAAGCGGAGTACAAACCAACTCGGTAGCAGCGAGGCTGTGGATACGGTCACGGTAGCGATAGAATATTTATGAATAGATAATAAACGAATTTCTTTTTACTTTGTATATACCACTTTATTTATATCACACAGTGACTCCAGTTTCAACCTAGAACGGTCATTTTCGAACTGTACAATACATCAATTTACAAGCTTCTTTATACCATCTGTAGAACACATGCACTCTTAGATAATAACGTCAAAGAGGGGTGTATACCATATATCAGGTAAATACCACAAAGTAACGGCTGAAATTATTAATTTGATAGAATATTTCTTATGTACCTACTAGACTGGCAGTGCGCATACATGGGAGGAGTAAGTTGGGAATTTTGCCCAGTTTTACGGCGACCATTGCAATAAGCCGCCGCATATCGAGTTTGATCGCAGCGTTATTGTTGTTTGTAAATATAGTTAATTAAAAAGAGTTAACGAACTTCACAGGAAATTTTATATAAATTTTTATATAAAATGTATAAGCAATACAAGCAGAATATTTCTTCATTTCTTTTGGGTTTGCAATCTACCTGGACGCTCCTGCAATTGCCTCAGCTTTGATTTGCGTACTGCGTGATCGCGACTGCGATCGCTGGTGCGCTCTCCACCACGTTGGCTTCCGTTCCACTTAAGTCAATTGTTATCAATAAAAATTATTGGCACTAGACAATTTCAAACACGTTTTGCTTGCCACTACACGTAAAACTGGTTAGTACGTTTCGACTGCTTCAGCACTACGGACTTGTTTTTGTTGCTGTGGAAGATGTTCGAAAATCTTAAAGATCTGTTATCTTTTGTGGAAGAGTGAGTGTTTAGGAACTCTTCGGATTCCTCAGTGTATCGCACGGTTAGCTATTTTAAAGCCGGTGACATGAGTTTAGAAGGAGCTGTGGACGATCGAACAAATGATATAAATATGTATTATTTTTATAAGGTAATTGTTGATGAGCGACAGGCGAGTGATTATTGGTGAAATGAATGCAATGGTGCATAGTTAGTTTACGACAGCGTATACAGAATTATGTGTAGTGATAAGATATAGATGATTCAATACCACGCGTATATATTGCATTCAAGCTTTTCATTTTCAGTCCTGAAAATGCCTATTGTCGTACATACATGTGTGTGTTTGTACCGAAAGCTATAAATACATACGCAAAATTAAGGTAATTAGCATTTTGATACTGCTGCTGAGGCGAGGATCAATGTCATCAGAGAATCTCTTCGTTTACCTTTATTACTACCTGGCCGTTTTGATATCTACGAGTTAAACGCAATATCCGGCCTAGCAACCATGACTGGCTCTATATTTAGAGCACCGTAATACCCAATAAAAGTAGTGTGAAATAAATGGTTTTCAAGATATGCAGGCTCAAATCTCGAAAAGGCTGTTTTTCTATTAACAAATCACATGTCATATTCTTTAGTTACTCCCACCATTCTACTTCCATATTTGACTAATAATTGTATTACTTTATGATTCGTTATTTGTCTGCAACGCAAAGAATTTACATCCTAATGATGCTTGCACATGGTGAAAAATCAGGTCCCAGAATGATGAGATAAATCTTTTCAGTAAAAACTATCCCGATTGTCATGCATAAGTAAGATTTTGAATAGTGCATAATGAAATGAGAATGCATAGATAAATCTATATTTATGGAAACTGCTTGAGTATAAATCAGTAATTTGAGCAGTGCAAGTATTTTATTAAAACACTGGAATAAGTAGACCACGGATTTTAATAGTGTCCAATTTGACTGAATTTACATGCTTGTGATGGTCATAAGTAAGGTAAGATAATCGCTTCGTCCCAGCATAGTCCTAGCAGCTGGAGCAGCCAATCATTGATGAATGTGTATGAATTTGAGCTGCTTTACCACCGGGCAAATGTTTGCGCACCACATCAGACAGGTGCGTGCCGAATTCCGTTGGCTGCTCCAGCTGTTACGGATGCTGGGGCGACATCTTATCCTAGTCATAAGCTTTTGAATTGCGGTGTAATACATATAAGTATGAAATGGTATTATGATAAAGACATTGAAGATCGTAAGCGTGGTGTATATTTGAGGTGTACAGAATAGAGTAAATAACCGAAACATCGAAACAGTTATATAAATATATAGTAGTCAACAGAATTGAAAAAGATCTGGAGAAACTAAATTTAAGATAGATATGTTTCAGTTATACGAACAACTCAAAGCGAGCGACAGCGACAGTAGATCATATTGGTAAAACTTCACACCACAATTGTTTATTATTCCCGGGACACGTCATTCTCTAGCAACGAGCATAACCCTATCATACGGATTTCTTAATTCCACTCAAGTAAGCCTAACTTCCACGTTTAGTCCAGTGCTTTTAAGGACAGTACATATATAAGGTTTGGAAGCAGTAACAGAGATTGAGATTTATCAGATATATGATTATTAAATTTTATGACATTTTAGAATAGAAATATTACCCAAAGTATAATGCTTTAAAGTTGTTAATAATTATAATTTGTTTTCGTCAACATGACAACCTTTTGCTTTCAGACTTTTGTCATTCTAGCTATTCATTTTTCGAAATATTCCTCTTCCATATTATTCCAAGCGTCGTGTAGATACGTTTAGAAACGTTCTGCGACTGACGTTGTTTTGCTTTAGTATCAAGCTGATCCCATAATTGCCCCATAGGCGATAAATCAGGAGATTGAGGCGGCCTAACCACTATTTTAAATTTATCTGCAGATTCTTGGCCCTCTAGGAATCCTCTACAGATACATCATTATTAAACGCGCCTGTTTCTCGCTTGCGACGAAGAGTATGGTAAACGCCTTTTGGTGATGCACCAAGTTTTCTTGCAATTATTCATCCTCAAAATCCTTAAAATCGACAAATTTTTCTTTTCGATTACAAACGGTCAAAATCGGTCGCAATGGCAGTTCACGTTAAGTACTGTTTTTAAATAATAGCAAACTAAACAATTTCCGAAAAATAGAATTGAAGATTTCCGTGTAATGATTTTTATGACCTTAGAAGTGGTTTAACTTAACAGCAATGTATGGATTGTCTTTTGTCGGCTTTTGCTGATTAAACACCATCTAAAACCACAATTTATCATTGGCTTTCGGAATTCAAATTTAGCCATATTAATAATTGCATGAATGTTGTGCATTAACTGCTGTTGTTTCAACGCAACATCAACATTGAAATGAAACAGAGAGCAATAATATTGCATAAATATGTAGTTGTCAAAAGGTAATTTGCCTCATAGATTGCATACAGTTTAACCGAAGCTCAAAAAGTAGGGAAATTCAAAAGGAAGAGAAAACTGTAGAGCATTTATTAGCTTGCATTGCATTTATACGTAGGTACACATATTTACATGTTTGAAATATGGATAGATTTGGCACCAGCAGCGAGAGCCATCGGTACGATATCCGCAATAAAAACTACGTGTCGATTTCGTATCAGACTTGCAAATGTTGCAGGGTTACGGGGCCATCTTGCATCTTTCCTTCTAATCGCATTACGCTGGCAATAACTGGTATCACTTTTTAACTAATGAATGTGTCACAAAGGACTTCCTAAAGTGCAAACATATTTTTATAACTTGTTAAAAAATAGAAATTATTGTTTGTTTTGTTCTTCTCACATTCTTATTTTTGAAATCTATTTTTATGACTTCAACCAATGCCCCAGCGAATGTGTATCTCATCACGCTAACGTATATACCCGTGGGAAACAGCGGGTAAGGTCAAAAATCTCTTGCCCTTGGAGAGCGACCCGACGCGCATGCGCCTAATCGGCTCGAATGTATTGAAATATACGTATACATCACGGTTGAAGTGAAGTATAATAGATAAGCTACTGCCATTGAAATAGATATAGTAACCTTATACTTCATTGACTTCTGCGCATCCTCGAATGACGCACAGGTGATACCGATGGCACAGTGAGTGACATAAATGTAATGCATAGTAGTACAATCGCTTTCATAAAATATAGTGCAAGTGCAAGTAGAAAACCCTTGTGATGTAAATAAGCAAAGTACAGTTATAAAAACACAAAACATCTATTATAGTTGAAGTAACCATACTGTTATAAAAATACCAAAGTATCCATATTTATGAATCTATAATCCATAAATAGACGGCATATGTACAGCAAACATATAATTCTATGCTTGATAAGGAATGTTAAACATGTAGGTGTTTGCTTAAATGTGTTTATTGCACATTTGGCGTAATGTATCTTTCGATAGAGGATTGTTACACGAAAGGGCAGGAATAAAGTATTAAATGTTTACAAATTGAGCAACCATAGAAATTCGCTTTGTTTTCAAAGAAGAATGTCAGTAAACAATAAATTGTTCTTTAATTTATCGAACAGTTAGAAGCATGATTAAATTAAAGGTGTTCGATACCTTCTTTCAAGATCGGTTAAACTTAATTTTTTTAGTGATTCCAAAACTATTTTCAAAATTGTAAACCTGACTTTTAAAAGTAGTGTGTGTAACGATAAAATACTAGTTTTTAACAATGTTAAGAGCTTCTTCAGCTTCAATTTTTTGTCAATAATAAGTGAAGAACCAGTAAGTTTACACGCTCGAAATTTTGCATGCCGTGTATTCGTTACGATAGCTACGCTTGTCGACGAGCTTTCTTGTAAATTCCTTGTTTGTTGTTGAATTTAAGATCAACCAAGGAATAATAAAATTACCATGGGCTCACCGTCATATTTGGACTTCAAGAAAGCGACGACAACAACAAAATTTACAAAAATGTTCTTTGACAAGTCTTAGCTCAACTACCATATCGAATATGTGGTATTCAACATTTCAGACCTGCGAACCTTTTGGTTCTTCATTTATTATTGAAAAAGATTAGACCTGCCTGAGCACTTAAAATTGTAAACAATTAGTATTTTATCGTTACATACATTATCTAGAGCTAAAGTATACAGCTTTCGAAATATGTAGTTTTCGAACCGACCCAAAAAATTTACTTTAAACGATCTTGAAAATAAGTACCGAACACCCTTAATGAACATACCAACTGAGCCAAGATTTGAATTTGAAGTACAGATTACGTTGAAACACTATATTTCATTGATTACCATTCGATCGCAGTTTTTAATGAAATGAGAAAATGTAAACTAATGCTGAAGACTGTAATGAATTTTGAAAGTAGAAGTGAGTTGAGAACAATGAGACGCGCCAATGATCATATGACATGATTTCATTCAAGTGCAGAAGTAAATGAAAATAGAAACGTATAAAATAATGCTAATTGATTCGAAAATTGAAAGATTTGCAAGAACTCTCACAATGTGTAAACAACGACGATGACGAAGCTTATTAAATTTAGGGATCTTTGAAAGACTTTGAAGAGAAACACGAATACGTTGAAATACTACAAGAAATAAACTTACGCGCACCTAAATATAAATTTAAGCACAACTTCCTTTGGGAGATTAGTTTCCATTTTATCTGCAATATTCTTACAGCAACTATAAATCTTTTAAGGCGCACCTATTGTCTTCTACCTTGTAATAGCGATTTTGACCGTAGCAGCTGCTTCAACACGGTATAGTCTCCGTATCAATCAATTGATTAGACAAGGGTTATGTTCTGGATTGAGTGGACTGTATTTTAGTTGTTTTTGTTCTTTATTAACTACGAAATATTACATATATTGATTACTATAAAATGGTCTACGTTGTCAGTAGTTTTTAGGTTATGTTCCTCCTTCTTTCACAATCGTAAGCTATTCTAGGTTCTACTTCGACGACGCTTGCGCATCCTCGTGTGTTCGACTCTCTCGTTTCTTCGGTACTCTTCGGTTCCCCTCGGTCGGCGCCAATTTCGAACAGGTTGCGTAAAACAAGATCTTTAGTCCAAAATCGATCATAGCTCTATTTATTACAGAAATGGTAACATGATTTTATACTTCTACTATCTATCTACTCTTTGCTTTCTAATCCACTTTGGAAATAAATTTTATTTAAAATGCTAACACGTAGAAATACATTTTGTGATAAACTAAATAAATAACTTGTTGTACCTTACTGATTGCAAAATGAATGATTTCTGTATAAAAATAATAATTATTTGTAACAAGAGAATATTTAAGAGATGCCTTTGTACTTTTTTGCGTAATGGCAGAAAAGGAAAAAGAGAACTATTAAACAATTGTTTAATTTATTTATATCACATGATCCTACCTTCAGTTGATTTTGAAGTAGAAAATAAATCACTGGAGTAAGATAATTGTTCGTTGCGCCACAGGCGTGCGATTTCTTCAATATTTATTATACCGAAAAGGAAGTAATAAAGCGAATAATAATAATAAAAAAACTACTCAAGGATTATAAAATTGTAAGGCTGTGAAACATTCACGCTCTTAACCTTGCTATACTCACGTCAAAAATGAAACACGTATACTATACTATATAAATCGGTCTCACAGACCGTATGCGTGAATATAGGAAGGTTAAGCAGCGTAATCAAATGAGCTGGCGAATTGCATTGGAATTACTGAACATCAGAAGCAGAAGCACCATCATCAGTATTATAACCGAGTGGATAAGAATCGTAAAAAATTTATAGCATTAGATATGTTTCAATAGTAGTCTCGTGGAACCGTGTTTGCAGTGGTGAAAAAAATGTGCTTATATTTCGAGAGAGATCGTTCTAAATCTACCGATGTAATACATGCATGATTAAAATAAGCTTTGAACTCAATTAATGGATTAGCCGAAGTACCATTAGAAATTTGTTGTAATGTGATAAAATTGGAATCTTTCTCCAACACACTTTCCAAATTTTTTAAAGCCGAATATTTTTTCCGTCATCTGTAGTGCGTAATAGAGTATACACTTGAAGACTGACCCGGACTCTGAGTGGCGCGACTTATATAGGGTGGAGGGTGGGGGTCGTACCGCTGTTAGAATGCGGCGTGGAAGCAGAAGTTTGTAGCACGACGTGAGTGGGAGGGTTCAATTTTACCGTGGAGAAGAGAATGCCAAGATGAATGTAGCAAATAACCCCCATCTCTGTTTCGAAAACTCTCTGTTGCTCTCTGTTAGAAAATTCCGTGAATCTATCGAAATTTACAAACATCCACATAATCTAAATAGAGATGGGGGTTATTTGCTACATTCTTCTTGGCATTCTCTTCTCCACGGTAAAATTGAACCCCTCCCACTCACGTCGTGCTACAAACTTCTGCTTCCACGCCGCGTTCTAACAGCGGTACGACCCTCACCCCTCCTCCCTATATAAGTCGCGCCACTCAGAATCCGGGTCAGTCTTCAAGTGACAGCAATACGATTAACATCGGCAAGCAGCCCTGAAGATGTCCCTTGCAATAGTGGACGAAACGTCGCCACCCACGCCAAACCAGACGCGGTTCCAACCCGGAAACCAAGTTAGACACAGTATACACTTCGTTCGACAACGCTCTATTTTTATTCCCAGTGCGTCATCTAAGCATTTATAGTAGCTATGAATACTTTGTAAATCTGTTTCAACAGAAATTTTGACTGGCTGTCCTTAATAGCTGCAGCTTCGGCGGGATTGAATTGTAGAATAATAGCTTTTACATTTTGGGAATGTTTAGCATAATGAACCCGGTTCCCCAACGTGTAAGAATCGACTGGTGGTTCACGAATACCGGAACAGTGCGTGAAATGTTCGAAGACGTTTTGGAGATTTGAGAAGCACTTAACATTGTCTAATAGTTTGTGCCACAAGATGTAAAGGTTGCACTTTATAAGGTAGATATAAACAGTCGCAACCGTGTTCAAGAAGAGAACGGCCTACCGTATTGTCTGCACCATCGATCATAAACATCAACACTACGAGTTGAGACTTGAAAGTCTTTTAACGTAGTAAGTATCACAATTGTAATTCCTGCAGTAGTAAGCCCTTGCAATTCTTTGTTAGCTAGTAACAGTGGAAATGTCGGTTTACGTTGGTCCAGTACATGAACTATAACATGTATAATAGATTTTTGAAATATCTGTTGTCTCGTCAACACAACCAAAGCAACTGATTTCTTGAATGCAGATATGATTTTATTTTCCACATGTTTGCGTAGAAATACAACATGGTTACGTGCTGTTGCCGTAGTTGGCAACTTGAATTGCGCGTTGTATTTGTTCCAAAAGTTCTTATCCAGTATGTTCAGTGACAAATTACATGTTACCATCATGCCAGTTAAATCGAAAATAAAGTCATTTCTATTCGACGCTCCGTTTTTTCTATTTCTGTGTTTTGCACTATTTATCTGCTTCCTACAGTCGTTCTTTTAGCAGCAGATCAAAGGTTTCTCGCACAATTTGCAAACTATTTTAGCATCGTCGTACAACAAACCGGAAAACTCACAGTTAATGTTTTATATTTTATCAGCAAAGGGTCGTTGTGTATCTTTGCGCACACTGGACATTTTTGTTTAAAAATTTTCTTGAATAACTAGTTTTCCGCTCGCCTGATGTAATTCACAGGCAAGCGCCGCCCTAGTGATGACGAATGTGTACGACTTTGAAGGTGTTTTGCCATCTGACAGATGTTTACGCATTGCATCAGATACGCACGCGCCGAGTTCCGTTGGCTACGCCAGCTGTTACGGCTATGTTGGGACGACACGACTATCTTACCTTATAAATCACTACAATAAGTAAATGCTAAATATTTTGTCTGATTGTGCAAATGAGTGTGTGGCTTCTAAAGAACCACGGAGGCATTTTTCGCCATTTATTTAAGATAAAATTAACGTATGATAATCGTACATTTATCCACGATACTTACTTACACAATATTAAATTCTACCTGCCATATACATACACACCAAGAGGATCACAAAATTCGAATACAACTCGTCATTTTTACATATTTCACAATACAGCACTTTTAACTTTTAGCCACTGCATGCTGAGCTCTTTGCACCAAAGAACAAGTCCACATAGTATACAAAAGGTAACACTATTCCTAAGTGCTGTATCCCATTTTATCATTCCATTCTATTTTATCCAACTCTCCTTTACCTGGGTTTTATGTAAACAAGGGGTAGTTGTGCAATGATTGATACCCAAGACATCACCACGTAACATTCCAGAATTGCAGATTGATACGCAGCAACTGGGCCTCAGAAAAATGATGGGGTCTTTACCGCTCGGATTTGTAAGCCTCGCGCGGACAATAGTGATTCACCATTATAAAATATACCTTCGATGGTGGAGCTACAGAAACGTCAAGCAGTTCGGCGACAATTTTAATAGATTATGTATCTATAGCATATTTTCATTAGGTTATTGAATACAATAAATGTAGTAATGCTAGTAAAATATGGAACTATAACGTAACAACAATGCACCCAATAAACAGATGCAAATAAGTTTATATATTACGCCAGTGAATACTACATTTGCACTAGAGTTATCGGAATAGTGATACTTCTCAGGATCGATTGTTACATGCAGCGCTGTGCGCCGTTAGAATAATTCACACATGTACAGTAGCCTGCAGATTTAGGTTTCCAACCTACACATAAATTATTACAATTTAACTGTTCTACTGTAGTAGGAACAGCGACGGCAGGTTAAGCATAGAAGCCAGAGATAATAAACACGCTAATATTATTACTTGGTTACAGGATTGTGAAGAAATTATCCTAATGTAACCGAAGGGGCAGCGGCCTTGTTTCATAGGGCCGAGAACGTACAAACTTGTGTTGCATTTACAGTAATACGTTCATTAATTTAATTGCCGTTATCTTTACATTACATTTGTTCTACGGAAGACATCTCTTGATATCAAAATAATAATTAATGCATATATATCCTTCCTATACTCACGTCAAAATGAAAGACGTATACTATACTATATAAGTCGGTCTCACAGACCGTATGCGTGAGTATAGGAAGGTTAAGTATGTAACTCAGAATAAATAATGGTGGTTTAATTCTTGTTAAACCGTTTCACTATGAGGCATTTTTTAATAGGTCTCTCGTTGAACGATACATCGCACATGAAATCCATCCTATCGGAGACGCAATATTAAAGAAAAATATTCCATTGTATATATGTGACTGAAGGCAGATAAAAGGTACAAATGTATCTGCTGTAACCTACATATTTATTAATAAGTTGAAGATAGAAATAATTTAAGGAATAAATATAATGAGAGAAGTATTTGGAACAAACGTAGAACAAAGTAGAGTAGTAAACGAACACATAAATGATACTAGTAGTGGGTTTACCCGCCGTTATTGTTAATAACTTCTCTCAATTTAAATATCATGAAATCGATGACCTTTTGGCAATACACTTCTTTTATTTGATTCCTTCCAGTTTCTATTTCCTCCCATGGTTGTTCCTCTGTCCGGGGATTATTACGTCTATATTTTTCAATTTTCGTCTTAAGAAAACCCCGTACAGTATCTACCTTAGTGAGGTGACGTTTCTTACTTTTTCAAGCCAACTCTTGTTTCACTACTTTGCTGTCCTCCATACGCTTCAGATGCCCAAACCAGTGTAGCTGACATTCGTCTATATTCTCTATTGATGACTGGGAGATTTCTTCTGCATGTAAATTTTCCGACGTTGTTCATCATTGTTATTTGTTCCATTTTGCTGAACAATCTCATTTCTGTGCTGCTAACTTGTTCTTGTGGTTTTCTGTCTGTTCTGCTTGTATGTGCGTTAGTACGTGTGTGTGCGCCTGCGTATTACGAAGGTTTGCTACCAATATTATAATAAATAAACCCTGTAATTATCTTACTCCTGATACTACATTCGTCTCATTCTCTCACAGTTTACTTTTCTGAAGGTTTCACTTCTACCGCGTCTGAACTGCACACATATTTTTTTGTTTTCTAAGTTTGTGGGACTAAATTCTGTTGTTTACTACTCTTTTATTCCCACTTTCTTAAGTTTGTGTATAGTTAAACTGCATCTCTAGGAGAAAATCATCTCCGACCTTTATCGATCCCTATCGAGCTGTTCTTCCTTTTTCTTAGCACTTTCGTTAGGCTCATATCCTATTATTACTGTGTATCCTTCATTATCTTCATCTTCTCTATTTATAGATAGTCTTTCGTTTATTAAGTTGTCTTCGTTTACATATGTTATCTTCTCATCTTTGATTAATATTGCTACACTTGCATTTTCTTCTTCCTGTACTCCGAACTAGTACATCCAATATCCCTTCGGTAGTAGTTGTTTGAGATCTTTATTTCTTCTTTTAGTGTATGTTAAGCCCTAGATAATCTAATTTTTGTCTTGGTTGTTTTTTCTACCAATACCCATTAGTCTCCATTCAGGCTTTTAATACTAGGTTTTGAATTTTACAATCGGTTTCTCTAGATTTTCTACTTGATCCTCTTGATTCTTTCTTGTTCATTAGTTCTTCTGTATTGTTCTTATCATAACTTAATTCGTTCCGTCTTTCTTCGTTCAAGGACCGATCTTTAGTGTATTTTCTTTTAGTTTTTTATGCGTTGCCAGCCTATGGCTTGGAGCTTATAGCTCATTTTATCCCACTTCCTTTCATTCCATTTGTAATCGATATCTTATAGACAATGTTTGTCTGATTATTAAGGTTCAACAAATGCGCGTTTTGTTCGCTGAAAAGACAGTCTATATACAGCGAACAAAACAGATGTTTGTCGAAAGAAGGCGACAGATCTATGGTATACGAATATTGAATAGAGTGGAGTTTGATATGCCAGCTCCATCACATAGATCAAAGTCGTATAGGTCTATCCCCTTCTTTCGACAAACGCGTGCTTGTTCACTGTATATAGACTGTTTTTTCAGCGAACAAGACGCGCGTTTATCGAACCTTATGATTATCCTTGCTTCTTACTTGCTTAGCCTCCTTTTTGTTCTCTTTTTGCGTGCCTCTATCTCTCTTTTTAACATACTTAGTTCTGTGCATATTCTTTGTTCTTTGATATTTTTTAGTTTGTTTTTGTTCTGTACTACACTAATTTTATTCGTTAAGTTTTCCGTTTCTATGTTATACACCACTTATGCATCAAATTAAAACTGAAGAAAATTCAGACGAAGTTAAACACAATGATGAGAGTGAAAACATTTTCCTATTATAAAAGGAAAGCCGACATAATTTTTTAAAGTTTCGAAAAATTCCTTTGAGATCGTAGAAATACCACTGGCTTTACTTATTTTTCTGGTTTAGACGTCGAAATATAAACAGTACGAATATTCGGGCATATGTTCAAGGTCAAGTGTTATACCTTAGGAACGCTTTACTTTTACCGGCGAGTTCATCGACTTCCATAACTCTGTAGCGAATACTTAAGCAGACATATGAAGAGTAGTAAAATGCGATGCATATGTACAGCAAGGTCACGTGGATTTTCAACGAAGTTCTGTTATACCTCGACTACGAAAACAAAATAGTGTTTATCTAAATTCAATTGTTAATTCTTTTTTCAGTAAATATGTTAGTTTATCAATACTTATTCTCTTCATAGTACCTATATACTTGTAAATTTCTTTTGTTTTCTACGGACCCTTGAACAATTTTTGCTGCCCGATTGTAGGGCCTCCGCGTTCGCCCGATTTAAATACGATCGACTTTTACTTATGGGGACATCTAAAATCATTAGTTTGTGAGACGAAAATACACCATCGACGAATTACAAGGTCGTGTAAACAATGCGTTAGCAACTTCAGGGCAAGCACACTCGTGCAGTACTCGGAGTACAGTACGCAGAACCTCACCCACCTGGCAGTATCATTTCTTCTTCAATAGCGTGCAGTTTTTCCGATTTAGCAATAAGGAAGAAAATGTTCTAGGAGGAAGCACGTAGCCCATTATCGTCTTGTTTCGATGCCGCTGAAAGCATACTAGCTAAATTTGGACGTTAAGAATGTTGTTTGAGCATTTGAAAGTAAGATATATTTTTATTTTCTCTATGAGGAGGTATTTTGGTAAAATGTTCTTCTAATCGTGAAGGTTTGAAAATGTCATTTAAGAAAATTCTCTTGCAAATCCGCCACATTGGTAATCTCTTGTTATATATATTCGAGACTAGACCATATTTACTTTTCCTTTGAATCCGACATGATTCTTTCTGCAAATATGAAAACTACTTCCGGTTCCCAGTTGATAGAATTAAGATATTCACGTCCGAAGCTTAAAAATCATCATAGCAATCTGTTCAACTGATTTTGGAGAAATTGGCGCACAGAATGACAAGTATACAGATGGATCGATATCACGCTAAAATAGTTGAGTCGTGCCTAATTGGTGTGTAAAAATTTCTAAATGCCAAAATAGCTATAATTATAATACCTCTCTTATAGTA
Source organism: Chrysina gloriosa (assembly GCA_038088585.1). Taxonomy (NCBI): domain Eukaryota; kingdom Metazoa; phylum Arthropoda; class Insecta; order Coleoptera; family Scarabaeidae; genus Chrysina; species Chrysina gloriosa. The sequence continues at coordinate 30,685,755 of CM076092.1, forward strand.
AGCGATACGACGGTCGGTCGTAAAACAGTAATAATAATAATATGTAATAAAATTAGCTGTGATCATAACAAAATCGACGGCAGTAAGAGAGGACACTATAAAAATTAAATGAAAAATTTGGAGTGATTTGAAAATTCACAGCACCTTCATCTAAAACCGGGTTCACATCAATAAATATTTACGTTGTGCATTGTATTTGACACAAATTTGTGCGTGTGCTTTGAAATTTATGTCAATGTGGACTGTGCGCCGAACATAAACACACACAAATATTTTCGTGGCGTACGCACGCTATCCATCGCCGGTTGGTTTTTAGTTCAACTTCAAAGAGATTTGGGTGGAAACGTTGTGCCAATGTGGACGTATCTTGTGCGTTGTTTCAATTTATGTGCATTTCTAAAACACAAGCTACTCATTACAACAATGTCTGACTCATTATTATCATTAATGCAGCGCAGCGACCAAGGTAACGCGCACTGTACCTACCGTTTGCGACTGGTAGGGTACATTTGACCAGAATTCCCTGCCGAGAAGTCGCTGCCGGTCGCCGCGCTCAAGTTCGCGGAACCCCATTTGAATACATGTATTGCACCATCTTCTAATCAGGAAATATCTATCAGGTTATACGACGACCATAATATAACTAGAGCGGAGTCGATCGCCATTTTGGAAGCTTTAAAAATTATTCAACGGCTAAATCTCAAAAAATCCCTCATCATATCTGACTCTCAAAGTGCTCTCTACGCTATCAAGAAATCTGGGATAAATAGTAGATCTGACTGGATAATATTGGAGATTAAGAAAATGTTCTTACAACTGTCAAGTTCTCTGTTTGACATTGAATTCTTATGGGTACCAGGGCATAAAGGAATAGTAGGCAACGAGAAAGCAGATGAACTGGCAAACAGGGGGCTAGATTAGATCAAATATCTGTCTCTTACAGGGTTCATTTCAGAGACGTTTTACATATCTTCCAAGAGCCACTTTTGCAGAAATGGCAATCGCAATGGGATCAAGTTAGCCAAGTTAAAGGGAAATACTATCGCCAGATTGTAAGCAAGATCCCAAATAAACCCTGGTTTAAGGACCTAATTCTTAATCGAAGAAGTATCGTCACTATATGTCGACTCCGATTTAATCATTGTCTTTCATTTGCTCATCTAAATAAGATCAATATCCTGGATTCCCCCAATTGTAACTGCGGGGTGATAGGCGACTTAAATCACATTTTCTTTGTCTGTAGAATAAACCTAATTCACTGCAACGAATTTTGTTCTCGACTCATCGCGATAGGGATGCCTTCGCCATTTGCTTTTCCCTATCTTCTGATAAATCCCTCACTGGAGCTTATTAAAGCAATAATGAACTTCCTTGATAAAACTAAAATCAAATTATAATATGTAACAAGAGAACAATATTTTCCCAATAAAGCCTCTCCCTCTTCTCTACTCTATTAAACCTATACGTGTCTTTCCGTGGCCCATTTCTGTGATGCTACAACGGGCCCTGTAGCAAGAAGAGTCTTAAGCTAACCCTTTATATTCCTTTAGCACGCTGCATGCAAACAAAGCTTATGTAGAGCCCCCGCTTGACGAGTTTTGGATCGATTGATAGAAAATAGAATGGCAATACTTTGTGGAATATAGTAGTGTAATTTCTTTTCTCTAGTCATCACACAGTGTCTGGCTGAAATGGTTTCTTCCGTAAGCCAATAAATACGAAGAAGAAGAAGAAGAAGAAGAATACATGTATTTGATTCTGGTCGCGGCTCTCCGCTGCTCTGCGCGTCGCTCTAATCAGCGTTGGGCTTAAATCGTCTTTACTAAACAACCAAGTTAAGAAATATTACGTGATATTTGGTTCAGCTGTAGTATCGTATGTATTTTTACTATAAGCATACGTATTTTCTTACGATTCCAACAAGTTTTTGTAAATACTGTTTTATATATATATATCTATATATATATAACTTTTTGGGGCTCGGCTGTACTGTGACTTTTGGTATTGTTACTAAATTGCTCTGTCAATAATTCTCCTTTGTTTCTCTATTGTACACCTATCCGTGGTCCAGTTTTTCTTTCTGTCTGTGAGTCACCACGGCGGACCGCGCCGGTGTGAAGAGTTGTATCCTCGGCCTTATCCCTAAATACTTTTGGAATGATGATTGTTTGCAGTTGTTGTGGGAAGCAAGATGAACCTCACAGAGTCTTGAGTTGCAGTGTGTGTAAAAAATTATTATAGATTGCGTTTCTGTTTCTAGTGCCATTGCGAGACAAATTCGCTCTGATTCTAGAATAAGCTGGTCATGTAGCACGTGTAAGAGCTTGAATAGTGATATTAATGGTTTGAAATCTGTAATTTTCGATCTACAGCGGGAAATCGCTACATTAAAACAAACTATTTCTTGTCCGCCTCCTGCTGCAATTTCTGCAGTTGATACTGAAAAGGTTATCCAGGAGATAATTGAACGCGATAGACGTAAATGCAATGTAATTTTTACGGCGTTTTTTTGTTTTTTTGTCGGTTTCATCTAATAATTTGTCTCCTCCTAGACGTCTGGGCAAGTATGATCCCACCAATGCAAATCGCAAAAGGCCGATAAGAGTTAAACTGGCTGTTGAAGAGAATGTCCTATCACTTTTGCGTAGTTGTGGACGACTCCGTAGTTCTACTTGGTCATTTGTCTGTGTCGCGGGATCAAACTCCGATGCAACGCGAACTATATCGGAGCGTCAAGTCTGAGATGCAACGTCGCGTTGAAGGCGGGGAAAGGGATTTGCGCATTAAATATCACTTTGGTTTACCGACAATTACAAAGATTAGCTCGGGAAACTAACCCAGCCCAACAGTAATGATAACATAATCCTAAATATTTATTATCAAATTACCCGCGGTCTTGGCTCCAAAACCCATGAAGCTTATATCAACGTTTTAAATTCAATTTTTGATATTTTTATATTAACGGAAACTTGGTTGAACGCCTCTGTAACAAGTGATAAAATCTTTACCAATCATTTTCATGTTTGTCGTGCTGACAGGAAATTTAATATAGTAAATCTTTCCACTGGTGGCGGGGTTTGAATTGCAGTACATAGTGATGTTAAGTTTGAGCTTGTGGATGCATCCGCTGTGGCTAATATTGTTCCAATTATTGATATTGTCATCTGCAAATGAATTTTTTGTACTTATAAATTTTATATTGTTGGTTTATACATTCATCCACGTGCTGGCGCGGGGGATTACACCTTGTTTTTGAGGCACTGGAAGTTTTGCTCCTAGATTATCCTGCTTCTGTTGATGTCAAGGTCAATGCAATTAACTGCTTCTCCTACTCGCTAAACTTATCTCAGCTTAATAACACTATTAATCATCAGGGAAAATTGTTAGATCTTCTTTTAACCAATGTTACTCCTCAAATTGCCGTCGGCCGTGAGTTGTCCCCCTTGGTACCTGAGGACCCATATCATCCAGCACTCTATGTAACTCTAAAGCTCCCTGTCTCTGTTAACTCATTGCCTTTTCCTTCAAATAGTAACGTCCGCTACAACTTTCGCAAACGTATACAACGTAAACTTATACAACCGCCTATTTTTAAGTCACTGGTCCTGCTTGAATGACTGTGGTAATGTGGATCATTGTGTTGATTTATTTTATGAAATGCTCTAGTCTATAACATCCTAAATGAATTTGTTCCTTTCCACTCCGGCCCCCGTCGTAGTGCATTTCCACCGTGGTTTACTAAGTGTATCACAGATAACCTTAAACTAAAGAGATATTACCATCAAAGGTGGAAATCCACTAACCTGGTGAAATTCTATAATGAATTTTCTCGATTAAGAATAATCACTAAAGACCAGATCAGTGTCGTCTTAAAAGTTTCTCTAGTAGGGCCGAATCTGATTTGCGACGTGATCTACGAAAAATTTGGGAGTTTGTTCATCTCAAACAGGGGACTACGCGTATTCCACGGGTGATGCATTGTGAAGGGTTAATTTGCGACAACCCCGAGGACATAGTTGGTGGCTTCGCCACTGTGTTTTCTCAAGCATATTCTTCTGTTATGCGATCTGATATATGCGAGCAATTTGGTGCTGGGTACTCCGTTACCGATACACTTAACATTTCCTATGTAACTGAGAGTCAGATCTTCTGGAGCATTAATAAACTTAGTTCCAATCTGAATGCAGGCGATGACCAAATTCCGGCTCTACTTATCAGGGACTGTCGTATGGTATTCGTCAATCCATTGAGGATTATATTTAATTTAATTCTGCGAACAAGCACTTATCCATCAAAATGGAAAATTACTCGAAGGTTGACAGAACTGTCTTAAAGAATTATAGACCAATATCACTATTATGCAACTTTTCTAAGATATTCGAGCAGATACTCAGCAGTTTGACTTACGCGCATGTTAAATCAAAATTGTCACCTGTTCAACATGGTTTCACACCTTGCAGAACGACCGCAACTAATTTAATATGCCTTACCCAGGAAATTAGCTTCGCTCTCGATGTCTGTGGTCAATTGGATGTGATATACACAGACTTTGCTAAAGCTTTTGATAGCATCGATCACCGTTTGTTATTGGGTAAACTTAATTACTTTGGGATCAATGATCGCATACTTTCCCTATTCCGTTCATATTTGACTAATAGGTATAATTATGTCCAGTATAATGGCTTGGAGATCATCAACTTATTAACGTGTTCGGCATTAGCTTACGCTGACGATTTGAAGATATTCTGTCGTGTTGAAAGCCTTGAGGATACATGTGTACTTCAGGAAAATCTGGAGATTGTATGGGACTGGTGTCAGAGGAATCTCATAACATTGAATATTGAGAAGTGCAGCGTAGTCAGACACACTCGTAGGAGAACTACACTGAATTTTGGATACAATGTAAATGGTCAAACATTATCGACGAAACAAACAATCTGAGATCTTGGAGTGTTATTTGATAGCCAACTCACTTTTGTCGAACACATTATATATTTTATGATATATAAATATTGTATGATATAAAACGTGGCAAGTCAAATTTGCACCTCAAAACACTTCTATAAAATATTCGAAATCCACGCGCAACAAATGGTCAATTTGCAATGATCACAATAAAAAATAACAATTCGGATTTTGTGTTGCCTTTAATAAAATATGGAAATACACCCTCAGTAGTCAAATTAATTAAAATAACAGCCACGCGTTCGCTAGTCGTTCACTTATTTTCGATATTTGGTTTGGGAAACAGTTGTCCCCGTAGTCGTGAAAGGGTTAAAAGACATTTAGAACTATTCAACTAAAGTTTGTTAAAAGGTGGATGACCTGTTATCATTAAATAGTGTAAATCAGACTGACGCTGTCACTCTTCCGAATTTTATTATTCAATGATATCTCATCAATGACAACTTATCATTGAATAATAAAATTAGAAGGAGTGACAACGTCAGTCCGATTTATACTACTTAATAATAACACATCATCCACCGTTTTAGCAAACTCTATTAATACCTGATGACACCTGAGATGCGCGTTTTATACATATAAACAAATACCAAGCATAGGCATAGATAGCGCGTTAGGGAATGAATATGACAATGTAGCACCTATTTTGAATCTGAGCTCTAGAAATATATTCTTTTCTTTGAAATAATGCATGTATTATTTTCAATAAATGAATTCATACTTAAAGTTTTATTGTAGTAAGTGTATTCTGAATAATTCAAGAACTAATACTGGAGACAAAATTGAAAAATATATATAGGCTGGCCCACCACCAGCGCCTCGGACTGTAGCTCCCAAAATAATAATTTTTTTAAATCTTTTTGATAAGATGGTGTACGTTTATAGTGGTCATAATTAGAAAATATTTTCATTGATACAGGGTGCCCCAACAAAGCGCTAAGTATCAAAGTTATGTTTTTTTCGAATTTTTCGAATTGTATAGAAAAAATAAAGGTGAGTTACTTCCATGTTCCATATACCTATCGTTAGCCGTTTTCGAAATATTTGAGGATTTTCGAAAAAATAAGATGTTTTTAAAATGGACATAACAGACAAACTAATTGAAATTTTCAAATCATGTTTCAAGCCTTGATTTGGTATATATTGGGCTACTTATTTTCGGGTATGTAATTTTACAATAACGTACAGGGTGATTCCATAGACCGGCGTTATTTGTCTCAATTTTAATAGTGTATAACTTTGTTATTTCAAATGGAACACCCTGTATATTTTCAGACTCGGAGAAAGGTTCTTCAATTCCTACCCAAACTGTATTAGGTTTCCCTATACCTATCTCTTGTGATTTCGGAGATATTTGAAGATATTTTAAATTTTACCTAGATTGAAATTAAATCGAATATGCTGAATATGGAAATGCAATTGTTTTTATTTCAACGATCTGAAAAAGTTGCTAATGAAACATATATGCCTTTAAATGATAAGTATTATAATAAATGTTCTACATGATCGCCATTTTACGCTATGTATTGTATTCTTTCATTAATTGTAACCCCTTCGTACATATTTTAATAATTTTTGCGTTCCTCATAGTTAAAATACAGCCTACTACTAGATACAGCAATTAAATTGTCATAATGACATACCTTTTAAATGTCAGCACAATTTTACTTTAGTTTAGTATACTTTATTCTTTAATAATGGTACATAGCTATTATTAGAGAAATTTAAAAAAGAACTTAAAAAATAATGAAATAATTAAAGTGTTATTTTCTTTTATTTGAGATATTTTTACAATGATGTATTTGTCTATCCTAGAACGAGTGGATATGATTTTGACCATAGGTGAATGTCATGAAAACTGTTTTTTGGCTGGCAGAGTTTATGCCCAAAGCTATCCTGAACGAAGACATCCTGAAAAGCGGGCTTTTGAAAGACTTTTCGCAAGGTTCCGAGAGACAGGTAATACTTCCTACTCTAAACGAAAAAGAAGGAAATCAGTCGTTGACAACGAGTAAAATGAATTTCTAGTGTTAGGTTCAATTGCTGAAAATCCTAGTACCAGTTCACGGAAGATTACCCAAGAAACCGATATTTGTATGGGACGGACTTTAACCATCGATTGGAATTTTGCTTGTGGGCTCTGTATCGTGTTGGAGAAGAGGAGGATTTTTCTGAATATATTTTATTCACTAATGAATCTACCTTCCATAATAATGGATTAGTATGTAGACATAATTTTCATTATTATGATACAGAAAATCCACACATATTTAAGACTGTTGATCACCAAAATCGCTGAAGTTTAAACGTCTATGCGGGAATTATTGGTGGCTATGTTATTGGACCTTACTTTTTTGAAAGAACGATTGAATGGGCACCGTTTTTACAATTTTTACAAGGAGATTTCTGGACTCTTTTAGAAGATGTTCCCTTATTTACAAGAGGCAAAATGTGGCTGCAGTTAGACGGGGCTCCTGCACATTTCCACGTAGATGTTAGAAACTATTTAAATTTAATGTTCCCAAATAAGTGGATTGGAAGACAAGGACCCTGTAAATGGCCACCCAGGTCACCCGATTTAACTTGCATAGATTTTTCTTATGGGAATATGTAAAAAGTATTGTGTACAATTCCACACCAACTACGCCGAATGATATGAAAATCAGAATAACAAATGCATTTGCTACCATTACCCCGGAAATGTTAAGAAGGGTTAGAAGATCGTTTGAAGAGAGAATTAGAATATGCATAAAGGAAAATGGCGATCATGTAGAACATTTATTATAATACTTATCATTTAAAGGCATATGTGTTTCATTAGCAACTTTTTCAGATCGTTGAAATAAAAAACAATTGCATTTCCATATTCAGCACATTCGATTTAATTTCAATCTAGGTAAAATTTAAAATATCTTCAAATATCTCCGAAATCACAAAAGATAGGTATAGGGAAACCTAATACAGTTTGGGTAGGCATTGAAAAACTTTTCTCCGACTCTGAAAATATACAGGGTGTTCCATTTGAAATAACAAAGTTATACACTATTAAAATTGAGACAAATAAAGCCGGTCTATGGAATCACCCTGTACATTATTGTAAAATTACATACCTGAAAATAAGTAGCCCAAGATATACCAAATCAAGGCTAAAAACATGATTTGAAAATTTCTTGTCTGTTATGTCCATTTTCAAAACATCTTACTTTTTCGAAAAACCTCAAATACTTCGAAAACGGCTAACGATAGGTATATGGAACATCCAAGTAACTTACCTTTATTTTTCCTATACAATTCGAAAAAAGTAAGAAATGTATATTGTTCTATTTAAAAGACATAACTTTGACACTTAGCGCTTTGTTGGGGTACCCTGTATCAATGAAAATATTTTCTAATTATAATAATGTAATAATAATAATAATGTATTTATTGCCCAACAGATAACGATCCAATTACAGGACAATAATGTGAAACATAGTCAATTATTATATATACATACCAAAGGAGTAATAATTAAATATAAAAATAAAAAGTATCCAGTACTTAGTTCTAATTATTCAAGCAAAGTGACAGTTAAAGAGTACATTTGTTCAATAAATATGGCAACGGTGAAAAATTAATGTCCATTGAGTTGTCTGCTATAACGTTATAATATGAACACATTCTATTGAGCGGAGATCTCAACAACATGTTAGTTTTGGCTGCTCTGCAGTAAAACGTTTTGTGAACACGTGTGGGATGATGCGGTATAAAAAATCGTATATCATTTAGCAGTTTCGGCGCATCCACATTAAAATGGAGAATATCGTATAAAAATTTAATTTCTGTTCTCCTGCGACGAAGATCTAGTGACTCAATTTGACATATGCTCAAAAGAGTATTATGATCAAACCCTTGTGGGGATATACACCATTACACTTAAAATAACTATATTTAAGAAATCTACGTTGGACTTTTTCAAGCAAAGCGATGTGTTCCTTATAAACGGAAGACCAAATAATGGAGGCATACTCTAGTTTGGAACGCACGAAAGCAAAATATAATTGTAGAATCACATCGGTACTGGAAAATTGTCTTGCGTTCCTAATTACAAACCCCAAAACGCGAAGAGAGGCAGATGCAACATTGAAAATATGATCTATGAAGGTGAGTTTAGCATCGAATGTCACTCTCAAATCCTTGACAGAAGTACAACGAGGGATGATACTATTATTGATGTGATAGATAAAAATTATCGGATTGGGTTTGCGTGTAAAAGTTAATACATTACATTTGGAGATATTCAGTGTAAGTTTGTTTCTGATACACCAAGAATGAAGAACGTAAAGCTGTTGTTGCAGTTCATAACAATCACTTAAGTTATTAACCATACCATATAATTTAGGATCATGTGCAAACAGTAATCTGTTGCAAGATAGTTCGTAGCATAGATCATTCATAAAAATAAGGAAAGGTAGTGGCCCAAGGTTGCTACCCTGCGGGACGCCAGAGACTGCAGTAAAGTAATTATGGCCATTATAAACGTACACCATCTTATCAAAGAAGATTTAAAAAAAAAAATTAGTTTGGGAGCTACAGTCCGAGGCGCTGGTGGTGGGCCAGCCTGTATATATATATATATATATATATATATATATATATATATATATATACAGGAATCTGCTGGTCTAAGTAAAAGTATTGTTTATTTGATTGAATAGGATTTAATAGATTAACTACACGATGATGTTATTATTTTATGGTATTTTAGAAATTTATCTAATACTCCAGATCTTCGGAACATACGCGGGGAGTCAGACCAGTACCACAATACGATGGCAGATGAGGAACTGACCGGAATGCAGACTAATATTTGTAGGTCTGACAGTATACGACGAAACCTATCCCCATCTCTCTCATTTAATGCTGTTTACTCATTCAAAACCCTAATATCATCCTTAGCGCAAGTGCCATCAGCTATTAACCGTGCTCTACCAAGATTTCTAGTATTAATCAAACTTTTCAGCGCGTTCTTGCGAGTATTGCCCAGGGTGGCGGCGGTTGAGCGTCACCGCTTCCCAAATTTACGATGAACTAAAAGCGCGTCTTAGATTTAGACTGTGACGTTAGATGAGCATCGCATAAAGACTTCTTGCGCCACGGACATGCAAGAAACTGGTTTGTTTTAAGATCACCTAGGCATAGCTGTGGTATAGAAGCACTACGAACATTTTATTTTGCTAACTTTATGTCAACTATGCGCTATAGCATTATTTACAGGGGTTCTATCCAATAATGGCTAGTGACTTTGCGCAGGGGAGACTACTGTAACCTTACTCTTCTCGGTGGATAAATTATATTTTTATACCTATTACTGTATCATTGAAAGTGTAGAATGAGAATTGATATAAAATAAAATATAATATAATTTATTGTCTAGTAAAAGCCACGTAGAGGTGAGAGTAAAATCTTTCTTGGGTAGGGAAATGGATAAAAGGTGTAAGGTGGTAGCTAAAAAGGTAATAAAAACTTAGGACAAACTCTAATAATAAAGCAAATTCGTAGCGAAGTAATAATAAAAACCAAATATAATACTAACTCATAAAAGTCTACGGTAAATAAAAAATATTTAAGTTGTGCGTAATTAGGAAAGTACTTTCACTATTCGCAGACGCGCGCTTCGCGGTCATACCGCTCATCAGTGCGACTGTTTGAAGTAGTTTTCATTTCTATAGAAACACTATATAAGCCAGTGCGTTGGATGTTCGTACATATGAGAGTTCAATTATGAAATTCGGCCATAATGTACTTAATTGCGCATTTTTGCAGCTATTTGATTCTACAGAAGTAGACAACTTGTATTGCCACAAACTCCTGTAGTAGCTGCAATCAGGATCAAATAGCTGCAGAAATGCGCAATTAAGTACATTATGGCCGAATTTCGTAATTGAACTCTCATATGTACGTACATCCAAAAATAAGTTATTGATAAATAATATAACAACTACATAGATCTATGTTTTTTAAAAGTTAAAATAAAACAAGGATATTTTCGTAAAAGGTTTTCTAATAAATTTTGCGGAAAGTTTCTTGAATATAATAAGAATTTGCCAAAAGTCAATAAATCGAAGAAACATAACTCGTGTATATCTTGAAATCTAACTTCTATCTGAACGATTGCCGTATCTAAAATTTCGTTAGAAATATGTTTATAGTCTTGTATTTCCTATTCATTGGAGAATCTATGTATTTTTCTGACTGGGTTCTGTGTCAAAATGTAAGTTATTACATACATATATCATTAAAATAACGATCATTATTTCTATATTATTGTAAAGTTTGAATAAGGGCTAACAAACAATTACGCGCAAGATTGATGGCAGTTAATTTATTCTGCACTATTGAAAATGTAACCTCGATTTGTTCAAAAATCAATTTAAAAGTCTAATAGAAAACAAAATTTTGTGTTGGTTAAGTAATCTTTTAATCCTACCGCCTCTCTTATAGCTTGGTATCATTTCTGAAATCATTACGGTCGATTATAAAATCAAGAACTTCAATTAATTTGGTTTTATGTAATTGTTTTATTTTACTCTGTAAGCCATTTAAGTGCCCTGCCATAACAGATGCACCATCATATGTTTGAGTGACTAATTTTTTTTAATCTTATTTTTCGCAATTATTTCATAAAAGGTTAAGTAAATCTTCAACTGTTCGACCGGATGATACTTCAAAAGAGCCCAACAATCTTTCAATAACCACATCGCTTTTGACATAACGATGACATAACGTAATATGATTGATAATTGACAATTACAGGAAATATCTGTGGTTTTATCTACTTGCCAAGAAAAATACACAGCTTCTTTAATTTCTGTATCTATTTCCTGTTTTAACCTTTTGCGGACGTATTAAATTTGGACATGGGAATCGTACTGGTCGGAATTAATTTCCGTCGAAAGAGCAGGGAAAAGGTAAAGGAAAATGATGATTTCAGTATGATCTTTAGTCCAATAATATTTCATATCAGGAATTGGTATAGTACCCATGTTCAGGATTACACCTAAAAAGCTGTTAACTCCTGCTTCGTCACATCGATCCAGTTATTCCGCGTTGATCGAACAGATAAGCTCTGCTGTTCTATTTTATTTTGGGCATATTTATTTGTTTCTAGTACAATTTTTTCAAGCAATGTGTCATTGGTACATTCGGTCCAACAGTCTTCGACCCCGTCGAAAAATTAGTTTTTGATTGAGGTTGATCTGTGTGCGTAACGTCTCTCCAAGTAGTAAATTCGTTTATATTACTATTCTCATTTTCTTCTGTTTCACTGTCGCTGGATATTTTTAATTGGCTTACTCGTCGCTTCATGGGAACTATGTCACTATCAGAGTCACTGCAAACGTTATCACTTTCTCTATCAGAGTCATTATTCAAGAGGTCAAAATAAAACTCTTCATCGCCGTTTTCAGACTCACAGAACACTTCTTGCGATAACTTTCTTTTTGCCATTTTGGGGAATTATTTTGAAATATTTTAAGAAGAGAGAATGTCTAATTACTGTTAAATACAATTTATAAAATATTCTTTGGAATTCTACAAGGTATCGTCGAACGTTCTCGATTTCGTTACGTTCAAAAGACGACAGACTCGCCACTGCGTCTTGCATGGCGAGCGCTGGGTGACATCATTTGTTTACATTGGATTTCGTTATCTCAAGTCGATGGAGCACCCGTATTGCTTCGTGAATAGACTCTTTAGACATTGAGGTTTGTTTAGAAAAAGTGTAAACTGATACATGAATGCATACAGTATGGGATTCCTATAGTTCCTTGCTGTGGTGACTGAGAGCAGATATACAACCGCAAAGGATTAATACAAAATAACTGCAATCTATTAAATCATTTTGAATAGATTTAGATGTACCGGCAAAAATATTACCATGTACTAACAAATCTATTAAAAGTAGGTTCATATTTGCTAAAGAGTCCGATTAATTCTTTATAATTTCCACGATTAAAAGAATCTGAAGTCTCATTGCGTCCCCGAAAAGCTAGATCTTGCTGAAAATATCCGTACCGTCCATTAATTTTCTTAAATTGTTGCCACATGGTCTAACTTCATAATTGTACGTAATAATTATATCTTTACACGCGCTGTCTATGACAGTAGCAATATTTTGTTTTCTAAATAATTTAAATTTGCACAACGATAAAATATGTTTTGTAGATTTTGAATGCCGTTCAATAGATCGTGGCATTTTCTTTAAACCCGTATAACCTAATTTCGACCACATTTCGGTTTAGTTACAGAAAAGTAGACATTGCCAACAAAATAATCCTTCCCGTTTAATTGAACCCGTTAACCAATCACATTTGACGTGCCACAATCAACTGAAACCACGATTTTGTCAATTGCCGTTTTTAGATACTAAAAATAAATTAGGCCGAGGTTTTTCAATTTTATGTACAATGTGAATTTCGTCTCTATGTTTAAACAACTAGAAGAATTTCTTACCGACCAGTCGATAACATCTTCGCAGCTCCCGTATTTCATTAATTTTATCCATTTTCTGTATATGACATATACCGAATAATTGTTACGTAGATCCTTAAAACATCGTTAAAGTGGTACGTTAGTAGTGAATCGCACACATGCGATCTGCGAACCTTTACGAATGATAACGCACGACAACTTGCGGATTCCAGTGGAGCCAACACCCACGCACATACGAGGATGCATCGAATGTAGCAATGGTATTAACATCAGCGTGGACCCAGATCTGTGGGCAGCCACCTCGCTTGCTATTATAGTGCGTGCACTAAAATTTCATGCATTATTGGAAATTTGTTTGCATTTTTGAATTAAATAATGAATAGATATGGTATCTATTATAAATTCGTTATAAAAATTGCTTTAATTTAGTATATATCCAATGCTTAACCATTGTTTTAATACATATAAACACTATTGATTGTCATTGTGACGAGCCGCCACTTGTTCTACCCCGGATGTACAAAGAGTATTTAGAATTCAGAAAAAGATGTTACGAATAACAGATATATGGTTTAAATTACCGCCAAAGATGTAAGCCAATTTTCAAATAAAATCGTCTATTCACTTCATTTGATATTTACATACAGAATGTGCTCTGTTTTGTTATTTTTCTTAAAGACGTTTTTCAAGGTATGATACATCGCCTGACTTGCATACAAGGCAAAATTTTCACTTTCTCCAAACAAAACATACTATACCTAAGTAACAAAGGAATTTAGATTATTCTGGATGTTTATTTTTCAATAAATCAACTAAATATTTTAACAAGCTTAAGGTACGATCTTTTTCCCTCTATAAATTTTCTGTAGGCTTATGTGGTCGATAAATGAAGAAACTGTCTTTTCATCGTTCAATGATTGCGATAAACAAAGTTATGTGGCCTATAACTTAAAAGCTACTTGCATCAGTCAATAAACACGTTATTGTAAAGATAACCTACAAATTTGCTTAAAGAAGTGTCGATGTAATCGCCTAATTTTCTAGTAAAACCACGTTTAACGACCAAATCATGATGATATATGATAAATTTAAAGAAGAAGTTGATTTTATGATAGATCATGGTCATCTTAATAATGTTATATATTATATAAGTAAATTAAATGGTTTGATGTAATTGTCCATAAAAGATATATTAGTAATAAATACATTCATTCATTAATGATACAATTGCTACGTTTGTAGGGGAGGGGGCGACATTCTTAAATAAAACCACTCACTAAAACTTCTACATCTTTATTCCACGTTAACATAAAAATAAATCATACATAATATACCATGACAACCAATAAAACACTAACGCCTGTAATAGCGACCAGGCTTGCTTGTCGGTAGTGAAGTCAAATGATTACAGTTACTACACGTTTACGTTTAAGTTAAGTCAGAATGAACTGTAGTTTGCAGAAAGATATCTCATTATTTTTTTCATGGTCTACAAGTGCTGTATTATGTATTTTGGACTTAATTCCTTGTTTAATAACATTATGCTTCCATCTTACAATTGCTGCTGATCGTCCGCTGCCTCTTAATCCTTAACTGCTGTTAAATAATTTTCCTTTTAACCTTTTCTTATGTATTTATAGAAATGTTATAGAAAGGTGAACAGATCGCCCCTAAATCAAATATTAAAGTGTGCTAGGATTAGGTAAGTAGGTATAGTATAGCTGAGTAGCTTAATAAATTTTTTTGTCATGATTACATACAGTCTTTTCGTTTGACGCGTTTCAACCGTGTACTTCACTATATTGAAATAAAAGTTATTATTATTATTATTATTATTAAAATAAATCTCACAGCGCGCCACTGTTTAGAATGTTTGAACGCGATCCCTCACCGTTCGACTCTAGGAAACGATATCCTCTTTGAATACCGATAAAATAATTATTATTCGTTCGAAAATATTTTCCACCGATGTTTTATCTCGAAAAGGTAATTTCACTCCGTCGTTTTTGTGTAATAAGCCAAGTTCGAAACCGAGTGCATGATAAGTTGTGTAAACCGGACTGACACTGTCACTCCGAATTTTAATGCCGCGCCTTGCACGTAAATGGAGACAAGCGGTGGAATGACAGCGTCAGTCCAGTTTACACTACTTAATGATAATTAAGGTTTGATAAAAGAGTGGATGACGTGTTATTATTAAATAGTGTAAACCGGTTTTTGTCTTCACTTATATGCAAGGCGGGACATTAAAATTCTGAGACGTAAGGGCGTCCGTCCAGTTTACAGTACTTAATGATAACACGTCATCCACTCCTTTATCAAACTCTAATGATAAGCTATCATCTTTTGTCAAACCTTAGTAATAAGTAGCGTGGGAAGACAACGGTAACGGCGTACAATTACGAAATAGGTTACGACTTCCGGCAGCCTACTATTGAGCAGATAACGGGATGGGGAATCGGCGATGCTGTCGTAACTTATTTCGTAATTGTAAATTGTTACCGCTGTTTGCCCAAACTAGTAATAAGATTCCACTCGAGCTACGAGTTCTCTTATCGCCACATAAATTTGTACCTTGAACGACATGTCCATTTGCCGCTTAAAAACCAACTCCAAAGTTGTTAATTTAATGTGATAATTATTTTAGATATCAGAATACATTAAGAAAAGCAGTCTTGTGAAAGAATAGAAATTTGATGATAAGATTTTCGTTAAATGATCTTCTACGATTTTAGTAAAGACCTAACTCAAAAACAATGCACAGAATCGCTTCGTTCTACTTTTAGTAATAAGGCACCATCAGAAAAGACTGTTTGCAATTGGTTTGCGGAATTTCGTCGTGGTTGCGCGTCCCTCGGTGATAAATTGCGTAAAGGTCGACTGATATTGCTTGTTATTCCAAAGAACTTCGATGTTGTGTGCAAACATGTTTCAAGAAGATCGGTATGTAACCTACATACATGAGATAGAGGCCATTTTAAGCATGTCGATGACTCTAATACATTCGATTTTCCAAGAGCATGTAGTTGGGACAAAGATCTATCCCCGATGGATTTAGCGCAATTTAACCCAAACTAAAAAAGGCCCGTGTTAACTGGTGTAAGGAAGTGCCCAAGAAATTCGACCGAGTAACTGCAAAAGCCGTCTGCAACATCGCAACAGGTGACGGAAGTTGGATATATTTGTATGAATTGGAAAGTAAGCAACAATCCACCATTTGGAATTACTTATATTTATTATTATACGTAGGTATATAAACGCAATTCGGGTCATATATTTAGCGAGGTCAAGTGGATATTAGAATAGCACGTGTATGTTTAATTTCACGAACATCGGGTCTTCAAAGTGTTTATCCATACATCTCTCGTGTTAAATAACTTAACTGTTTACTGTTTACACAGAAACGTAAACAGTAGTAAAAAGAAACGTGCAATTATTTTAAAATGCACAGAGAATAAAATAAAGATGGACGTTTACTGTCTAGAGAAACGCCAGTAAAATTAGGCTAATATGTTAAGCTGCGTCTAGTGTATGTTTGGGTAGGACGTGTATGTTTAATTTTATGGGCAACGTGTTGAAAGCCGATTGCGTATGGAGATATCTCTTGCGATAAATAAGTCTACGGTTCCAAAACTAACTTTTATTTTCCCAATTCTGTTTTAAATGCCAACTCCCTTTTTCAATTTTTTATCTTTTACATTCATTGACTTATTTTTACTTTTTGTATATAGATTTGACGCATTAGTTATGAAAAGCCCTATATATCAAAGAAATCTTGTGTTTAGTTATTATGGTGATACCTGCCACAATAAATGTTTGTTTTAGGTAATTTATTGAAAAGTTTGCAGCCTATATATCACAGACTCTTTTGATACAAACTCTATTTATGCTGACGAGGTAACAAAAAGAGTTGCGTGTGACAACCGTAAGCGAAGCCATTGGGAAAGTTCTTCCGAAATCTCAACAGGAAAGAAAAATGTAGATGTCTTCTAGCTTCAAATAATATTATACACGAATCTCTAGATTTTGGATTATAAATTATTCTCATTGTCCTTTTCTGTAACAAAAATACGGGACTAGCATCCGTAGCCACTCCCCAGTATAGTATTCCGTAAGTCATACGTGCATAGAAATTTGGATAATCATAGCATTCTTTCGATAGAATCTTACATGTACCATTAATACGGCGTGTCTAATTTAAATAGTCATCGGTTAATACGCCTAAAATTTTACAACCATCAGGAACTTCGATGGTATTGATATTTAAAATAAAATTTAATAGATTATATTTACATTGATTTCGAAATAAAGTGCAAGTGGTTTTGGTAGAATTTAAAACAAGTTTATTTGCATTTATTCGAGTGTTAATGTTTCGAAAGCTATTCGAAATCGTTAAGAGATCATTTAAACTTTTCCCTTCTTATACTATGCGCATATAAAATGATTCGAATACATAGATAAATTTGGCTAGTTTGGCTTAAAGCTAACCTCTTTTTACGCATATTTAAAATTATTTTGTTCTTATTTCCTATGGCCTCCCCACTTTCATTTTTTAAGTGGCGCTGTCTGGAAAGTCGTACTAACAAGGAAAGATCTTGAAAGCGGAAATTCAAAAAAGTATTAAGCTATGGGAACATGTAAATCACATGTACACAGGTATGTACTACGAAATTTTGTTCTGCAGGGAAACACTGAGTGCGTGAAAAAAAAATTTGGAAATGGAAAATGTTGCAGCCTGCCGATGCCCATAATTCGCTAACGGTAAGAGATAGAGAAAAAGTTTCAAAACAAAAATTATAATAATGTATAAACGTTTTTAAATTTTTAAATTTTTTGACAGGGATCAATAATAGGCAATAGAGATTAGTTGATTGTATAACAGACTTGTAGTTGCAGTGTTGGATTTAATTTTAAAAACTAACAAAAAATAATAACTACATTCTGAATTATTTTGCATTAGAGTTTACAATAATATACCATCATTATTCTATCGATTTTATTATACGTTAAAATACTTACTAATATAATTTTTGTTTATATTTAAACACATAATGGATTATTCTGCATGGTGACGAAACTCTTCATAGAAATGTTTAAAACACAAGAATTTGTTACACCATACACATCATACGATGGCATGACTACCATATATGGTACAACGAGGAGCATGCACAAAATCTTGTTGTGTGAAAGCAAAAGTTACTAGAGTTTCAAATTCATTCGGTCTTTGGTCAACCCATCCGTTGTTATACCAAGCGTAAGCAAATAGGTCGTGATATTTTGGCGTCGGAAGGTGATCATGAATAAGAGATTGTAATTTTATAATATTATATGTGTATGTAACACAATATCGCAACCATATAGTAGTGCAAGGTCACAAAATTTTCTTACAAAGTTTGTCCATGTGCAAAAACCATGTGCATCAAGAGGTTGTGTCATTGATGTAGTTTTCTTCAAGATCGTTAATATATTCACATGCTTGTTGGTTGGTATACTGGTTTGTAATGTAGCAGGACAGAGTCCAATAACAAAATGCCGTGAGTTCCCACATTTGTCAAATACACATCGGTTAACCATTGCTGAAAGACTGTGATACACGCGGACCGAAATCATAATTTTGCTCTTTTAGGGTAATTAATAGAGGTGAGAGTAGTTTTCCGGAAGCTGATATTGTGGATGGTAGTATAACTATGTGTTGTTGCAGAAGTAGGCTGCGCAACTGCCGTAACAGTTAATATGCGGCCGGAATGTAGCTCTCATCGGCATTCATTGTATTATTTATCTCGACCTGCCCTATATGATCTTTTTGCATCATTAACGAAAGTTGAAGCAATTTTCTTCAGTTGCTCGGAGTCTGTGCCATGTAACGGGGAATAAATTTATTTATTTTTCTTGAAACTATTTTGTAAACTCTTTTAAAATTCCATACCCAGTGCAGTGATGCTTTGAAATTCTCTAAATCAGTGTCTGTGTTAGCTTGTAATGCCCATTGCATTGTCAATATCATGAATAATGGCACCTGAGTCAATACTATTTAGCAATTCATTGTATACGAATTGAGAAATTTTAAGTAACTTCTCTCGTCGCGTACCACCTCTGTCTATTGCTTCTTCCCAATTAGGAAAAAGATCTAATGATACCAAGGAATAATACAAGTAGGAACAAATTGTTGCAATGTCACAATATTACTTCACCATTTATCTGCACAATTGCTGCATAGATGAAACTTTGCGAAACTTTTGCTGGACGTTATTAAACAATTTCCCACATTTCCAATACGTAACAGCGTTGGTTTTGTATTCTAAAGTTACAGTACCTTGTTCTTTTGGGGTACACTCTTCTTCAGCTTCTATTACTTCTAGCGCTTCTTCCTTTGTGGGCGCATATACCTCATCTACAAATTCTGGGCAATGTGGTCAGTGAGATCGCAAAAAATCTAGAGTTGTATCAGTTTCCAGTGAAAACGATGTTTCTCTTTGAGCATCAAGAAGGATATTTTTTATTATATCATGTAATTCGATTTCGTTGGTACTCACAAGGGGCCCATTATTATTATTGGCAACTTCGAACGTTACCATACATACATTCATAATACTTTGGCGACCATTTTCAACACCACAGGTCTGCTATATAACCAACCAATAACTTATTAATTTCAAGTTTGATGAGTGTTATATACTACTTGCTTATCTCATTCAGAGTATTTTCTTTACAAAAAGTTTACTATTTATTGATCTAATGTAGCTTCCTTCGCTAACCTACAACTCTTAGATAAGAAACAATCTAAACAACTGGAAACAATACAGTAAATATGTTTTTCCCTGTCTGCTTGATAAACCTTATTACCTATTATTAATCCGAAAGATGTTTACCTGTCAAAAAAATATTTAAAAATGTTTATATTCTTTTTCTTGTCTGATTAATAAAAAAACAAACAATTTTTGTCTAAAAACTTTTTCTTTCTCTCTTACCGTTAGCGGGTTATGCGTGCGTTATATGTTTTTCTACAGAACAAAAAAATGCGTAGTGCCTATTTGTGATCTACGTGTTCCCAACGTTTAATAATTTTTTGAATCGCCGGTTTCGGGATCTTCCCTTGTAAGAATGCTCTCACTATTTATTGAGGTTGAAATAATAACACCTTTAAGGTGCACATTCGAAGACACAGTTCTGCTTCTAAACAGAAACAGCTAAGAGGACTGAGAACTGAAAATACTCAATTTGCGTTTGTAATCTCAACAGTATTATCGAAGAATTAGTATAATAGTCGTAGACATTCATTTAGTTCCCAAATTAATTACTAAATTCTTTCCCTGAAAGTTATTTATCTCAAATTCTGGATAAGGCTATGTAGTAAATTTTGATATTACTGTCACACAATAAAGAATGTATTACTTATCAACTTTGTGGGATGCAAATAATATATATGTATGTGTAAGTTCCAACTATATTTCAATTAACCAAGTAAGGTAGAAGATTCTGCGAAAACAAATTCACCTTTAGTTTAAAAATATAATAACACATAAATTGCTTTTCTGTGTTCATATGTGGACTAAACAAGTTGAATGTAGAATAAATTGAAATACGTACTACGTAGCGAATTCAAACACACTATACGCAGACGGAATGTGTATCGGTGGTGCCAAGGGAACACGGAATTATAGAAGGGTGTCGGTCGAGGGTGGTAACAGTGGATGACGCGTCTGCCGCTTCTACGTGGCGTCGGTCGTCTCCAACGAATCAATAATAGCAGCAGTCGCGTCGGCTAACATTTTCTCCTCCTCCAGAAAAAAGGAGAAAAGCAGAGCATGAGGCAACTGAAAGCCCGATAGCCCCGGAAAATAGTAACGGAGAAAGTGTTTAGAGGTCGACGCGTAGGCGGCAAGGCCAAACAAAGGAATATTGAAGTATCAGACTGAGCTAAAAATTAAAATACGATATTGAAATATAAATATAACAGAAATCGACAAAATAAAGTACATTACTATTATATCACTGGCCAAGATTAATTTAGACGAAAACTGGACTCTTTGAGTGGTGTAATTTACTATACTTTTTCAAACTGATCCATGTATTGTAGAGTGGGCGTCCTTAACGTGTAAAAGAACTTTTATATTTACGCGGCAGCCACCGCAGACTACTGACAGTCTATTCAAATGAACCTTGATCTTCTTATCTTATCTCAGTCCTAGTCTCCTTCTACTTTTCGGCGTTAGAGTGGTGTAGTTGAGTTATGTTTTTATTTCCACCTCCTTTCATTCCATCCTATCGCGGGAGAGTCTCGAAATATCTGCTCAAGGATTTCAGCAGCTTCTCTTACTTCATCCTCCCAAGCTTTCCGATGTCTCCCTCTTTTCCCCTTGTCTAATCTTTTTTATATATATGTTTTAACAGGCTATTTTTGTTGCACTGGGGTTCGACAGGAGCGCAGGAATATGATTCTTCTGAATACTGACAAGGAAACTCCTACTACCCGCACTTCCAGATTTCGTTTAAACTACACAAATTGAAAGATATAATTATAATATATGATATAAAAACAACACCATTTTCTTTTTCTACGTAATCCCCCGATTTCGGGGTATAGCCTCCTCCAAAGATTTGAATGACTTTTAAATTTTTGTAAATATTGCGGAAACTATAACAGATTTCTTCTTTTTGTAGAACATAACTGGAACTATATTGCATAGTCCCAAGGATGGTTTAAATTGTTTTCGGAAAAAATTAATAACGGGGAACCGAGCCTCCCATCCCCATTTTTTAAATGTTTTTTATTTGTATTTATCACAAATAAAGTCGGTTTTATGCAGAAAACAGTGCTGTATAGCAAATTTGAACAGTTAATAACAAATAAATAAGAAAATGATAATGAAACTTTATTTGTCATTTATTGTTGATATAAATGTATATTTATCTAGAAATTATTCATTATTTCGATAACGGTTTAAAGAAATACTATATAATATAATTTAATGTGATTGAAATGAATTAATTATAAGTGCTCACTGTAGATACCGATATACTAAAAGTACATTTTTCCAGTGAGGTATACAGTAAATATATTTATATTTATTTCGACCGCTTGAAATTAATAATTATTTCGATAACGTTTCCAAGAAACACTTTAATATAATCTGATTAGTATGTCGATGTAAATATCGATAAACTAAAAATACAAGTATTCTATCACACACAACTTTATCGTAATGCATATATAAGGGCACGTTTCAAATGATATATCAGAAGCATTTTTCGTGTAGCGTAAATTTACAGTTTAACATAATACCAGCGACTAATATACCTAATGTGTTGAACATGTTACTTGAAATGTTTCAAGTACCCAACATCGCAATAATTCCTTTGACATCCAAAGAACTTGAGTTGCATGATGCGTTGAAGCATATTATTATAAGTGCTCAACAGTAAAACATGTTATCTTTTGAATATGTAACAGGATTGGAGTTTGAACGATTAGGAGAACCACATGAAGCGCAATTCGCGGAAAAGGTATCAGAAGATGAAGAAGACAATTAGGAAAATATTGCATGTGTTTCTGGAGAACGATGCAGTGCTGTTGACCTAGATTACAAAATTAAAGCAGTAGAATACTGGAGAAGTGGTAGAACCAAGCGGCGTTCTATAGAAAGGATGAAGCAAAAATATAGAAAGGTCAAATAGCTACGGCAGTTATATAGATAGGAAGACCAGAGGTGGCACGCATACGGGTAAGCTACGGTATATTACAGAATACGTTCATAAAAATTTCAAAGTAGCATTGACGATGGAAAAACAATTCGTGACGTGGACCTTCGAAGCTAGGCTTTAGAAGCTAAACAAGAAATTGTATACGGCACGCTTAAAGCAGGATGGCCTGTCAGGAAAGCACAGCCTGTCACGCAAAATAATAAATAATAATAAAAACCTGCATATAAACATATACTTATAACGACAATCAGTGAGAAGTAAATTTTTATTTTCGTTTTCAGCACCGTTTTCATAAAACCGACTTTATTTGTGATAAATAAAAATTGCGGAAATTTTAAAAATTCGGGTATGAGGTACACGGTCCCTTGTTTTTTATTTTCTCCGAAAATAATTCGCGTCATCTTTGGGACTATGTAACATACTTCAAATTGTCTTCTATAAAAAAAAAAGAAGAAATCTATTATACATACATGTTCTTTTACAAACTCTCCCTAGAGCTTTCATAATTTCAAGTGTCTCAAAGAAAAGCTCCATGGCTTATATGTAACACTAGGTGTTAAGCCTGTCTCTGCCAGGCAAGAAGAAAAAGATAAGCTAAAATTTTGAATTTTGCCACTCCCCTTTTTGTCTTAATTCTTCGTCCACAGGCCAAAAATCAAAAATCCGGCTGCGTTGAGATTTGGCCTAGGCATTTTACTATATGCATGCCAATTTTCAGCTTTCTAGTCCATCAGTGGGCTTCAAAAAGCTCTGGATAGACAAAAAGAGGAACACACAAATAAGGAAATTATACATATAGATAATAATGCACCCACATATGTATATATGTGGCAAGAAGATAATTGGTTCAATACCTCCAGGGAAATACCAATTCACATTCAATGCTATTTATATGTCTGTTATATAGATCTGGCAACAACTAGGGTCGTGTTATACCCTAACTCGTCATAGCTAATCATGCTTTTCCTTTAAAACCATTCTACGAATTTATTCAAAATGATTGAGATCAGTTGCAAATTTGCTCTCTAGTAATGCAGAAACAACTTAAACTAATTTGTTAATTTGTTACATTATTTTTACGTCATGTTTTATGTGTCTTATTGTGATACTATTTGAATTCCTTCAATTGCGCATTTTAAAATGATATATTTTTTAAATATTCGACCACAGGAAAAATACCTACGGCCTATCGAAAACGTATAGAATCGACTTAAAAGTAAAGTGTACGAAATAAATAGTAGCAGACAATGTACAGGTGTATTGAAAATCAACGGTAAAATAAAAGCAGAAATTACGTCTTCCATTAATTGTATGTTCACAGAATAAACGCTATAATGAAAAAGTCTGAATTATGGACTCAATATTATCAATTAATTTAATATTGATGAATATATTATATATAATATTGATTAAGTCTCATATTGCGATATTTGTAAATACACAACATAAGACGTGTAATTTTCATTTTATCATGAAAACACCCAGATATTGAAAGTTTTAAGTAATTTTGCGCATCGACTGTGTGTTATTATGTTCCTCGCTACCGAAGTAAAAACAAATGTTTTTTTGATACAATATTATAATTCACTGACAAAGTTTTCACGGTTTAACATATGGTTGTAAAATATCTGCTAAATTGAAATCTTATTTTATCTAAAAGGTGGCATAGGCAACTCGTATCTAAATAGACCACGAAACGAACTAGTTTGACGCACAGTAATGAAATAAATGGTAACAGTTTCAGTTTTTGAAGATATTGGGCTGTATTTCTAAAGGTTTGTATTGCTTATTACTACATGTCATATCAAATTCATTGAATTTACATACGGGAAAAGAAATGAAGCAGTTTACCTATTAAACGGACATTCCTGAGACAGAAATATTGGAATTTCCGAAAAGTTCTTCATTTGTCTCTATGAGTTGGCATACACAGGCTGTAAAGCCACAGAATTCATTGTAGTTCTACATCAGGTTGAATCGTGACCGTGAGAATGTCTAACCAAAATTAAATAAACGAATGCTTATACTTCAACAAAAAATTAATATTATAGAAATATATAATAAAGATAGGGTTAGTATTTGCGTTTTGGCTGCGGAATTTAATATCGGTAAAACACAAGGCGCCAACATCGTACGTAGGAACGAATAACTTCGAAGCAATCGCGTACTAATGAAATAAAAATATGAGAAGTATAAAATAGATACTCCAATATTGTATTATTTCTCACAGAAATTTTCGTATCGGTATACATAGTATTGTCTTTAGTGTCTATTAAGCGGACAGAAATGCGGCGACCACGGTGTCGGCTTAAGAGGGAGTACACTGCAGCACCAGCATGCAAGTTATAACAAAACAATCATATTAATATCATATTGTGCTACTGCTAAATTAGGAATCCAAATAGACAAAGGAAAGCGTCCTGAAGAAATTTGTTATTGCAATTTAATCCTTTCTGTACAATGACTGAATAATCCAACGTTCATAATTGTTATTAATTTCTTAAAATTCACCTTCCTCATTAGTAGTTTTACTGTGTGTACATACCACCCAACGCAACTGCAGATATTCTACTATGCTTTTAATTGCGCTAATGAACCCTTTTTATAAATGAACGTTTATCCCAGTAATACCTATATTATTTAAACTTAAATATCTGATTGGTAACGTAAAGTAATTGTTTTTTGTTTCAGGTAATATGTCTTGGATATGTATATACGCAGATGAGCAATACAAGGTAAAGCATTTTGCATTTTAAAGTTTTACATCGTTTTTAATACCCGCCGCACAAAATATAGACGTATATCTTTTCGTATACAGCGCTTTCAGGTTTCAAAGCTGCATAGACTTTCGGTTAACTCCACGATTCTCTACGAACGCGCTTGCTATATACTTAATATAATAGTACCTGGTGGACCGAGCCTTGCTCGGAGTTCCCAAATTTTTTGAATAATTTTGAACCAAATAATAACGCTCTTTATTTTAGCGGGACAAAAAAATTTCCTGGGACCGGGACCATGTTAGATCAATTTTGCGTTCTCGAAAACCCCCAGGTACTAAATTTCATCAAAATCGTTAGTTTCGAGAACCCAATTCTATATATATATATATACAAGAATTGCTCGTCTAAATATATTAGATAATTATAATTTGTTGCTTAGCAGCACCATACAATTTTGGAATCCCGTAAAATTGGAGCGATTATTGTTTTTATAATGCAATTTAAAATATGTAGTACACTTTTTCGTACTAATTACCTTTAAATCTCGTCTCACAGTAAATAGAAGTTTGATTTAAATATCCGCCTCGACAAAATATGTTTCTTCTACTGGAATTTATAGCCTTACATCTTACAAATATGATTTCTTCGTTTCTTTTTCTGTCTAAATATTCTAGGGTAATAGTTTTGCATACAGTTTGCAGTTCTCGCAAAAGAGTTTCTTCACTTTTAGGTACTCAGCTTTCCACATTAAATTCAAACTTGCATATATCAGGTAAAGAAAATCGTATAGCGGCAATCAAAAATAGATTTTAAAGGTGAGGACTAGTATAATACGATGTTGTTCACCCACCATAGATTCATAAATTTGGCCAAACTGATTATTTTTGACCATTTGACTTACTCCAAACCCTGACGCGTTATAAAATTTCTGCAGCGGAATTCGTCTTCAGCATAAAAAATCTATTTAATTCACTCCTGCCATTCATGTAACTAACTAAACCTCAAATTTCTCAAGCCTCTGTTAGTAATAGTGATAGTTTAATTAGTTACCTTATTAAATTGTATAGGCGGCGTGCAAGGAGTTGGTTTATTATATAATAACACATTTCTTTAGCGGCTGAGTATCCCGATTTCGGGGTGCAACACACTCCACATTTGTTAATATCTCGGAAATAATCAGATCTGTTTTTTTAGAATTTCACTTGAAGTATATTATATGGCCACAATTATTTTCGGAAACAATACCCATCCCAAACTCTCATTTTCTAATAATTTCTTCTTTTTTATTTATTAGAAATAAAATCGGTTTTTGTGCAGAAAAAGTGCTGTACAACAAATTTAGACAGTTAAGAATTGAATAAGTGCGGTCATTGTGAACAAGAGGTAATAATGCGGCAATGCGTGATGCTCACCAAATCATCACGTATCATTCCAGAATGGATTGGTGCGCGGTAACTGGGTGTGAGAGCGAGGATAACGGGGTCCTTGACACCTTTACAGGCCTTGCTCCTTCATGGAGCGTTCCTGCCTTATTATTATTATTATTATTATTAAATTGTATACCAGCTGGTTGATATAAAATAGCTCTTAAACACCGTTATTTTTAAGAATGAGTAGACCTCCTCCTACCTCTACTAACAAAGAGGCAGATAACAGTTCAAAACAGTGGCTTGTATATTTCTGAGAGGCAGTTTTAAAAATTTTACTAATTCATACGGTACTTTAATTTTATTAATATCAACAAGTTAGCGAGTACATTTTTTCCTTAAAAATTAATTAACAAGTTTCGGCAAGGTGGTAAGTATTTTCTATCTATATAATTCTAGATATTTCGGTACAGTAAAATTTCTCGAAATTTTCGTTTTTGTCTCATCAAGTTATACGAACAATGGGAATTATTTCTGGCTTCTATTTTGTCAATCGTTATAAAGTTCGTTGCCCCTAAGGGTGCCGGCTTCTGTAAATATTAAAATAACCTGTAAGTTAGAATGTAAACTGCCATAATAAATTTTTGACCAGAGGCTTTAAAGCATTTGAAAATGATATCCATTGCCAAACGTGCAATTTTGTTTTAGTAATATATCCCTCATTTTGCTTTTTACAATGGCACGAACTTTTGGGATAATCACCGATGTTTATATTATGGTTAAAGTTTCTGATGCTCTTCAACTTCGAATAATGGTGCGGTATGATTTATACCGTAAGAAAGAAAAATACAAACAAATATTAGCTAAAAGATTTCATGACCCGGAAGGAAGTGGAATTGAAGGAAAGTGGAATCATTTCAAAAACGGCTTATTGGAAGCAGCAAAAGAGAGCTGTGGAGTTAAGAAAATATCAAACAAGACCGAGAAAAGAACAGAGTGGTGGACCACTGAAATAAAACATATTGTAAAAGAGAAGAAAACCAGTTGGAAAAGATATCTTGAAACAAGAAAGCTGGACGATTTGGAAGAATATAAGGAGAAACGCAGAAAGGTCAAAAATGAAATTAAGAAAGCGAAAGAGAGGTCTTGGATAAAATTTGGAGAGAAAATGACTAATAATTATAGAGAAAATCAAAAATTATTCTATGGAACACTCAAACAATTAAGACAGAAAAGAGAATATAACATGGTAAAGATAAAAGATAAGTATGGTCGTATAATTACAGAGAAAGATCAAATAATGGAAAGATGGCGGCAACACTTCCAAGAGCTGACAGAAACAAATGTCGAGACAAGGGAAAAAGAAGAGGAGACAGAGGAAGTACAAAATATAGAGCCAATTCAAGAAGAAGAAATAATGGAGTTCGTAAGGATGCTGAAAATAGGAAAGGCTCCAGGAAGAGACAACATAACACCAGAAATGATCAAATATATGGGAGAAAAAGGGATAAGACAAATAACCAAGCTAATGAATACGATTATACAAGAAGGTAAAATACCGAAGAAGTGGAACTCGGGAATAATATTGCCCATTTATAAGAAGGGGGACACGAGGGATTGCAATAACTACAGGGGAATTACACTAACAAGCGTCCCAGGTAGAATATTAGCGAGTATTATAGAAAAAGAATAAGAAAAATAACTGAGGAGAGCATAGAAGACACTCAATGTGGATTTAGAAAAGAAAGAAGTACACAAGATTTAATATTTGTGATAAGACAAGCAAGTGAAAAGATAATTAACAAGAAAAAAGAAATACATATATGTTTTATAGACTTAGAAAAAGCTTTCGACCGGATAAGGAGGGAAGACATATGGAATGTCCTGTAGGTTTGCTGAAGCGCGAAGTTGGAGTAGATCGGTGTTTTGGACTGTAGGCCAAATCTTACACTTCAACAATATTTTTCCCGTTGTAGGTGTTAACAAAATACACTAATTGTACCTCACAATTTAATCAAATTGTTCGTTACAATGTGCTTAACCACTAATTTACAAATTTAACTTGAAGAAATACACGGCGCACTTAACGGCTACTTACTTACTAAATAATTGATTAATTTAAACGCGGTTGAATTTGTTGTAATCTCCCGAAATATGATACTGGTGTACCCGAATGATTTATTGCCCGAATTGGCTGTGTTAGACCGAGTCTTGTACTCGAGTCCTACAATGTAAAACCGAAACCTTTTGACTGACCAATTGCACCCTTCATCTGCCATCATCTACACTTAAAGAAGGTTCGCAGGGTGGTGCTAAAAAATGGTAAGTATTTCCCTATTGGTGCAAAAGTGAAAGTTTAGAAATAGAAATTAAGGGAAAGTACATGAAATGGAATTTTGTAGAAAGTTAGGGTGAAGACAAGATAATAAAGTTGCAGCTGGTGTCCCTTCTAGGTAAAGGGGTACTAAAATCGGTTCCGATGACATTGAATTTGACAACTTAGATTTACGTGAAACATAACAACGGAGATAAATTATTCATCATAAAACTAACATACAAAACATACAAAAATACAAAATATACCGAGGTCGTTAAGAACTTTCGGGATCGAATATTTAAAACCTTTATTTAATGTTTCTTGACTTTGTATTACTAAAAATAACGCACACTATTCAACATGTCCTAGGAAAGAGAAATATAGACAAACGAACAATAGAGTTAATAAAAGAGATGTATAGGAATAACACAAATATAGTAAGCACCAACAACGAAGAATCTAAAGAGTTTACAACAAAGATTGGGGTAAAGCACGGCTGTGTGCTTAGTCCATTGCTGTTTTCTATGGTATTAGATGAGGCCATAAAAAGTGCTAAAAAACAAATGAAACCACTAAAAATGGGTCACTAGAAAATGAAATGATGTTTGCGGATGATATGACAATTCTGGCTGAATCAGAAGAAGCGCTACAAAGGAACCTTCAAATCCTAAATAAGGAAATAAAAATATAAACATGAAAATAAACATCGAATAGACCAAATCAATGATAATAGCAGGAGAAAGGAAAAGACATAACATCAAAATCGGAGGGAGGACAATAGAATAGGCGAATAACTACAAATATTTCGGAACAATAATTCAATGGGACGCAAAAATGGAACAAGAAATTAATGAAAGAATGCAAAAAGCGGCAAGAATGTTTTATATGATGAGAACTACGTTTCTGAGGAAAAAGGAAGTGCCAAAACGGATTAAAACGGAAATTGTGAAAAAAGTGATAAGACCAACAATAACATATGGTAGTGCGTCCTGGACAAGGTCAGAAAAGGTAAAATCGCGGGTGAACGCCATGGATATGAGATTCCTAAGATGAATAGAAAACAAAACCAAGAAAGACAAGATAAGAAACGAGAATTACTGGCAAAGCCTAGGAATAAAACCCATTTGGAGAATAGTGGAGGAGAGTCAGCTGAGATGGTTCGGCCATGTGTGTCGTATGAGTGATGATAGGCTGACAAAGAGAATGTATGAGACACGAGTGATAGGAAAAAACATTGTACATTTCTGAAGTAAGATAACTTTGTGGTAGAAAAGTTGTAAAAATTTTCAATGGATAAGCGAGTTAACTTTTCTTGTTGGCCTTACAACTTACCTCCGTAAACTAAATATGGCTCTACAAAGCAATGGAACTTTAACTAATGAGTTACAGAAATTAAAAGCTTTAGTTAAAAATAAAATTATGTATTTCAGAAATTGAGAAGAACCGTTACTGTTATTTTCTTACTTCGAGGTCGATGTTAACAAAATGTGACAGAGAGTGTATTTCTAAGGATGGTTATACTATTTATTTAAAACTATTGGACAATAACTTTTGTTTTCCACTTCAAGATTTTCTTATGAACGAAACAGTAGTATTCGAAAATCCTTTTAAATTTGATGCAACAAACACACCTGACAGTTTACAGTTAGAATTAATTGATTCACAGGCAAACAATATGTACAAAAATAATTTTGTTAACAATAATTTGACACTATTTTATTCAAGTTTACCAGAAAATAAGTTTCTGAACTTAAGAAACTTTGAAAAATCAATTATTTGAATTGTTTCGGTAACACATATTTAGGCAAACATTTTAAAGAATAAATGTTATTAAGTCAAAGTACAGAACAATGTTGATCGAAGACAATTTATTGAACATTCTAAAGGTTGACTTAAATGAATTATCAAAAATTATACAACAGCAAAAGTCGCACTGAATTTTAATGAAGCCCTTGCAATAAAATGAGTTATTTTTGTTTGTATTATTATTTTATTTATATATTATTAGAGTTTTATTGTCATTGTTATCGTATTATAAAATTTTAATAAAATTGTTACTAAATGTCCTTTTTTGGACTGGGCCGTACAGCCTAAGGATATTTATTTTGAAAGTATAAGCCGTATCATTTTTATAAATAGAAACTCGGCAGTATATAATTTGGAATTTGCGAAAATTGTTTATATTAATGGATTTCCGTCTACAACTTTGTCTTTGCTCCGGGTAATCTGCGAGTGCGACATACCACTAAACATTGATTCCTGGAAAAGGACTAAAAAAACGAAGGTGATCAATACAGCCGACTGTCGCCTGAAGTATTGTACGTGTGTGTGTGTGGTGCGGAATAAGAGCTTTCGCAAGTCTGGCGGTCTGGGTTGCCGTCTCGACTTTCATCTTCGTCTGTGTATACCGCCTTCTCTATCTTTGACCGAATTTCCCGACATTGCCCACAGAAACACCCATTACTAATTCCCTATTGAATTTTATTTGTAATACTATTACCTCTACCAACATTAATCCAAAACATTCCTTTATGCTATCAATCGTTTCATTTATTGCCTGAATTTAATTTGAAATCGGTAAAATTATGAGTACACTTAATTTCTACGTTCCTATAAAATTAAATCATTATAATTTGAGTGAAGATTATAAAAATTTTATATTTGTCTACAGTGGTTGAGGTTTATTTTTTTAGAACGTAGGGTCAGTTTGATATTTTGCATGAACATATTAATCACTTAATTAATTACTTTGATTTTGATAATATAGCAACTAAAAAAAAATTATAAAAAGCGAAATTTATAAAGCAATAAGCATTAGCAACAACTACTACTGCTCGTGCAAAAGCTCCAGCAGTCATTGCATTATATTTAGGTTGAGAATCGGCCGCAGGCGTATATACTAATTTGTCGGTTTTTGGGGGTCTTCAACCAAGCGCTAAAGCTAACAATTAGTATTACAACATTAGGTTAAATTACTGGAGACACGCCGAAATTTCCCTGTTTAAATGAATAAAAATATAAAAATACCAGACTCTGTATAACGGCTGTGCTTTACGACCTTATATGGGGACGGATTAATTTTCCCGTGTCTAGGCGACCATAATTTAGATCTAGGGATGACGTGCATTAAATTGGATAGGTGCGTCTTCAGTGTCTCCAGTAAATTTCCTAATGTTTTAATTGATGCACCTAGTTGAAGAGCCACAAAAAGTGCGAAATCAGTCCTAGGGTTCCTCTCCTGTTTAATTCGATGCAATTATCGTTCCTAATGAACTAGTACATGGATCTATACTTGCTACATTGCAAGCTAGCGCAGAATTCTCGACCTGCATGAAATGCATTGACCGCCATGCCTTCTGCCCGGGTAGTAGTTGCATTTTAGACGAGAATTACGAACCAACTAATTACAACATGAAATGCACAAACATTTACATGAACAGTGCTCCAGGTACGGTTTTTTGGAAACAAATACAGCAATTTGTCGAAATGAAATCTAGATTTCATAAGGAAACTTTTGACTAGGTTTTACAAGGAAAGAATTTTGCAAATAAACAGCAGACTGGTGGTGGTCAAGAATGTAGGTGTATGGAGAATGTGACATGACTTCTCATCCAAGCTCGAATATTATATTTTTCCACGAGTTAAGAAAGATATGTAAGGCCTTGAATTGTCTGTGTTTTGATAATTCAAGTCGTCTTTTTTATTGCTTTCTTCATGTTCATTAGTAGTTAATAGTAGTACACATCCGATCGTTTGGTTCCTTGGAAGCAATTCAAAATTACTAGAACCGAAATTTTTAAACCAATTCTGACCCATGCGTTCTGTTAAGTAATAATTAAGATTTGTGATGTGTATGGTGTCACTTCACAAATCTTTTTATGAGCATCAACGGATTCCTTGCCTTCACGGAAATATGTTGAAAATGTTTGTTTTTGCACTCCATGCAAAATTAAATTAACAGTTACAAACAAAGTCACAGATACAGTAAAATTTTATTGTGATTATTGATGAATTTATACAACATAAATGACTGTCGTCAAATAAAAGTAAATTTATTCAAACAATAATATTTATCCATTATTTAGCTCGTAAGTTTCTTTTTCGTCTTCCTTTAGTTTTCATAACCGCTGCACAAATTTTGGGCATTCTTCGAAGCAATTTTTCAAGACAGTCCGCGTCGATGTCTTCCCATGCATTCTGTAAATGTTTCCATAGCTGTTGGGTGTTCTGATGTTGTCGCTGTCTTGCCCTTCGATCAAGCTCATCCCATAAGAGCTCAATGGGGGATAAATCCGGACTTTCAGGATGCCAAACCCTTAATTTCAGTTCATTTCTTGCTACTTTCTCCTCTAAAAGTTTTTACAGATTCGAGCCGTATGTTTGGGATTATTGTCTTGCTGGAACACAAGCGGGTCACCAACAAAACGTCTTTCACACGGAATAGCATAATTTTGCAAAAGATACTCTTCTTTCCGCATTGTACCCCTAATTTTCACTAAATCGCCTATAATTGTTCCAGCAAAACAACCCCAAGCCATAACACTACCACCTCCGTGTTTAACGAACGGCACTAAGCAGGCCTCACTTGCTCTTTCCTCTGGTCGTTGACGATCACAAACTCTCCGTTTCGTAAATAACTCAAATTTTTGGATTCGTCGGTCCATAAGACTGCGTTCCATTCATCCAGTGACTAGTTTGCATACTCTCTTGCCCAAGTAAATCGTTTCTGTTTATTCACACGTTTTAAAAACGGTTTTCTTTGCGGCCGATGCATCTGCTTAAATAATAATAATCGTCTCTTGACGGTGGTAACAGAAACATTTGTTCGTCGTTGTGTATTAACTCTTTTCGAAGTGGTTACTCTAAATCTATCTTCAGCTGCAGACGTCACCCGTGGTCGCCCACTTCGTCTTTTATCAAAATTTTGCCCTGTCTCTCTTCTCCGGGCCAATGTGTACTGGACACCTTTTGGTGAAATCCCTAACCATAGAGAAATTTCTCTCTCCGTACATCCTTTGCTACGAAGAGTACAAATAGTACAATCAATTGTCTGCGTTTTGGCATTTTTACGCTCAGTACTTTACCAAATTGTTATAATTCCGCACTTTAAAGCGATACAACATAAGGATTGATATCTTTACCACACGCAGTAAACGATTACCGAAGTAATACTAAAGTCAATACTGCAGGTGTCTTACCCCATCCCCGTCAAATAATAGTGGTATTCTTGGAAAAGAGCAACAAAATCTATTCGGGTAATTTGTACCTAAATGTTCGGAATTTACGGATTATGTATAACAATTATATATTTGCATTGAATAATTTATAGTACGGATTAACGATTTCACTTCGGCCTCGGTCTTAGTTTCGCCCGAAACCGAAACCAAAAGTTATTTAGACATGTTAACATTTCAATTGTATGCTGAAATCTAGTGAATGTTTTACATGTTATATAGTTCATTTGTGTTAATTAAAAAAAAACAATAATTACGGTATGTAAGAAAAGTAGATATTTATTGATGTAATATTAACTTGCTGACCCTGACGACTACGAGACACGAACTCGCCCGAATAAAGCGCGACAATTCACGAACACTGAGTTTCGATGCGGCCGAAGATTTCATTTTATTTTAAAGGAATTTCACTTTTGCTTCCAAACTTATAGACGGTAGTGTATATTGTACAGTCGTTGACCATTGAATTAGGAGCACAATGAAAATTATTAGTTTTGATACATAACTCCAATAAAAAAACATATTTTCACAAATTATTTTATTAAGAAACATTGATATATAAAACATTTATATTTAGATTCTATTAATATTTCATATGCCCCCTTTTGTTTTAATGAGAGGAACAATTCTTTTCGGCATAGTCTCAATTGCAGTAATGATAGAGTTTTGAATTTGATCACACTTTCGCCAAACGTCTTCAAGATTATCGATTAAATCCTGCTTACTTGTACACTTCCGTGATGCTATGATATTGCTTAATATATTCCAAACATTTTCTATTGGGTTCATATCCGGAGAATTTCCAGGCCAATCCAATAACTGTACATTTATTTCAGTCAAGTGTTTTTCGCAGATTTTGCTCTATGGCATAGATCATTATCGTGTATGAAGACGTATGGTCCTTTGCTTCCACCCCAAGTATCAATGTAGGACATTAAGCTCTAATCTATAATCAACTATACATCATTCCAAATAAGAAAGGAGCGTTATTAAAGATAGGGTTTAAAATTAAACGCGTGCGATTGGTTAAAATCTATTGCACGTTTACACACAAAAATATACGTATGGTATTTGTTAAAATAGCATGAATGTTAGAGAATGAAGTTGGGATTAGCAAAAATACACTATTTAACATCATCAGAGATATGGAGTCAACTGGTAATGTACATTCCTCACCAAAGAAACGGATATGCCAAACAAAATATGATAAATTGGACGAAGCACAAAAGAGTGCAATTAGAAGACATGTGCATTCTTTCTTTTTGAGAAACGAGTTACCAACCTGTACAAAAATATTCGAGGTACATATCAATTATTGATATTTGTGCTGTTCTAACTTATTTTTTATAGGCGATTTGTGCTGATGATACTTTACCTATTATAAAACGAACTTCACTTTGGAGAATCCTCAAGAAACTAGGGTTCAAATGGGAAAAGCAAACACGAAACAATATTTTAATTGAACGAGATGATATTGTTTTATGGAGGCGCCGCTATTTAAGTAATATATGAAAATTTCGCGCAGAGGGTAGAAAAATATATTACCTAGACGAAACTTGCGTGAATGCAGATCATACCAAAAGCAAAATATGGAAAGATACCACTGTAATTAGTGGAAGACAAGCCTTTGTCGAAGGTCTCTCGACAGGTTTAAAGGATCCATCGGGGAAAGGAAAGCGTCTCATTGTGCATTGGCAGTGAAACTGGATTCGTTGAAGGTGGGCTCTTATTATTTGAGTCCAAGAAAACTGGAGACAATCATGAAGAGAAGAATAGTACTGTATTCACAGGCTGGATTCAAAATACATTACCTCTTCTAGAGCCTGGTTGTGTGATAGTCATGGATAATGCACCTTATCATTCATCTAAAACAGAAAGATCTCCTACTTTATCTTGGAAGAAAAATGCGTTGATTGAATGGCTTCTAACAAAAGGAATTAATGTTGAAGATAATTTACTCAAGGTCCAATTACTGGAACTTGTAAAACAATATACCATCAGTCATCCAGTTCAATATATTGTGGATGAAATAGTAAGAGAAAGTGGTCGTACAATTTTATGTTTACCTTATCATTGTAACTTGAATCCCATAGAACTTGTTTGGGCTCAAGTTAAACACCATGTAGCTGCAAATAACACAACATTTAAGTTAGACGAGGTGAGAAATTTACTGTTGGAAGGAATAAATCTTGTCGATAGTGATGCATGGAAAAATAATGTCCAACATGCCATAAAGGAAGAGGATAAAATGTACGATGTGGATAACATTGTTGAGGAAGTTGTAGACAATTTAATTTTTAATGTTAATACTGGATCATCATCAGAATTTTCATTCGATTCAGATTCTGATCTTAATTTTGAGTGAGTTTGCTAAATATTAATTTAAGATGTTCTTATAAAAAGTACAATGTGACTAATTTTTAGTATCTGTTAATGGCATGTAATGGTAAATGTAAATATTTAAAGAACATATACTGCATTATGTTTATAATGGTATTTATGTATTATAAGTACATCTTACAAGAAATTTTTATGAGACTGTCGTTCACAACTTTTTATAAACTGATTAAATAAATAAATACCCTTTGTTCTATTATTTTCATTACAATAAGCCTGAAAGAATAAAATATAATTCGAAAAGAATCTAAACATTCATAAAGCACTAAATAGTAACTTTAAACAAGGAAGACCCTCCTCCAATTTATTCAGCTTTTGTTTGATAACTAATTTCCTCGTTTATTTACTGAAATTGCTCGATAATCTAAGCAATCTACCTCTTGACTAACCATTTCCTAATTTGTATATGCTTTATGTGTTTTATTAGTTTTCACAAAGAGTTTATTCAATCAGAGTACAGTAAATTTAGAAATATAAATTTTGAATTTACCGCGGTTCTTGCTCAACGCAAAATTGCTCGTGTGTGATATGTGCTGAGATTGTAGCGCCATCTGCTCCATTCCTATTTGGAATGGACTATAAAGTGGTCTAGGATCCCCTACTGTGATACATGATCATATCATCACGGAAGGAGTATATTTCACTTGTTTTGCGGTGCATTCTTCTTTGAAATGCTCAGATGATACATTCTCACATACTGGGCACGGTCTGTTAACGCCTCTACTTTTTATTCGCCACTGAAAATGAACTATGAACGCGATGAAACATTGAAATTTTCTAATAATTTTAGTAATTACGTGAAAGTGGATTAAATAAATTATTATTGATGCTTACCCTTTGTCAATCGTTTAATGTGTAATCTTTGTGTAATTTGTACCGTGCTTTTTTTCATCAGTCAACTTAGGTTTTTTTACCGGACGCCTACACCTTAGTCCGATCTCGTACAAATGTCTTCGAACAGTTCGTTTTGATTAGTTTTAGGCCCTTCTCTCCCAGGATTCGGTGAATCATTTTAAGTGACCTTTGTATATTCTCTTTTGCTGTTTTGATAAATCAGACGATCATCACGGACCTTTTTTATTTATTTTTTGCCACAATTTTATCGAGATGTGCTAGTACAGAAAATATTTTCTTTGATTAGTTTTGCAGTTTTCGTTACAGTTTGATGAGAAACAGATTTCTTCCGTGCTATTTCACGTTGTGAATACATTCCTGGTATTCCATTAAAAGAAGTAGAACCTAATTCTACTTTTATTCAATTTTATTGAATCAATTTTGTTGAAACTTTTAACTGACTCGTTTATAAATGTGTATAAGTATGTACGTGAATAAATTTAGTTGAAGCTCATAACTTGACAATTGGATTAACTGCGAATTGTTTTTTTTTAATTTGCATAACTAAATGATTACGTAATCTAAATAACTGAACCATGAGAATTTTGTGGAGGAGTGATTATTCAGATTTGATAAAAGAGTGAATGAGGTAGGTGTTATCATTAAGTAGTGTAAATCTAACTGACACCCTTACTTCTCCGAATTTTAATGTTACGCTTTGCACGTAAGTCTTCACTTACAAAGACAGGTTTACACTGTTCAATGATAACACGTCATCCACTCTTTTATCAAACGTTAGTGATTATACTATTAGTATTTTAAATATCATGGAAGACGGGGCCGTTTGGGGAGAACCGCTCAAACCAGTTCTTTACTCACCACCTTCACCCTTTTGTATTCCGTTTCCTGTGGCTCGTTGTACCAAATCTTCGCAAATAATTCATATTCTTCTACTATCTTGTGCGGAAAATTTCACTTGCAGCCATGTAAATTAAACGCAGAATCGATGTCGTTGACTAACCAAACTGAACCTTGTAAACATTCCTTAAGGGAGTGACTTGAGATTTTAGGCGACAGATGGCACCACAATCGAAAGGCAGCACTAATTTGTGGGATACAATTCTTAAAAAGCAAGTATTCTATTTAATAAAATCATTAATATGTATTCCAATGCTGATTGGAACAAGTTACGACATGACTATGGCACTATTGTCCGATAGATGGCAAATGTTATATCCCAAAAATGCATATATTTGAACAGTGAATACAATTTTTTTAAATATAGAATCTGATTTCATAATATGCCGAGACTGTTGCATACCTTAAATCATATTAAATGTAGAATATATCATTATTAAGGTTCGACAAACAAGTGCATGATAAGTTGTGTAAACCGCACTGACGCTGTCCCTCCTTCGAATTTTAATGTCGCACCTTGCACGTAAGTGAGGTCAAGCGGTGGAGGGACAACATCAGTCCGGTTTGTATTACTCAATGATAACTTATCATGCACTATTTTGTGGAACCTTAACCATTATGCTCCTGTTCTAGTTGATCTTCTGGAAAGAAAAGTATGTGAAATCGAGCAAAGAAAAAGGTTTAATTTTCTTTTTGCTTACTATTTACTTGAGAACAAATTGTGATTGACATGCCTTGAGACTGTGTCATTTTTTATGAAAAAATAAAAGGACACGCACGGTACGCTCTGTACAGTACCACTAAATACCAACCTCATAGATAATTTAAAACAAAACATTTGATTAAATTGTTTATTATTACAAGCACACCAGAGTAATAAAGCAAACAAAAACGAAAGAAAAAAGGAAATATAAATCGAATAGCGGCAAGCATATCAGTTGGGAAGAGCCATTTGGCAGACGACTAATTACTTCCCGCTTCGCTGCAAGTGTGAAATATATCATGCAGATACCGCAATTCCTCGCTCTTGCGTTTGAATCGCGAAATGGTGCGGGCTGTTTCCATATTTGTGCCTGAAATTGCTTGTCTCTAACATGGTCTCTACTTATCAGTTGCCTTTCTTTCAATTCCCCTAGACTAGAGACGCTTGTGTCTCGTTTCAGTCTTATCCGTTCAATGGCATGACGTACACAGAAACTTCAATCTGAATACAGTATGTTACGCATGCCGGAAGCGGGTTAAACTGAATCGTTATACATGCCACACATTCGTAAATCCAGTACCTATACATATTCAGTTTCGTCCGTACGTACGTCATAAAACAACGTATCAAACTGGAACGAGACAAGAGCGTTTCAAGGGCCCTTAAGAACTGTAAGTATGAATAAATTTCTGCTGCAACCAATAATAGTTCCAAATTTTTCACATATGGTCCAATTTTCCATAGTAGCTCCAAAGAAATAGTGTGATCTTCTTTTAACGCAACTAGATATAATTACAATAGTAATAATAACAATAGTGCCAGGTAAAACCATGGAATCGATAAGGACAACGTAACTGGACATACAAATATGAATCTCCTGCTTGGTCCGTACCCCGCAAAGATTGCAAATAATCCGTGGAGTTGAAACTGATGGATAATTAAAATAATGTAGACCAAGAACTAAGTGAGTTTCTTACCACACGGTAAAATAACCGTCCTTCTATGTGAATTATAGTAGTTATGACATCATTAGTTATCTTGAAGCACTAGAGTTTAACTATACGGATGTTTATGACTGTCTCTTCGTACCTTTTCCCGACATTTAGGAATGTAGCCATCACTGATGCATGTAACCATTCAAATGTTAGTTAAAAGAGTGGGGCTGTCGGAAACACTCCATTTTCTTCCGATACCCAAGATGAAGTGAGTCTAGTTCGAATTGTATCTTACAATAACGGATGTAGTTAATTTCTTAAAAATCAGCTATATTGCAGGTGGTTTTGGAAGAATAGTTGCTGGGCCCTGAAGTTCGAGTGATACTGGAGTAGCGATGTCACTATTATTGGCAAGTGGTTGCTGCCTGAAACATTATCAAGGTGGAATTGCTACCTTATTTGAACAAAGAGCTTAGTCAATAACACCAGGATTGACTGGAAGTGGTAGTAATATTGTGGGAAGTTCATCATTCAAATTTTCTTGATGATCTTCGTTCATGTAATATTCTGCTTTTTGGTTGGCAATAGGAATTAAAGTTGTAAACATACAGCATCCCCAGCTACTTTTGAGTTTGGCCCACCGGTAGTAGATACATGCATCTCATGGTTGTGTGGCATAATTGATTTTCAATGAATGGAATATTATCAATAAATACTTTTTCTCTGAAATCGGTCAAAAATGTCTACTTTCTCGGCGCAATTTCAGATCCCAAAATATGCTTTTCTAGTATTTTAGTCTGTTGCTAAACAACCACCATAAAACAATACGAGAATGTTACTTTCTAAACCTAAGCCTCAAAAGCCCGTTTTTTATGTATATTTTAGACAATAAGTAAAATAAACAGAACACGATTTCATAAATAATTAGATTGTAATGAAAAATGTAATACATTAATACAAATTTGTAATTTATAATAATAGTGATTGCGATTTCAGAAAAAATAGTGTGTACCTCGTAGTAAAAGCACATTCTCGGACTTGCTTGTTGACCTCGTCTTTACGCCTCGGCCAACAATTCATCGTCCGAAAACGTACTGCTCTTAGTACTAGGTACACAATGTACTATTACTTCATAAATGTCAAAATAGTGTCTATTTTTAAAAATATACACATATGTAATATGAACTACCATCTGTCACAGACAGTATCGGATTAAACTATTGCTGGACCTAGACAAATTTCAAATGAGGGCCCATTTATAAGTTGCTTTTAAAAAGAAACTTAACTAATGTTACTTAAATACTGTAGCCGGGTCCCTCTGAGTTATAGGCTCTAGGCAACTTGCGGAATTTTAAGTTGTACGTTGTTGGAAACGATTGTGATAACACGCTGTTATTTTCTCAGATATATAGAATGCCAGTCATTACATCTGCAGATCCTCTTTCAGTAGGTAGTGTCATTCGAAGTCATTTTTGTTATACGATTGACGCACATTTCTAATAGGATTTTCTTCACATTTGTAAGCTACATTTTTTGTCCTACAATTGCCATTTATGTATTTTGTCAATGACTTTCTTTCGTACTTTGCGAATCTGGTCGTATTCGGTGGTAAATCATAGGGCGAGACATATTCTTTTAAGACTCATAAAATATTCTTTTATACTAAATATGAAAGAAAGATCACAAGCAATGAACATAGTCAGTCGTTGCTCAA
This sequence comes from Chrysina gloriosa, assembly GCA_038088585.1. Taxonomy (NCBI): domain Eukaryota; kingdom Metazoa; phylum Arthropoda; class Insecta; order Coleoptera; family Scarabaeidae; genus Chrysina; species Chrysina gloriosa. The sequence goes on from CM076092.1 coordinate 30,728,036, forward strand.
AAAAGTTACGTCTTTCTTAACCTTCATATGGTGAACTTACATGTCTTTCACAGTGATTGTCGTTTCATACACCACGTGTATATTTTAAATTGAGAAAATGCAAATATTTATCACAAACACAATGAATAACAAATTGGTCGTATCTATACATATACTGATTGACTAACAAGCCAGCCGGTAAGGTGACCGTGTTGATAATTTCTTCTCAATCACAATACTAAATACGAGAACTGTCTCTTGAGGGGAAACACAACTCGATAGTTCTGTTTCCAATCAACTACCTAACATCTTAATATAATGACGTTAGCTTTTCCAGCTTTTGTGGGGGTAATTTTTGTATATAGGTTTTAGAAATGAGAACTGGTTGTTACTAGAGTTTGCGCTAATAGTACTACAACTAACTGAAACGCTGTACTAGAATAGTAACATTGCGCTGTACGTATACAGATGACTTCAAAAGCCAGCATAGTGCAAGGGACGGAAAATGCAATGAAAAGACAACAGAACGCGAGAATCGAAATTTAAAAGTGTTATATATATATTTGCAATCTCAAAAGAGTTAGCTAACGGGTTGGAGATAACGTGTGGAACTAAAACTAGTCCAAGAACAGTGCGCAGTAGGTTTCAAAATGTGGCACTTACAGCAAGGAATCCTAGTGTTAAACCTACTCTGAGTAGTAAAATGCGCGCAGCTCACCTATACTTTGCAAAGAGTACCAAAACTGGACTCAAAATGACTGGAAAAGAATTCTCTTTACACATGAGTCAAAAATAAATCTAAACCACTCCGATGGCGGTTCATACATTCGGTGAACGTCAACGAAGCAAATTGGCAAAATTCAATTACAATTACCAGTAATTGGGAATTGGTATTTTTCAATTGTCCATTACAACTAATATAATTGGTAATTGAAAAGTAATTTGTGACGCCCAAGTCTGTATCAGAGCACGATTATCACCCGAAGTAAATTTCAAATCAAGTGATCTGGGGTGGCAGATCGTACTTCGGTTGTAGTTAGCTGGCTTTCATAGACGGCAATTTAAACGCTAATGGATAACAGTCAGCTTGTTACAACCGAAGTAGGATATGCCACCCCAGATCACTTGATTTGAAATTTACTTCGGGTTATAACCGTGCTCTGATACAAACTTGGGCGTTACCAATTACTTTCTAATTACCAAGTACATTAGTTGTAATGGGCAATTGAAAAATACCAATTACCAATTACTGGTAATTGTCATTGAATTTTACCAATTACAAATTAAAGTAACTGGTAATTGGCTTTTACCAATTACCAATTACTGTAATTAGTAATTGACAAACATCAATTACCAATTACATGCAACTGGTAATTGGCAGAGTAACTGGAAGTAATTGGCAAAAAAGTAATTCTAATTACACAAATGGTAATTACATTTTAATTTTTTGCTTCACATAAAGGAATTTTTAAAAGTAGTTCATTCACTGAAACATTGAATATATCGGGAAAAAAAAGAATAGAATAATGTTCTCGGCTCTTCTGTCATTGGCCGCATGCATTACGTGATGGTGAAATAGAGAGGGTATAGAAAAGAGGCGTGAACTTGAAATCAGAGAACTTTGAAATGAATTGAAACGTCATGTTATTTTGTGAAAATAACATATTTAGTTTCAGTTGGCATTTCTCCTATTTTCTTTTTTATGTATTGTGTAATGGAAGATTTTTATAATCCTTGTATGTCTTTTAAGAAATACTTTAAAAGTAATCATTCCATTATTTTCATCAATTACTCTAAATTTAAATTACATTTTACCCATTACATGTAATTGGTAATTGGCAATCGCCAAATACAAATTACATGTAATTGAAATTGTATTTCATCAATTACAAATTACACATAATTGGTAATTGGCAGTCATCAATTACAAATTTAGTAATTGATCATTGCCAATTACTAATTACATGTAATTGGTAATTGGTCCTGTAATAATTACAAAATGTAATTGGTAACGCCCAAGTCTGCTCTGATATAAACCTTCGTTGACGATCGCCGAACGTATGAAGCGCCATCGGGGTGGTTTAGATTTATTTTATATATCGATATGCTTAAGGACTTTTTGAAACCCTCCTTGACCCTTGACGCTGTTTTCTTTGGTTATTGACCCTATTTTCAAAAACGATTCTGCTCCATGTCACAGAATAGGGATTGTAAGATAGGAATAAGCCTGAATTGAAAGCAGCTATGCTTGCAAAATGAAAGAACTGTTCGATTATTGCCAAACTCTGATTAGCTCAATACCGACAAGGATAGCAGCTATTATAAAAGCCTGAGGTGGGCACACTAAATACTAAATCAAAATTCTGAATATCATTGAAGTTATTTTTACTGTTTGTGAGCTTTATTTTTGAATTCGTTATTTTTTGATATCAATACTATTTGGCATTGCTCATGCTACCTATGGACCGAGTGTCGTTTGTGTGCCTTGTTTTTATAATTTATCAATTTGTAAGCAAATATGAATATTTATTTTGTTGGCGTACAGTTAATAAATTGGAAAAACTATTTTATCCTTTGTGAGAGCTTCTGCTCTATTCACAAATATATGCTGGTGGTAACCTTTATCTGACTACTACTGTATATACAGTATAACAATTGGTGTGTGTGGTTTACGCACGTCTAAAGTGAAGACCCATTAATTGTTGTATTTCTTACTTGGAGGTCGCCGCGTGTTCGTTCCACGAGTTCTTTGATGATTTGGATATCAGTAGGATTAGGTTGTCGAAAATCTTTTTCGGATATTTTATGTATAATGTTTTATTTTATTCGTTCTTATACGTTAAATTAGGATGATTCATTATGTTCAGGTTGTATAAAATATTTTTTGAGGTTTTATGTATAGTGTTTTATTTTATTCTTCTTTTATGTTTATGTATTTCTGAGCGCAGCACTTATTGTGGTTTAACGTTAACCGCCTTGTTCGTTGCCTCTCACTCGCACATCATATTCTCTCTGTCTTTCCTTCTTCAGCACGCCACGTATCCCCTCTGCTCTGACCACCCGATTCATCGCGTCCCGCTCCAAGATCATAGTCTCACTGTCTCCTTCGGTTTCAGACAAAGCAAGCATGCACGTATCCTTTCTCTGGCTCATCACCTCTCACTCGCACATCATACTCTCTGTCGAAATCTAACGCTTACGCTCGAGCTGGTTCGGTGTAGTGATGGCTCGTTATTGAACTATCTGTTATTTCAGAACCGTTATGGATCCAGTAACGGTTGCAACTGTTACCTCGTTGGGAAAATAACGGTTCCTTTCTGACTGTCTCCACCCCAATTGCAGCGTACGCAGTTTAACCGTTTCGATGAAACTGATGGTGTTCTGTAGCAACTGTATGGTCGAGTCCGCCGTTTATAATGGATAACCGTTACAACTCCATTAGAAAAATAACTTATTGCATTCCTACATATTCTCTCGGACGGTAATAACGGTGATAGTCAGAATTGAGTCGGACTTTTATCGTGGAAATATTTTCTGCATAATTGTATGCATTGAAATTATCGAATGTAAAATGAAAGGACGATGTTATGGAAAAAAATATTTATAAAATTGCAAATAAAACCGTTACATTATATGGAACAAAATAACAGTTCTACTTACAATTATAAACAAAAAATTCTTACGAGATACAGTGCAACCACTTATAAAAAATATGTATATATTCGAATATAAATAAATAGCAATAAAACTCATGTTAAAATATATATATTCAAAAACGACAACGTTGTTATTACGGATTCTGATTTATATTTATAAATAGGATTTCTTTCATCTTTTCAGATGATAAACAGTTTTGACGGTCAGAAATCAATAATCCCGTTTTCGAAAACACCCATTTGGGGTACTGCAAGATCAACAATTGCACACTTGTATATTTGTATTGTATTGTAATGAGGTGGGGTCTGGCCCAAAATGGCCCTTTACACTGCGACCATGTTGATCTATTGTACTTCCTCTTGTTTGTTTTATTTATTTATTTAATACGCTGAGGAAAAGGATCAGCTCCTCCAATGGGAGTGTAAATAGGTCCTCCTCACTCAGCGTATATGCATGTAGTAGTCTATATCTCCTGTGGCTTAGTGCCCCACAGTTAGTGATCAAGTGTTCCATTGACTCCTCTTCTTCACCGCAGACTCTGCAAGTGTCCGTGTTGGATAAGCCCATTTTGTGAAGGTGCTTGTTACAGGTATAGTGGCCTGTGAGTGCCTCTGTCAGTGTTTTTAAGCTTCCCCTGTCCAGTTTTAGGGCGAGGTCCGCCCTCCTAGTGTCGAAGCTCAGAAATTTTTTGGAATGTTCCAGCCCGCTGGTCTTATTCCAGTGTTTCATTGTAATGGACGCTGTCCATTTCTTTATCTCACCTTTAAGGAGACCTTTGTTAAACCCAAAAGGTGGGGTAGGTCCAGTAAAGTTTCTCTCAGCCCCTTCTTTTGCGCAGATGTCTGCCATCTAATTTCCCCCGTGCCCCTCATGTCCTGGCACCCAGACCAGGGTGATCTGGTTCTGAGTGGCCAGACCATTAAGCATGTTGCGGCATTCCAATAATAATTTGGACGTAATTGTACAACTGCTCAGGGCCTTAAGAACTGATTGACTATCCGAGAATATTTTGATTCGTATTCCCTTGTGTCCCCTTTCGGATAGGATTTCTATAGTTTCCAAGATTGCGTATAGTTCCGCTTGGAAGATTGAGGTGTCCTTGCTCAAAGTTATTGATCTGTGTGTTCTAGGCCCCACTATTCCTGCCCCCACTCCGTGGGGCGTTTTGGACCCATCTGTGTACCCACACTTGTATAAGTAACTAAAACGAGAGCAGTCAAAAAAGTTAAATTAATAATCGAGCAAAAGTATAACGTCGGGAAACTAGACCGTGACATTTTAGTTTTAACATTTGGTATGTGGAATCATAATGCGTTATCGCCAGGACTATCGACTACGAAATAAGGATAACCTGTTATTTTGCAACCATTATTTCAAAATAGCGATAACGGTTGGAACTGTTATTTTAAAAGAATCGGTTTTCCATCACTACTTCGGTGTCTCTTAAGAAGTATTCACTTCAAAAACGTAACTTGATTTCAATATCTTTTGAACATATTAAGTATACGTAAACATAGTGTCAATTTAACATATATGAATCTCATCTCATCTTTATTTCTCAAGCGATATATACAGTCTCCCAATTCGTAAAAATTACTAGAACAGCAAAATATGCCGTAACTACCCCAAAAAGCTTGAGACAATAAACTGCTCGAGTTTAGAAATATTATATTGGAAGCTCACGTTAACGGACAAAGAACAAATAATTTAAAAAAAGAAAATGGAGGAATAAAAACGATAAGTATAAAACCTGGAATATCATCTCATTAACATACAAAGAAATAGAAATAACAGAAGAGAAAGGCAGGCAGAGGAAGCAAACAACCTTGCAAGTGAGTTTACCTTATAAATACAGTAGGGATGGGCATGATTTTATTAAAGGAATTGAACAAAAGACTGCCGAAATTCGAAACCGTAAACCCCAGAATTATTAGAATAGAAATAGAATTGGATGTTAACCTACACATCCTGCAGATATATGTTCCAGTTGAAGGATCGGAGGAGCATAAGAAGGAGAGTTTTACGGAGAACTACAAACGATAGTTGATGAAATAAGAAAGAAAAATAGTAAAATAATCATAATGGGGGATTAGAACGCAAGAAGAGGAAAACATATGAGCAAGAAACAGTAAGTAGGAACGAGAAGAAAATGTTAGAATTCTACATCTTCAACAACTTAATGATGGATAACTCGTTTTGGTTTCAATCATTGGATGAAAAATGCACAGAAATGACAGAATAGAGGAAAGCTAAAAGCATAATAACGAAATAAAAACAGAAGCTAAAGAAATTTTCGAGTGATGAAAAGAATTCTACACAAGCTTATTCAAAGAAGGCAGCAAAAGGGAATTAAGAGCTAAGGGAAGACATCATTAAGCTCTTGAAGTAGTTGGATCTTAAATGGATGATAGTTTTCTTATTTTCAACAACTTCAGTACTGCAAACTTACTGACATTATTATCTGCTCCAAACCTAAAAAATGATCTTTTTCATTAAGTGCTGTAAACTTACTAAGTATTGCGTATTATTAACTTTCTAGAAGAATAATGAGGATTTTCTTCCACTTATACTATGAAGAAATTATGAATGAATAAAAATGTAGTCGTACGTTATTAACCCTTTGCAGTCTATATTAGAGATGCATTTTACAGGTACTTTAAAATCATTTTATACTCAAAGAAACGTATACAAATAATAAAATTTCACCAGTGTATTCATTTTATATTGAATACAACAAAATCTGTTAATACTCTGTAATTAGTTTTCGTGTGATATTTAGTCAAACAATCTCCAACATGCATCCTGTGTTTGTCCGGACACGACTCACAATAATACGTTACGTCTCGTCTACCACCAGGCTCATTACGGTCAAAGCAAACCTTGGAGTCCGTTTTTGGTCCTTTTAGCAGAATATCAAGCTTGCCATTTAATCGGGGTTCATCGGTGAGCGACGTCGACGTTTGATCACGTTACTGGCGATATGGTCCTCAATTTTTTTTTCTAGTTGATACATTACACACCATTTCAGCCATTTTCCCAGAAAATCATATGTCGATGCATATTGATCCGTCCGATCAACACCACCCATATATTTTATATAATTCAATAGAATATTTGATTTCTTGATCATAATTTCCACACCACCTCGTGCAATCCTTGGGCAGTCTTCATTCCTGTGTCATCACTAGTAGTCAAACAAGTGATGATCCTCTTACCCATCAACCCTAGAAATAGGGTGTCTTTTAATTTTGGCTTTTTTACTTCACTGGGCAATTCTTTCCTGTTCGTTAGGATCGTTCCGGTAATATGGCGTTTCAGTTTGGCTAGTTCTTGAGCTAAGACATAACTAGTGTAGTAGCGGCCCGTGTACATATGGTGCCCCTGAGCACGTGGAATTTTCTCCAACAACATTTTATATAGACGTACCGGAATTCTTGAGGAAACAGGTAATTCAAGTCTGACCAAGAACTCGGTTGTGAGTGAGCCACAATATGGTAAAGAGCAACAAATGTGACCAGCGTTTGAGTCAGCTAGAGTATAAACTCTGACACCCCATTTTGTCGGTTTTTTCGGATTATACGTGATGAAAGAAATTCGGCCCTTGAATTTTACCGTCGACTCGTCCACACTTATTTGCTCGCTCGGTATGAAATAATCCAAGAATTTTGAATTGATGTAGTCTAAAAAGCAACTTACTCGTTGTAAGCGTGTTCTCGGATTCGTATTGCGTTGTAGTGGTTCTCAGATGAAGCATCCAGAATATTTGACTGAATCTCTTGTAAATGTTTCTGAATAGAAAGGGGTATAACTGACGTTATTTCTCGACTAATATTCTTACAAATTGGCCAACGGCATTGTGTCCATATTAATGACAACAGCAATAAATTGCCAAAATTCTGGTTCTTCACATCACTCTAACTTTGCCATATCCAATTTGCGAATAGCGTCGTCCCTTTCAATCTCTTTTTTTTTCACAAATTATTTTTTCCACGAGTTCATCGTTAAAAAACAGTTTTAAAAAATCGATTAGTTCTTTTATATTGGAAGGTATGTATGGTGCTGTGGGATTTTGGCCAGGTATAAATTGTGCTCTTAGCGGCACTTTTTCGTATTCTCTGCTAAGTATCCATTCTGAACTGCATGCATCTTCTGCAGTTTCACTTTCGCTATCCATAATTCAATTTTTTTGTCGTCCCGCAACTCTTCGTCACTATCTCCATTGGATTCGTTAATTTCGTACCGTAGTCCGACGGAAAACGATGTAATTTGCTCGTTCAAAGTCGAAAAATCGAATCCGTTTGAACTTGAGCTGATCTGATCTTGATCCATATTTTTAGGGCACGAAACATTTCAACTGCTATACTCAATGCCAAGACTACTTCAAGCGAATGCTATGCTGAGACTAACTAAATTCGCCATACCGCCGGTACAGGCGGTACACTGCACGTCGAGTGGTCGTATTAAAAATTACCGGGCATCCCTCGACACTTGAAATCAGCCGTCCGCCGTAACGGCGCCGCTCGACTACAAGGGGTTAATCTTCTTCGGTTCTTGGCATTATAATGAATCTTGCATCTAAAACAACTATTGCCCTTATAACTTTATCGATTACAAGGTTTGGATTTATCAATGTCACTAAAGTCACCAGCAACGTGTAAAACACATCCTGTAGCCAAGAAATCTATTGTTACGAATAACATCTCGGATGTTGTGGGAGCATAACTTCTATAATAGACTGTTTAGAATTTAGCGCTTTATAATGTATTGCTGGAGCTATATTCTGAGCAATCTAACAAATTCGCATTTATGTCGACGTTTCGGCTGGCTTCAGCAAAACGCGACCATGCTACGGGAAAACGCGGGTCCACTTCGTCCTTCGGTCGGATCAAGTACAGGTGTGAAGAAACTCAGTTGACACCACAGAACAGTAACAATAAGAAATGAAAGCTCTCATGTTATGGCGGTAAATTTTTAACCTTCCTATACTCACGTCAAAATGAAAAACGTATACTATACCATATAAGTCGGTCTCACAGACCGTATGCGTGAGTATAGGAAGGTTAAATCATATGGTTTCTCACTCTATGTTTATCCTCACTTTAAAATCAAAATTAATTTAGTTCTACCAAACATGTAAACGCAATGCATTTACATGTTTCATAGAGTCAAATTAACCAAACTTGTTGGCTGGGTAGCACATTTTTAGAAGAAAATAAACTTTTTATTGTTAAATAAATAAATAAATACATTCTACAAAACATAACCATAAAAATATAAAATAACTTAAACATAGAAAACACAAATATTCTGTAAAATATAATAAATGGAATAAATACATATTGCACCATCAATAAAAACATAACAAAAAAACACACTAAATATACCAGATCTAGTAGTATAAAACCGAAATTTTTTTGTAAAAATAAAACGATTGTTATTCAAAAGTGATAAAAAATATTTTATTCAAAATAACTTCCAGTGGATTGTAGACATTTTTCCCACCGCTCCGGCAATTTATGGATGCCTTGCCAAAAAAGCTTTTCTTCTTTCGAAGCGAACCAATTATCAAGCCATTTTTGTACATTTTCCTACGAATTGAAGCGTTGGTTAGCGAGAGCGTGACCCATCGATGCGAATAAGTGATAGTCGGATGGAGCCAAGTCTGGGGAATAAGCCGCATGCGGTAGTAATTCCCAATTGAACGATTCAATTGTTTCCCTGACCGGTTTTGCTGTATGAAATGGGGCGTTATGATGCAGCAAAATCACTTTGTGCTGCCTTTTGCATATTCCGGTCGTTTTTCAGTTATTGCTCGGCTTAATTTTACATTTGCTGTTGGTAGCGTTGAGTGTTGACGGTTTGACCAGGTTTCAGCAGCTCATTAGAAATAACGCCCTTTTGGTCCCACCAAATACAGAGCATCGTCTTCCTTCCAAAGCGATTCGGTCTTGCAGTTGATGTCGATGGTTCGGTTGGATTCAGCCATGATCTACGACGCTTAGGATTTTCAAAATAAATCCATTTTTCATCACCTATCACGATTCGATGGAGAAATGATTTTCTATTGAACCGGTTAAGCAGCATTTCACAGGTGGTTCTTCGGTTTTCTTGCTGTCTTTCGTTCAATTCATGCGGAACCCATTTTCCCACTTTTTGAATTTTTCCCATAGCTTTTAAACGATTGCAGATAGCTTTCTGCGATACATTTAATTGATCCGCGAGTTCTTGTTGAGTTTGAGCATCGTCTTCATCTAATACACTCAATACACTTTTCTAACATTAAATTATCGCAGTTGTGCTGTGTGCAATTATGATCTTGAAAATCGTTACCAAAATTGCTTATTACCTCATTATTTTGTAAATGTGGGGAGACACTTTGTTTCCAAGCACCCACAAGTAGTTGTGGATGTTGACGGATTATACCATGAACAGGCAAGTTCTCCTTCTTCTGATAAACTAAACAGAACATCATCTCTACTTACTTTACTATTCTCATCTGGAAATGAAAGATATTCTGATAGTGCAATATCATCCACTTCAGATGGTTTAACAAATGGAATTCCCCAACTTTTAATCGCTCTTTCCCCTCATTTACAAAATCTGATTCTACAAAATGACCCTCACAAACATTCCAGAATTTTTAATTTCGAGAAGGGAGGAAACTGAAGAGATGCTTTTTAGCAAAGCCTTCGGACGCTTTGCTGTAGTACCAGTTGTGCAGCCTGAATACTTGAAACAATACTTTTTACGGCTAACAACTTCTATATTAAAGTTAACTGCTTTCACTAAACAATCAACCAGCACAAGCAAAAAACGTTATCTGATGTGCCTTCTACTGCAGGCTACGGTCCTAAAAAGAAAAAAAGAAAATTGCAACACAGTAGTATCTGTAGTCGGGTTGTGTTCGGGTGATCAGAAAATAATAAAAAAATAATTTAGAACTAACAATAAGTAGAAATCGTCATTATGTTCGAAACTTTCGGTTTAAATTAAAATTATGAGGTAATCAGAAAATCTAGCTTTGGCCGGCGTTCGAACTAGTGTTTCCGATCTCGATTCGATTTTTCCAAAGATCGATCATTTCAAGTCCGATCTTCGATTTTTAGGATCGATTTTTTCCAGCCAGATCGATCTTAAAATCGCAACGAAATGAAGAGATTGAAGATCGATCTCTACTAGTACAATATTATGTATCTATAATGACAACGTAAAGTTTGATGCGCCGCTTGGCGTCGCCACCGTCACCAGTTCCGACAGTAATTTTCGAATAAATTAATCGTCATAATTATGATTATTGATATTAATGACAATAACATTTTCTATAGATGGAGGTGAAAAAGAGGGAAAAATAACCAATGCTATTATTTACATGGTGGCGAAGAAAGATTTACTATTGTCTGTTACTGAAAAGGAAGGCTTCAAAAAATTGATGAGAATGGTTGCCCCACATTTCACACTACCTTCCAGAATGTCCGTAGGCAATCTTATCGATGACAAATACGGATATTCTACAAAGTTAGAAGAAAAATATCGCAAGTGGCAAGTTTGAGTCTAACTACCGACATATGGACAGACACTCTTAATACCAGAAGCTTTTTGGAGTTAACAGCACATTTTATTGAGAAATCCGAATTTCGGTGTTTCTCGCTAGGTGTCATCCCATTAGACGAGCGCCATAATGCAGAGTATCTAGGTCGTGTAATAAAAGAGGTGTGTGCCGACTGGAATATAACATCTGACAAAATAGCAGTGGTGGCAGACAATGCCTCCAATATAACCAAAACTATTTCAGATTTGTATGGCAAAAATAAATATTTTCCCTGCTTTGCCCACATACTATATTTGATTGCCACGAAACCCGGCAAAGACTTGGAAATTGTTAAAAATATCATCCAAGAAGTCAAAGATATTGTCGGACACTTTAATCATAGCGTCATGGCAATGAATTGATTTAACGAGGGCACAGAATGATACGCAAGTTCCGCTTAAATTGGTACAGTCCGTCTGTACTAGATGGAACTCTACATTTTATCATGTAGAAAGGTTTTTGTTGCTATCGAGCAAAATAGCACCAATTTTGCTTTAAATTCGAAAGCTCCACAGATGTTAACAGCAGCCAGTTTAGAGGCGGTAAAAGACCTCATTGAAGTATTCCGCCCTATCGAAACCCTAACGAAGGAAATAAGTGTAGAAAAATATATTACTTCCGGCAAAATTATCCCGAACACGTTAATATATTAGCAGATGCGACTTTTTGGACCCCCGATTTAAAAAACTATATTTCAAAGATCGACTGGAGTGCTCTCAAATTGTGGCTAGGGTGAAAGAGTTACTGCTATAGGCAGAATCGAAATGAAAACGAAAAAATAACGAAAACATCCGATTGGGGTACTAGGAATACGCATAGTATCTGGAAATTTCACATGAAATTACTATTAGAGCACTATCAAAATGCTGAACCTAGTGATAGAGAAAAAAAAAGTTATATGCTAGAGCCAGTTTTCGGATTTGGAATCTACAGATTCCATTAAATTTTGGCATTCGCGAGAGCAGCAAATGCTTCATGAAAAATGAAGCAAATTAGCACAACGTGCACTATGCGTAGTCGGGACTTCAGACCCTTCGGAAAGATTACTTTCCCGTACGGGCAATATTCGAACTCATGAAAGAAACAGATTAAGTCGAGCGCGACTAGCTCCATTAGTTTTCCCCAAATCATTAGAAGATTGGAATAATATTTGATATGTATTCTAATGCAGTAATAAAAAGCATTTTAAATTGTGTGTGTGGGTTTTCAGTGTTATATTGTAAGCTTAATTAGGTAAACAAGTTAGAGATCTTGCACGACAATCTTTGTCGTCGGAAAAATCTTCGGAAAAAAATTATATAACCATGAATAACTGTTACTTCAAAATTGTATCTAATACAAAAGGAAAAACCATCCCGGAATGAATCGATTTTCAACAGAATCGATCTTTTGTCTTAGATTTTTCTTCAGATCGATTTTGAAGATTACGACTGGAATCGATTCGTGAGATAGATTTTTCGACCGAGATCGGAAACCCCAGTTTCAACCGCTGCGCTGACGACAAATAATTACGTATACGAATAAAACAACGTTAGTTTGAAACGTTTTTGACACTTTCTACCTCGGTTTTCTTCTGTAAAAGTTATACGTACCAAGTTATGTACATTCTATGAAATCCAATTCCTCGACCAAACCCTTATGAATAACACAACACAGATCAAATGCCACTTTTCCCTCCACAATTTAACGCGGTTTTTTCAAATATCCACGCTTTCTAGCGTGGCTGTAAAAGCATTGACTCTTATTGGTTGTTAGATCTCCTAACTCTTGCCCGCCAGAGTGGCTACATACTATGTTTGTTGCCAGTTTCGTAATGTCAGTTTCACACCCCTGGTTAACACTGTTCACTTTCGGTTCACCGAGCATATCTCACTTGGAGGAATTGAATCGAACGATTGATACATATATGTAGGAGGGCAAGAGGTTACAAAGCTTTCAGAAATCGCTCAACGTCTGCAAACTGTATTTGGAGAGTCCGCAGGATCGATGGATAAATCGGTCGTTTTAAAGCTGGCAGAACGTCACTAGAATAGGTTCCGCGCAGTGAACAGCCGAGCACCTTGTAGTGGAATTATGTATAAGTAATGTCAGAGCAATGTCAACGAAAAAGATACTACTATCTACAGTGCAATGCCACTCGTCCTTACGAATAATTAAACCAGGTGTCCGGTATTGGGCTCGTGCCTGTCCCGTAACGAAAGAAAGATAAGCAGATCCACAGACTATCTAGAGACCACCGACTCAATGCTAGAAAGTTATCCGATGAGATAGATAGATATATATCTATTTCACACAGCAAGATTTGAGGGTGACAAATAGGGCGCTAGATATCAACTAGCCGCGAAAATTAAAATTATTGGCGGGAATTTTAAATTAATATTAAATGTTCTTTTCGTTATGTATTTTACAAGTATTTACATATTCATAATTTATTTCGGATTAAAATGTAACTTAGTGAGTCCTACCTTCAAACCGATGATATATGTAGGTCTAATAGGTACAAGATAAAAACAAAAATTTGAAAAAATTATGTATATTATAGAGGAAAAGAAAAATGAATTACAGTTGCGTTTCACGTTAAAAAAATGAGTGAATATTAATCAAATCGTAGATATAATAATAAATAATAAAAAAGATCGAAACAATACAATAAACATTTAAACAATACAAATGACTCAAACGAAAGAAATTGGATCCAGAACCAGGCAGAAAGAAATGAAAATATTACAATAAGACGTAAACATTTTACTGATGTAGTATTTTCAATTTGCTCTTCTTGTCACGAAAATTTTCTTGGTCATGGCAGTAACGGTTGAGTCTGGTACAGCACCAAGGAATACCGATACGACAGATTCCCTTAACAATACCATCTATAACAAAATTAAAGTGTGTTGAACAATTAATCTAAGAAAAATCGATTTTTTATGAAAACTACAGCTTTCTTCTGAATGTTTGCTACTTGCAAATTTTGCAATTCCTGTTCTAACAAAGTAATTCCATTACCAACACAACTAACAACTAACTTCTCCGAAGGATATGTTAATTTATTCTGCTGTTCAGAAAACTCATTGAAAGAAAGAAATTGATAGCATAATAGTGAACAATCAGAAGTTAAAGCACTTAAACATTTATCACAATTAATATCAGTGAGAATCCGTTTAGCAATAAAAATACAAAATTCTTATATTGCTAGAAGAAACAGCTTCATGTATTTCCTAGGCAATGTGATAACTTATGTATGTATTAAGGGTTTCATCGTCATTTACCAGATTACTTCTGCCAGTCACTTCAGCCTCCTTTAGAAAAGTTGGTAAATTACTTTAAAGACTCTCATCATTTTCATCAGTTTCTTGCAACCTTGGATTTTTGAGACCATTAATGACTTGAGTCTTTAAAGAAATAACAAACTGTGTAACTGTTGGGTTACCAATTCAGCCACAACCGAGACGATTTGTACCAAATAAATTTTCAGGCGTATCCTGGTTAAAGTTGAAGGTCAGATACTAGTTATTCGGCGACTTTACATGTTTTGTCATATTAGCCATAATAGCATTAATGGAGTGCATTCATCCAATTTGTGATGGTAGTTTTCAACCGGTCTGCCTTTTGCCGCACACATAATTCCACATCTCGACTTTGGAAATGGCTGTGTTCTAAAAGTCCGCATCTTTGTAACTTCGGGTAACGCAGCAGCAGAATGGCTTCCCGTCTGATACTCGGGCACTTCCATTAAAGCTATCGAACAGCTCATCGATATCAGGGATGAAAGCAGCAGTCCCCAGTGCCTGTTGTAACAGTCCTGAAAATTTAAAATTTAAAGAATTATAGATAGTAGTCTTATTCATAGGTAGTCATTCTGACAATTTTATTGATCGAAGTGTAAATAGTAGGAGTATAGGAGAAAATATATGTAGCACTGAAAGTACTGCTAATAATAATAAATGAATGCTAATCTCTGGATCCAAAGTTATCCTTTCTTCTTGAACAGGTTTAGTTACTGCAGTACAATAGAACTTCTTGTTCGAATCGTATAATCGTATATATATATGGAGGAATCAAAATAGTCCCCGCGTGATCTTAAATTCTGCGTCATTTTGGATTCCAAAATGCAATGCATCGAACCATATTGTTGCCCTAAAAACATATTTCATTATTATTACGTATAACTCCAAAATTGGCAATTAAACGGATGAGCGATAAGACCAATTTTTTTTTAGATAGTTTGCTGATTCAATTATATTCGTCAATATATTTATTTTCATGTATATTTGTTTTGTAAACTTTATAATGTACAATTTTGATAATCTATAAATGCTATCAAAGATACATAATTTTAAAACTATTTCTTTCATTTAAGGTTATGTATACAAATCAATACCTATCTCTCAAAATTCCTCGCAATATTTTGCTACTGCACATCTTCGCAACCTCCATACAGCTATTCCCACACAAAACACATTTGTCTCTCATTTCGACGATGAAAAACGTTGGAAAATAACAGATTAAAAATCAAAAGCAACGTACACTGACGCTGATCCATTGCCAACGTATTAGTATTAATAGCAGTAAGTACGATTGTGGTCGATTATTAACGAATCCCGGCAATTATGGCGCCACCTTCCAAACCTTGGATTCAAACTGACAAACAAGGAGCATATGATCTTTTTACTTAGATAAATAAAGATAACTATAGCGGACAACTTTTCGTATTTACTTGGCGATCTGTGAGCAGAACGCCGTCAGTATTTAGACATAGATGTAGATGTACACGTAATTGAAGAAAGTAATGAACAGGTTCAATATATAGTGGAGTATTACTTACTAAAGTAAGACAAATTAACATTTAAACATATTACAACCTCTCTAAATGAAAGGAATGTTGGTGCTATCGAAAACCTACTAAAAGATGATTCGCGAAATTAGTGTAAGTGTAGAAATATGTTGGGTTCATGAGATTTTATACGAACGTTTGGGCGTGAACAAAGTTTCACCCCGGTGGATACCAAGGCTGTTGAGACTCCGACACATGCTGGCAACTTCAAGAGCTCTTAAGTTGGTTACAGCGACCAATTTTGGCAATGGATAATAACTATTCATGAAACATGGATACTTTACGATTCGATGCTAATAATTTATCTGGCCAATTGCGCCGGGCGTTTTGCAAGAAACAGACTGGGAATTTGCATCAACCTCTGTTATTTCAACAGGAAAATGCAAAATTCCATACTGCAAGAAAAACGAACGATTGGAAGGGAATTGCTTCTACATCCACAATTATGTAGATAGTGACAAGGCGCACGATATATGTATATGAACAGATGTAGACAGACCAGACATTCGATGATGTCCATACATTTAGGCGTAGACTAAACATAAGCATTCCAATTGATAAGCATCATTGGAATGCGTTGGGATATTTTATATATATCTACTAGAGACCATTTTTTATATTCATATTCATTGTAGTATCGTAGCCTAGCGTAGTATTACCGCCGTGCCGGTTTATCTATTCATTAGTTTAAGTCGAGTTTTTGTGTTTTTGTAAAATATTCATTTTCTTAATAAACCATTCATTGCCGGACTCTTGATTGTCCTTTTTAAAAAGACTGAATTAAGGAACTTCAACAAAATTCTACCTTATTCGCCTGATTTGGGTTTTAGTGATTTTCATCTCTTCCCAAATTTAGTATGAAAACATCCCTCGTACATATGCTTTTATGGAGCTTGTTCCGTGCACGGATGGTTTTTGCATGTTTTATGTGGGTCGTTGCAAACATTTATTTTTAAAATCCAAATAACGTAATAATTCCAATTTAAAAAATATATGGGAATCCTTAACATTTTATTCTAGGTTCCCATATTTCTCAACCGAAATCTAAATGTTGAATATGAAAATTTTATTAAGCACACAAACTAAAAAAAAAGTATGTATATTTTTGTTTTCAAATAAATATAATACAAACAAATACTATGAGTATCTATCTATACGTTTCTGCTTTCTATCAAACAACAGGCATATCCAGGAAACAGGACATAAGGATAATAATGATCAAATAACAACTTATTTTACTATGGCGGAGACAAAATTGCTGTATGTCATATGGTTGCTCAAAGACATCACTATTGACCCGGGAAACGAAAGATCCGACTTTAACGAACAGCTCACTCACAATTAGCTCAGAACAGTAAATGGAGTATATTGAGCGGATCGTTTTGATCAAATACTGATCACCTACATTCTTAGTACAAGTTTAATAAAATTATAATACAAAATTTACTTGGCGGTGGACACAAAGACAAAACTTTTGTTACAACAAGTGTTTAATGTGACCTCCACCTTCATTAAGGCAGAGGTCAATTCGGCATAAAAATTGAAATGCACCCTTATTAAAACATCGTCGTTATCTCGTAGTGCGTTTACAGCATTTTGAATTCTGCCCCACAGTTATTCGGAATTATTAATTTGAACTTGGTACACTTGTGTTTTTAACGCTTCTCAGATGAAGAAGTCGCAAGGATTTAAATCTGGAGACCGCGGAGGCCATTGAATGGGTGCTTCTTGTCCCCTACCAATCCATCTACCAGCAAATTGTTCATTAAGATATTCTCTTACGGCACGTGCAAAATGAGGTGATGTACCGTCGTGGATGAAGAAGATGTTTCGACGCAAATTAAGGGGCAAGTCTTCCATTAATTTTGGCAAAATTTCTTGAAGGAAACGAAGGTAATTAGCGCCATTTAAACGATCAGGCAATCGGAACGGCCCAACCAAAGAATTGCCATTAATTCCGATCCAGACATTAATTTTAAATTCTCGTTGATAATATTTTAGTTTTAATTTAATAGCATGCGGATTTTCATCTGCATAAATATGCTCATTGTGTAAGTTTGTCATGCCCCGACGTGTAAAACAAGACTCATCAGTAAACAAGATATTAGTATGGAATCCGTTGTCGACTACTCTGGGCTCCCGAACAATTTGTGAAAAATTTAAACGTGAACCCTGATCAAGTGGTAATAATTCTTGCACTAGTTGGATGTGGAATGGACGAATTAATTGATCGCTAAGGATCCGTCTTACAGTGCTTTTTGAAATCTCATGTCTCTCGTTGCAATGTTTTGGTACTGGTCTCAGGATTGTTATCAATCATTTGAAGAACAGTTTCTTCCGCAATGGATGTTCGGGCTTGTCGAGATCTTCCAGCGTTAACTCTGACTGGCTTCAACATTCCTGTTTCTCGAAGACGTCTTTCGATTCAGGCAAAGGCTTTGTGATTTGTAATTCTCTAGTTTGGATACCTCTCTTGATACACGCGTACACTTTCGCGTCAGTTACCTTGACAGTATCCAAGAACTAATAGCATGTTTGTCTGGTCATCAAAAGGGAAATCCATATTTGATAGCTGCCAAAGTAATTGCAACAACAACAGAAAGAGCAATGAAAGCAGTAACGGTGATCGCGATAAAAAGCAATACTATGCGAAATACGGAGTTTTTATAAGAGTCGAAAAATGAAGATGATGAATAAGCCTTCTCACTAAAAGAAGGCTTACAACCGTATTAACACTCCTAAGAAAGAATTTTTAAAAATATCGGGGTGAGGATGGTTTTAACCCTTCTACAATTTCCTTTTGGTTTCTTTGATTACTGAAAGGCTAATCCTCTAAAATGTACTTTTCCCAAATGTCATTAAATTTGTTTCGGGCATTTCTGAACAGCGTACAAAAACGTGATTTTTTCAGTAGGCGTTGAACTCTTCTCACGGACAAACGATACATTTTGGTATATATATAAATTGCGTCCATTCGACTTATTTTGACCTCTACATTACATGGTAGCTATGTCTATGTCCCAGCAATTGTGGGACACGCTGTATATCGTTTTGAGATTTCGGCTTACGTGTTCTTTTTCTTTAACAATCCATAATTGCAACTGTCTGACATATAGCCGGACTGAAAAAATAAAAACTCACTTATCGTGGATTAGGGTTCATTTGGCCCAGTGTATATTTTTATTTGATTGAAGTCAAAATACTAAGCTTTGTTGCGCTTATTTACAAAAAATGTGATTTTATTGTTGGTGGTTGTTTTTTTTTTCATTAAATTCTGACCAAACATATTTTTCGGTTAGTTTTGCAAATAAACATGCCGCAAATTAAGTATTTGATGTCAGATTTACAGTTGCAGGAACTACAAATTCCACGCTTTCTAGCCGCCGATTTAGAAGTAGCATTACTTGAAGAACTAATTGAAATTGAAGATGATGTTTCAATCAATAGCTGTACTGAGAAATATTGTTAAGATAATCTACTCCGTTTCATCATATGCCCCTTAGCTAAAGAAAGTGCTAGTTTCCGCAAAACTCTGGTCTCCTGCAATTTCGATCAGCTGGTGCCCATGAAACATCGATCTCAGAAAAAATATATATGCATTCAAAGCGGATATATCTAGCATATTTGCGAACACAATGTTCGGCCATCGGTTTGTTTTACGTTTTGTGGTGTAGGAGCCAATCATTTGGTCAGCAGTATCTACGCCTCCTATGAGAAACTAAACATAAGAAACTATAGACAACAAAATAGCATACCTTTTGTCGAATTGTAATAAGAAACAATCTCTGGTTCTTTCTTCGACCCACTCTCATCAACTTCAGCTGTTCTGTGCATTGTAGGTACTAATCAATATCGTTGCTTTGTTTTTGTGGCTGATACTTTATTTTTACTGTTCCTACATATGTAAGTTTTCTTTCAAATAATCTTTTTACTAAATCAAAAGTAGAAAAGAAGTTGTCTCCTGTAATATTTTGCCCTTTCAAGCATTCCGTCAACTGCAATACAAGGCGTTGTTCTTGGTTTTGTTCAGACGTTGCATTTTGAGCTTTTTCAAGATATGGCTATATCTTCCAAACGTAGCCCGACTTTGAATTCACCGATAACCAAAATTTCAAACCATATTTTGCCGGTTTTGATGGCATAAACTGTCGAAAGGAACATCATCCCCTGAATCCAACAAGTTGCTCGTGAACACTGACATTTTCGTGGCAGTTGTAAGAAATTGGAAGAAGGAGTTGCCAACGCTTCGACAGTTTACGAATACAGGATTAGATATTCCACATGGCGTGATCCATAATAATATTTATTAATTGTATTATTGAGGTATTCAATCAAATTATATATAAAATATTGGTTTAAATTTTAGTTTTTAGTAAAACATATAGTATGGACCAACCGGTCTCTTAATCTAGGATTCGTATATTTTTTTCAATCTAACAGCAGCCTTAAATATATTTTGAATTATTTATAATCTTTTGTAAACATACGCTTATTTCATATAACACAGTTCTTAATGAAATTACGTAGTCAATCGTAGAAATGCAACGATAGCCTCCAATTTTTTATGTATAGCGTATGAAATTTTAATATTCTCTTGGATATAAAAGCAGTATATTTGAGTGTATAGCTTCGATAAAATTAGTGCAATAAGTGCTTTTATTACGAAAATATGGAAGTGTAAACATAAACAGTGGTTGTTGCTCCACATGCCGCTAAGAAAACACTTCTTTCTATCCCCTCCTAAATGAGTTTTTCTACGTCTACAGCCTGTCGTCGATTTTTTCAAACGTGAATTGACCATAATCCGAGAATAATTAAATTATACTGTTTTCCTCATCGAGTTGACGGCTTATGGGAAATCAGATCTGTGTTATACCAACATTGTTAAGAATGTCTGAAAATGGATGTTATAGCTGCACAAAACGTAATACGATGCTTAGAATACAAAACTAAAATTTTATACAACTCGTAGTAAGCGATCAATAGCCCATAAGAACGTAAACTATCTGGAAACTATAATGCATATATCCATAGTGACCTACGAAATGTACGGTATGTATTGTTTTATACCCATTCATTGAATGGTCTTGTGGAGAAAGGATTTGTTCACGACCTTATTCTATAGCCTGCACTTAAAAGATAGGGGGCGGAAACTCTTATAAGGACCCTTAGCATTAATAAAATGTCAGGCGATTCTCATTATATTCGAGCATTCATGAACTCCCTCTCATTGCATCATCGGGAGTTCGCATTTCATACCTTTCTTATGTTTTATATCAGCACTGACTGCAAATTTCAGCGTAAATTTATTATACTTTACACGCGTGTTTATTTAATATGCCTACTACTGTGCAAGTAATACGATGTTTTTCTTTATGAGCGTAAATAATAAAAACACTAAATATTTTTCACTTTTTGTCTCGTACTCAATATTTACAAACATATAAACGTGCCCTTTGAAACATCATCTAACTACCAGTAAAGCATATAATACAAAAAGTAATTGGTACTCCACCAACTTAGTTGTTGATTTCATGCTGCTAGACAAAAATCTTAATCACTCACCCCATGTGATATCCTATATCGCATTCAAGTGTTCCATCAACTACACAGTACGCATAGAACTTATTATTCAAACATAAAGACGTCAGGTTTCTCTATTTCATATTTTTTTCCCTGGCTTTATTCTCACCTTCTTTTCACTGCAGCACTGTTGTTACGAAGTAAAAAGAATACGCCGTAAAATCGAGGCTAGAAAGCAAGCGGCGGAAGCTGTATTTATGTCGAAGGAATAAGGATTGAATTTTAAATGAGTTCTTCTATGTAAAAAGGCTGACACGGAGGTATAAATTAAACGGTCAATCTAATACACATACCATGCTATTTATCTGCATGTAGCCATATAATAATTGAAATTGAGTACTTATCACCATTCTAACACTACCCAATGTATTAAGTATTGTTGAATAAACACTTTGCGTAACTAAATGTTTCGTATTTTATTAAAAATTAACAACAAACTATTTTATGAGATTATACTTAATACACTTAAAGTAAACAATTTAAGTTCTTCTGTAAGGTAACTAATAGTCCTAACTCACTAGGTTTAGTTGTACATCTCCCAAGAGAGTTGTGATTAAGGTTTGATAAAAACGGCGATGACGTGTGATCATTAACTAGTTGTAAACCGGTCTTTGCCTCCACTTACGTGCAACGCGCGACATTAAAATTCGGAGAAGTAAGGACGTCAGTCCGGTTTGCACTACGTAATGATAACACCTCATCCACTTTTTTATCAAATCTGAATAATCACTCTTCCACAAAATTCTCATGGTTCAGTTAGCCAATTGTAAATGCATGCATTCAAAATTGGTGATTAGGGGGTGTAAATTTAAAAAGAGTATAACCTTAATTCTTCTCTACGTATTTCTTTATTTTGTTCCAATTGATATGCCTCTCACATCGCTTCACATATATACAGTACCATCCATATTAGTTCGTACACTTTGGTAAACTATTCTTAATGAGCGTACTATTACTTTAAAATATAAATTATAATATACAATTAAATTATTTATGAAGTTTTTAATTCCCAATGGACAAATACGTTCAGCATTTCTGACTAATAATATCATCAAATAATAATTAAAATTTACGACATTTTGATGGCACTTGTGGAAAAAATTTTCGATCCTGTTATTATGTTTATTTTTGAGATAGAAGTATGACTAATGAATAAGCTCGAGAAGTTTACATTACTGTGTCCTAGCACTGCTGCATATTATAATCAATATTTTAGTTGCTAGACAAACGGGCTTGTACATATATCAATAGTAAGTGTGTATTGAAACAAATAGTTCTATTTAAAGTGTCTAAAATATCGAGAGGTAAGCCAACAGCAGTAAGAGATATCATTAGGAAATATCAACGCACGGGCAGTTCGCAAGCCAGCAGACGTCTAGGTCGTTGGCGAATTACAACGAGAGCAAACGACGAGCACACAAAATTGTTAAGCAAACAAGATAGGAGGCTGACAGCACCCGATATTGCTACAGGAATGAATCGCCACTGTGAAAGGCCAAGTTCTGTCATCACGATAAAGCGGCGATTAAATGCTGCAAATCTTCATGGCCGCGTTGTTGTGCGAAAACCTCTACTACGCCGGGGTAACAGACAAAAATTGTTGTAGTGGGCTCAAATACATAGAAACTGGACAGTTGAGTTTTATGGATTGATGAATCGAAGTTTGAAGCCTTTCGACAAGCAAAGCGTGTTTTCGTAAGAAGATACAAGGGTGAAAGAATGTTGCGGAATTGTATCGCGTCGACTGTAAAGCAAGGAAGAGGTTCTGGGCTCGTTTGGGGTTCCTACCTCCACGAAACATTTATGGAACATTATACAGGACCAGTGGATCAATGTGCCAAATACAGTTCTTATGAAAATGGTGGAACGGGTACCTAGAATTGTTAGTGCCATCATTCGTGCAAAACGAGGTTTTTTAGACGAAAAGAACATTTAATAAATTTAATATTACATGATGAGAAACATCTATTTTTGCCGTTTGTTATAAATGTGTTAATAACAATATGTTACTAGCCTTTAAATGTTTTGTTAAAATTGTAAATAACAAAAGCAAAGATATAGAGCGGATAACCTCGCTGGTAATAATGAAGGCGATCGAGGCCGTGCTAGCCCAGTTAAAACGGATACTGGTTCACCACTACAAGACTGGAGTCGGAGGGACCCTCCTAAGTAGATGATACCCAGTTATCCGAACTGTTTATATTTCAGGTAAAGTAATTACTATTTAAAAATTAACCTAGCCGAAATAAAAATTAAACTGAACCGCGTGATTTCCTGCCCTTAAAATACTAATAAAATTGAATGTTCACAAACGTAAAGAAACCCCTGTATACTCGCACACAAATTTCCAAATTCCTAACTTAAGATTAATTACGTGTTTCTACTGAATTGTTTCCCAAGAACTCAACGATACAAAATATAAATAAAAGTAAATAAGACTTATTGTTAACATGATGCAGTTTTCCGTGATCGACTTTGCACGGCGTAGTTTTCGGTATACGGACGGAAGTGGCCCAAGGTGGCGGGTTTTCTCGCCCGTGAGGAAAAGATGTCGGGAAAACGAGCTTCTAGCCCCTACGATAGTTCTACCAACCTACACTAATTATGGCGGGTTTTCTCGCCCGTGAGGAAAAAGATGTCGGTAAAACGAGCTTCTAGCTCCTACGATAGTTATACCAACCTACACTAATTATACCAGCCTTTACTAGATCACACAAGTTCTCTACTACTTAACACTAGCTCACACTAGCTCCCTCTAATTGAGGAAGAAACAACGTGGACGATTAGTCCCACCAGAAAACCTTGGGGACGAGAACTCAACGATACTCTTAACTGCTTCGGAATTCCGTATGTAATCCTCGATAACGAGATCCAAAACGAGACGGAACAAACTTAGGTACGAATACCGATCTGGTCTACTCTCCCGTTAGAAGCTGAATGACGACCACGTGCGCATTCAACACAGCGCAAGCCGTATCATTGAATCAAAATTACGAATGCCACACATTGAAGCGAGAGATCATAGAATATTAAAACAGAAAATTGTAACAAATAATATTATTACATAAATTTCATTTTGTAGTTTAATTTAATGTCAATATTGTAAAATTTTGTAAATTTACTTAAGTGTTGAAATAGGTGTTTTGTAACTTTTGTAATTTTCCGGAAGCTGCTACTCGGAGCCGTACCACACAAGTGGTGATGAAACCTACACAAACATAAAAATAAAATAGAAATTTATCTTTGTTACGGCATATATGCAAGTTGTATGAATATTCTATAACAAAGGCAACGATAACTAAAAACAACTTCAGGTAATCGTATTAATTTGGGTGTAAAACATTCATTACTCAGAAAACAAACTGAAATTGACAAGTGTATTACTAGATAAGCGCAAGTGGACGATAAGCAAAGAACCATAAAATTTGCCATTTCTAATAATGTAATTTTTTTAATAGATTGTCACTCTTTTTATGAAACAAATTTTAATCGAATTAGTACCAGCCCGCTGTATATTATTTTGTTCTGTTGTAAATAATTCTGTTTTGATTATTACTCCAAAAATAATTCTCATCCCTATAAAATCTTCGGTAATGCTTTCAACCAATATTTTAATCAATAAAATATACATATACATTGACGATTGTTAAATATACCGCATTTACGAATGCTTATTTACGCATCAGATCAGGTCAGAAAGTATAACGTTACCCTTACTAAGAGAAATAAGAATTTAAATATGTAACTGGGATTTATAAACAGACACTCGAGTAGATATGTATATTTTTGTGGAAACCGTCTACCTACTTTACCGAAAACATCCAAAGCTGGCTTTCTGACTGGCGGAAGGTAATATTGATAATCTGTGCTCGATAGGGGAAGACATTAATTTCTTGGCTCACGGTACATATATTCAAAATACGAAAACTAAATCAAATGCCAAGTTAGGTTGAAAGAAAAATTTTCTATATATTGAACACTAGGACGCAAATAATTAGGCTCCCACTCCATTTCGCATATCGTCTATATGAAAAATATTTATAAAACTTAAATCAAATATTATGTTACATGCGGCTAAAGCCACCTATGTTTCTTCCTTTTGGGGTATTATCTATTACCCACTGCACTAAGGACTGCTAGCTTATTGCTAAATGAGACTCTTTCATATTTCTTTTGGTGACAGGAACCGAAATCCAAAGTTTTTAATTCTAACAGCGCTCAGCTCCTGGCAGTCACAGAGAATTTGTGTGAAGTTTCCTGTTCCTTGCAACAGGTCCTGCAAATTTGATCTTCCACTGCTCGTATGCTGTGGAAATGCAGGCCACAAGATCCGTGTTGCTTCCGCCTTGTGTAATGTAATGCAACTACTGTGATTTTGTTAGGATTAATAGTATAAATGGGATATATTTTGCAGCTTTATGTTTTGCTTTAAAATCTGTTTTAAAAAGTTCAATAAAAAACAAACAAACGAAGAATGTAAAAAGGCACACTGCTAGAACGAAACCATAAAAGAAGTTAGAAAAGAAAGGGAAACAAGCAACGTGGATAGAGTTTGGGGTAAAAATGAAGAACGCATATAATGAGAACCTGAAATTATTTTTTGGGGTGATGAAATATCAAAGAAGTAAAAAGCGACGAGCTTTAAGAATATAAAAGACGACCAGGGAGGAGCAATTATTTGAGAGAAGAAATTATGAAAAGGTAGAGGCGACATTTTAAGAGCTTATTAGAGGAAAATGAGATATCGACGGATATAAACGAAGAGAACAATACACTCAGAAAAAATGGGGAAGAGAAACTGGTGCATACAGAGGAGATACTACTACGACTACGGGGTTAGGGAAGGCTCACGTATCACGTATGTTTCATAGATCTGGAGAAGGCCTTTAACAAAGTAAACAGAGAAGACATGTGGAGAAGACTTTAAAGAAAAAAGAAACGACAAAAAAACAATAAACGGAATAACGGAGTCTATATACAACAATAACAAATTTTGTCACTGTAAGACATAAAAAATCACAGCGATTTGAAACCAAAGAAATAGCAACACAGGGATGCGTACTAAGCACGCGGCTGTTCGCTTCGGTTCTGGATGAAGGTATAATAGCGGCGAAAACACAAATAACGCAATACAAGATAGGATTCTGGAATATGGAGGAGGTTGAAATATCGAAGGTTGTAGATACCGATGCAGTATATCATCGGCACCAAACTAAAAGATATTGAATGAGAATAGGCAGAGTACGGAAAGTATAAATATGAAAATAAACGTAGAAAGAAACAAAGACAATTATCATAAACACGAACGACGAAAGGCACGAGATTTACCTGTACGGAAAAGAGCCCGAGCAGCTGAATAGTTTTAAATGCTTGGGAGTAATGGCAATGAAAGACGGGAGATTGGATGGAGAAATCATGGCAAAAACAGGAGCAGCTGCAGGACTATTCAATTGCGTTAAAAATACCTTTTAAGGGGTTAGGCCACAATAACGGGTATAAAATCATGTGCGAATTTAACAATTTTTTTTTCGTATGAAAAAGTGATTCACTCATAAAACCAATTACACATCTATTTAGTACGAATATTATATTATACGTATAATATTAGAAAAAATATTTTTTGTTTTTTGATGTACAAAATGGCTGACTACTAATACTTTCTTTTGTTATCTTTTTTAAGGCGCTCTGCGGCGTGACATTTAGCGTCCATAATTTTTGACCTAGAGCAAAAAAGCAACAAGCAGGACTATTCAATTGCGTTAAAAATACCTTCTTAAGGTGTTAGGCCACAATAACGGGTATAAAATCATGTGCGAATTTAACAATTTTTTTTCGTATGAAAAAGTGATTCACTCATAAAACCAATTACACATCTATTTAGTACGAATATTATATTATACGTATAATATTAGAAAAATTTTTTTTGTTTTTTCGATGTACAAAATGGCTGACTACTAATACTTTCTTTTGTTATCTTTTTTAAGGCGCTCTGCGGTGTGACATTTAGCGTCCACAATTTTTGACCAAGAGCAAAAAACAAAAATTGTCGTCAATTTACGTTAGAATACCTAGAGAAGTACGCACGGAATTTAAAATATATTGTTTTATTCAAAAGTTGTTAGTATTTGAACTTAAGAAAAGAATTTTTAGTGAAAAATTTCGTATAAAACTGCTCATAAAATTAAAAGTTTTCGATTAATCAGAAATTCCGTACGTACTTCTGTGCGAAATGCAATTAGGAATATTACTTTTAAATTTGAAATAAATCGAGTAAAAATTGTTGTAGCTATTTGTCACCCCGGAAAAAGCTGTTTCGAGAAAAACGCGTTTTAAATTTTACATATAACTTTCTTGTTCTTCAACTTAGAAGATGCAACTGACTTTTCTTTACTGTTATTCTGCGATGCCAGCTCCTTAAAGTTGCTCCTCCAGAGCACGATTTCTTTCCCTTCTGCTTTTCTCGATTAATTTTATACTCATTTTTCTCACAAGGGCAATTAGGTATTTCAGTTTTTCACAGTTCTTGCAAGAAATCACGATTTTAAAGCCCAAACCACGTGGGGCCGATTCGGTGATGTTTACTTCTCCTCCGCACGTTTTGCAAACAAGCACTTGAGCAATTGCGTTCATAACAGATACGAAATTTATGAATCTGTAGCCAAGTTCGGCGTTAGTACCAATATCACACGAACTACTTGACATTCGCAGGTTTTTTTGCATTTTTGTAAAAGGAGTGTCCTCCATCTAACACCGTTTTAGCGAAAGAAAAAAAAATCGATTTTTTTATAATTCTACTGTGGCCTTACCCCTTAAGTAAAAGAAAGATATCAAAACCAATAAAAGTGTAAATATTTAAACGGATAGTAACACCAATACCAACATATGGGGCAGACGCAGAAACAACAAAGAACCAAAGAAGCAAGTTCAAAGCATGGAGATGAGGTTTCTGAGAAAATTTAAAGGTAAGACGAACATGGACAGAATCAGAATTGACCCTATTAGCGAAAGCATGAAGGTTAAACCGACCCAAATCGCAATAGGGAAGAGTTGGAGTAGGATAGTTAGAGAAGTGTATAAGGCACGAGTACCGAGGAGAAAAAGAAAAGGAAGACCAAAAACTTGGGCAGCAGCTGAAGAACGATGAATGGAGCGAAATCCGTGCAGGAACACAAGATATAGGTGCTACCGCCTTACACTCTACAGGATAAAGTTAGTTAGTTACATGATAAAGTTGAAAATGTCGAATCCGTCAAAAGTTGTTAAAAAAGGAACAGAAAACTGTCAATTTCTTGTATATCAAATAGCTTCTTAAGTATAAAAGATACGAAAAATTCTTTTTATGAAAGTCACTGTTTTCGATAAGGCCAACATAAAATTGATGTCGAACAAAATCTCAAGATGACTATTTATCAGGTACTCGTATCAACTCCTTTAAGTTAGATGGACGCCATATTAGATTTGTAGGTTACTGAATAGAATTTTTATTCTCTTTTCAACGATGTAACATGTACATTTTAATCAACTAGGCTACTTACATGAATTAAAAAAATATTCAATATAACAAAACAATCCTAATAGTAAATATTAGGTAAATATAGTTGAGACCGTTTGACGACACTTTAGGTTACTTTACGTAACGTATTTCAATTAATTTGAAAAATAGTTTCTAGAACTTGGAGAGAGTTACAAATACAAATGAAAAAATAGACGACGCATGAAGAGGGCGGTATGCCAATAATTATCTCCGTTCATGGAGTTACCATTATGGTGTTAGAATCATAAATGATGAACGTGTGTGTAACATCTCGTTGTGGAGAGCTTTGTTGGTCCCGGAAGTGCTATACCGTACTGTATAGTAACAAAGCATAATTCCCCCGTTGATAATTATTGGTATATGCACTGTAGGCTGCAGTGTAGTCCTTGCACAATTTTTTGTAAAAGTTGCCAAATGAATACATGTCAGTGAGATAATTTATGTGAGAGTTATGTAGAATTTTATTTTCTACTTTTTCGTTTGTATTTCAATTAATACTAGCGCACGCTTCTAGCACTGCTTCGCCCAGTTCGTCAACATTATTGTAGCTGTGATTACATGTAGTTTATTCGAACCCCACAGAGAAAACTCGAGAGGCCAACCAAATCATCTGATTTGGTTGGCCATCAAACAGTAGTATTGATAGTAATAACTGGGGTAAGATAATCGTGTCGCTCCAGCATCCGTAACAGCTGGAGTAGCCAACGGGAACTCGGCACGCGCCTGTCTGATGCTATGCGTAAACATCTGCCAGGTGGCCAATCAGTTCAAATTCGTACATTCATCAATGATTGGCTGCTCCAGCTGTTAGGGTTATGCTGGGACGACGCGATTATCTTACCCCAGTAATAACCTTATTGTCGAATCGGTGAATTAAATTATCTACCACATTTCTTGAATTGTGGGCTGGGCAGTTTTCTTATTGGTACCATAACCCAATGCTCTCTGCCAAAGGAAGGTGAAATCTTCTAGGATGTTAGAAGAATTTCTAAATAACGTTGAGGTGTTAAAGTTCGATTGAAGATAACACGTGCAATTAAATGGCATGCCGCAAAATGCATTAAATCCGAATCGAAATTGATTTCGACGTGGAACTGCAACATACGGATTTTCCTATGATAGGTAGTGTTCATTGCGTCGATTAAACACTCCGCAGTTATAAAAGTGAGTCATCTGTAGACTGGGCAAATATGCGGTATGATGAGTCATCCTCTATAATATAATATTACATCCTGAAAAGGACACATGATTCATCATACCGCATATTTGCCTAGTTTAGTCGTCTGTTCATAATATTAGTATCCTCTTGTCGATAAACCACCTACAAAATGCTACCTTGCTATCATAGTTTTCTGGCGGTAAAGTATGGTCAATACCCAACTTTTAGGGATACAACTTGTGCCTTCTTTAAATTTGCGATGCTTTTGATTTAGATACACCAACTAATGTTTCTATTTCTCGCGTTGAAATTCGTGGATTAGGTGCAACACGAGCCATTGTTAGTAACTCACCATTGTAATTATGATCTTCCACTAATCAATTCTCTCTGGTTTGAATGGACTTTTACAAACTTCCACACCGCTGCATATGTTCTCTAATATTTTAAACGTTTTAATATTTGGTTGTCCTGAGAATTAGTTAAATAAGTTAGAGGAGCAAGATGGGAATTTTAATAACACTTGATAAATGTGCAAAACATATCGTAGCTTTCAGTAATGGGAAAATTCGCCATATTTTGGAATGCAAATAACTACAAATAACATTTTACCTTAAGTACCTGCTTTTTGATAGATTGTCATAAACTTTGTTATTGTTTTTCATCATAGCTACTTACCTATTTGATTATACATTTAAAAAGGAATGTTATGATGTTTTTTGTTGCTCAAGTACTTAATGCTTACAAGGGAACACCGGCAAACCGCACTTCCAGTTTTTGATGAAACTACACAGATTGGAAATACACTGGTATAAGAACAACACCATTTTGTTTTTCTGGGGAATCCTTCCATTTCGGTGTACAGCCCCCTCCAAAGATTTGAATAACTTTTAAATTTTTGTAAATATCTCGGAAACTGTAACAGATGTTGTAGGAGATAATTTGAATTATGCTACATATTCTCAATGATACGAATTATTTTCGGAAAAAAGTAATAACGGGGGAGCGGGTACCCCATACCTCCCATTGTATTATTTTTATGTTTCACAAATAAAGTATATTACATAGTATCAAGAATAACGCGAATTATTTTTGGAAAACATAAACAACGGGGAACCGGGTACCGCGTACCCCATTTTTTAAAGTTTGTTATTTTTATTTATCACAAATAAAGTAGTCTCAAAGTTGACGCAAATTGTTTTGGGAAAAAATTAAAAGCAGGGGACCGGGTACCCCATACACCCATTTTCTTTAAAAATTTATTTTTATTTATCACAAATAAACTCATTTTTTTATGTACAAAACGGCTCTGTGTAGTTAGAGAGAGTTAAAGTTAGACAGTTAGTAACAAAGATATAAGAAAACGATAATGAGACTCCACTTGCCATTGATTGTCGTTATAAATATATATTTTTCTAGAAATTATTTATTATTTCGATGGCGGTTTAAAGAAATACTATAATATAATATGATTGAAATGACCTTAGGCAGACGTTTCAAACAATGTATGGGAAGCACTCTTTTGTGCAGTGTAAATTTACAGTTCGGCATGATATTCTGTAGATCAATACTAATATAACTAACATGTTTGTAATACTAACGCATTTTCGGCAAACAATGAAGCACAATTAAAAACAAACAAAATTAAATATATTACACACTGTAATGTGATTATGAATATTATATATAATGGGATGGTACTGTTATAAATATAATAATTATGCTATGTAATTATTGCAAGAATGCTAGTCAGTATAAAAGTGTTCAAAACATAGGTATTGCTTGAACCACAAACAACGCACAATAGTAGGTTTTTACAAACAATAGACAAGGGCATAAATTCCGCATCGTTTGCTAAACAAAATGCGACACCGTTTTTAAAGGATCCCAATCTTTCATCGACATATAAACTCTTATACCACGAGTAGACATCGAAAAATCTTGATGAAGAAAACTGATTCTGGGTCAACGATTGCAGCTTAGTAATACCATTTCTCTGATGCAGGTCTATATCGTAGTTCATAAGAATCACTGTATCAGAAAAAGTCCTAATAAAATTTTTCCACAATCTACATGTCTGCTCCGTCACATATATCAAACTCGTATGGATCTAATGCCTTCTTTCGATAAACGCGTGTATTGTTCGCTGTATATAGACTGTTCTTTCAGCGAACAATACGGGCGTGTGTTTAACCTTAGTTATGGCTTATTAAGTTAATTTTAGATCACCTTTAAGGCTTTTTGGCTGGGGGTCACCCAGGAGGGGCAAAGAGAGGCAGCTGCCGTCCCCCTCCTCCTCCCTCTCACACCCCTCAGAAGAAAATTATATTTATTGTGCCTAAAATTTGCATATCCTCTCGATCATCCGTTTTTTGTGTTTACTAAATGTATTTTCTGCGAACTAAAAATACATAATGGTACAAGATAATGGTTTACCAATACTTTGCCAAGAATTATTTGCTAGGAATCATTTTTTTCTTTGAGTGAAATGGAGTCCTTAGGATAGTAACGAATAATATTATGCAATTTGTACGATTAAATTGATACGCCAACAGTCCATAAAATCGTATTGTAGCAACTCCCCGTGGAATCCACTGTAGTCGTTGTGAGATCGTCCTTGTCGCACGATACAGCTAAACAGTTTAGTTGTGATAGCAATTGCACCTGACACCTGGTTTTGCCTTAGTATACACCATATTTAATTTTTACGGTTAAGTTCATGTTGTATACCAGGCATGGGCAACCTTTTGTTGTAGAAGTTTTATACTGCGAGTAATCTTGAAAAATATACAGTTTTGTGGTATCCTTATGATTCGTTATGAATTAAGTTTAGGCGGGCTGTGCTAATATGCAACGAAAGAATTCAGTAGCGGGCCGGGCAAATCTTACTCGAGGGCCGCATGTGGCCCGTGGGCCGGAGGTTGTCCATACTAGTTGTATACGATACATATTTTTCAAATCTACGCCGCGTATTGCCGAAACAACAAATATATTTTCATTTCTTTGACTGTGACCGCACTGCAATATTGTTAGTCATCATTAGTGAACGTCAGAAAATATTTTATATTGATCCACCAATAGTGGCTTCGTTAATAGGTAAATTGGGTGGCTATGTTATCATTTTCGTTCGTCGCGGGTTCCTGCCCGTCAAATTATGAACATCTCTGTGAGAAGATCTTTTTAACCGACTTCCAAAAAGGAGGAGGTTATCAATTCTATGTTTGTTCGCGCATAACTACTCAACGGGTTGACCGATTTTAATGATTCTGGGTGCATTTAACAGAGCGTACATCCAAAATGGTCCCATATCATTTTCAGCCGATATCGAATTAGTGCTGGACTAATATTAACAAAGAAACAACAATAACCGACTTCTTATTGTATGGGTGGTATATCGGTGTTAGCAACCCAATAAGAAAGCCATGCCCGACGCGAAGAATTAGGCGCAACCAAGCGATCACAAGCAGAGATTCTTATAAGTGATGTCATAGGGGTTGGTCGTGTTTAGTTATTTAATCTGTATTGAGTCCGGTCCTGGAGTGTTTGACGGTGTGTGTGTTGTCGGTCTGCCCCGTGTTTATACCCAAGGTTCTTGGAGGATTGTGATCTTTTAATTGGTAACACAGTGATAAATATAAAAACAAAGTGAAAGTGATTATCTGGGAATCCATTTAACAGGTAAAATTAACGTAGAGAACAGGGGCGGGGTAGGAAATTGTATATATTATGGATACGGAGGAATACAGCTCGGAAGATAGGAAGAGAAAAGGAAAAAGAGAAGAGGATGAAGAGAACAGCGAAAATATTTTCAAGAAAAGTAAAAAATAATAAGATCGCCTATGAAGCCCCAGGAAAAGCTGGAAGAAAACATTGGTGTGATGATGAAGATGATTGAGGAAATGGGAGCGAAGATGAACAATTTATCAATAGAAATAAAAGAGATGCGGGAGGAACAGAGAGAATATAGAAAAGAAATGTCAGAGTTAAGAAAAGAAAATGCGGAACTCAAAAGGCAAAATAAATTCATTAAAGGGGGTAGTGATGGATATGGAAGACAGATTGGAACGAGTAGAGAATGAGAAAAGACGGAATAATGTAGTGATTCAGGGTCGAAAAATAGATACAGAAGATAGGGAACAACTAAAAACGCAATGGAAAATTTCATAGATAAAGAGTTACAGATAAGAGTACATATAAAACAGGTCATAAAATTAGGTGAAAAAACCTGTCTAGTGCAATTAGACAGGACAGAGGATAAGGTGGAGATAATGAAAAACAAAAAGAAATTAAGAACAAAAATAGGAGGAAGGATTTTTATTAACGATGATCTATCTAAGCGGGACAGGAAGATACAAGAACAAATTAGATTTAGAGCTAAAACTGAGAGGGAAAACGGTAAACAAACAAAAATTGGGTTCAGGAAGTTGTATATCGGGAATGAGGAATGGAGATGGGATAGAGAGAAGGATAAGTTGATACAGATACAGAGATCAAAAAACTAGAAGGCGTGAACGAGCAGGGAATAGAGAGGACGTACCTGGCAATGAGAGCGGATACAGAACAAACTCGAACACGAGAATACATGGATGTGAGGATGGGAAATAGGAACAACAAGGTAGAGACAGGGAGGAATGCTAACACGATGACGACCACAGCTATGAACACGGAAAATGGAAAGATACGCGTTGGAACGTGGAACATAACTTCCCTAACGGGAAAAGAATGCGAACTAGCAGAAGAAATGAACAAGTACCAAATTCAAATACAGGGAATAAGTGAAACAAAGAAAGCCGGAGCAGGAAGAATAGGGATAGGAAGTCAATATTTTCTGTACTATTCAGGAGTGAGGCCGGATCAAAGGAAAAAAGAGGGAGTAGGGATATTGTTAACAAAGGAACTGGATAGAAGAGTAACTATACATCAATCACTCTCATCAAGGTTGATGCGCTTGAGAATAGAATTGGAGAAGCAATCGGTTGACATCATACAGATGTATGCACCAGTAGAAGGAACAGATGGAAGTACAACGGAGGAGTTCTATGAAAAACTGCACGTATTGATCTCCTAATAGGGAACGGTTTGTGGGAGCAACCACTGGAAGAGAGATACACCTTTGTCGCGGAAGAGAGAAACGCGAAGAGTATAATAGACTACATAGTCTATACCCAAAGTATGAAAACTAATATACGAAACATAAAGACACGAAAAGATGCTGAAATGGGAACTCAACACAGATTGCTAACGGCAGAACTCCAAGAACAAATTAACACAGAACAACAAATAGCTGAGTATCATGAAATAGCAATCAGCAAATTAAGAAACGAGAAGAAAGAGCAGAACCAACAGGAAACGAATGATTTACTAAAGATACATGACCAGGAAGAAATGACCCTAGCAGAGACGTGGAGAATTTTCAAGGAAATTATTTATAATTCTGCACTAGAAGTATGTGGTCAAATCAGATACAGGAAAAGAGAGAAGAGAACAAAATGGTGGACTAAGGAAATACAAAAGGAAGTCAAAAACAAAAAAGATGCAGAAGAAGAACTTGAAGAGATAGATATGCAAGAGGTAGAGAAAGCCCTGAAAAGAATGAAAACAGGGAAAAGCCTGCGGTGCGGATAATATAGAACTGGAAATGGTAAAATGGCTCGGACAGGTGGGAAAGGAGTGCATCCTTGACATCTTTTGTAAGGCATGGCGAACGAACACAATTCCCGCGGATTGGGAAAATAACCTCATCACTCCCATATATAAGAAAGGCGATCAAAGTCAGTGCGAAAACTATAGGGCAATATGCCTATCGACAGTATGTTTTAAGGTCTATACCAAAATAATAGCGGAACGACTTACACATTTAGTAGGAGACAAACTGGGAGAAGAACAAGCAGCGTATAGAAAAGGGAAACAAACGAACGATAATATCCACATAATTAAAAACATCATAGAACGTAAAATTGAGACAGGGGAGGAAATCTACTTCAATTTCATAGACTTGCGAGCCGCCTTCGATACAGTAGATAGAGGGAGTATAGATATCTGTCTAGAGAAACTAGAGGTTCCAAGAAAAATGCGCCAAATAATCAATAGTCTATATTGTCAGGTTAGGGGGATAGTACAAGTGAATGGAAAAAGATCAGCAGATTTTGAAATGCAAGTGGGAAGAAAAACAAGGAGACAGCTTAAGTCCATTAATATTTATTATAGTAATGGACAGAATCCTGTAAAATACGAGAAAACGCACCGAAACTGTGAAGACACTGTTAGGATATAACAGACTGGAACCTGTAGCTGTGGATGCATTACTGTACGCCGATGATCTGGCACTAATAGCTGACAGTTATGTGAAAATGGAAAAATTAACAAAAATATGGACAGAAGAAATAGAAAAGATGAAGATGGAAATGAACGTAGAAGAAAGGCAAACTAATGGTGATAAATAATAAAGAGCCAACCAGTAATCTAATAATTAAAATAAACGATAAGCAAGAAGAAATTGTCGACGCATACGAATATTTAGGTACTATTGTATCGAAGGATGGAAAAATTGATCTAGACATAGCAAAAAGAGGACGGAAAGCCGCAAACATATACTACGCTCTGAATCAAACCATCTTTGGAAAAAGAGAAATAGAACCCAAGATCAAACAGATAGTATACAATGCAGTAGTAGCCCCCACAATAATGTACGCAAGTGAGTCCTGGACAATGCAGCAAAAACACGAAAGCAAAATAACAGCTATGGAAATGAAATTTTTGAGAAAGATCGTGGGGAAAACAAAAATGGACAGAATAGAAAACGAACAGGTAATGAATATGATAAATCAAGAAGATATACTAAGAATAATTGAAAAATGTCAACTGAATTGGTACGGCCACATAATTAGAATGGAACAAAAGAGTTTAACAAAGAAAATGATAGAAGCCAAAAATAACGGGAGAAGAAAAAAGGGAAGACCAAGGAACACATGGATTGACAGAGTCAACGAATTGGGACGTAAGCGAGGGAAGACCATAGCAGAAATTAGAAAAATGAGTACAGACCGGACGCGATGGAAAGAATGGATTAAATCGTCGTAAGATCCAAAAATAATCCGACGCTAAAAGGCATAAGGATTAACGAGAAGAAGAAGACTCTGTTATCGGAGGTCACATAAAGTAAACCAATTTTACCACCGAAGAAATATGTTCGCTAGCATTACGAGAACAGAGTCGACTTAGAAAAAAGAAGTCGCTATAAAAATATTTCATGTAAATGTTATTTGTGCATTAAATAATTTGACGTTTCGGGGACCGAAATAAAAGATATATACTTCAATAATCGTCGTAATCCTATTTATTCAAAGAAAAAGATTAATACAGAAATAGAGGTTTACGACAAGTGAATCTGTATTATTATTTTTCCTGTTCTAATTATAAAATATGTTCAATTCAAAATTGGTATCTAATTTATTCATAGGTTATGCGAAAAGCAAATAAGTTAATTTTTAATGACAAGGGAATCGAAGAATTGAAAATGCAATGTACATGTCCATTTACGATTTTTTTCCATACGCTTCCCCTCTGTTGCTCTTCCCATTATGAAATAAAAATATGAACGCAAACAAAACAGCAAAAGATATGAAATAAAAAATTTAAAAAAAAATTAAACCGACTTCCAATTAATTTTGCTCTAAAAAGAAAAAAATAATCTCTTATTTATTTTATTTCATTATTTCTTACCTAGAACGGATCAAACTTAACTTTTGGGAGTCGGCGCCAAACATTGATATATCCAAGATATTCGTAAATAATAGCAGCGTATATTAGTAGTATAGTAATAGTTCTTTTGAATTGTATTTTGAGACTCAAGTTTTTATGAAAAAACGTCGACGTGAGCTTTTACTGGATTGCAGGTATGTAACTTGAGTAAAAAATAGGTTTAAGTAATAAATACATATATACAGAATGCTAGTAACAAAACGTGACAGAACGGTAATTCCGTTAGATTTAGATATACATATGTAGATTTGAGTAACGTATAAGATTGCATATGAATACAAAGAAAATAATTTGGCGCCGACTTCCGAAAGTTAAATTTGATCCGTCCTAGATAAGAAATAATGAAATAAAATAAATCAGAGATTATTTTTTTCTTTTAGAGCAAAATTAATTGGAAGTCGGTTTAATTTTTTTTTTTTTATTATTGCTGCATATGAATGCGATACGATGTGATATGCGTATGTAGTTGTTTTTTCCTACTTCCGCAGTCAATAATCCTAGCGGCATACGTAGTTTTACTCGCATAAATTTTTGCCGCTACTCATTTGAAAAATATACAACGCCGTTCACAAGGCATTACGATTCGCCACATTTAAAAAAAAGGGGACAAGTTTATTTCAAAATAATTAAATATCAATCTAATTTTATTGCCCTCTTGATGTTGTGTTTGTCGGCTTTCATTCTGGTATAGTTCGTGTTGGCTCCCCTTTCTTTTTTCTAAAACCGTGTCTGTAACATCTTAGGTCCTGGGCATTAAGTTCTCTTTTAATATTTGATCTCAACTGATGATTTATTAATATTCTTAAATCTTCCGCTTGTTTCTATTTGTTCTACTGTATTTCTTATTATTTTTACTTCAATCACTTGTAATTGATGGTCCTTTTCCGTGGCAACAGCAGATGTTACTGTTACACACGCCACTATAGGCTTTAATGTAGTTCTATAAACTTTAATTTTTGAAGTTTGACTTAACCTATTATCTTTAGTATTCTTTTAGTACCATATAATGCTTTGAGTTTGCACTGTTTCTAAATTCTTTGTCTAATGCGCATTCTTTTATTAGTTCAGTTTACTATAATACCCAGATAGTTAAATGTGTCCACTTCTTCCAAGTGATATCCTATTTGAAGACTGTTCCAGTTCTTTTATTTTTTTATATTACAATGCATATACTTTATTTTACTTGCATATACAATCAATCCTCTCTCCTTCAATTTTCCTTCCATTATCTGAAATACATTCTCTAGTTCTTTTCTTTCTCCCAATGATTTGCATTGCTTTGCAGTTTATGGTTCCAGGATATCTTATTTATTTAACTGC
Organism: Chrysina gloriosa; assembly: GCA_038088585.1. Taxonomy (NCBI): domain Eukaryota; kingdom Metazoa; phylum Arthropoda; class Insecta; order Coleoptera; family Scarabaeidae; genus Chrysina; species Chrysina gloriosa. The sequence goes on from CM076092.1 coordinate 30,767,445, forward strand.
TGATAGTACACGCCTTTGGTGGACTCCTCTTTTATTTTTGTTAATCCTTGACCCTTTCAGGTCATCTTCATATGTCTTACAATTCTTTTATGTGTTCGATATCGATCCTTCAGAGTACTTATCAGTCAAAAAAGAAATTACCAAATACAGATATTTATTTTTCTTCCTGATGAGTCATGCAAACCAAATATATGTAGGTAACTGAATAATATCTCTGAAGGCTGTAAATATGTTTAAATGCTTCCATCATCTGTGAAATTTTCCTGAAGCGAACAAAACTTATATTTACCTGTGTGAAAGATCTCCATACAATTTCTGTATCAAAATTGTCTTTAAAATTACATTAAACTTTTATTAATTATCCATAAGTTTTATATGGAGTTGTAATCGGTCTTGAGGAATAAATGTTTTTATAAATTGAATTGAAAATAGTATGGTTAAGTATTACTTATAAATATTAATTATATTTTACGTATATTCTCACCTCTCGATATTCAACTGTATAAGGGGTTAAAAGTGAGACAAAGTATACTTATAAACCTCTCTTGGTTAATATATGTGGCCCTTTTCGTGCAAATAGTTATTTGTTTATAACATAGATCTGTGCTGATTAGTATTTGATTAATATTTAATATGGCGATTACTTGACATACTAACTACCCCTCATTTTTATTTGCAGATACTACATCACGGTGCGGATATCATCAAGCTTGAAGACACACCCTTAAAGAAACATAAAATGGACGATTACCCACAACTTCCCTACAGCCTGCAAATGACTCATATTCTTGAGCCGCTCTATATTCAATACTTTCAGGACCAATACTTAACTAGTAGTAGACATATTTCTGCATTCAAACCTTTAAGCGGCCAAATAGCAAAAGATAAAATTCGACAGAATATGAGATATGCTGAACCTCCAATTCTTCAACATCCTGAACGTGTGGTTCCACTTTCAAAGTCTGAATCATTTGAAGGTAATTACCAACCAAATGTATCTTTGGCGCCATCTACAAAGAAACATCGTTATTTAAAGCAAGAGAATAACCACTTAGACGACAAAGAGGTAATTCCTAGCAATGAAGTTAGCTCAAGCAAAGAAAGTTTAATTACAAAAGAAACGTCAGTGATAAGACATGATAAATATCTAGAACATTCACCTAAGAAGTCTCCTGATTCGCAAAATATAATCGACTCGACTGTGTCAGTAGTGCAAAGTACGGGAAATTTAGGAAGATATAATTCAGAAATTGAACTCTCAACAGATACAGACGACAGTGGATCCGAAACATCGGAGAAACCACATATTTACAAAATGGAAGAAACAATGAAAGACGTAGACCATATTGTGAAAGAGAAGGTGCTAGAAATGTTTAAACATATATACAAAGAACATCAACAATTACAGCAAGAAAATAGGAATAAAGATAATAAAATAACGGAACTTACAAACGCAATAACGGATTTAAAGAAGCAGTTGTTGGATTTAACCAGTAATCAAAATAGTTCGAATGTAGTAAATGGGTGTGCGGAAGAAGCTTTAAAAATAAGTGAAACATCTGAGGAGCATATGGAAGCATCTCCTGTAGTTGATAATACAAACATCGTTACGACATCTAGCGACAATCAGCCGTCGATAATCGAAGATAACCAGCCGCAAGCTAATAGTTGTGGTAAACATAACAGCAGTTCTTCCAATGACACTTGTGTGAAGGAAAGTGAGGGTATTGAGTTAGTTCAGAGTACTTCGGTTATTGCTAGCGTAGACGATCAGGGGGAACAATACATAAGACAGCTCCAGAATAAAAAGATATCGAGCATAAGGGAGATGCTGTAATATTTTAATTAAAGCTCTCCCTTATTTCAATATTTTAAACACCACATACGCAGCGTCATTATAGTGAACCTTTTATGTGTACAATACAAGTTTTTACGAAAAGTTTTTTTCCTATGAAGTTTTTAAGACAGTTTACGTATCGTAAAACGATCATAAGACTTATTTAGAATGTTACAGATTTTTACTAAATTCGTCTAAAGTTTGTAGTACGTACAGTGGTGCCTATAGAAGAATTTTGTTTCAAATTTCAAGTCTAAGGACTGAACAGTGTATCAACAATATATATAACTAATCCATGAATTCAAATAATTTCCTACAAAAATGTTTATGAAATATATGAAACAAAATTTTTACTATATAACATATAATGTATTATTTATTCCTTCTTTCGCATAATACTGATTTTTTTACTAGGTTCACTTTTACTTGTCATGCTTTTTGTACATTTCGGCTGTAACAAATGGTCAACTTGTTAAATTGTGTATTCGAAATTGTTCTTGTTATTAATATTGTTTTTAATTTATATTGTGAAAAAGTTGTTAAGAGATGATATTTTTATTGATAAAGTACAAAGAGTCAGTTATAAACTGACATAATGCTAAATATAAATTATATACATGTATATATATATATATGTGTACGTATATGTAATAAGTATGTAACCATATATATATAAATTTCTAAGAGGATGTATGAGTACTTTTCGAATGTATTGTATACTTTTTTATAAGCATTCTTTAGATATTTATGAAAATAATTCATAATTGCATCAAAACTAACTGAGTTATATATATTTACATATATGTATAGGTAAATACAAAGGTAAGCATTTGAAAGAGCAATATACACCTACACATACACATACATATGTATTTACAAACCATTTAATTTTCTGTTCCACACTGCTGAAGCGATGTAAAATGAAATCTGTGAGTAAAATAAGAAACGTAATTCCGGCTTTTATATTTAATATAGAAGTAGAAAAATATACATATGTGAATTTTTATAGCCATTATTCAAAAACTATTTTGCTCTTATTTTTGTACATACATACTTATCGGAATAGATATGTACATATTAATAATTAAAACTACTAAAAGTTCGTAAACTTGCAGACCAAGTTAACACTGTTAACAACAACTGTAAACACCAGCTGATGGAAGCATCACTTAATAAAAGTAATTTTTCCATATGATACCGTAAACTAATGCCGACGATGACGAATATTTTCTTGCAAATAAATCGAAATTGAATTTAAAATTTGTCATTGGACACCAAGAATCAAATGCTATTTCTAAGAAGTATTTATTTATATTACTATGCGGCTTACCCGTACTCCCTTCACACTTAACCGTGTAGGGGGATAAAAAATGAATAAGGAAAAGAATTCCAGATAATTGCTTGTTATATTACATGAAATTCAATTTCCAAAACACCAAAAACGCGTTCTTATTGTTGATTTATTTGACTCATTGGGCGTTTTCGTTCTGAGTGTAACATGCATCCCAGCTGCATATGTGTGAAATAATGTGTTTGATTAGCAAATATATTATCTATATATACATATATATGTATATATATATATGTATGTATGTATGTATGTATGTGAGTCAGTCTGTATATATTTTCAGAAACTCATTCATAATAAAACATAGTCTTTTTCTGTTATTTCGTCGCTTGTTTTTTATTCTCATTAATACGGCGATCCTTTGCAAGCAGATAAATTTTATATTTTCCGGGTCAGAATAAAATTGATTCTCAACCAGTACATGTTTAAAAATTTTCAAAAGACTTTTTAATCAATTTTAATATACCCAATTTTGGCTTTTTATTTTTTGTACAAGAATTTTATCGATTATGGACCCTGTTTTATAACATAAACCTCCAGTTGAGTATTTTCAATTTTTTGTTGAATGTTCCTTGCTGACTTGTACTCTTTAGTATTTCTCATGAATAAGTTCAAAATAAAGGACGAAATATTGAGAATTTTAAACGAAGGAGTTCCCTTTTTAATTTTCTGAAGACCACTACAGACCGCTGACCCGATAAACCTCTTCTTACTTCCTAACTGGTACGGTCGATGTACTTCCTTTAAAATTATATATATATATATATAGAGAGAGAGAGAGAAGATTATTATTCTTTAATGTAGACCTGAACCCGCTTAAAATATTTCATTCATTTGCTACATGCATGCGTCGGAGAAGTCCATTAATACCTCTTCTTATCTGTCGATTGGAATGTCATTCTACATGAAATATAGTATATATTAGAAGCAATAAAAGAAATAAAGTATTCGTGGCAAGTATTCAAAAATTTGTTACATGAGTTCCATTTTCTTTTAAACTTTCAAAAAAGTTAAGTGAACAGCATGCATCAAATTAAAACAGAAGACAGGAAAGCTGTAATTATTATAATTTTTTTTTTGATATTGAAGTGTCATATGAACAATTTTGAGTATCCCGAAACACCTATACGTTCAAGTAGGAAGTTCCTCATTTAGACGTAGAAACGTGAAGGTTAATAGTGGCCCAGACTACATCTTTAGCAACGTCAAGTGAGATAATACGGCAATAAACATGGAACACAGAGTTTATTCAACTTCGAGTCTTTAAGTCATTACCAATTCATATCTCACGTTAAATAATTTCCAATGTTTATCATTTAGCCAAAGAAATGTGAACGGTAGTAAATATCGGGCCCTATGTTTAGCAGGTTCAAGGCCGTCTATTCTGGAATCGTTTCAACGTATCTACTACCATAACAAAGCGGTGACGACGTATGTACCGAAAGTATGTGCTTGAAACATCGTATTCATCGAAAGCAAACCACTTGTTGGGTAGAAGGTTAACACCTAAGTAGAATAGGCGATATCATTTTTTTCTTCTACATTTCTTGACTTACTTTTACCCCGTATAACAGAAGTTCAAAATAAATAAAACAAAATTTCTAACAGACGATATTCTCATACTATCACAGGAAAGCCGAAACGAATTTCGTTAGGAAATTAGTTTCACATGCACATGAAGTAAAATAAAGGGGTATGTTTACTGTTTAAACAGAAAAATGTAAACGCTAGTAAAATTAGGTCAATAAGGAATCGAACGCCGAGTGCGTTCGAGATATCTATAGCGATAAATACGTCAGGTCCCAAAACTAAGCTTATATACCATTTGGTTCGTCAATTGATTTTTTCTTTTACACTCATTGACTTGCTTTTACCTTACAATCTTATAAATAAATTGGACACATTAGTTGTGAAAACACTGTATGTATTATTTTTTATATATTAGAAGGAACAAATAAAATATATACGTATTTTTGAAAGGCAACAATTAACAAATATCTAGTGTTTATTGTTGAATATTATTTTTCTTTCAAACTAAAGTTGTTCACACTTGTTCAGATATTGCGTTTGCCACTAAATTATGTTTTAGTCTCTGATATACGACTTCAGGGACATGTTGTCGTATATCATTCGTCAATTCTCACCAAGTGCTTTAGATTCCGTCACAATATTTCCAATTATTGACTTTTTTAGATGTCCCTTTAAACCCCCTATTTAAGTCGTCTACGAAATTTAACATGAATTAGTTGTAACTTCTTTTGCAAGTTCCAATACATTTGCAATCACTTTTCTTATTTGGCTGTGAATTACTCTTTCTTTGCCAATAGTCATCGACAGTGTCAACAATATATCCAAATTTTCTGATTACGTGCAAGTGAAGAAGTCGTTAATACATTTTCTTACAAGTTGAAATAAATCGAAGGAGCGACAAATAATCTCGGGAGATGTTTAGAGAATCTAGAAAGACAATCCCAACGGTGTTTATACACCCGAATTAAATGGTCTCTACTCTGTCAATTTGGATGAACTTTGGCAAATACAACACAGCCCACAGTTTGTACACTTTGGCATACAAAAATAATGTTATATAATGCATACAGTCCTTTTCACAATTTATACATACATACATACAAATTAAAACAAAAGACAGTTCAAACAAAGTAAAATAATATTTGTAAGGGATAATATTTTCGTACTACGTACTACGAAATAAATTTTTGAAGTTTCGGAAAAAATTGCAACCGTAACCGTAGGTTACCGCTGAAGTTATTAATGTTTATTATTTAGACGTAGAAAGGAACGGAAGGACGTGTTCATCGAACGCAGAGTTTATTCCACTTTGAGATTTGTAAGTTACTATGGTGTCATCTGTCGCATTAAATAACTACAATGCTTACTGTTTAGATAAAAAAATATAAACGATAGTAAAATTAGGCCAATATGTTAAAGCAACGTCAATTGGGTATCTACTTCTACGGGGAAGCATCGAACCCCGGTTGTGTATCGGTATATTTCCTGCGATCAATCAGGCAGCGGTTCCAAAACTAATTTTTTATGTGCCCTATTTTTTGTTTTTTTACACTCATAACTTACTTTTACGTCATATAATCTTATAAATAAATTTGAGCATGTACACTATTATTCCCAGTTTCATCTAACCGCGATAAATCTGTAACAGCGGATACAGAAGCACTATTGTATTTTCAGTTTTTATAGTTAGTAAACACTTATTTCATTGAAGGAACTATTAATTCAGCTATGGAGTGGATCGTTGCAAGGATGCCATTAGTTAACTTATTTTCCATTATAGTTAATAGAAATTTTTCACAGAAAATGAATAAATAAATTTGATAGATGTTTTATATGCAAGTAAATTTCATTTTTGTTATAGCTTATTTTTATAACAGAAACAAATATGTGTTTAGTTTTTAAGGAATAACGAAAGACATCCCGTTGGGGTTGACGTGGACTTGAAATAAACTTGATACAAAAGTAAAATTTATTTTAAACTATTCGGTTGCTATTATACTGTTTCAAACGATTTATCTAATCATGTAAATATAAACCTGCGTGATTGAAATTTTGTCGTGGTGATTGCATTACTACTGCTTACTTTAAACATTTTCTTCTGGGTGGCCGTTTTTTCCTCTAGGCCAATGGGCCATTTTTCCTTCTTGCAATAAATTCATAGTACGTTATTTCATTGAAACTGCCACTGTAAAGTACAGTAAGTTATCGCTTAACGTTGGTATTAGGTTCTTAAAATTGAAAATTGTAATTAAAATGTTAAGCCAAACATGATTTTTCTTTTACATGTAATATTACTAGTGATAAAGGTTAGGTTCCACAACTAGCAGATATTTAATAGATTACATCATTTTTGCGTGTAAATTATTTAATCAATTAATTAAATATATTGAAGATATAGTATTTTAGTAAAGTAGTTTGAAAACTATGCTGGCCCCATTTTTACACTTTTTTAACTGTCATGTCTTCACTTTTGCGATGTTTTCTTATTTGCATAACCAGACCTGCCGCGCAAGAAGACAAGAGCGAATTTTATGAGGTGTAGCGTACATGACGTTAAACTACTGCAACGTTATAACGGGGAATGATAGTTTATACTGGGGACGTAATACCGAATTGACGTTAAGCAACGACTCACTATATAGGCATTAAAGATAGACATTGTTTTAAATCGAATTTTAAAAATGTTATTCTTGTTTTATGGTAAATTCATATTTACTCATATATTATAATGATAATATGTTATAATTTGATATTTAATTAATCGCTTTATTGCAGTTCTATTATATAATTTTCATCGAATTAGTCTTTTCCTTGCACTGCGTTCTTTTTAAAAAGGAATACAGAAATATATGATTTATATCCACAAAACCAAATTTTGCAATAAACATGCCACTCAAGAATCTTTAGTCAGTAAAACTTGTTAAAGAATAATTGTTGTCTATGCCTCAGTCACGTTCTCTTTTCTATCATGAAACAAACGTCAATCCTAATGTGTATTACAATAAGAGTAATACATACATTTCTTAATAGTGGATACTTAATTTACACCTAAATTAAATATTCAAAGTTTCGAAATCTACAAAACAAATGTACCTACCATGTACTATTTGACAATCCCGTTTTTCCAAATCCTTTATTGAAAAGAAACTAATGCACGACATTAACAATATTTTAAATCATAGTTACATATCTACGTAAACAATATGCGTAGTAGAAACGAACACTTGTATGTATGTGAATGAATGTAGGTGTGTAAACTATCATGCTATTTCTAAAAAGTTTTCATTTACTTTATGAGAATAGTAGATAGTTTTTCAACTTGTTTGCTCTCACGTAACATTTATTTAAGTGTTAGTATACCTAATCCAAAAGGTATACACCAAAAGATACACCAAAATGAAAAGTAGTGATGGAAAATTATCTCAGGTATAAAGGAAACAATCATTTTTTAAATTGTATATTTGTTCCTTGTATATGCATCATATGTGCTGGACACATATGACATATTTTCCTAAAATTTTCTCTCATGCAGTTATGAATTCCCGAAATGTTAGTAACGAAGCAAAAAATACTGTCAATAGTATACATTCTTTATCTTTTTCTTCAACAAAATTGTGGGTGATTGACTTATTTAACAAAATGATGGAATGCTGTGTGGATGAGTCAGACATTTGCAAATGCATAAATGCCATAACGTTAACATGAACTTTCAGTTGTTCTAAAATATATATCGGTATATATGACTATAGTATGTCAATTAAATTATTTGTGTTCCATACTTTTTAACGGCTTCGGAGGTTTTGTTAACTTTTTTAATTTAATTTTATATAGCGTAGACTTATTAAAGATATTTTTATATTTTCCTTATTTCTATTTTGTTGGCGAGAGACAATGTGATAGATATTAATTAAAATATTATAATTTTTAAAAGTATGTCGGAATTTGTATAACTAGATGCGTTATATTTTCGTTCAATATTCATCCAGTGAAAAACGGATAGTACTTGTAAGTCAAAAAATTGCCTTAACTATGTGTACTTATTTTTATTTCAGAATCCAGTTCGAGTTCTTGTTAAGTTCAAAATAATTAATATTAAACAATCAAACGTTGAAACTTTTTGTTAATAATGAGATGGCCTGAGTAAGTTAATTTACATTTTGATTTGTTTTCGGCTAGTTTAAGTCTGCTCTGTTCTATCATTCAGATAAATATGTATATTATAGTATTGAGAATTTGACGTTATTATTTGTACATATACAAAACAATATTCTATAGAAATGTGTTTAACATTGTATTTCTGATACATAGAAGTAAACTATGAAGGGGCATAATTTTCTTTGACATACGAATACTGCATTTAAGTGTGTCCCCTGATACTTCAGCGCAGCTGGTAATTATTATTTTTTTAAACAAAAACTTCATTTTAATAAAGAAAATAAATTCACCATCAATTATTGTGAAAAATATACTGGAAGCTATTGCCAGAATTGATCTCATACGCAGGGCATTAATTTGATAAGTGAAAAATCAAGACTATTTCAATATTGTTCCTAAATTTTTATATGAGAAAAAGCATACCTCGGTAAAAAAAAACTGCCAAATTTCCTGGAGCAATACATTTTTAGGATATATCCGGTATGTTTTTCACCGACTGAAACCATTATCAAACACTCAAATTGTTGAATTTGTTATTAAATATATATTTTGTGATCTCAGCATTATATAGAAGAGAGCACTGTTGAAAGTGCTCTGTATTTAGATAGTTTTTGTGTGTTTCATATTTTTAAGTTCATATGTATATTACACAAAATAATTTTAAACATATATTTCTGAATTTTACGTGTCAAATAAAATATATCCATTAATTTATAATAACCGGAGTTTTATTCCTATTTAAATCATCCTACTATAGCTAGCTGTAATTAAATTTTGAGGAAACGGTATTTTATTTCAACGAAATTTGGTGAATATGCAGGTCGTGTTTTATGATTTTAAAAAGGAAGAAACTCGGGATCGAATACCGAAAGCTGAACAAGTGGTAAGGTCACTAAATGCAATATGGTGGGACAAATATAGAAGCGTCAAGAGCAAAAGAAGAATAGGGCAAACTATACGGTAGAATCAGTATTGACAAATTTCACAAGTCAAATATAGGTGCTGAAGGAAACGGGGAAACAAAAAATGAGGACTGTGAAGATTGATTATTAGTCGAGGTGTACCTAAAGGGTGTCAAAATTTCTGCACATAAGAAATGATGAGATACGATATAAAACAGGAGTAACTCAAACGGTAATTCGGGCCATAGAAAAGTGGAGATTCAAATGGTTGGGACACATTAAAAAGGAACGAAACAAGGTGGTCAAAACGTTTGTGGATACAAAAACCGCGAGTTAAATATACAAAGGGGGTTCCTGCAGATTATGGAATGAAGAAATTAAACGTGGCATGCAATCAAGAAGGATGGGAAAGAAAATGGCATACAAAGGAGATGGTTGGCGACAACGATTGGATACACGATAAGCCGGATAGTTGTAGAACTGAATGTGTTGTGTACACAATTGAAACCAAATATATATACACAGTACCGCGCAATCGAATTAGGGCCACTTGCGTTATTATAAATACTTACCATAAATTTTCGTGTACTGTAAAACACGTACATATTACCGACTAAATGTGTTTTCAGGGACATTATATGAATAATACCGATATTGTCTTGCCCATTAATCGAGCATTTTTCATTTTAGCTGTTCATTTCGGCTTCTTTGCAGGTCTTCGACATCGTCTTATAGGCGCGACTTAATTGTCCACTCGGATATTTGAATACCATCCCCGTCCGGGATCCGTTTCAGTTCTTTAATTGTTTTCTGTCTATATTCTAATGTTCTCCGAACAATTAATCTGTCCTCCCGTTGAGTGGTTTTTTGGATACCACGACAACTTTAATTCTGGTTATTTTTCATGTATTTAGCTTTCCCCGTTTTGTAACATTTTTACTTTTCACAAACTTTCTTTTAACAAACTCTGACAAAGAAAGAAATAAGAGTGGGAAAGGAATGTTCTTACAGAATAGTTCCAACAATAGATAAAGAAAAAACATTGACACCTAATACATTCAACGAATTACAAATAACTGTTCGAATGCAGGGCAAAGTGACTGTGCAATATTTGTCTAAAATGCGAATGTCTACTACAAAAGACTGAGAAGAGGGAAAGGGTATTATACCTACCGTAAAGACAATGACAAATAAACAATTAAAAACACATGTACTCTGTAATATGTAGAGTTTGTTAAGAACTCGATCTCGACAGTACCGCGAGAGAGTTCAAAGCGACAGTACGCTGCACGCTAAATAAGTACGCCGATATGGGACGTCCAAAGGGGGTAAGGTTCCCTTCGAATGTGAATAAATATCCCAATAAATTTCCCTGAATTAGAATATAGAAGTCCGCATATTTATTGCACAATATGGAATAGCGGATTGCTAAGTCGCGCTCGGTTTGAATGTAGAAAACACAGCATCTAGTATCGCATGAACACTTTCGTCTACTTTGGGCTAAGTAGGTTCCCTCATGGAAATTGCCAACATCTATACAATTACGATACAATTTGCCACGTGTTCAAGGTACAGCAAGGGAATGTATAAAGACGAGTTGAGAAATACGAAAATCTGCCCATGTGTAGATGAAACAACTGATGCTTAGAAACACAGCGCCATTCATGTTGTAGAGCGTTCTTTAAAACGTGATAGTCCACCAGCTTCATTGTTGTTATCCACTAAAAGGATTGAGAAAACTAATGCAGAAACCATTGTCAAGATAATAAACTGTTGTTTTAAATACTCTGGAAGGTTGCTATATAAAGTAATATAATTTCACATTAAAATTGTTTACGTGTGACGCGTTCGATGACGATGTTCTTTTCTTTATTTTTTTCCTTTTTACTTTTACTTTTTACACTTGTTTTTCACTGCACTGTAGGTGACTGGGTCCATAACCTGTTGTTTTAAATACTCGGGAAGGTTGTTATATAAAATTTATTTAAGATAACATTGTTACATTTATTATAATCAGACCTCTTCGGCAACCATTACACTCCTTCTCTACATCTACATATATTACATTATACAGATACCTATATCCTATTGGCGACATCTAAAAAAGGAAAGCATTAGTCCACAACATAAACCCAACTCGATGTACGTTACTTATGGTACCGCAACACTGCTGAAAGTTGGTAGAATGTTGAAAATATGCTTTTCGACTCTTTTCACATAACATGTCTCATACACGCATGTCACCTCGAAATAGTAAACAATTGTGTCCGAAATAGCCAGTACCACCTCGTCCTGTAATAACGCAATGGGGAACATGGCTCCAGGTAGTAACTTACTATCAGAAATATTTTTCACAAGTGAAAAATGTTATTTTTAAAATTAATTCCAATGATTCTGCAGCAGTTCGAGATAGTCAGCCACTTTCTTCCAATTCGGACGTTCAACAACAAATAGATGAAATATCCACGAACTATTCTGAAGTAGCACAAGCTATTGAGCAATTAGAAAATAGTCACTTATCTACACGAGACGCATTAAATTGCATAAACAATTTACAAGCCGTTCTAGACTGGACGAACACTATAGGAGTCGATGCCGCTCAAAAATTTTGTGCAATTTTAACGAAAAATTCCGATTTACGACAGGTTCGGTCTATAAGTGAAAATCAAGAGTGTACAGATGAGGAAAAGGAATATCTGAGATTTGCAAATCTTACTTCACTGGATGTCGCACGGTCATTTTCGGAAGTATACGACAACGTATTCACAAGATGGAAGCGTTGTTGATGTTGCAATTCTACGCAGCTTATCAGGACGGTTGCCTATTGCCACCGTGGACATCAAGACGACAGTGAAAGGCAACAATATTATGTTTCATTAATATTGTATATTACGTACTTACTTTTATGCGGTGCGCCACTGCCGGTACCACCTTTTCAACAAATTCTAATGATATGTATGTGTTTTGTAAGATACAAATATTCATGGAAAGTATTTATAAAATCGCAAGTGGTCCTAATTTGATTGTAGGGTACTCTATATCTAAAGTAACAAATACTACAAATCGATAAGTTTAAACAAGTTCGTTTTCTAAAATAGTTTCTTTAAAATGTGGCACTTTACATTTAATCAGTTAACTGCAGAATTTATTTTTAAAAATCCCTCACGAGATGTTTAACTAAAACTAAACTAATAGAACTATGATGAACACAAACGCAATATAAATGGCCCCATAATAAATTATACGGAAAAGCAAAGTAATACGACAAGAATTAGATTTTTATTGGATAAAAAATTAACGATTAATTTTTTAAAAGATATTGCTACTGGAAACTTAAAAATTGCCACCAAAATAATAAAATTCATACTAAGGAAAATAATAAACTTATTTGGTAAAATGCAATACGGAGAATAATGTCTATAGCAAATAATCAGACCTATTTTGTGTAAAGGCACCGGTTTTTCTGGTAATATACAGGGAACACACCACTGAATAACATCTGTATTACAATTGACTGAAATTTTGAGTTTTTATATCAAATGATAATTTTTTATTTTACACCACCTGTGTATACGACGACAGCACCAAAATAAAGTTTCAGATCGACACGTCGAACTCATTTCAAACAAATTTCAAAATATTTTATTTCAAGTCATTTTTTGGAAGTATTAAGAACAATTGACTTGTCAATTTTACCTCATCGTTGAATATCTAAACAATCAATGTTTGGATGCATCAGATTTTCATTTCTTGAACATTTCCGCAGTCCCCGACAAGTTTTTTTGACCTTCGGTTAACCCATACGGAATACAGCTAGTACCAGTGATGTTCCCATCATTTTCTTTTAGAGAGTATACTACCAGTAATCCGTTATATGCCTGATGTTTCTTATTGGAAGGGATGGGGGCAAGAAGCAACAAGAGGATTTCTGAAATTTTTAGTTCGTAATAAAAGATCACCTTCCGTTTGGCATATCCAATGGCGGCGGCTGTACGGCTTGATTGCGAGCATACGCAATATCTCTAAAAATGCTTGCGAGTATACCGCGTATACATACCTAGTATACCCTATGGGAACACCACTGCCTAGTACACAATTTCACTGCTAAATGTGTACATCTCTCGCAATATAAGTTGGCGAGCGGTGGGGATGCGCCGTAAACGTGTTTAGGACACGTACCTCCCACCTGTCTGATTCAGATAGTGCATAGGAATTACCATTACGTTGCAGGACGAATGATAGGCAATCTATCCCTCCTCTATCTGCGCGAACTCACTCCCACCCGTCGCCAACTTATATTGCGAGAGCTGTATGCAATGTTGAGTATATATATATATATATATATACCGTGTGTCCCCGGATTGACTTCACTATAGGTATAATTAATCCAAAATTTTGGAATCTCGTTGTGATGTTATGGGATCCCGGCCTGCTTGGTCTGAAACGAATTTCATGCACATTTTTTACTTTTTAAAATCCAATATGGCCGTGACAACTGAGAAAATATCATTTTATGTTGAAGTAAAGCGCCATTTCGGTCAATAATACGGCAAATTGTTATTAAGAAAAGTTGTTCAGAATAGGAAATTGTGTCCATATGCAAAATTTCACAAATATCGGAACACTTTGATTAAATCAGTATTTGATGTGTCAACTATGTATTCTGTAATAAGTTGTCAAAAACATGTATGTTTCTAATAAAGTATTTTATTAAAAAAAAGAAGAAAATACATGACAATTATTCAATGTGAGTTCCTCCACGATCAGCACATCGTTCCACTCTAGCCCGAAACTCCTCAAATACTTTTGTTATGCTTGTTGCGTTAATTTCATCTATAGCATCACTGATTTTCTGTTTTAATAATTGAAGGTCATTATGAAGATAGCATGAATAAACCTTTTGTTTCAAGTATCCCCATAAATAAAAATCTAAAGGGGTCAAATCAGGCGATCTGGCTGGCCAATGCATTGGACCATATCGTCCAATCCACCTTCCGTGAAAGTGCTGGTTCAAAAAATGTGTTACAAGGCGAGTTGAATGTGCTGGGCATCCGTCTTGTTGAAAATAAAAATTTTCTAAATTGACGTCTTCCATAGCAGGTAAGAAAAATTTTCGAGCATGTCCAAATAACGATGTTGGTTTAAAGTAGTATCGAAAAAGAAAGGACCAATAATTTTATCGTATCTTATTGCACACCATACATTGACTTTCTTATAATGTTGACTGTTAGTTATTGTACGAAAATGTGGATTTTCATGAGACCAATATCTACAATTTTGCGAAGACACGACGCCATTTGTTGTGAAGGTAGATTCATCCCTAAAGATTATTTTTATAAAAATATCTATCTTCCAAAATTTTTCTCCAATCCAAAAACAAAACAGCAGTCGATGACCATCGTCCCCAGCTCCTAATTTATGATTGGAAATGGGTTTAAATGGTCGAATTTTATTTTCTTGGAGAATTCTGTGTCCGTGCGATTTACTTATTGATAATTCAGCAGACCGTTTTCTCAATGATAGCCGGTGATTAATATTTACGCAATCTCTCACCAACAGTGTAGCAGCATCGTCATGATCATGAACCATTTTCTTTTTCTTTACATTAACCACGCTTCCAGTTTCCGTAAACTTTTTTACAAGGTTTTTAATCCATTAACAGAAATTGTCACTATTGGAAATTTCTCATGAAACTTATCAATAGCATGCGAATAAGATGCTTCACCCAACCCATAACACTTGGTTAGATAAACACGCTGTTCTAAGGTCAACATTTTAAATTAGGAAACTAACGAACAAGTTATTCACAAACAATAAAAGATAAATGATTGATTTCAAACAGATTATTTTAGATATCACTGTAATCTTAATGACAGTTAATAATAATGCATTTCTTTTATTTACACAGAATACTTGTTTGTGTGGTTGCTGTGCAAGACCACAAATCAAATACTGATTTAATCAAAGTGTTCCGATATTTGTGAAATTTTGCATGTGGACACAATTTCCTATTCTGAACAACTTTTCTTAATAACAATTTGCCGTATTATAGACCGAAATGGCGCTTTACTTCAACATAAAATGATTTTTCTCAGTTGTCACGGCCATATTGGATTTTAAAAAGTAAAAAATGTGCATGAAATTCGTTTCAAACCAAGCAGGCCGGGATCCCAAAACATCAAAACGACATTCCAAAATTTTGGATTAATTATAGCTATAGTGAAGTCAATCCGGAGACACACGGTATATCCATTGCCTCTGCAGGAATAATGCGTTTAAATCTACAAACCAACAAGAATGGGTGCTTTATCGCCCAAAACCGAAAGGAACCATGTAAGAAATTTTGTTAATATACTTGCTTTAAACTGTGCTACCAAAACTGCTTGGTATCGTTTGATATATTAGTACTTTGTAATAAAAAAGGGGCACTGAATGTTTCATTTGCTAAATCCCTAACAAGTCAGTATTTCGATCTTAAACCATCAACGACTGCCCAGATACAAATGTATATAACTGTGGACGTATTCTCTTCACCAACTCAAATTATTAGTAATCAATAGATCTCTCACATCAAGATACAGGACGAAAGAAACTTTATTTATTTTCATATACAGTATGTCCCAGGATTGACGTTACAAGAGCTGTGATGGACTGAAAATTTTTGAATTTTATGTTAAGATTGTATAATTAAGCCCTGCTTGGCGTGAATAGAATTTTAAGAATATTTTCAGTTTTGGAAAAACAAGTTGATCTTGACGGTGAAGCGAAAACTATTCTCTTTTCAGGTAACCTACCCTTTTTGTTCATGATACGTCAAAATGTTACTAAAAAAGTTGTCCAGAATGGAAAATTATGGCTCTATGCAAAATTTCAGAAATATTTACGTATTTTTTAGATTGAAGAAAATAAATTGTTTTTTTAAAGTCTGGCATGTCTGAATTCGCGTGAAATAAAACAATGGGAGGCCATGAAAACAAAATTGTTCACTAATCTTAAGTACTGTCAGATTACAATAATTTGTAGTATCCCTTAGTTCAAATTTCAATTAATGCTAGATGATGTTAACGTTACAGCAGAGAATTTACGTTGTTCAGTGTTATGGGCTCGGACAAATTGCACTAAGAGAAGTGGTGCAGCAGTTTAACGAGAGATTTCCCAATACCAACCTTACACGTATGACTGCCATGCGAATAGTTAATAAATTTCTTGCAACTGGCAGCGTTCTTAACGTAAAGAAAGAAAAGAAGAAAAACGATGCCGTAACTATTATTGCTCTTGATTCGGTGGAAGAACATCCTAGACTATCATCGAGGGAACGTTCACGTAATCTTAATGTGAGTAAATCGGAATTACAAAGAATTTATAAGGCAAACAAGGTAAAGGCATTCAAACCAAAATTTGTGCACACTATCGAAGAACGTGATGAAGGCCGAAGATTATTATTTTGTCTTACCATCGGGGAGAAATGTATTGAAGAACGAAATTTTTATAAAAACATTGTTTTTTCTGACGAAGCAAATTTTACTACAAATGGCGTTGTTCCCTCTCAAAATTGTCGCTATTGGGCTACACAAAATCCAAACTTTCGGGTCAATTGTAGACGACAGTATTACCAAAAAGTGAATGTATGGTGTGCCGTTTCATATCGTTTTGGCATTATTGGTCCTTTCTTCATAGAGGGGCAGTTAAATCAGAATGTTTATGTACAGCTACTTGAAAGATTCAGGGAAGAGTACTTACATGACTTGCCGCTGACAGAAAGACAATCAATGTATTTCCAACAAGACGGATGTCCTGCACATTCGACAACACGCGTAGCTGAATCGATAAATTTGGTGTTTGGAGAAAAGTGGATAGCTAGAAATGGTCCGATTGCGTGGCCTCCACGGTCGCCCGACCTCACAATATTAGATTTTTTTATGGGGTCGCCTCAAACAACTGGTTTATTCTCAACCAATACCCAACAGTAGAGAAGTACTAAAGGAAAGGATAAGAAACGGCGTACAGCAAATACACATCGAGGAAGTTCGTAACAGTTTCAGAGATTTCAAACATCGCATAGAAAAGTATGTACAAAATAGCGGTAGTTACATTGAATAAATAATTTATTATTACATTATGTACAACAATGTTATTACGTTTTGTAAATTTAATTTTTGAGTAAATACTACATGCAATTTATTTTGTTCAATCTAAAAAAAATGACGGTTTAGTCAAAGTACGTAAATATTTCTGAAATTTTGCATAGAGCCATAATTTTTCATTCTGAACAACTTTTTTAGTAACATTTTGACGTTTCAGGAACAAAAAGAGTAGGTTACCTGAAAAGAAAATAGTTTTCGCTTCACCGTCAAGGCCAACTTGTTTTTCAAAAACTGAAAATATTCTTAAAATTCTATTCACGCCAAGCAAGGCTTAATTCTACAATCTTAAAATAAAATTCAAAAATTTTCAGTCCATCACACCTCTTGTAACGTCAATCCTGGGACAGACTGTATATATAATTTAACAAACTATGTGCGGTAGTAATACTGGTAAACAGAAATCAACTTTTTTGTGACATGGATAAAACAGGCTGTATGTTATGTAAAATTACACTAGAAAGCAGAAAATGGCCTTGGATTTTCTCTGTCCTCCATAGATTATTTGCTATAAAGTATTGTGTATTATACCATAGAATAGACAGGCGCAAAGTTCGAAAATCTATTGGTAAAGTTTGTATGCGCATGGCCGGCAACCATATTTTAAATACGACGATAGTGGCTATGTTTGGCTAGCTTTGAAAGTGCCTCAAGAATTATTATAGATAGTGAAAAATATATACAGCGAGGTAAGGAGACAAATACTACTGAACGGAGAAAGATCGAATATCTTCCAAATACAAAAGGAAATCTAATAGGAAGACAGTCTCAGTCTCTTGTTTAATATAGTGATGGACAGAATAATTAAAAACACAAAGAGCAGAACTGAAAAAGTACGAACAAAAATAGGGTACAGAAACCTAATACCAATTAATATTCCAGACTACCATACGACGACGACATAGTACTGATAACGGACACTGAAGACAAAATGCAAACAATGATAAACATATGGACAGAAGAAATAGATAAAAAAATGGAAGTCAATGCTGAGAGCAGTAAAAGGTAATGATTGTAAATGAGAGGGCGGCAGAGGGTAACAGGAGCAGGAACATACTTTATAAAGGAGAAGAATTATTAGAAAGAATAATAACATACGAATATCTAGGATCTATAATATCAAATGACGGAAAGAGTGGTGCAAAAGTAGCTAACAGAGCAGGAAAAGCGAACAGAATATACTATGCCATTAATAAAACTATTCTGGGAAGAAAGAATTAGAAAAAAGGTTAAGTTTCATGCATACAAAGCAGTCACAGTATCTACAGTAACATACGCAAGCAAGACCTGGACAAGACAAAAGACATGATAGTATAATGAGTGCCGCAGATAAGAAATATCTTCCTTTCCAACTATATTCATTTAAGAGTCCTTCTGAAATGTTATCAAGTTCTTTCTCTAATAATGGATTTGTAATTGTATTTTTCTCCGCTAGAAATCAGTCAAACATGCTATATACGAGGGCTGTTTTTCTTTCAACTTTCGATAGGTTATAAAGGAAAGACGGGTGAATATAAAAAAATAGACTTTAAGGAAGTACAGGCTGTACAACGTTAGGGCAAAAGTGAAAAGGTGGTCAAACTTCTGGGGATCGCAGCCAAGAGTGAATTAAAATAAAACGCTCTCTTTTTAAACTCTAAGCTTTCGAATTATATTTAATTCATCTTCAGAGGGCCATTTAAAGACAATGAACAAATAAGCTACAATAGCAACGCTATATAAAACGACTTACATAAGAGCCGAGAAATAGCAACACAGCTTCAAACAGAATAGAGGAAAAACCATCACACAATGGAGATATTATAACAAAGTTAAAATTTAATATTTAAACAATTTAGAAGAACTTCGACATGTGTAACACGCGGTCGTCGAACAACATGTGACTTAGGACATCCAAACAGGAAATCAAAAAACAGAACTGTCAAGTTAGTATCCTCAAAACCTCAAAAGTAATCAAAAGACGAAAGGATCTACCAGTGTTCCAAAATTAGGGGAACACATACAACAGTAAGCTACAAAGTGTACATTTCCAAGAACATGCGTTTTTTGTAATTATGTTCAATGTCTAGTATTTTTATATTATCAAAATTAAACAAATGTCCAGTTTCTTCATGATGGACGCAAAGGGCTGTTTTTAAGTGATTGGTCTGCTCGCAGTCCCTCCTGTGTTGAGCGACACGGTTCTTAACGAACTGGCCCGTCGTGCCTACATAAGATCTGTCGCAAGACCCACATGGTATTTTATAAACAACATTTGATATTAATTCCACTGGGATATTTGATTTAGTGTATGAAAATAACCGACTGAGGGCCAGGGTATTGTATTTTCCTAATTTAATATTATATTGATCCTTAAAGAGATCTGGAATTTTTTCCGTCAGAAACTGTAAATGTGGGAATCTAAAATAGCGACTAATTGGGACATCTACAATTGTAAGTGTTGAAAGTAAAGATGAAGATGATTGTAAGTGTAAGGGATTCACTGCAGGAACTTGAGTGACAAGAACCCTAGAGTATAGTACATATTATTGCAAAAAGAAACACTGGGATTTGAGTAGACAATCTTGTGTACAAATTTCTTCGGATATCCGTTGTTTATAAATATATGAGTCAACCTCTTGTTTTTTCTCTAAACCGAGTGTCCGACACTCTCATAACCCTATGCAGTAATGCCGTCAAGGTGTTGAGTTTCATATTCATAGGGTGATATGAATAAAAAGTTAATGTAACGGCCAGAGAAAGTAGGTTTTGTATACCAGTCAAGTATAATCTTTTGGTCAGGACAGCGTATGACTCTTGTGTCCAGAAAAGGGACGGAAAAATCAGACTCCAGTTCGACAGTAAATTTTATGTGTTCATTAAAGGAATTGAAAATGTCACAGATGGTTGTGACTCAATTTTTAGGAACCGCACACAATAGATCGTCTACATACTTATATATTAACGGAAGTTTAAAAGGTAATTATTGTGGTAAACATTTTCCAATAAATGATTCAGGACAATTAAAGCCAAAATGGGGCTAAGCGGGCTTCCCATTGGCGTGCTAAAAATCTGTCTGTCGTAATTGTCATTAAATGTAAATATACAGTTGTCAAAGAGAAAGCACACCAACTCAAGAAATTTGGATTTTGACATTTGAGTATTGTTTTCTATGCGCTGCCAGTAGACGGAAAGTAATTCGAGGACAAGGTCCAGTGGTCCAGACTACCAATATAATAACGAACTACCGAACCGAATCACACTACACCGCCAGACCAGAACCCACCCTACACCATCCGGTCCAAACTATCCCACACCACTACCAGCAGACTCAAACCCACACCATACCACCATACCCAAACCCAATCACACCACCAGACCGAAACCCACCGCACACCATCCGGCCCTAACTATACCACACCACCAGACCGAAACCCACCCCACACCATCCGGTCCAAACTATCCCACACCACCAGACCCAAACCCACACCACTACCAGCAGACTCAAACCCACACCATACCACCATACCCAAACCCAATCACACCACCAGACCGAAACCCACCCCACACCATCCGGCCCTAACTATACCACACCACCAGACCGAAACCCACCCCACACCATCCGGCACTAACTATACCACACCACCAGACCGAAACCCAGCCCGCACTATCCGGCCCAAACTATCCCACACCAGCAGATCAAATCCATCCACACTATCCGACCCAAACTATTCCACACCACCAGACCCAAACCCACACCACACCACACCACACCACACCACACCACACCACACCACACCACACCAGCTATTGTCCCTCTACAAAATGTCCACGATAATACTTTCTTTTCCAAATTTGGATTCGTCTATCTCTACCATTTTACTTGCCCGCTTGGTGTGGGATGGTTTCGGCCGAATGATGTGGGGTGTGTTTGGGTCTGGTGGTGTGGTGTGGTGTGGTGTGGTGTAGTGTGGGTTTGGGTCTGGTGGTGTGGGATAGTTTGAGCCAGAAGGTGTGGGGTGGGTTTCGGTCTGCTGGTGTGGGATAGTTTAACTTTTCTTTATGTATGATATACGTATCCAAAACAACCTCGCGACAAAAAGACATAAATATGTACAGAAAAAATTGTAAGAATACCTAAGTTCGTGTATGAATCAATTTTTCCGTATATGGCAATTATTTATTAACAAACGCAAACAAGCAACTAAACGAACCAAGAATATATATGTATATATATACGCACGTCTGATAGTCAATGATCCAAATCAGTAAAATACCAGATAAATTAACACAAAAATTTCCTTAAATTACCGACTAGCAAAACAGAAAAATCATAAGAACACGCAAGTACGTGCATCAATCAATTTTTGCGTGTACGGCAACAATTCGTTTAACCAACGTTTAATTTCAATAATAGACCGCTTCGAAGAAGAATAAGAAGAATTACATAAACATACATCTATTTAAGTTGGTACTGGTTGCGACTAGTCAAATGTCATTTAGAAAGTCATACGTTTTAACATCTCAGAAAATGTAAAATTATTGGTAAATTACTGAAAATTATATTGATATTTGAACGTATATTTGTAGAAAGAGGATAAAAGTTACTATAAATGTATTATAAATTGCACTTATGGGATTAAATACATAAGAAGACTTCGTTTGAACGTAACGTAAACACTTCAAGGTAAGACCGTTACTCTGAAATTGTGACTCTGGAAGGCACGTCTCACAAAACTTTTATTAAGATAATTTATCACTTTTTAGGTCATCTTTACGGCGCTATAATTTTTTTTTGGGAAAATCGACCGGAACTCGTCCTCATATTTAGCCTTAAAAAATAGTGTAAAAAATAACTCATCCTTTGCTTATTTTAAGGGCTGATAAGGGGCAAGTCACTGTCGCCATAGATCAGTCTGACTATTTAAATAAGATGTCATTATTGACTAATGACTCCTCCACTTATGTGAGGTTGACAAGACACCACAAGCGCTATTCAAGCTAGGTTAAATAAGCTCGTTGAAGAGTTACATAGAGATGATTGACCATATCACTCATAAGCATTTAACTTGTTACAATGACACTTGTCCGAGACTCTAGGACCTACCAAAGATTCATAAAGCTGGTTGTTCACTTAGGCCTATTGTTTCTTTCATTGGTGCTCCTGTCTATGCACTCTCCAAGTACTTGGCGGACATTCTGTCAACGGCAATGGCACAGAGGACTAACTTCAATGTCATTAACACTTTTATGTTGTTCCGCGTTTTACAAATATACCACTGGACCTTGCCCATTATTTTCTCTCTACTGACAGCGCATAGAAAACAATACTCAAATGTCAAAAACCAAATTTCTTGCGTGGGTGTCCTTTCTCTTTGACAACTGTATATTTACATTTAATGACAATTACGACAGACAGATTTTTGGCACGCGAATGGGAAGCCCGCTTAGCCTCATTTTGGCTTTAATTGTCCTGGATCATTTATTCGAAAAATGTTTACCACAATTACCTTTTGAACTTCCGTTCATATATAAGCTGTATATAAGTATGTAGACGATCTATGGTGTGCGGTTCCTAGAAATGGAGTCACAACCATCTGTGTCATTTTCAATTCCTTTAATGAACACATTAAATTTACTGTCGAACTGGAGTCTGATTTTTCCGTCCCTTTTCTGGACACAAGAGTCATACGCTGTCCTGACCAAAAGATTATACTTGACTGATATACAAAACCTACTTTCTCTGGCCGTTACATTAACTTTTTATTCATATCACCCTATGAATATGGAACTCAACACCTTGATGGCATTACTGCATAAGGTTATGAGAGTGTCGGACACTCGGTTTAGAGAAAGAAACAAAAAGAGGGTGACTCATATATTTATAAACAACGGATATCCGAAGAAATTTGTACACAAGATTGTCTACTCAAATCCCACTGTTGTAAATTAGCAATATCGGCTTTTGTCAGAATTACTGATTGGCAAATGTTGTCCGGTTTTGCTTGTATGTCTGTTCCGGTTCCTTTTTCGCCACTCTTTTGTAAATACCCATGCAGTGCGAATATCGCTGGATAATGGGCTTATTTATTTGAAATGTTTTTGCAAGCTCGGCTACATTTTTTCGGGGATCCTTGGGAACTTTACGGGCCTGCGCTTTTTGGCACTCTCAGACGGACCAGGAAGGCCAGTCCACGATAAAACGCTCCTCTTCTTCAGCATCCCGTTCGCTGTGACCCACGATACGCCCATGGGTAAAATCATCTATATCTGTGCGACCTTATAATCGCGGCATGATTCTACTAAACTTTGTAAATATGTCAGGAAGAAGTAAGGAGTATAACGAACTTGTGAACTTCAGGAGTAACAACCTATTAGACTCTCGGGAAGGTTAAGGTGAAAAAGACCTAGATTTTGCTAATATCTTTTTATTGCAGCTACAGAATTTTCGCCCCCAGATTAAGAGCATACTCAGTGTAGGCAAAAGTGATATTAAGATCCCCACAAATTATTTGGAAAATCCATATTCAAAGCAAGAAAGCAACGAGTTTGAAAACCCTCTAAATTTAGAAAAATAATTTTATCCTTTTTGGAGAGAACTCTAACCTCGCCGCGGCTGACAGACTTAAAGTTATATTTGTAAATAGGTTTACACTCGGTGTAATACACGTAGATACAGCTCCCGCAATATAAGTTGGCGAGCGATGGGGATGCGCCGTAAACGTATTTAGGACACGTACCTCCCACCTGTCTGATTCAGATAGTGCATAGGAATTACCATTGTGGTATCAATATGAGTTCCATAGGTGAAAGAAAAGTGATAAATAGTCAAGCGCGGGAAATAGTTTTTAATGTGTATAATTATTTTTTTGGTTTAAAAACGGCACAACAGTCCTTATCAGATATAAAAGAATGTGTTTCGAATGCAACCGGTATATCTATAAGAAGTATACTCCCGGAGAAAATAAATTTCGCAATCCAGGAAAAAAGCGACAGCGGCGTTGCTCTGTTCTCAATTGCCGGAACACAAAATTAGAGAGCTGCGACACATAATTTATAATTTTCACCGTACAGAAGACGGTCGTGTTACTATAGGAGCTTCACATAAGAAGGTGAGTATAGAACTAGAATGGGAGGGCTCAGAAACTTTGCTGCGAAAAATTGTAAAAGATATGGGATTCAAATTTAGGTGTACACAAAATAACAGAAAAATATTAATCGAACGAATAGATATTAGGTCACGAAGAATAGATTATTTACAGAAAATAAAATTTTTTAGACAAAACAAAAATCCCATAGTATATATTGGCGAATATAAATAATATATTCATAGTGGTCATACTTTATCGAAAAATTGGAGCGATAGAAGTGCAAAAGGTCTTGTAAAAATATATCTAAAGGGTAAAGACTAATTATAATACACGCGGGCGGTAGTATGGGTTTTCTTTCAGCGTGCTTACTAATATTTAAATCTGTCTCAAAAGTGGTGATTACCGAATTACGGAAAGTGGGTAAATGAGAAACTAATTCCAAATCTGTGGTTGTCATAGATAATGCTCCCTACCATAATGTTCAAGCAAACAAAGCACCTACATCTGTCAGTAGGAAAATAGAAATGGTTCAATGATTGACAGCTAAGAGGATTCCACCAATTGACACCAATATGTTGAAACCACAATTATTTCATATAATCAAGTCACATAAAGCGCGCTATGTTACTTATAAATTTGATGTATTTTGAACAGAAGGGGCATACTGTTTTAAGGTTGCCTCCATATCACACAGACCTCAATCCTATTGAGATGGTATGGGCACAGATTAAGAATAATGTGGGAGCAAGAAACGTCACATTCAATTAGAAGATGCAAAGAAATTAACAGAGGAAGAGTTTACAAAAATATCGATGGAGGACTGGCAGAAACGCTGTGAGCATGTCATGAAAGTACAAGAATATTTACAGAATGAGATCCTGGTTGACGAATGCTCTGAACAGCTTATTATTAATTTAGATGAAGATAGTGATGAACTATACTTCGATGACAGTGATAGTTTAACTTTCTTTTAATTCAACCATTTCGTAACTCCATTAAATTTTCATTAATATTAAGTAATAATTATTGTACTTTCAGATAACTCTCTTAACGACATATAAGTTCATAAATCAAATTACCTGTATATTATAATTACGGATTAGGACACAAATTGTTTAAAAAATAAACACATTACCATCACTAGTAAATTAAAAACAATTATGTTTCAAAAGAAATTGTTTGTATTGTTAAATATAAATTGAAATACAATTAGCAACCAGGTACGCCACTGATACGGGAACGTTGCAGGACGAATGATAGGCAATCTATCCCTCCTCTACTGCGCGAACTTACTCTCACCCTTCGCCAACTTATATTGCGAGAGCGGTACATAGCTGTCTCTTTTTCCTAGAATTCATAAAGTTGGGAAACTACGTATTTTTGTTAGGTGTCTATTTTATTCTGTCGTCCTAATGTACATATATATAACTGTCCCAAAATTGGTAGGACATAGAACTACCACGTAGTGTAGAGGTCAAAATAAGTCGATTGCGCCCAATTTATATATATGTTACCGTGAAAGACCGAAATTGGAGAATGTCGACTCTCACCGGTGTGTTAACATTCGTATAATCGCTTGGTGTATGTCCGAAATACTTCATTAAATTCTACTACATTCGGACCCTCACCGGTGTATGTCGACGATCACAGATATGCTCTAGTGAAGGTCCAAAACAGAAAAGCCGACAGAGAAGCGACCGGCTCTCTCCCGCCAAATCCTAGGTTCAAAAGAGAGGAGCCGACAAAGAAGCGACTGGCTCTCTTCCGCCAAATCCTTTGTTCTGCTATGAGTTTCTGCATTCTTCTGCATTAATTGCGGGTAAACGAGAAGACAATTGTTTTTATCTTTCTCAAGAAAAGTACTCTAAAATACTTTTTGACGTGGATTCTGCTAAAACTAAGTGCAGCACACCTGTAGATTACAGGCGACTAAAACGTTTTGACATTTTAAAAATTAATGATGAAGAGAAGTTAATTGTACCATTAAAACCAGGGAAACGAATATACAGTATTATCTTACCAATGAAGAACTGTTCAGTATACTGTATGAAACTCACGCCAGAATAGGCCACGGAGGAAGAACACGCTTAAAGAATTGCAAGTGAAATACAAAAATGTTACATATGAAGTTGTAATGTTGTATTTAAATTTATGCAAATAGTGTCAAATGAAACACAGTGCACCTAAGAAAGGTATTGTTGTGAAACCAATGGTCAGTTCTGAGTTAAACTCAAGGTGTCACGTTGATCTGATAGATCTGCAATCAAACGGAGGTGGTGAATATTAGTTCATAATGGTGTATCAGGATCATTTAACTAAGTTTTTCCAGGTACGACCTTTGAAAACTAAAAGAGCTGAAGAAGTAGCGTATCACGTTCTTTCAATATTTTTAACATTTGGTGCACCAACAGTATTGCAATCAAATAATGATAGAGAATTTAGTAATCAAGCCATATCAGAAATATGCGCTATGTGGAAAGATGTTAAGATAGTTCATGGAAAGCCTCGTCACAGTCAAACACAAGGCTTAGTTGAAAGGGTCAATCAGGACATACAGAATATGCTAACTGCATGGATGAACGATAACGATACAAATAAATGGTCCGATGGTTTGGCCTTTGTTCAATTTGCCAAGAACACTACATACCACGAAGCAAAAAGAGGCATAGCATCGTCTTTTTGCCTAGCGAACAAATCACAAATATTGAAACCGAAGAACAACTCGAAGAAATTGCCAATACTTTTGAAACCGAAGAATAGCTCGAAGAAACTGTTAATACTTCTGAAAGAAATTTGAGCGTTGGTCATACCGAAACCTATATTTCGAAGAAAAATATTGAAGAGGACCTGCAATCTACAACGTCTTCACATCAAGTTCTGTCTGAAAAATACGATCAATTTCTATAAAAAGAGCGGCCGCGAAAGAGAATCTTCTACTGCAAGCAACAAAAATGTTACGAACCTCACAAAAACAATTCCCTCCTGCTCAATTGGTTATACTGTACGAATACAAGTCCCTGATGTCGACCGTGGTCGTACAGATAGCCGAAATGTGTTAGCGGTTGTTGTTGGAATAGAAGAGTCCGACTTCTATAAACTGGCAAATAAAAATGGTACCCTCAAGCAGCTTTACACACGTAATCAGTTTGTAATTTGTAAAGACAATGTTACTTTCCATAGATGAGATTTCTTTTGAAGAAATGTCGCTGAGAGAAGCAGCTGCAGCTAATTCGAGAAGCGGGAGGCAAGGCTATACACGCTGTCATTGCAAAAGGAAATGTTCCACAAATAAATGCAGTTGCAAAGTGTCACAATAGTTTAAATTATTGCAATAAATAAAATTTGAATCACATAATTAAGTAATTTTCATATTACTATTATTTTCTTTTCTCATTTAGAATGTACTGTCTGTTTTAAATTCTTGGTCACTCTTCTCAGGAAGAGAGGCGAAAAAGTTACGTCACCCTTGTGACATTTTATAGCGACTGAATTACGGAGAAGAAAATATAAATCTTCGACATGTTCAACATTCACCATTAGTGCATGGTGAATGTCGACATTTACCGGTGTAAATCAGAAATAAGGGTATTTAGCAAATATTTCGGACATACACCAAGCGACTATGTGAATGTTGACATTCATCGGTGAGAGTCGACATTGTCCAGATTTCGGTCTTTCACGGTAACATATATACCAAAATGTATCGTTTGACCGTGAGAAGAGTTCAAAGTTTACTTCAAAAATCACATTTCGGTACGCTGTTCAGAAGTGTGCGAAACAAATTTAATGAACTTTGGCAAAAGTACATTTTAGGGGAAGAGCATATTCATCATCTTCATTTTTTGACACATAAAAACACAGTAAGGAAAGAATTTTTTTCTCAAATACTGATAATCTACATTCTTAGTACAAGTTTAATAACATTTTAATACAAAATTTATTTGGCGGTAGACACAAAGACAAAACATAAGTCATGATTCTAAGAGGAAACAAATTCATAGTCGTCTCAGTTTATTGTTGACAGTAAATGTTTCAATAATTTGTTCGCTTTTAGTTGTTTTTGTATTGTTTTTTTTCGCGATCACCGTTATTGCTTTAAAGTTTATGATAGATAAACGAGGATAGTGTATTTGTCGTGGGTTTTTGTAAAAGAAATCAAAATTACTTACTATTATTATTTAGTTAATCGCAATTAAAATTCTGGTGTCACCAAATTTTGTTGTCTTACAGGCATGGCTGCGCATTACAGGGCATGCATACATTGAAGTAACTTGAATTTTAAAAAATGGGGTAATAGGTGAAACCAGTTCAAATTATTAAAGTGATAAATAATTGTATTACAAGTGTGACACAGCTGGAGTACTATTCAAATTTAGTGCATCATGTTCGATGTTTATTTATTAGTATGGATATTCATTAGATTGGAAATTATGAATTTGATTCATATAATGCAAAGTAATGATTTAACTGCCAAATTAAAGCGGAAGAACATTACATTTATTTATCATGAATATGTTAATATTTATAGCTTTGTTCGACTCATTGTCAACATTTGGTACTAATTGGCAATTCTTCTTACTTTTCGCGTTCATACCTTTTTTCACCCTAATAACTGTTAAAATTCAACATTTACTGACTCAAATTTTGGAGTTGATCTGTTAGTATATAGCGCTCGTATGAAATATATTCGCTCGAATCGCGTAAACTCATTCACCCTTGCAAGTTTATAGACTTCGAGTCTCGAACACATTTCACCCAAGAGTTTTTAGGACCGTATAAGCCGCTCCTGAAAGGGCCACCGGTCTTTATACCTCCTTGCCAAACTACACTACTAGCAGGACCGGCGCTAGGAGTCGGTAAATCGGGCCCCGTCTAGGGCGGCAACCTTAGGAAGCGGCAAATTGGCTGTAAAATGAACTAGTTTATGGAGAAAATGATCAAAATTTTATTATTTATTATTTAAGGGGCGGCATTTTACCTTTTTGCCCGGAGTCGCGAAACTGCTAGCGCCAGCACTGCTACTAACAGTGGCGATCTTACTTAACACGTTGACTGCCACCATATAAGAAAAAAATTATTCCCAACAAAAAAAAAATTAAACAGTTTCACAGTGATTGTTACTGTTATTATTAAGTGTTTTGACCCTGTATTTTGTGATTTGCGTCGTTTGGTGCGTGTTTTTAGCATGTGTCCACTGCTAGTTCACATGGCACCCTATGAAGTGGTGCCATTGTACCATTGTTTTACTTATTTTTTGTGTTTTGTTTTAGTTATTGATATAAAAC
Source organism: Chrysina gloriosa (assembly GCA_038088585.1). Classification (NCBI taxonomy): domain Eukaryota; kingdom Metazoa; phylum Arthropoda; class Insecta; order Coleoptera; family Scarabaeidae; genus Chrysina; species Chrysina gloriosa. Next base: position 30,797,713 of record CM076092.1, read on the forward strand.
ATGGAGAACAATAGTTTAGTACCTGGTGGACCGAGCCTTGCTCGGAGTTCCCAAAGTTTTTTGAATAATTTTGAACGAAATAATAACGCTCTTTATTTTAGTTCTGATATTTAATTAATATTGTATATTTCAAGTATATATAGTAGCACATATATATTAAAAGTTTATAAAAGTAGTATGGAAATTAATATTTACAGTTATATTTAAATACTTAAAAATAAATAAATTCAAGCTCAAAATCTTTCTTAAGAAATACACATTTTAAGTAAACATTTACATACCTTCTTTTGCAACGCCAACTAATTGTGTATAATTTTTTTATTTTGATTAAAAACTCAGCTCCTATTACTTTTGTAACTGAAAACAAAGTATGTGAATTTACATGTTGTTAGTTTTCGTATATATTTTTCTTTTATTAACATACTACTTTCAGCGCCTTCTATGGTTTAGTAGTAAAGTTTTAATTACTTATAATTTCGCTTGGCTGCATGATGTTAAAAAGAGTTGCTAACCCACGTTTAGGCCGAAATTGGTGAAAACCCGGACTAAATGAATTGAATCGAGACCGGGACCATGCTAAATCGGTTTTTCGTCCCCAAAAACTCGCAGATACTAAATTGTAACAAAATCTTGAGAGTAATTTTCGATAACACATTTTATGTACCGCAGAAATAGGTAAAAGCGGGACAAAAAAATTTCCTGGGACCGGGACCATGCTAGATCAATTTTGTGTTCTCGAAAATCCCCAGATACTAAATTGCATACAAATTGCTAGTCATTTTCGATAACCAATTTCATATACCGCAATACCAGAAATGTGTGTAAACCGGGTCAAAATGGATTTTCCCGGGACCGGGACCATGCTAGATCGATTTCTGGTCCCCGAAAACCCCCAGGTACTAAATTTAATCGCAATCGTTAGAGCCGTTTTCGAGAACTCAATTCTATATACATATATATAAAGAATTGCTCGTTTAAATATATTAGATTAGATCTATCCCGCCCCGATTATTTTATGGAAGCAGAAATCCAGATTCTGATGAGGAGGATCTAGATTTTGAAAGATTAAGATCTAGCGAGTATATACCGTCAAGTTTTGAGTACAGTGACATGGATTACGATCAGAAGATGAGAATAATGAGCCCGATGTCCATGTTCCCTTCAATATATAGACTCCTGTTACTGGACAGACACTAAAAAATTTTCGATTTCAAGATCATCCATCTACATCTGCAATAGCCGAAATTGATAATAGATCAATGAAACCAATTGATTTATTTCATTTGATGGTAACGAATGAGGTGTACGAGTTTGAATGTCCAACAATTCGTAGGCAATTCAACTATAACTTAAGGATATAAGGAGTTGAAACGGATTTGGATATATGATGGATAAATACGGGATTACAATAACGAAAAACGCACGTTTACTTGTATCACAATGTTTTTTGTCTGATGTTCAGAAATAAGCACAGATCACCTACAAATAGATGCGCAACTCAATGTTAAAGAACATGCCTATGTATACCTACTGGGACCATATTCACGTGGGGTAAGGGGAGGAATTCAGATTATGCAACCATATATACCTATATTTTAGATTTCGAATTTAGTTTTAATTTTGTATAATAGTTTGATCCAGCAACAAAGTCTGATCCAAAACTGCAAGAATAATGCCAAATGACCATTTTGAATGAGGGTGGGGCACAATCCTAATTGTTTCTCTCAGAAATTGTTGTTGGCTCAAATCTATACAATTAAGCCAAAGTAATATTGAAATTGACTGAGGTTGACAAAAAGAATATAGTACAATAAAGATTTTTATTGCAGTAGTTTGTACATAAGTATTTATAAAAATAAGCTCAGAATATAATGAGAATAATATTGCCTTTATGTTACAAATTAAAATAATTATAATATATATGTTGTCAAAAGTGCAAAGCAAAACATCAAAATAATACTAAGGAATATCCAAGGGTAGTACTCCATCAGTTGAGAAACCAGAAGTTTACACGAGTAATAGCTGAATAAATTTATTACCCTCCAATATATTTTCAGTCTCTAAATTTTTGATGTCTTTCGAAGAACCAGGCAAGTTTTGTAAATCTAGAACAAAATATCAATATAGATTTATCCATTAACTTACTAGTAAATTATTATATATTACCTCGTACAGTTTCAGGAGGCATATACTCATTGCATATATTAGATGATGGGTCTGGAAAGACAATATTAAAGTGGTGGCATTAAATATGATTTGTAAATTGACAAATATTTAATACACTTAGTATATATTTATTTTATAAAATCAGTAATTCCTACATCGATTATTTCGTGAGAAGCTTTATAAACTAAATAAATTCCGAACAGAATACATATCTTCTCTGGGGGTCAATAAATAAGGTAGGTACGTAATGATCAGAACAATAGCACATATTTAAATGTTAAATTCTGAATATATAAGTCAACACTTACCATCAATGCGAATAGACGGGACAACTTTATATTTCAAAGTTTTCCTGTTGTTGCTTATTGTGAAGTCATCTGCTTTGAAATGTTTTGCACATACATATACTTTTTATATAATTCCTTCCTCGTGTTATTGTCAATGAAAAGTAGGTCATCAGGAACCACACGTGGCCAGGGAATCACAAGCCTATGGGGAAAATTGTGGCGAGGAAGCAATAACAAAACAGTTCGGTATTGTCAGTTGTAGCGTTCACTATTACGAATATAAAATATATGTTGATGATAGGAATTATAGTAGTTATTATTTAGTCTTTTTACAATATATGTTAATAATAGGAATTATAGTAGTTATTATTTAGAGTCTTTTTACACTAGATTGTTTGCAGAGGTTGGGATTGTTGATAAATAGAATCCACTTATCAAATATATTATGAAGATAAAGCCTATTAGGATTTGATAAACGGTATTTACTTTGGCGGTTTTCTTTACCACAAGCATAACAATATTTTGTCATTGTTTATACAAAATATATTCTAAAACAATAAAAGTGAATGATTTATAACTAAGTGTTTAAGTAAACATTACCTTTTAATATAGAAAATATATAATATTTAATATACAAAATCGTTTTGACGTTCACTATCGCTCTAACTTAAAACAACGTATTATCTATGAAATGTTACTCAAGTACTCAATATTATATTACTACATATATTAAAGTTTGTTGGGTTGTCTATAAACTTCGTCCCCCTCCCCTTTCCGCACGTGAATATCTCCCCTCAAAACATACAAATGATATCCTTTGGAGTTGCACATTTATTTGTAGGTGATCTGTGATAAGAAGAATATCAAAGAACATGGTTATGTGTGTATACATGTACTTAAAGTATGATATTAGTTACAAACTGTGCAAAGTGCAAATTATATAGTAAAAAGAATGTATCTTTACCAAGGTGCCACTGAAGGAAAAGCTCTATCATTAACAGGACGGAAAATATTTAGTAAATAAACAAAGTATATGTGGTGGTATACATGGCCTCATATTAAAAAAGTGAGCCACCGGTTGGGCAGCCAACGTGTTAATAGTACTAAAGTCACTAGTCATGGATATCTAGTGACTTTCATTGTACTATCACATATACCGGGAGATTTTTAATGATTGCCCTGATCCTACACTACTTTGCGCAGTCCTCACCCCAATATTTACTTCCATTTAAACGGCATGTTGTGCAGTGTCGTGATGTCTTAGACAAAATAGGATTATGCAACTTATCGTAAAAGTTTTAATGTATCGATATCACTACTATAGAATCTCCAATTTTGCGGTTATTTTAAGTAGGTAACGGAAACAAACCGCCAAACACATTTAGCCTTGAGAAAGAAACTAACAAACGTAAAAACTTCGTATAAAACCCAAAAATTACATATGGTGCACCTATGAAGGGTAAGTGACAGTCATGACAGTACATATGGGAGAATGCACTAGAAGTTACTGAAAGGCTAAAGCCTCGCGCGCACCTACCAACTACGGCCCACTACACTACGGACGGCGATTTATTCTTTCCATGCGTACTAATGCAGAGTCGTCGGTAGGACCCTTTCCGATAAATGAGTTCAGCTCCATTAATACACGTGCAAAGAATAAATTGCCGTCCGTAGTGTAGTGACCCGTAGTCGTCCCTTGCCGGTAAGTGCGCTGGGGCTTAACTTCAGAACTGTGGAAAATAGTGTAGGATTGACAATCATTAGAAATTACTACAGTTTGACCGCGCGGCACTGAAGGCAGCATAGTAACAATCAAATTTACAGAACTCTGCACATGAATGTTTTATAGGTGATGGACTGTTTGACTTTTCGACATAGTAATTGATAATTTCACCAAACTCATCCAAAGCAGCTTGCAGTAAACATAGATGGCAGCACTCAGTAACAGTCATAACAATTGTAATAGATGTTTGAGTATCATACATGACAATCGATCTAAATGTCAACGATCTAACAAATAAACGGTCCAAGCATTGATATTTAGAAATGAGTAAGTGTATTGTAGAGAATTGCGAAAGCACTAATGGCATTTCTTTCAAAACACTAACAGAAGAAAACGTTAAGTGTATTTCTAATTTAAAACTGGAATGTCAACCTACCGAAAATAATATTATATGTTCAGATCATATCGGAAATTCTGATTTCAATGGTTTGAAAAATGGTTTGTGTTTTACCAAGTCTATTAGATGTGTATTTTCATTAAACATCTGAAAATCTTCTAGATAACCTATTGAATGAATTAGATCATCAACAAGGCATTTGTAGTGATACAAAAAATAATACACTTGGAGAATATGATCTGCTTAGGAAGACAGGTATGCCTGTAATAACAGTTATTACGTGTTTATAAATTAATTTTGACATCTCATTAGCTTGCAGAACATGTGCCACAAGAGATAGTCTTGAATTCTCGATATTTGAAGCAATTCATGGTGAAATAATTGCAAATATGATCGTATCATGTTGTCATCCAATAACTGTAAGTAATAATGTTTACTCCTAATCACTTTTTATAAATTGAACTGTCTGATAGATAACACAAGATGATGGATACCCATCTATGATATGCACAATATGTTTGCGACAACTACAAGATGCATATGAATTCCGAAATAAATGCTTAAATGTAAATGAAATGTGGCATGATAAACAAAAATTACCAACAAAAAGGAAAATGGAGGATTGTGAAAATGCATCTGCCAAAAAACAACATGTAGAAAATATTTTAAAGCAAGACATAGATTTTAAGGATAATATGCCATCAAGTAATATCAAATCGAATATAGGAAATATTAATATTAAGAATGATATACAGAATCAAACATCGAAAATAATTTGTAAGCAAAATAATATATTAAAATTCTTTTTATGTATTATTGTAAATTTTAGTAGCTACTGAGCCTCCACCGCTTGTTCCTATTGAAAAGAATGAAAATTGCAATAAACAGGTACCTGATGGTAATTACTATCAAATTCAAAAACAATCAGAAAAGATACCTGCTGTTCCAATAACTGAAGAAAGTAGAACATTATTTCAACAAAAGGAAATAAAGCAGCAAGTAATAAAATATAAAGATAGAGAAGTTGTTATACCCAATGCTATAACAATTAAAACTCAAAAAAGTTTGAATCAAGTACTGGCATACATTCCTGTATTTTAACACATGGCTTACAAGAAAGTGTTTTTGTTATGGCGGATGGTTATTTGTTTACATTTGGATTGCTAAAAGGAAACAATAGGTATTTAAGTTTATTTATAATACTAATATGCACGTTCAACTTTTCTCATAGTGAATTTTGTGCTCTGAAAAGAAGTTGTCCATAACAGTTGAAATCGGGTTTTAAATGAATCTGTAATTAATAGTATAGAACAGGCATGGGCAACCTTTTTGTAGAAGTTTTATGTTGTGAGTAATCTTGAAAAATATACATTTTTGTAGTATCCTTATGATTCATTATGAATTAAGTTTAGACGGGCCGTGCTAATATGCAACGAAGGAATTCAGTAGCGGGCCGGACAAACCTTACTAGAGGGCCGCATGTGGCCCGCGGGCCGGAGGTTGCCCATACCTGGTATAGAATAATCAGTGGTAGTGCCATTTTTATCAATAAAATAAACGAATGCAGAATGGAATATATGAATAAAGATGTATGTATATGGATCACTGTTAGTGAGATACAGTATAATTTACAATCAAGTACATAATTTCATTCTTAATTTTTTACAAATTTAGCAGTATGGTTAATTAAATTCGATTTTAAACATATATTTTATTAGTAACAGCCTCAGACGTGTCTATACCAACAATGTTAAACCATTGTGTTAAAATATCGTAGACAACCACTGTTGTGACTTGATAGATCCATGTTTCCATCACGAATATTTTCAGCAAAATCTAAACTATTGAGGATCCGTTTCTGATGAGTTTAATTGCTGTACTAAAACATTTCCGCTGTCTCCTATCCTTGTTCGTGTAGAGGTAATACTTGCAGGAAATTCTGTTAATTTATTACCATATGGCAATGTGCAAATGGATTTTGGCGAAAGTATCCTATTAAATTTTTTCTTCTGCTCTGTTGGTACCTTTTGGGGAACCAAAACTTGCTTGTCATTCTACATTAATTTTAGGCTCCCATTATTATAGTGGACAGATAATGCTAGTATTGGTTCCATTAAATTCGCTTACAATGGCATGTGCAAATGAACTATTCTTAAATTAACTTGCTATCTAGAAAAATTGTCCCTAATTCAAACTTAATTCCTCTAAGTAAATTTATTTCTTTAAAATAAATAAATTCTCCTCCCTAAATAAATTGCGCTTGATACTTAGTAATATGCTTGATTACATGTTTCCACAGTTCCATTGCGTTCTAAGTACTTAAGAATAACGCGCCTATATGTATTTCTGCTTGAAAAGAAACTAGCTATCGTTTATTGCATTTACATGTATCTATGTCTTACCTCTGCTATATCCGAATATTACAATTAGCATACACTTTGATTCAAACTCTTCGATTTACGTTCGATTCAGTCACATAAGCACAGAATTATCCCTGTAGACCGGAGTAAATTAAAGCACTAGGGATATATGAAAGCTAAAAGTGTGTATTTGGCGAAAATTTAGTGTGTACTTTTTTAAAATTATTTGTAGATACATACATTGATTATTAAGGTTCGACAAACGAGCGTCTTGTTTACTATATATAGACTCTTCTTTCAGCGAAGATGACGCGCGTTTGTCGATCCTTATTGATTCATATTATTGAGCTTCAAGTAAATCAATTATTCTGTTGATACAAGTTTAATCAAAACTTGTGGAGCTTAAGACAAATTTAACTTTATTCTCTTTCTCATTAACTACATCTTACTTGCAGTAAAATTTTCTTTATTACTATCTATTTGGATATAATTTATCTTTTTCTCTTTAAAATTCTATAGGCTGTAGCCTTTCCTGTCTTCTGTCCTTTCCCTCCAGTTCTGGATTTATTCACTTATGTAGATTTTCTTAAAATTTGCCCTTAAATGTCGCATTTTTCCAATCTGATTAGGAACTTCAAAATTTTGTTGGTCAAATCTGGTATCGTTGTATTTGATTGATTTCTATTTAAATTGCACTGGGGGCTCTGTAGACCTAGGGTCTGTTTGATATCAATCAACGCTCGCTTAACGTACCTCCGCTGAACGTACGTTCTATAATACACACATAACTTTCTGCGGTACTTTACGCTTACCTAATCAATGTTCGCACGAACGTACATCAGTTTTGAAAGGGATGGCTACGAATAAATTCTATTTGAAAAAGTGCAACATTTATTCACAAACAGAATACGTAATAAAGTCATTCATGCCCAAAGGTGGATTACCTTCACCACTTTTTAGTTGTAAACTTCAATCTTATCTTTTAAAAGTGGTAGAGGTGATAAAAGATATTTATTTATGATATTCAATGAACTATATGTATTCTACGCAAGTGCTTTAAATATGTAAATAAACGTTGTGGGACGAAGCGCATACGATAAACTTAAGAATGTGGGGAATTTTAGACTGGGAAATCTTCAATATATGAGTATATTGCGTAGTATTGTCTATGTGCAAAACGGTGATTGTACGAACAAATTGACGTTCGTGCGACAAGATGTACCATGTACGTTAATCGAGCGTCCGCTGTGCTCATATTTATTTAGAAATCTGTTAAAAAGTATTAAATTGCTAACGTAATATAGAAAAATGGGTATACAATATGGTATGGTCTGTATGGGCCTTATGGGATCATTGTTTCTCTTTCCGTGGCTAGGAGTAGATTAGATTAGATTAGATTACTTGAGGTGGCACTGATGCCTGCTCCACTGCGACCTTTCCAGATCTATTGCGGTCCTCATGCCTCCTTAGAGTACGTTCTCCAGCTTTATTCCTTTAATTAGACTTAACAGCTTTGAGAGCGGTTCTTCCGCATATACATATATTTTTAAAAGCGGACTTGAAGCCCTTGCTCCGTAATGCTGTTATATGCCTCCATAATAGAGTCCTGGTCTGCCTTAAGCGTTGCCGGCTCTATCTGGGTGGCTGAATAGTCGTTGCATACTACCACGATCCTCCCCAAAGCAGCCTCCTTGAAGGTTAAACCTTGTGGCCCCTTGCTTTTCGGAAGACCTGCGGAAGTACTGCCCTCCGACCTCGTTTTTGGACTTCCGTCCTTTCTTTACGTTTAGTAGCCTCCGCCGCCTGTTGTGGCCTAACTTCCTTATCTAGACTAACCTGGCCCTTTGTGCATGTCTAGTGAAGTTGGACTTGATTATGGCTCTTTTAGCCTGTTGAAATCTTGGCCCTGTTTCACAAGCTTTTGCACTTTAGCCTTGGAAATTCTAGATAGCGTAGCTATACGAAGAGTAGCTAGGGATTTTTATGCCTCCTTAGAGTACGTTCTCCAGCTTTATTCCTTTAATTAGACTTAACAGCTTTGAGAGCGGTACTTCCGCATATACGTGTATTTTTAAAGCCGATTTGAAGCCCTTGCTCCGTAATGCTGTTATATGCCTCCATAATAGAGTCCTGGCCCGCCTTAAGCTTTGCCGGCTCCATCTGGGTGGCTGGATAATCGTTGCAAACTACCGCGATCCTCTCCAAAGCAGCCTCTTTGAAGGTAAAACCTGGCTCCTTGCTTTTCGGAAGACCTGCGGGAGTACTGCCCTCCGACCTCGCCTTTTTGGACTTTCGTCCTTTCTTTACGTTTAGTAGCCTCGTTGAGGCCTAACTTCCTTATCTGGACTACCCTGGCCCTTTGTGCATACCTAGTGAAGTTGGCCTTGATTATGGCCCTTTTAGCCTGTATGAAATCTTGACCCTGTTTTACAAGCTTTTGCACTTTAGCCTTGGAAATTCTAGATAGCGTAGCTATACGAGGAGTAGCCAAGGAAGCATCTGTCCGCCCGATCAGAGCCTCGCTTGATCGGGTAAGGCTAATTACAAGGGGGTTTCGACTGGTGGCCCCAGGGGAACGTTAAATATCGCAGACCCCTGCGGCCACGCAACTCTCGGCACGTTACCTTACACCTTAGTTTAGGTTTTAGCTCGGGTATCTCGGGAGCGCTAAATTCCCGAACTCACTTGTTAAACTTGTTAACAGTGAGCCCCTGAGGCATGGCTAGGAGTAATATATAAATGTATTTCACTCATTTAGGTGCCCTGCTTCTTAATTTAACACATCGCTCAATAAGTTCGTAGGATGACTAATAAAACAACAACTTTTAGGCAAAATTTGACTTTACTCAATAATAGGGTTGCTCAATTTGCGCCAATAATACTACAACTATCTGAAACTACTGTATTAAAATAATAACAATACGCTATGTGCACAATATTACTACTGTATGTGAATGATTTGCCGGGAGTGGTTGATGGTCTTACAGTGTTATATGCAGATGATGCATCTTGCATTGTACGACGGCAAACATGTGGACAAATAAAGAATGTATTGGAACGAAACTTTGTGTGCATGGCGGAGTGGTTTACATCTAATAACCTTAAGCTGAACACAGGTAAAACACATTTGTTATCTTTTGGTGTCGCTGCGGAGGATTTGGAGGTTGTGTGTGATGGAGAAATTCTAGAATGTGTGGATCATGTTCGATTTCTTGGTGTTACGGTCGATCTATCTTTGTCATGGAAACCCCATATTGAGGAGCTCGCGAAGAAGCTGAGTGGTTTTTGCTACAGCTTGAACGTTATTTCTCGGAACGTAAGTGCTGACACCGCTTTAAGTGTTTATTTCGCGTGTGTTCAGTCTCGGTTGCAGTATGGTGTGGTGTTCTGGGGTAATGCTTCAGACGTTGGTAGAATTTTCGTTCTACAGAAAGCGTGTATACGAGTAGTGTTCCAATTAAAACCTAGGGATACATGTAGACCTATATTTAAAAATACAAACATATTCACCTTACCATCTATTTACATTTTGGAGTCAGCAACCTTCGTCAAAAACTACTACAGTGAATTCTTCGAAAAACATGAGTTGGAGCATACTCGCAACACCAGAGGTAAGGATAAGTGTTGGCTGCTTCCGCCTCCCACTCACTTATCTAAAGTACAAAAACAGGCGGTATGGCAGTGCGTTCGCATATACAATCACTTGCCCCAAAACTTGAAACAACTGCCATTACCGAAATTCAAAAGAAAATTAAAAAACCTTCTAGCCACTAAGGTGCTCTACGGCATTGATGAATTTTATGCAGCACCTTGTGTAGTATAGTGCTATTTTTAAAAAATAGATTTCAGTGTTAGTTCGTCATTTGTTTGTGTTTTCACTGTTTGTCATTTATCTTTTACTATATGTGTATTCTACTTTTTTGTTGACGTATTCTATGCTTTTTGTAATATGGAATAAACTGATATTATTATTATTATTATTATTATTATTATTACTATTATTATTACTATTATTATTATTATTATTATTATTATTATTATTATTATTACTATTATTATTCTAGTACAGTCGTTTCAGGTAGTTGTAGTACTATTGGCGCAAATTGTGCAACTGTACTCATTAACATAGTCTGCTTCGAGATTTATACATTCTTTCAAACCCTTTCCTAACATTTCGAAGCCTTCTTTGTAGAACGATTTATCTTTGGCCTCAAAATATCATTTAGTTTTGGCAATCAGTTCTTCATTGGAGCCAAATCTCTTTCCCTGGAGCATTCTTTTTAATCGTCGTTGGGAGCCATATTTGGAGAATATGGTGGATGGAAAAGCAATTCAAAGTGCAATTCGTGCAATTTTGCCATTGTTGCGATGGACTCGTGATACGATGCGTGTCTTGTTGAAAGAGCATTTCTCTTTTCTTCATTTGGAGTCGTTTCTTCCTTCAAACGCACCAATAACGTCATATAATATTCACTATTGATAATTTTTTCTTTTTCAAGGTAATCGACGAATAAAATATCTTGCGCATCCCAAAATACGGAAGCTAACACCTGACCAGCTGACATTTGCTTTTTCTGGTCGCTTTGACTGCTTTTCATTCTTTGCATACACTCGGCGGACTGCCGATTTGACTTTAGAGTGTAGTGATCGATCCATGTTTCATCAATTGCCACATACCACATGCAAAAATTCTATTTATTGCACTGAAACAGCTCTAAACGGCGCTCTAAATCGTCAACCCGTTGTTGTTTTTGATCGATTATGAGCAAGCGCGGTATCCTTTTTGAATAGAACTTTCTCGTTTTCAAATGTTCATGCAAAATGGTGAATACACTGCCTTCTGATATCTTTTACAAAAAGCGTTTTGACTGCTGATTCAAGCTAATTGAATATTTAAGCAAAAAAGGTGTGCGAGAGGATTCACTTAAAATAATAATGAAAGCTATTAATCGGTTCTACGAAAAAATCAGGTCGAATATAGTCGTGCCAAGATCAGAAAATGCCTGAGTGGGCGTGTGTGGCTGGAGGAGCTGTATGTTTACAAAATACTCTTATTGTTAGATCCATCATTTTCTGCCGCCAATTTTAAATAAAACTAAACAACTAAAACTAACATTTACTATAAATAAATGAACTCGCTTAGTGGCGCTTTACAATGATAAGGTCCAGGATTAGAAACTCGGCCGCGGCAGAGCGTAGCAGTTTAAAATCCTAAAACGGATCTGTTACCTCCAATATGCTGCGAAAAGTAAAGAAATGCCACTAGGCGGGCCATGAACGGCACGGTATACTTAGGTATACGGCTTAAATGGCCAAAAATACGAGGTGCATTCAAGTTATAACACCTCCGATTTTTTTCTCATAAACTAATCACACGTCGACGCCATGATTCCATGGCCGCTGCGGACGTTTCTTTAGGAGTCTGCTTTGACCCCTAGAAAATCGTTGATGCAATAGCGGCATGGCTAGTGAATGTGCGACAACGGAGAGTGTCTTTCATCGTTAGAAACAGCTAAAAGTCGCCAGGAACCAGGTCAGGTGAGCAAGGAGTATGAGAAATCCCTTGAAAGTTGTTGTCACGAAGAAACTGCAGCGTGGCGTTGGCCCGATGTGCTGGTGCGTATTCTTGGTGAAAGGTGCACCACGCACAGCCTTTTCTGGCCGTTTTCACGCAATTTTGGAAGAAGCTTGTTCAAAACATCTTGGTAGGATGCACCTATCACCGTAGTGCGCTTTGAAACGCAATGAGTAAGAATTATGCAATCATTGTCCCAAAGCATGGCCACTATCATTTTTTCAGCACCGGCGCCTATTCGAAACATTTTGGTGGCAGTGAGTCTGTGTGCTTCCGTTGAACTGACTGGCGCTTCGTTTCGGGATTGAAAGTCCAATTCATGCCGGCATCACATATCAACATTGCCTGGCAACATGCCTCGCGCGCAGCATTGTGGTCGTTCCTCAGCATTTGTGGCACTCACCTGGAGAATACTTCTCGCATTTTCAGGTCTTCATGTAGGACTATGACACAGATCCCACGGAAATGCCTACTTTGAAGGCGATGTGTTCCACACTCATTTGGTGATCCTCCAAAACAACTTTCTTCATTCATTCGATCGTGGTGCCAGATCGGCTGGTGCGAGGCGAGATTGTGTTGGTTTGTTGGCACACCACGTTTTGTCTTCTTTGAACTGTCGCACAATCCATGACACCAGCACTACATGTCTCACTCAACTGGTAATGAAGTTCAATCGGTGTTACCCCACTCAAATGGAGAAAACGAATGATTACACGCTGTTCGTGTAACGAAAACGTGTCCATTTTAAGTATCAAAAACAGTTCTCATTCTCGCCGCTGCCTCTTACGCATTCACAACGAGTGCACGCGTATTTTAAAACCAACCGCATGCTTCTAGTGTTTTCAATCCTGAGAAACAAAATCGGAGGTGTTATAACTTGAATGCACCTCCTATATGGCGAACAAGAGTCGAAGAGAAACGATTTTCTAGGTTGAAATAAAGCGAGTTTCAAAAATTCTATAGGTTAAGTTTATATTAATTCCAACTAAGATTAAATTTTATTTTTACTTATGTACGTTGTTATCTAGTATAATATAGAGTATATAGACAACTGTGTTTTTATAGGTGTAAATATAGTTCACTAATGTTATGAAGTACATTCTGCAAAAATAATTTTGTAATTTTAATTTTACTTAATAGTGGTAGAGAAAATTAGACAAATACAAGCCAAACACAATTTAATATAACGAGAATACATCTGCAACATTGTACTCTATTATACTATATTGGTAATGGAAATGAAGAGACAGAGAGCAAAGAATGGTACTTCAAAAAAAGGGTGGGTGAAATAATAAGAGATCAAAATTCGTGAAGGAAATGGGTAGAATTAAATAATTAGTAATAAATCCTGTTATAAGTTGTGACTACACCAGTCATCACATTTTGAAGATATATCTGAGGGTAGATATATCGTCTTCACTGCTCAATCATCTGAAAAGCCTATATTTACAGTTTCGTTTTCTTCTTTCTTCGATTTCTCTTTTTGGTTTACGAACGTTTGACTGCTTGAAGGTCGCTTGGCTCTGCGCAGGACAAGTTCGGCCGCTAACGTGTTGATGAAGAATTCAATGTCTACTTCACATATAGCAGCATTGCCTCACGTGCTTCCCGCAGCGCGTTCGTATTTCGCTAGGAATCTGTCGAGTTCCTCCAACACAAGAATAATAAAATTGACTTCAAAATTTATGCAAATTAAAAAAAAAACGAGTAATTTAACACATTAGATGATAACTGAAGCGATTTCATCAAGAAATCCGCTGAGATCTCGTCGCGTTCGCTGCTAGTACGTACACGGACCGCGGTTAGAATGAATTTGTCGATTCCTCAATGATACGGAAATACGGCGGAGCACGTCTGTTTGTATCGAACGTTCGCTATCGACTTGTTAACAAAGCGATTTCCACAACTAGGTGTTACAGAGTTCATCATATTAAATGATTTCAAATAAGAATAAGGATGCTGTGGTTAAAATAATATATAAAATAACTAAAAATTACCCTCACCATACTTTCGGAAAAAATCCGGGTACGTAATTCGGCAACTAAGTTGCCATCTTCAGTGCAGTACTGGGAATTCAGTATCACTAGCGACTCCCGCTAATTCCTAAGACGAACATGGTACAACACTAAAGCACTGCACAATGAATATCACACACTGAACGCGCGGGACACACTGAACTCATTAAGGGGGCGTGTATTTATACTAAAAAGACGAAACTAGTTTACGGTTAACAAAGCACAATGCCCTCCGTGACAGTTATTGGCATATACAATGTAGTTGCAATGCTGTCATTGTACATCCTCTGAGATAAGATAAGATAAGATTACTTGAGGTGGCCATGGTGCCTGTTGCACTGCGACCTTTTTCACGTCAATTGTGGTCCTCATGCCTCCTTAGAGTATGTTCTACAGCTTTATTCCTTTAATTAGACTTAACAGCTTTGAGAGCGCTTCTTCCGCATATACGTGTATTTTTAAAACGGACTTGAAGCCCTTGCTCCGTAATGCTATCATATGCCTCCGTAATAGAGTCTTGGACTACCTTAAGCTTTGCCGGCTCCATCTGGGTGGCTGGATAGTCGTTGCATACTACCGCGATCCTCTCCAAAGCAGCCTCCTTGAAGGTTAAACCTTCTGGCCTTTCGGAAGACCTGCGGGAGTACTGTTCTCCGACCTCTACCTTTTTGAACTTCCGCCCTTTATTTACGTTTAGTAGCCTCCGCCGTCTGTTGAGGCCTAACTTCCTTGTCTAGACTAAACCTGGCCCCTTTGTGCATGCCTAGTGAAATTGACCTTGTTTATGGCTCTTTCAGCCTGTATGGAACCTTCGCCCTGTTTCACAAGCTTTTGCACTTTAGCTTTGGAAATTCCAGATAGCGTAGCTGTACTAAGAGTAGCTAGAGAAGTATCTATCCGCCCAATTAAAGCTCCGCTTGATCGGATAAGGCTACATACAAGGGGGTTTCGCCTGATGCCCCCAGGGGAACGTTAAATACCGCAACTTTCGGCATGTTACCTTGCACATTAGTTTCGGTTTTAGTTCGCGTACCTCGGGAGCGCTAAATTTCGGAACTCACTTGTTAAACTTGATTACATCCTGTGAGAGTTGCCGAACAAATTAATCTCAGCATAGGTTGAAGAGTTATATAGATGTTCTACTTTTCTATTCTTTATAATTGTAACTCCCTCAGCTACCTTTTGAAACTAGTTTTGCATTTGTTGCTCGTCATTGCTTACCGCAAAATCGCAGATTCACCATAAATTCATAATTATTGAATTATTGAAAGAAATTTGAAATATATACATATATATGCATTTAAATGTAGTTTCATTTTATTTAAAAAAGAAAAACCAATAGAGACATCGCACTTTTCAGCTCTCTAAACGTATCCAGCCCCTCATGCTTGAAACACATAAAAATACACGCATTAAAGTTCTAAAGTGTTTATTGACTAAATTATATCGTAACTACTGATGGTAGCCGGTGGTCTAACGGTTAAGGTGTTTAACTGCGATACCAATAGCGTGCATTCAAAACTGAGGCATCCCGGTTCGAATTTACTGGAGTGGTGTTTCGCGGGAAGCCGAGAATCCTATTCAAACTATTTTCTTTGGACCGAATAATTTCCTATTGTCCGTCTTTATGCCACTGCTTAAATAAAATCTAATATCTAATTTTTAAATTGTCTAATCGGTCACAGTTACTGAAATAAATATTCATACGTATCACAAGTATTCATAGGTATCACATCTAATTCCCTACAAAACAAATATTAAGTTTGTATCTACGTTATACTATAGTGGTGTAACCGGTTAAGCGTTTCGATACCGATGGCCTGTGTTCAAACTCAAATGGCTCATCCAAACACGGTGAAAATTGAGTATTCGCGTTCATTATGAGCACTTGTCTATAATCATAATTTAGAAGAAACAGTAAAGGGGTAACACCGTTGTAAATTTTTCAGATAATCTATTTTTTGTATTGGCTTAGTGGATGCTTTGAACCTTGTGGAATATGGGTTAAAACGTTTATTACCCGAAACTATTTTTTCTCCGAAACCACTAGCTGCATCAAATAAATACCTGTGTACCGTCACTACATGCACAAAAAGGAAATAATTTCCTTGCTTGAAATAACAGTATTTGTGTGTAGTGCTGATTTTTAACAGTTTATTTGTAATCTTAGAATACTTATAAGTTACAATGAATGACGACCGTTGAATAGATTTGAGGCTGAGAACGATTCGAAAGGAGTCAG
Organism: Chrysina gloriosa; assembly: GCA_038088585.1. Classification (NCBI taxonomy): domain Eukaryota; kingdom Metazoa; phylum Arthropoda; class Insecta; order Coleoptera; family Scarabaeidae; genus Chrysina; species Chrysina gloriosa. Next base: position 30,814,478 of record CM076092.1, read on the forward strand.
TGCTTCTGCCCGTTTATGAGAAGCTGAGACGAGACGAGTTGCTAAACCGTTGATTCTGAGGCCACACGCAAAATACCAATGGAAGTGCAATGCTACTGTTTGGAATTTGGCTCCAAAATTTTATTCAAGTTGTAACAAAGTCTGAAATATAGCGACTGATATTGCTGTGTGCACATTTAATGATGACCTGACAAATATTCTATGAATCATGCAAGTTTTGGAGAAGGATATTGGCGTCCAGTCATACAGTTTTTGCTTTGAAGCCGATGCTAAGCGCATCAAGCACGCCGAGTTGCCTTTGACAGATGCGGCGAAAGGGGCACGCTCTAGCATAGAATCTTCGGCGTATGAGAATGAGGAAGAATATTTAAACATGGAAGGACAGCTTTATGATTCTCCTACTACTGCTACTTCAAATACTCGCCAGCCACACAAAAATCAATATTCAATCGATGACAATTTCTTGTTTAGTACTTAAATATATGCGTAATAACTTTCTCGAATATTACTACCCTATTACCTTTTCTTTCGTCCGAAAGATATTCTTCCTTTTAGGCTGTTACAGTGATTGAAGGAATTTACTACTTTATTAGAAATATACCTAAGGTGTTATTTTTCCTATTCTCTCATTGCTTTCTTCAATTCAGCTGTGAACGTTTCATGTTTTCTTATTTTTCTTTTGATGTCATATCATAAATACCCGATAAAAAATTGTGGGGAGAAATGAAGTTATTTTTTAACATTATACAACTATGTATTTTCTCTCTAAAATATTAACATGTATATATTTAGTTTATAAAATCTAAGCTATCATTTGTAAATCCCTGGACAACCGCAAAAAGCAATTCCATATTACATTTTTAATTAATACGTTCTTTCAGTCTGCATTAACCCTTTCATCTTTCTTTATATGTATAAGTTTAGGGTGTTTTATAGCTTTTTAACAAATGTTAGAATGGTTTACTATTAATTGTTAATAAGCGAGATACGCAGATCAGGCCCAATTTATGTATATAGAGTGAAATCTCTCTTAAACTTGGACCCTCAAGAACTGGCTGTTCAAGAGAGTGTGAGTTTAGGGGAGTTACAGAGGATAAAGGACAGATGACTCATCATTCCGCATATTTGCCCAGTCTAGTAATCATTGTTAATTTCACACATACCTACCATTCACCATCAAAAGTCATCTCAAAGTTGACTTTATTAGTATTAACATATGTGACAATTTAAACAGCAGCTGTTTTTTGTTTTTACATTCTGTACTGTATTATCATTAGCGTTCGACAAATGAGTGCATGATAAGTTAATGGATTTAATTAATGTGATACTTTATTAAGAAAATGCTGTTAGATCAGTAAAATTGTTATTTAATATATTAAACACGCAATGTTTCAGGCAGTTGAAATGCGTGTTACCCAATTGTAAAGCTAAAGCCGAACAAAAACTTTTAGATAAAAATGCACACAAGAATGAAAATGAAATAACAGTCACAGTTCCACATAGCCACAAAGCACCTAGCGACCAACTTAGGAAAAAGCAAATGTTTTTTCATGTAATGCGGAAGAGAATGTTACATGATAAAACACTGAATATAAGAGGCATATATGAACAAGTGTGTACTCAGTAAGTCACAAAATTAAAATATTAATACATATATATGTAGTATATGGCATTCAATATAAATATGTGCTTGCAGGGAACCTGAAATTAGACAACTTGTTCCTTTACGAAATGTAATTAATGAAATATGCCGACATCAGCTATCAAATAAACTACCACGTATTACATCATTTGAGGAATTTTATGATAAAATTGAGGGAGAGGATTGCGAGAAATTACATTTTACAAATACAAGTAAACAGTTTTATCAAGAGCGATTTTGTACTGAAGATGGTAGTATGGCTGTGGTTTTTGGTAATACCGACATTATTGAAGATATCAGCCAGAGTACATTAATGTATGTTGACGCATCCTTTAAGATAGACACTTTCGAAAATTTTAAATATCAACTAGTTACAGTGCTTGTATGGATGGATGATAGTGTAAGTAGTTATCACAATTACTTTCTACCATGCTTTATTGTTCTGTTTCAGTACTATCCGATATTATTTGCTTTAGTTAGTAAAAAACGCATGAAATATTCAAGAAAGTATTTCAGTACTTACATGATGTACTTGCCCCAAACTTAAGGCCTCATGAAATAGTAACAGATTATGAAGCAAATTTATACTATTCCTTAGGAGAGATTTATTTAGAATCACATATTGGTGGATCAGTGTTTTATTACACCCAAAATTTGTATAAAAATATGTTCATTAAATTTATCACGTGAATTGGAGACAAACTCGAATTTTAGAAATTTATATCATATGTTACTTATGCTGCCCCTTTTACCTGTGAATACAATTTCAGATGCTTTGAAAAATATTGAATTACAATCAAAAGAGCTGGGATTATCCCAGCTGGCCCAACCCATATTCGATCACATCCATTCTCAGTGGATTCTGACTGTTACTGCAGAAATGTTTTGTGTTCATCGATTGGAAAATAGAATTAATGAAAATGTCATTGCTCCATTTAAAAAATTTCGGGATTATTTGCTTCTTTTTAAAGGAAAAGTCAATCAAACGCTTATAACAATAGGTCAAGTCGTTGAAAAGCTAATAGAACTGGAATCGTTTCTTCACGAGGTCTATACCAAATCAGATAAAAAGTCTTTCGGCAGAGATTTAAGTTCTTTTCAGAAAAAGAACGTTATTAGAGCTTGGCAATATATTGATGCTCATCCAAAAATTAATATAAATAATTTTTTCCAAAAAGTGCTTGGGTACGTTAAGTGTATGGAAAATCAATTATGGATTTGGGGGTTTTATCGTTACACTGGAAGTAGTGATGATGTATTAATTAATGTGTCGAACTCATTAACTTTCATTGGTGACAACAACCAAACAAAAGAGGCAGACTATGAGGAACAGAGGGAAGAAGAAGAAGAAGAAGAAGAGATAGAAGGTGATCAAACTATGACTGGATATGTAGAGGTAGAAGGTCAACAATCCATGTTAAATGCGGAAATGTCAGATAGTCCGACAATTGTAATGGAAGCTGTTATTGATAATGATGGCGGTGTTGTATTGCAGTCAAACAATGTTTTAAATAGCACTAAATTAGAGAAAACTTTTCTTAAATATATAAAATACGAATGAAAACGGTTCTTTTGTAATTCAGTTTTTTTTTTTTGGATAATTATATGTGCAAATTAAATAAATTTACTAAATCAAAAATTGTTTTACGATAGGTAGGTTAACATTAAAGCAATTTTATATTAAATAATTTAAAGTTTTATTTGTTTTAGATTAATCAAATAACCCACGGGTCAGTTTACCGATTCGCATTTAAAATAACAAACATGAAACAAATAAAGAATTGTGTATGATTATAAAAAATGAACAAATAGCGATAATTCTCAAAATAATGACTTGGGTTGATCAATCTGCACTAATAGTACTACAACTATCTGAAACGACTCTACTAGAATAGTAACAATGCGTTATACGAATACAGATGGCTTCATACTATACCTTGAAACTGAATGATGACCTTTGGGTTTAATACACACTTTACCTGTCCTCAACAGAATTATAAACTCGTCGAATTAATTCTTTGTTATGACTATGTTGAAAATTATTCTCAATTAATAAGTTTAAGTGGTCAGTATTCATTATGAATTGATTTAACAGCGTGACAACTAACCTAGATCTAAAATGTTTGTATTATCAAGGAATTGAAATAGAAAACCGGGATATTGAAACATTGTATATAGTAATGTGGATTTTGGGCGTGTCGCATTAAGGTATATATACAAAATGTATAGTTAATTTGATGATTCAACTGCTATTACAAGTGGTTTTTCCAGCAATGTGAAATAGATGAACGGAAACGTTGCAACAGATGTCGAGTTACCTGTACATTTTGTGTCTACACTATCAGTTATAAGTTGAGTTGCTCACTAGAGCCAACGAGTAGTAGCGCAGGTTCGATACAATGGAATCTGTTGTGTATACCTGTTCGCTGCCGTAAATACTATTTCGCAGTTATACGCTTCTTTTAAAAATACTGCGTACGTCGCGAAAAGGACCAATCTTGGACAAAGGTACAAAATTATGAAGGCATTAAACTTCAATGTGCAGTTTGTAATATCCCTTTAATGTGTTGTTCCAAAGGCGACTGTCAACGTCACGTAAATAGCAAACAGCATCCTTTAAAAAAGTTGGATACGACACTATAAAAAATTTTCATTCAATTTATGTTTTACCTTTATTTTCTGTAATCTACCGCTTAATTTACTATATCACGAAGCATATGTCTTTTTGGAATAAATATTCGGACTGGAACTTACCAAGTAGAGCGTCGTTACAAAGATTTGGGCTATCTGCTCATGAACATGTTGAAAAGAGAATTAAATCGGAGTTGAAAGACAAAAAACTGTGGTTATCTGTGGACGAAATAACAAATTGTAAAAAAGATTATGTGCTTAATGTAATGGTACGTGCAATGGAATCACATCAATCGCCATCTATCATAGCTTCCAGACGTGTACAACAATGTACTATCGAAGTAATTTCAAAGTTACTGTTAAATACATTGGAAAAGTTCGAACTTTCAACAAACCAACTGTTAATATTTATGAGTGATGGAGGTTATGCTCAAAAATGTGAAACTTTTTAGTGAAAACGTTAGAAGGCACCTGACAGCAACAACACTCAGTCTTGCCAAGGCTCAAAATATAAGTAGTGACCCACGTACGCACCATCCATGTGAGGATGGTAATGATTTTATTTTTTTAGTTTTTAATATGTATACAGGGTTTGTCATAACTACTGCGTCAAAAAAAAAAGATTATATGAAGCAAGTCAATGAGTGTCAAAAAAGTTATTAAATAAATATTACTTTCATTCCAAATTATAGTAACAGATCTCTTTTTACTAATACTAAATCTAAAATAATTAAACAAAATCAGAGTAATGTAGTTTATAAAATAAACTGTAAAGACTGTGATGGTTGTTACATCGGTCACACGAAACAATATTTAAAGAAAAGGTTGTATAGCCATAAGTATTCTTTAAATAGTGATTTTGGTGCAATGACCGCTGTAACAAAGCATTACAAAGATCTTGGGCATTACTTTGATTTTGAAAACACAATTATATTAAAAACAGAGAATAATTATAAAAAAGACTAATATATGAAATGATAAATATACAGAAAGACACTAAAACTATTAATTTCAGGACCGATATTCAAAATTTAAGTACTGTATATAGCAATTTGTTAAAATGACATTTGCATTTCTTAAGAAGGAAACCTTTGGCTAGGTTTTTAAATTTGGTTTTCCCTAGTCCTTGAACAGAATTGTTAAGGTTTCGACAAAGATTTTTGATATAAGGTTTTACTTAATTTGCATGTATGTTTACACATTAATTTAGTTTTTATAATTTATATATATATATAAAAGTTGGTTACACATCCTCTATATCAAGAAATCCTAGTCATTAGTTATTTTGTTGATAGTTCCAAAATAAAAAACAAAAGTTTGTTTATATATTTATCTAGTTATATTTTCACTGACGAATGTGTTCCGAAAACGTTTGTAGACGTTCTGAAAATATAACTATCGTTCAAACCAGCCTTGTTTTATTGACCTATTAGTGGTAGAGATCTATCATATAAGATTGTTAGATTTTGACGAGTTTTTGTAAAATCTGAAACACCAAGCTAATATTCTCTGTACTCAGTATAAGGATGAGTATCGCGTGATGATCGTGTCGTATTTATTAACTACAAACGATAAAGGAATTACTTTCCTTCGTTCAGGTACCTCCTCTGGACAGTCTTCAGGTCTGAGCATCGCGTCGTTTCAATTAGTTCCCCCATACCATTTGCGGGAGCGGTCCACCATAACTCTGAAATTACCAAATTTTCTGGTACCAGCACCACGTGATATATCTGCTGGATTCTGCCTTGATGGTACATAATGCCTATCGATTTTGTTCGAGACCATTTGAATTTCAGTAATCCTATTTGCAACAAAGGTGTTCCATGTGCAAGATTCTTCTGCTAACCAGTTTTAATTGATTCATAATGGAATGCTTCTTGTACGGTTTTCATTAATTTTGCTTGTAAAACCGCTCCACAAAGTTCCAGTCGTGGCAAGGAAATAGTTTTGATCGGAGCTACGCGCGACTTGGCACATAAAAGCCTAACTGCGATTTTACCATTAATTAAATATATAAATCTCGAAATAGCTACTTGTCTTGGTATTTTGATTTTGTTCAATTCCGGTAATTGTCGCTCAATGTATATAAATCTAATGGAATGACTTCATCCCAACCACTTTTTAGTTGCCATAAACGCTGCAATATTATTTTCGCTTTTGTCATTGTAGGAGCCACGAAGCCACAGGGATCAAAGATTTTTGAAATCATAGATAAAATACTGCGCTTGGTGGTCTTTTGATTTCCTGTAGTACGTTTACAATATATTCGAATTCGTCGCTTCCAAAACACACCTAAATTTTTAGTGGCGCCACTATCTGTAATAAAATACCCTACTTGATCACAATCGTTGCTTGAGAGATCAGACAATAATTCAGGGCTGTTTGAATTACATTTTCTTAATATAAATACATAATCTGATAGAACAGAATAGACCTTCGTGATAATTTCGACTGCGTTCTCAACAGATGATGCACCGCTTATTAAATCATCAACATAAAAATCGCTGACGATAATGTTACCTATAATTAGTTCACTTCCTTGGATATCCGAACCCATTTGTTGTAAACATGTTACTGTATTTAGCCTGAAATAGTCTAGTTCTTTTGATAAATCGTCACGCCAGATAATTCGTTGAAGATCTCGTTGATCGTTCCGAATGTTTACCATTCGATACTTTTTCGCAATGTTTGCAGTCATCACGATATTGCGCTTTCTGAATCTGCACAAAATCGTAAAAAAATTCGTTTGTATATGTTGCCCTATTTTTAAAACTTCGTTTAGTGAGAGTCCTGATGATGATTTAGCCGAAGCATCAAACACAATTCAAATCTTGGTCGCAATGCTCACTTATGATGCGGTAAGTAGAATAATAATAATAATAATTTATTTATTGCCCAACAGCCCCAAAGCTATTTACAGAGCAAAATAAATACAAAACGGTATCAAATATCAAGTTTGCGATACAAATATACACACTATATACCAAATAGTACAACAGAAAAAAAAGAAAATAAATTAAACATAACAATTATGCGGTAGCATTAAAAAGGATCAAATTCCAGCTCATTTCCATTTCTCATCATATGTGTTATTGGCGCCTTTAGTAGCAAGTTCGTCCTAGCTCTGGGAAGATGAAAAGTGTTAACGTATCTAGTATTACGAGCAGGCGCACTAAAATTAATTTGCGATAGAAGAGGAGAAGAATCAATTCTATTGGTAAGGAGTTTAAGAAGAAAATTTGCGCTGTTGTTGTTTCTTCGATCAGAGAGAGAAATGCAGTTGTGCCTAAGAAGTAACCCCTGGTATTCAGTACCTCTTTCCGGATAAACTCCATCCGCTTTAAAAGATAAGTATTTAAGGAACCTCTTCTGAATACGTTCAACTGCTAAATTTTGGTACAGGTGATATGGAAACCACACACTTGAAGCGTACTCAAGTTTAGATCGGACAAACGCAAAGTACAGGGATTTTATTGCGTTAATCTTTGTAAACTGCTTGCAAGAGCGAATGACGAAGCCGAACGCTTTAGAGGCCGATACGCACATGGAGTCGATATGTTGCGTAAATTGCAATTTAGCGTCAAAAAGAACTCCCAGGTCAGAAACACGAGTTTGTCTGGAAATAGGTGTATTTCTTACTGTATAGCTGTATAGTATGGAGGTGTGGGAGTTTGTATAAGATACCACAGCGCATTTAGAGATATTCAGAGGTATATTATTTGCAGTAGCCCATGCGTCGATAGCCGTGAGATTAATTTGCAACCCAGTACAGTCTGCAAAAGTCTTCACTGTTGAATAGATTTTTAAGTCATCTGCATAGGCTAACAAATCACAATTAATGTGGCATAGAAGATCGTCAAGGTACAAGTTAAATAGCAGGGGACCCAGGTTACAACCCTGGGGTACACCCGACGCTGGAGAGAAGACGTTAGATGCATAACCATTATAGTAAACGTAGGAGTTACGATCAGTGAGGTAGGACCAGAGAAAGTTCAAAAGGACTGTACTGAAGCCGAAGTTATCCAACTTACCAATGAGCATCCCATGGTCTATTCTGTCAAACGCTTTAGAGAAATCAACATAAATGACATCCACTTGGCCACGACTGTCAAGCACCTCACTCAAGTATTGGGTGATGTGGGTCAAGTTAGTGGTCGTCGACCTACCCACCATGAAGCCATGCTGATGTTGAGATAGAAAGGGCTTAACAGCCGTGTAGATATCAGTATAGAGCAAATATTTAAAAACTTTAGCAAAGTTTGGCAATATGCTGATAGGCCTGTAATCACAAACATTAAAACGATTACCGTTTTTAAAGACGGGCGTGACTCTACTGATTTTCCAGTTCTTTGGGAAGGTTGCTGTTCTCAATGATAGATTAAAAATAAAGGTAAGTGGGGATGCTAATATAGTTGCACAATCTTTCACCAGAAAGCTGGGCAGGCCATCATGTCCAGAACTCAAATTGGATTTTAATCTCTTGATGCTCGTAATCACTTGGGTCTCAGTGAAAGGAACCACATTAAAGTTGCTCAGATGGGCGGGAGATTCAGGTGGAGCAGTTGCGAAAGAAGCAGGTCTATACACTCTAGCGAACGCGTCAGCAAACGCACAAACAATATCATTCGGCTCACTACATTCCTTGCCATCATATACTACACTCCCCGGGATTCTAGAAGTAGATCTCCTGTCACTGATAAATTTCCAAAACAGTTTTGGATTCTCTGTGACACTCAACTCCACTTGGTGTAAATAAAGGTTGTATGCAATCAAAGATTCGTGTTTTACTAAAGAACGTAAACGTTTAAATTCATCATAATAGTAGGTCGACCTTGTCCTCATCCATTTTTTGTGGTAATTTTCCTTTAGTTTAACGTGCCTTATAATCTCAGCATTGAACCAAGGCGGAAAGGTACGACTGGACCATTTAGTTTTAGGTACTGAACGATTAATTGTCGAGTACAACATATCGTAAAAGAATACTTAACTTAGTGTGTTTGTATTTAAATCTTCTGGCAACTTGATCTTACTCATGTGGCCCATGCTTAAGTATTCGTTCATGAACTTGAATAGTCATCTTTCAATTCTTTATTTCTTTCTAATTTTCTTTATAATGTCAAAAATCGTTTTTCAGCCTTATTTTTGACTCCCCCAGTTCATGGATATTACTTCTTACTGGGAAACTAACTACAAATCTTTCGTTTTCATCCCCGTACGTTGTTTTCTGGAAATGGTATTCGCATTCTATTTCTTTCCGAGAATAATGTTTCGTGGTATTGCACTCTTCCACCATCCAAAATATCTCTAATTGATGGCTCAAATCGTTGTTCCCCGACAAATTGCTTAGCCTTGGTTTTCTATCTTGGGCGCCCATAAATATTGGGCCGGCTATTATCCAACCTAGCAAAGTTTTCTGTAAAGTTGGTAATCCAAACACTAATTTCAGTTAACCCGCGCATAATATGTCCAAAAATATGTTTGCGCCTAGCATGATGTCAATTTCCGCTGACGCGTTAAAGTAAAGATCTGCCAATTTATAGTTTAGAGGAATATTTAATTTTGCTATAGTTAAAGATTTTGAAGGAATATTTGTTGTAATTCTATCCAGCACAAGAAATTCTAAATTTGCTTGGAAATTGTTATAACTTGATTTTATAATTGATTGTGTTCTTGATTTAATTTCTGTTTGGACCTGAGCAACGGCCAAAATAGATACATTTACTTTTACCGCAGGCAGCTTGAATATGTTTAGTAGCCTTCGTGTTATAAAACACCACTGTGAGCCGCTGTCAAGTAAACATCTAGCCGTCTGAAAGTTTCCGTCTTTGTCGGCAATCTGCACAATGGCTGTTGATAACAGGATCTGGTTCTCTTGTATTGCGTGGCTGTGTAAATTGGCATTAAAGTTATCGTTTTCTAAAGCACAGTTTGCTATTTCACGTGTCCGCTGCTCGTTATTATTTTCATGCAATAATGTGTGTGTTTCGCCCCCGAAATGATTTTTACGCAAACAATTAGTACAAACCTTTAATGTTCGAATTTGCTTTCATCGATGTGATGCAACCCTTTATAAAACTCACATGCTACGTTTTTGTTTGTCACAACATTCAATACTACCTTGCTGCCATGATTATCTCCACGATTTATTTTTGTAAATTTGCTGGTTACTTCACACGCTGCTAATGCATTGCATCGATTTACGATAAAATCCCCTAAATCCGGTACCCCGTTAAATTGTTCCTTTTTAGTTTTTTCAAGCTGTTTTTGTACAGTTTTCTCGACATCAACAAAATTAATATTCTGTCCCACGATTCAACTGGCTCCCCGACTGAATTTAATGCTCTTACGTGTTTGTTTAAGACATCTACAAAGGTTCTTAATAATGAAACGGGTTCTTTTTGTATAATTGGAGCGTCAATTAATGCTGAATGAATGAAATGATTTTGTATTATTGTCGGTATATTTTCGTTAAAAGATTCCACGCTTCATCATTAGAAACCTCTAAATTTTGCAAAACTTTTTCCGCTTCACCCCTTAAGCAATCGAGTAAGTAATAAAATCTTTGTACATTATCAAACCTTTTTATCTACTAATGAATTAAATGTATTTTTAAATTGATACCATTTATCATATTCCCCATAAAACACCGGTAAACTAAACTTTTTTAAACGTGACCCGTTATCAATTGCATTATTTGTTTGTTCTAACTTATTTATCGCGACTCTATCTAAACTTTCTGCCTGTTTCGCATTATATGCATCAATTGTCTTTTGCTTTCGCCGTTATGTTAAAGTAATCATTTTCAAATTCCTCTCTAGTATTTGAAATTACCTCCATTTCATCGCTTTGTTCGATTTTTAATTGCACCTCATTGAATTCTTCCAAAAGACCATAGATCTATAGATCTTTTCTAACCTAGCTTGCAACTGCCCGATTTTGTCTTCTCTACATTCGTTTAGAAAACTTCAAAATCGCGTTAATTCTCCCTTGTGCTACCACGCCTTAGTTTATTTTCACTCATTATGAACCAATCCGGTTCAATTGGACTATCTTTTGCTTGTGTTTTACACACGAATTTCCCAGCGATATTTAATTATTGACATGTGGACTGTAACTCTCTATTCAAAATTTTTGTTATTACCGCTGGTAATTATAGTTACCGCATGGCTATCTCAGAATCATACAGAAAGTATATCTAAACCAAACAGATACTATGTGTCTTAAGTTTCAACTAAACGAGTTATTTAGTATTTAGTATCATTAAGATGGTTCTTAGTTGAAGATCAACATTCTCTAAATGAAATGACAGGTGAGTTTCATGGAATTACAGATATTTATGTCCATTCAAGTGATTATCAAAGAAATGTGGCCCTGCTACATAGTCGCCAACAGTCCCACGTCATACCTTTAATGTCCACAGGTCAAGCACATCCACTTTGAGATTTTCCGGAGCATGATAATGCAGATTATACTTATTCCCCATCACATTATTTCCAAAGTGGCCTTTTCCGTGAAAAGATCGTGTGTAAAGAATGTTCAAATAAACTTCGAGTAACGTAATCAAAAAATTGATTCGACTTGCATAATCCTTACCATGTAACTGCACAGGCGACAAGCTTATTGCGAATGATCAGTCGTTACCCATTGGTACAGATTACTTAGAGATACCGCTTGGAACTTCAATTCAAAATCTAGGGTCAGCGGGGAAACCGCCCTGCACCCTCCTATCTCAGGGGAAAGGCTGTCACAGTCTTGCAGCCTTGGGGATTGATGAAAGAAATTTAGCCTGCTGGGATTGGAGGATTAATCGCTGTGACAATGAGAGAAATTGTTGTCGACGTACTTATAAGTTTGTCGTCTCTTGTGGAGGGATTTCATGGTCGTCGAGGGACCTAAGGACGTTGCCTTAGTGCCGATAGTGAAGAAATCTGCTGGACGACGGATCTTTACTCGGGAAGGGGGTCGATCTTGGGAATCGACGACTATCTGAACTGTGAGATTATCGCTGGCGCAGGCTCTGTCCCACGCGGACTTCAGAAGCTGCTCTAAGAACTCACGCAGAATCGGAATGTTTAGATCTAGATGGATCTGTGCATTCCTTACGAAGTAGGGAGCGTCGACTAGGATTCGGAGAGTCCGGTTATGAAGGACCTCCAATTTTTTCACATGCGTCTTCGCAGCGGAGGACCAGGCCATAGCGCCGTAGGTCAACAGCGGCCGGAGTGTCGTTTTGCACAGAAACAACTTGCTACTTAGGTGAAGGGAACTCCTCCGCCCTAGGAGGGGAAGTAGCATGTTGCGGGCAGTGATAAATCGGCAGCGGACCTCATCGATCTGCTTCTTCCAGGTGAGACTCTGGTCGAAGTGTACCCCTAGATACTTTACGCCAGGCCTCCAGGGAACCGCGACATTTCCAATGCGGATCTCTTCTCCCGGGGGCCTACGTCTTCTCGTGTCCTAGAGATACACGACAATGCTAAAAAGTTATCCAATGAGATAGATAGATGTATATCTATTTCACACAGTAAGATTTAAGGGTGTCAAAGAGGGCGCTAGATATCAACTAGGCGCGAAATTTAAAATTATTGGCGGGAATTTTAAATTAATAAATATGCTTATCGTTGGCTAACTAAGTTACATTTAAGCTTTCTTCTGAGTATGTGCTACTTACAAATTTTACTTTCTCTTAGTGCTTTATTTTCCTTTCTCATCTCTATATATTCGCTCTAGCTCCACTTTATTTCTTTCACATCTATTACCATTACTTCGATCATATCAATTAGTTCGTCTATTCTATCTTCCTTCTTCTCTTTCCTTCCCCTTTGAGGTATTCTATTTATTATTTTGCTTTTTTGAAAATATCTCCCGAATCTTGACTCTCCTCCTCCGATGTGTATTCGTCACTGTGCATAGCTCACCTTATACTATTTGTGTTCGATGTATGTGTGTTCTATCTTGTGATAAGCATGTTTCGTTGTTTTGTTCCGTTGATCGCGCTTGTAGAAGCCCCCAAGTTGTTCACTTATTTTCACGTATACAACACTCCTATTCACTTATAGTTTCTGTCTACAATTTATTTTTCTTCTATTTGCTATTTCCAATATTTTCGGTTACGTATCCACATGTAGGTAACCTTCACCGTTTTATGTCTTTCAATTAAATAAATACGTTTTAAGTAAACGTTTGTGTACATGTTTTATTTTGTTTTTATTTTTTTTTTGTACAACATTCCTCTAAGTTCTCCTTTTAACTTAATTCATTTGTTTATTAATATTAGTAGAAAGGGAGGTATGTGGCCCGTTAGTCAATCACCTTATTTTCATTTGCACACATACTGTTTAATTTTTTAGAACGATTGACTCCTCCATCATTGAGCCCGCTAATTAATAATACATTTAATATTTTATATTATATTATATATTATTTTATAAATTTTGCATTTGCTATAACCTTATGAAAAAGACTAAAAGTCGTAATTGTCGACCACAGGCCTGACAACTATTTTAAATGGTTACTTGAAATAGTAGCTGATCTTTAAAAGCAAATTGACCGAAAACTAACATTCAAATTAGCTGTAGATTCACCCGACAAGGAAACCTACACAATTTCAATATGACTGAAGAATTGAGGCACCTAATTTAGAGGAAGATAAATTTCATATATTCTTTGTGTACACTGTCTTATATGTTATTTAAAATTCTGTGAAAGAAAGACTTGTTGCAACAACATAAAAATCAATCTGAATTTTTGTATAACATGGAACAATTAATCACGATGAGGAGTGAAACATTATTGGAATATTCTAATAATATAGAGGTTTACCTTAGAGATCGCAATAACAGTATTGATGATAGAATCATATGATGAACTGTGTGCTCTAAAAATTTATATGCTAACGAAATTAGTACATTAACTCTTCTAATTTATTTAATTTTTTGCTCAAAAACAACTTCTCTCTCCAAATTTGTGTATATCGCTGAGAATATTGTTAACACTTGCCATTAGTGTACCCAGTGGGGAATGCTCTTTCTCATTTGAATATTATTAGGAATGACTTAAGATCCATATTTCAAGACAGATTGTAAAATTGAATTGACCGAGTTTTTGGTATCTTCATAGTATGTGAAGTGCTTGCTAGACATGTGTCATCAATCGGAACAAGTGATAATCGGAAGGGACAATATTTGGCGAATACGGCTGATGGGTAGGACTTCCCAATTGAGTGTTTCCAAGTAGATTTTGACCGGTGCCGTAACATGTGGGCGAGCATTATCATGCAGAAGAACAGTACTGTCGTTTATGCTTGGCAAGCAGCATTTCACATGTGCAAAATCGGCGTTCAACTTTTCTTGACTTCAGTTCATATGGAACCCAATTTCCTTGCTTTTGAATCATTCCCAACGATTTTAAACGATATGAAATTGCTTGTTGAGTCACTTTTAATGTACATAGGTACAACTTCTTGCGATTGACAGGAATCTTCTTCCAATAGTGCTCCCAATTCCGCGTCTTTACACACTTTCGGCCTTCCGCTCCGTGACATCGAAAACAAAGTCAAACCTACCGTTCTTAAACTTATGAAACTATTCACGACAACTTCTCTCACTTAACCCTCTACTGCGCCATTTTTTGATTTGGTTCAATAAACGAATATAGACTAATAATCACGCGAGAAGAACGAATCTGAAGTCCGTTTTTCAATTTCGTGAAGCTTACACCTGGTACAGGTAGGTATAAATGTGTACCCTGTCTTAAGTCGGTCTTGCGTGTTTAGTTTAGTTTTAACGGGCGTATTCGTGGATAATATCTTTATTCAAGGAAAACATGGGTAAAATGCATGGTAAGACATCAATAATGATGGTTGACGTTGATGGAACGTGGGGTAACACGACTTGGTGACTGAATTGTAGAGATTCAAGTTGCATTTAGTACAATAAGCTTGAGTTTCGAACTTGCATCTTGGCGATTTACACGTTGTCGTACCGAAATATCGGTGGTGGTACATAGGTCTTATTGTCCCTCTTTGTGGAACGTATGATGCACCTGGATGACCCTTCCGTGTTTTATATTCGGTCAGACACAATGATTCCGCAACTTCCAAGCGAAAAATCGGTAATTCGATGCTTTGTAGGCGTTTATATTGGTGCAAACGATGATACAGAATATATGCATTCACCATGGCCACATCCAATAGGTGGAAAAAGACGGTTGGTTAATTTTTTGGTTTTCATACGAATATGATAGCGACCAAGAAGACCATCCATGAGATTGACACCGCCCATGTGTCGATTATATTCTTTGATGATGAATGGACAATCGACATCAACTTGCTGTTTAGTTGTTCGAACCCATCGCATTGATGTCGAAGATGGCGGTGGCTCGCATATAAAAGAAATTTACTCTGAACTGCAAATGCCCGCCTCTGGACGGTTCCAGGGAAACATAATTATTATAGAGAAAATTCATTTGGAATCTAAAAATACTTACACCATCCAAAAGAAGGAACCCTTATCTAGTGATCGATGCTTGTATACAACTCCATCCGACCAGAATTACGAGTTTTATGCGTTCACGAAAATCGTGTTTGGGAAGAAATAATACATCGGTCAATAAGTCCCGAGGCAAATGGAAAAAAAACATTTTTTTCCAAAAATTGTTTTTATGCATCAACATAGTTCCCTTGCAGAGTGATGCAATCAGTCCAACACCCATTTTGAAAAAAGTTTTCGCATGGATAAATGTTCATGTAAAATTGTGAAAACACTGCCTTTCGACATCTTCATGATGTCAGCGATCTCCTGCAACTTCACTTTGCGATTTTCCAAGATGATTTTGTGGGCTTTCTTAATGTTTTCCGGTGTAACCACCTCCTTTGGCCTTCCAGAGCGTTCGGCATCATCGGTGCACGTACGGCCGCACTTGAATTCGGCAAACCAACGTTCCACGGTTGCTTTCGACGGGGCAGAGTCCGGATAACACTTATCAAGCCATTTTTGGCTTGCAGTTTTTTTTTTCACTAAAAACAATGATAAATCAAGACACGAAACTGCTTTGCATCCATGGTTGACGTCACTGCTAAGAGTACCGTCACTCAAAGCGATGTAACTTGTGAACTAATGAACGGATTTATCATCTAAGAGATGGCCCGCGACGGTAACAATAAAGAATTTTTACCGGCGCCATCTGACAAAAAGCCTCGGGACTTATTGACCGATGTGTTATTTATTTTTACCTTTTTGCTATCAATCTTGACTTTGGACTGCGGTTGTTCGAAAAGAAAATGCTTTATAGCGAGAGCTATTTCCTGACTATAAGCGGCATTATCCATTTGCAGAAAAAATTTTTCCTCCGCGCGTGCCGGCTTGTCCTTAACATCGTCACAAGGTGGGTTTGCGCAAGTAGAAGGTTAAAGCAGCCTCACAATATGCTTCTACAAGCAACCGATGCGCTTCGGCTGCAGAGTTCGTCAAATTAAAGAAGTAAATCAAAAGTTCTCACAAATGACGCTTATTCGGCTCAACAGTTGACATTTTCGCACGAAAAAATTATGTGATGCTGATACAAAATCGCTAATATTTTAAGCTTATGGTGTTTCCAGATGCCCAACCTTACGATATGACGTTTTACATCTGACAATTTCAACCATAACTTACTGGTGGGCCTTCTTTTGTCAAGCGGCGGAGACTTATTAGTACTTGATTTTACGGTTTAACGCTTATTCGATTTATGCGGAATAAAATTTATACGAACTTCTCTACACAAGCCCTATCTCTCGACTTCACCAAAAAGAGGGGTATAAATTATTTCGCAAAAACATTGATAAACTTACATTTATTGGCGGCAAAAAGGAGAGATAACTGTGATATACATTTTCTAAGTATCCTCTGCATAGGTGCACTATACTAATATAAACCAGTGTTAGTAAATTACAACTGGCCCATTCCGAATTTGGAAGCCGTTTAAAAGAAAAGGTTGATATGTTAAAAAAAAACAAATATAGTAAAAAAAATTTATACGGGTACAATACAAAATATTATATCTAACTAGTACAACTGTTATACCAAACTCTAGCTATGGTCCAATAGCGAGTGTGAGATGGAATTTCGTTTCCTTTTTATATTTTCAATATAAAGGAACACATTATCTAGAAGAAACCACTGTTTTCTAAAACTGCTTTCCAACTCAGATATTTAGACCATAACTTCAATCAATCAATTAGAAAAATATAGGTATCAACAAGGGCAGATATAGTACACATGATTTAAACTATGTTGTAGGTTGTTGTGCGACAATACTTAAATAAATAACAATTTCGAATCTTCCTTTACTTTAATGTGAGATGTTTTAAAATTATAACCACAGATCCAACACAATATTTTGTGTCAACTTTAGCGTGTGCAACGTATCAATATACATATTACATAGAGTAACGGTAACTTGTGCGTGTTCAACGCGGCACATGCGAAAGTTGACAGAAAATATTTTGTTGGATCTCTGATTATAACCATCTTATCTGTGATCCCTAATAATCCAATTTAAATGACGACTAGTACTTTGCAACAAAACTTCTAGTACAAAAAGAAATAGGCAATAGTAGTAATGTTGCAATTAAGCAATTTTCAAATTAACTCATATAATTGGACTCTACTGTTCAATACCTAATAATATCAAAGCTCCCCACAATACTGCACACAGACTACTTTTTGATATATACTAAAATTATTAGCTGTTATCACATATATATGTATTGATATTTATACATTTGTCTTAGTTTCAAATTCCCTTATTACAAATTGTATCTTTTTGATTGCCATTTCAACATCTTCATCAGTTATTTCCCAATAGAAAACAAATCTAACGCAACTGCTATCCCTCGTTGAAGCTCTAATTCTAACTTTTATTGGATCGCTCTGATAAACGTCATATAAGCGTTGAAGGAAATCGGTACCTGATACTTTCCTGCTATCAAGATAAATCATCAAAATGTTCGTTTGTACTGTCTGTAAGTCCACTTTAAAGATTTTTGAATTCATGTCGTATATAGCTGTTAAAAGAAATAATTAGAAGAAGAATTGTGGTTGCAATTAGAAACACTTTACCTTTTGCTATGTTATACGTGTGTTCATGATCAATTTGTAATTGAACCTTCATCGTGTCTAAAGCTACCAGTCCTGCAGCTGCAATAATTCCTGCTTGTCTCATACCACCGCCTAGCATTTTTCGAGCTCTGTTTGCCCTACCAAACCATATAAATTAGTATATTGATTTTTCGGATATAATAAGAAAAGTAATATGTATAATGATCATTACGAAAACAATACTTCTTAATATGTCTAACGTCAATATAAACATTAAGCGATGTCAATCAACATTCATATTTTGGTACTAACGTGTTAGTCCAAGAGCCCGAACGATTTTTCTACCTTGAATCGCTAGATGATTCTAATGTTTTCTAATTGATTCGTCATGAAAACATGACTCTAAAATGACAACGGTGCCAGCGGAAATCCTGCCGAAAGTATTTTATTTTAATTAATAATCAGACGAATTTTTTAAAATATATACCTTTTTGTCCTAGACACATAAAAAAGCACTAGAGTTGGCATTGCAATGCATACTCATTCTACCGCAACCCTGGGCACCGTGGCAATAGTGAGGGTGGTAAAACTTAGTTAACTACCTTTTCCCCCTAGACAAAAAAACTGTTAACAAAAATGTAGGTAGGGACCTAATGAATAACATGCACCAACGGTGCCAACTCTCACCTTGCCGGAAACCGCCGGCACCGTGGGGGAAATCAGCGCGCACAGGGGCCGTATTTTTCTTATCACCGCGCTTCTGAATGCGGCTGAATCGTTTTTCTTTTTAAGAAATGGAAACAGTCGAAAAAATTGCACAATCAGTTTTGATAAAAATATGCAATTCTAGCGCGAAAGAGATTCACGTCAGTTTTGATAGGTATTTTTGCCAATTAATAAAAGACTGGACACGAAAAGATGAAGGCGAGATTGAGGTGTCGTATACAATCGTTGGCCCTAAACAGACTAGACCCAATAATTTCTTGAAAAGTTTGAGAAACAAACAATTCAAAGAAGTCGTTGTTCTTTTATCGTAATTGTGGGCCAATAACTCGGTAGCTGAGATTTTGGGGAACAAAAAGTTTTTTTGACACTTGAAGAAAAATGCTTTTCATACCATGTTCAGGGCAATTGTGTCATCAAAACCGACGAAACAGAATTGTTATGTTTGCATGAAGAAGCTGACACTAGGATGATTTTTCATTTATTGAAGTAGAATTATGGTAAAAGCCACTGACACGGATGTACTTATTTTGCTTTTGGGTCACATGCATAATTTCCCGAATTCTAAAGTATGGATGGCAGAAACTATAGGAAAAAATAGACCAGGATTGCGTAGATTGCACAACATTAGCCGAAACATTGGAACCGTTATTGAGTAGTGCCTTCCTAGATTTCCATGCTTTTACCGGATGTGACTACACTGCAGCCTTTTTCCGCAGGGGAAAACCAGACCGTTCAACGTTTTAGAAAGAAATAAAAAGGAATCATTCCAAAGGGTTTTCGCATCTGAATGGGAATTGTCACATATAAATGACCATGAAAGAGTTGACAATTTACAAGAATTCTCTTCATTAATGTACTCAATCAAAAAATGCAATAATGTAAACACTGCAAGGTTCATTATATTTCACAAATTATATTCGTATAAGAAAGACAAAGAAAAGCTCATAAAAAACAGGGGATTTGATTTGTGTACAATACCGCCTTGCTCCAAATCAGCTTAACCAAAAAACTTTAAGAACGATCTTTGTGACTGCAATGTGGAAAAATGCGACGAAACAAGAATGTATAACGTTGCATCCCGAAGAATGTGACTGGGTAATGAGGGCTATATTAAAACCAGTTTGGTTTAAAGGAAATCCTACCCCTAAGCGTAGATGTCATTTTGAAGAGCAGCCCCACCGAAGAGGGCGATGATTTTGATGATGATTCAATCAATAGTTTCGATTCGGATGATGATTAGATTAGGCAAACACTTATACATTCAGCCAGACTTATAAATGAATTTATAGAAAACCTAATTCGAAAATATTGCTCATTAACATTTGTTGTAAGTACGTCGGATAATAACGTAACTTAATAAAATGTTCGATTTCTTAAAAGAAAAACGATTCGGCCCCATACAGAAGCGCGGTGGTAAGAAAAATACGCCCCCAGTGCGCGCTGATTTGCGCCACGGTACCGGCGGTTTCCGGCAAGGTGAGAGTTGGCATCGTTGGTGCATTTTATTCATTAGGGCCCTACCTACAGTGTTTTTGTCTAGGGGGAAAAGGTAGTTAACTAAGTTTTACCACCCTCATTATTGCCACGGTGCCGAGGGTTGCGGCAGGATGAGACCCGGCACCGTAAGTTTTCCTAATAGTGGGCATTGCAATGCCCACTCTAGTGATTTTTATGTGTCTAGGACAAAAAGGTATATATTTTACAAAATTCGTCTGATTATTAATTAAAATAAAATACTTTCGGCAGAATTTCCGCTGGCACCGTTGTCATTTTAGGGCCATGTTTTCATGACGAATCAACTACTAAACATTAGAATCATCTAGCGATTTAAGGTAGAAAAATCGACCGGGCTCTTTGACTATGTGTAATTGGTACAGTTTTCGAAGTATTTATTCTTGTTACACTGAATGATAATAAAAATGTAAGAAAAGTAAATCTTTTTAAAGACTATTTTTATTATTACTATATATTGTTTATACCTACTTATTGTCAGTTATGAGAAATAAGAAATAAAAAGAATTGATGCATTTGACAACTTTTTGAATACATTTAGAGAAATCACTCAGCTTCGATAAAATAAGATGAACAATTTCTTGTATTCCTCCCGAATAATTTGACTCTTCTGTTAAAGATGGGCAACAGTGTGTGGAGTAGGATTGAAACTGATCAATCTTTTTACAAACATACCCCAAATGTATTCGGTGAAACTCCATCGCTTTCAAAATTATGTATAAACGGGCAATTAAGATACATTTGAGTTGAAGAACTTTGCCGGTGTAGTAATATTAATCATCATCTATAGAGCTGGCGCGCAGCGGTAACAGTCCACAATTACGAAATAAAGTTACAGCATCGCCGACTCCCCATCGCTTTATCTGGCTGTATGCGAGTAGTTCTGTATATATGTAGGCTGTAACTTATGTCATAATTACCGCTGTATGCCCACTCTAGTGATCTACTACCATAACCATAGGCAATAGGCATCCAAACGATTACGCTGCAGTACAGTGTACATTAGATACAGGATGGGGCAGAATGAGCTCCCTGATTTTAAGGGTTAATTGTAAGAGAACGGTTCGAAATACAATTAAGGTTTGTATTGTTCAAAAGTACATATAATGCGGTTTTCTTTCATTATCTTTTAGAAATGATATCGTGCAAGTGGTGGCCTTGACGAGCTTTCGAAGAAGTTTTCGCTCACTTTTCCCAGCATATCTTTCGAAATTCCACCCATGACGTCCTCAATCGCTCCTTCAAATCTTCAAGCGTTCGAGGTCGAACTTTGTGCACGTCAGGTTTGACGTATCCCCACAGAAAAAGTCACACGGTGTCAAATGGGGGAGCGAGAAGACCATTGAGCATATCCCCACAAAGAGATCAGGCGACGAGGAAAGAGCTCTTGCAAAATTTCGCTATTTAGATGAAAATGCGCTTCGTCGCTAGTCCACACAACATTATCCTCCAGCAGTCAGGATTGCATCGCAAGTATATCTACGTTTCACAAAGTCTAGTGGGCTCAATTCCTGTGCTAACACCAACTTGTAGGGGTGCAGGTGAAGATCTGAGTGTAAAATCCACCTTACACTTCCGGACGACATTTGAAGCATAGCAGCATGTGTCCGGTCAGATCGCGTTGGAGAATGTTCAATCATCGCTCTTAGTGCCGCGATGTTTTCGGGTGTTCGCACACTTTTAGGTCGTCCAACTGGTTTCATGGGAACTGCAGATCCTGTCGCCCTTACATCACGGATCCATTTCGGAATGGTTTTACGATCAGGAATACTGTCGTGACGATTCAACCCGAACCGAACCCGAGAAGCCCTCTGCGACGCCACAACGCTTTCGCCGTTTTTGAAGAACGTCTTCACAACAAAGCCGCATTGCTCACCTGAGTACGGCATGGTGACTACTGAAAACGGCATTGTTCCCTCCATCTAACTTCACCAGCCCCACCCTTCAGTAATTTTGTGAAACTAAGGAGCTCATTCTGCCCTACCCTGTACATTTTTCTACAACTCGTGTATTTCAGGTCTAATTGCAATCCATTTCTGAATACCGCATTATTCTATTTTGTCGAATATTATTGGTACTGTCTGGCCTACTTCAGTTTTGAGAAACAGTGTTTTAATTTAAGGAGTTATTAGGTGTGAACGGTAAGGTCGGCGATACATTGTTCATAAACCGGTTAATTTACCTTCCTCACTCAATTACTAGTGTTGGTTTACAATGTCTCTTGTTCTTTCTTCTATGCCTTCTTCAGTTCATATTTGTCATGCTCTTATAACATTGTGTTTCAGGCGGCAAACTATCGCTCTATGAATAATTGATAATTCGATGCTATTAAATCTTTAACTGTTTGAAGAAATTCAATCGGGACGTGGTGAACAGAGGGATTACACTTTTCCAATTTTGTGTCGAAAAATGCCAAGCGAAGCCATACCGATTGTCTAATTTTAGTAAACATAATAATTGACAAAAATTTGAGGTTTTACTGACTGATTCATACGGTTAGTTGGCGCCGTGGTAAGAGTACCTGCCTCACATGCGTGGGGTTGCGTCTTCAAATCTCAGTCATAATCCCTGTTTTTTTCTGATATCATTCGCTGTAAAAATACTATTAACACTAGTTTTACTAGCTATCGGATATGTGTTAATGGAACTAACAAGAGTACCATTCAGGATCCCATACTAGCTTTGAACAACCTACCTTAAACAAATACATCTCTACACCGATAGGTAGAAAGAGAGGACCGATAACAACAACTGTGGTGCTATGTGTGATTGCACTATTTGGCACTCAAATGGTTAAAAATATCGAATGAGTTTGGATGTCCCCTGTTAGCATTATTTGAACGAAGTTAACAAAAGTATAGAGACAAAACTATTAAGATAAAAAGTATAAGTAAAACAAAGCTGAAAATTTAACCCACACATTTTTTATGACCAGCAAGCTAGTAAAGAAAAATTGTCAAGGAGCACATCTCTGAATGTAACATGTCTAATATCATTCAGCATATAAGAGAAAAAATTGTTGTAAAATACCGATTTTCCAAATTCGCATCATTCATAAAAGATTTTATCTAAGTTGCTCACTGGATACATAGAAACCAGAGAACAGTAATTAATTTAATTGTTTTATATAAACCGAATTTTTGGATGTAGGGCCGTCTTAATCCGGGGCTGCAAGGGCGCGGAATACTCAGACGCGAAATCTTTCGGGTGCTAGCAGATTCCCGAATTTGTTGGCGTCTATGTAATCATGAAGCGCCGCTTGTAGCACAATTGCACCCTTTGCGCCGTTTAGAACTTCGCCCCCAAGCACCAAAATCCGTTAAGATGGCCCGGTCCAGATCCACTTCTATGCCTTCGGATAATTGCCGTTATATTTAATAGGCTAACCTCTCAATAAACGTTTTAGATCCCAATAAAACAGATCCTATTGGTGCACCAAGTGATTTGCTCAAACAAAAACAAACACTGTCGATGTCTCGCACAATTCTATTTAACGGGACGTTACTTGCCACTGCAGCATTCACAATCCTTGCTCCATCCATATGAACTGCAATGTTATGAGCTTTAGCAATAGTCGTTAATTTATCTAACCATTCTAGAGGTAAAACCTGCAAAAAAACAATGACGAAAAATTGTAAAGGAAGTAAAAAGATAAATATCCACACCTCACTGATTAAGATACTTACAAACACGAACCTAAATAACAACATAAGTTGTCATCTTCGGTCGAGAAGTGATAAAAGGAACTGTCCTTTTATTAAGAAATGATATCAGTTTCTTCTCCGGTGTGGAATTAATTGGGATTATTTCTTCGGAATCTCGGACAGTAAAGGTGTAATTAATTAAACGCCATAGTACATGAAGTAACGTTTCGTTATTTATTATATAGCATCATCAGACTAAAAATTACAAATCAAAATAATCGAGGAATCGTCACAGTAATAGCTTTACCACTTCATACCTGACGCACTGAAAGTGAAATTTTAGAAATCATACAAGTATAACTAAACTACGGTTTATTTAACTTGATTATTGTGAGTTTGAAAATTTATTAAGGCGGGGATGTAACATGTATAAGACAATGTTGTAGTAAGGTTGTCTCTGCTTTCTGTTACGGATCACAGTGTCATCAACGTAAATAACGTAAGTAAACCTGATATTTTATAATAAAACTGGCCCTTACATGCAAAATAACTACTATTAAACAAAAATTCTATCATGTTGATGAATTGTCAAATCTTTCAAATATTCGCCTCCGCCTCACATATGTTTTTTTCAATACACTGTGATCCGTAATAGAGAGCAGAGACAACCTCACTACATTATCTTATACATGTTACACTCTCGCCTTAATAAATTTTAAAATTTTGAAACTAACAATAATCAAATTAAATGGACCGTAGTTAGTTATATATGTTTTCCTGAATTTAACTTTTAGTACATCAGGTACGAACTGGTAAAGGTATTATTGTGACAATTCTTTGATTGTTTTAATTTGTAATTTGTAGTCTGATGATGCTATATAATAAATAGCGAAACGTCACTTCATGTACTATTGCGTTTAATTAATTACACCTTTTCTGTCAGAGACTCCGAAGAAATGATGCCAATTAATTCCACACCGGAGAAGAAACTGATATCATTTCTTGATGAAAGGACAGTTTGAATTGCGGAACAATGAGGTGTTAAAATATGTATCTGGAAGTATCTACATAAACTGACGTGGTAAGAGTGGACATTAATTTACTTTTTTTTAAAAATGCAGTGAAGTGTTTACTCTACTAGTTTTATTCATTATTAACTTACTTGTGTTCAATTATGAAATTAAATTAGTTTGCAAGTTATAAATGGAGGAAGAGCAAACATATCAAGGCACAGTTAAAACAAATCAAAACCACGTTTGATATATGGGAAAGCAAAATGCATATGTAAATCACGTGGTATAGTATGTAGAACTAGAAAGCATAAAAGAAAAGAATACAAAATGAAGTGGGAACATGTGGCGTGGGATGGGCAATAAGAAAGGAAACGGCAATAACGAAATAAGAACAATGCAGTGCAAGACCAATACTAATTTTGGCAGACTGAGTGCATCTAGAGTCTGAACAAACCGCCTCTATACACCCTCCGTTTGTAGTTCAGTGCCGCACTAATACCTACTGGAAATCAGTCATAAAACAAAATTATAATCTACATGTATAGTGTATAAGCAAATTAGCATTAGCTCCAGTATCTTTTACATATATTGGCGGGCGACTAACATGACAAAATGACTATGGCATGGCAATACTACCATATTCCCACCGAGTTTAATTTTTGCATTGGCGCTCATTGTACCAAAATTTAGAGTTGTTCAATGTAAAGAAACATGACACCACTCCTTGCATCAATTCTACACACCCGCCGTGTAGGATTTAGATTATCAACCAATCGGCAATTGTCCTTTCATTTTCAAGAGGCTATTCCATTGTCAAGCGTCTTAACTGAATCGTACTATTACTGTTTGAGTCCATAACGGATAATATAAGAAATCTTTGTATTCAAAAAGTTGAGAGAGATTTTGGTAATCTTAATATTTGGTTAAGTTAACCCTTGTCAGTAGATAACATTTCGATTTCCCACATTAATTTACATTGAGAAAGAGGCATGCTAGACTTATTTGTCCATTCTCAATTTTGACCTACTTATGTAAATAATGAAACCAATTTGGTCTCAAGATAAAGACTTATTCTATTGGTAAATTACGTGGAACCTATAATATTTGAAGTTCACGTACCTTTCCTCCACACATGTTATGAGTATTTTCCACAACAATTAATGATGTGTAAGGTTCGTGGCAATCGGGATCTATTCTAATTCGTGAACACATCTCGTCGAGGCAAAATGTACCGTCTTCCTTATTTTTTACTAATGCTTGCTGAACTCCGGCCAAGTGTGCAGGACCACCTGAAGTAATATTTGCAGATATTATCGTGAGTAAATAAATAGAAACCATTTTATTTTGTGTAAAATGCTTCGATTTAAATTTTATTGCAAATTAAATGATAAAATGAATGAAATATCTAACAAACTACTCAGCTGGAAAACACATTTTTCATTAAATCGACGCTTGTAAAAGCTTTCATAAACAATATTTACTTATCCAATCACGACCAACTTACTTAAACACTGTCAGAAGTTCGTACGAGATTTTGCTCAGTCACTGCGCTTTCTAAATGTACAAAACTCACTAATACCTCCACCGAATGATTTTTGTTGAAAATTTCATTACGTAATTCCATATTTTTGTGCAGCCTTACGTTATAGAAAATAATCAAGATTGTTGCAGGTAGTAATTCATTCTTGCTTACTCCTTTTCTGGCTCGATGACTCCGACCATGTCCCAGTTGGCGTCACCCTCGACCTTGACCAGAACATACACGGTATATTGTTCTCGCAGTGTTGACACTATCACTTCATCTTGGTGTATCTTCAAAGTCCGGATATCCTAATCCAATACTATTCCCTTCGACTGTAGAAGGTCCAAACCAAGTATCATTTCATCCGTGATATCCACAATCGGGCTTCTTGCAAAATTAGATGTCGTCCAATTTATATTTCTGCTTGAATAGCTCCGTGAATAGGTGCCTTGCCTCCAGTAGCAATGGTTAAGGCGTATAGTCTTTTCATCGACCGCATTTGTTAACTAACAATAAGTCAGGTCTAATTATAGTATGTGACGTCAAATAACACTTCTTGCCAAATAGTGAACTAATTTATCGTTCTATGTTGTAGTTGAGATATAGTGGTCGTTTGAATTGGGGCATTGAATTGTCTCCGGAACACTGCGCTGGATAACGGTTCTTGAAATGACCCGGTTTCCCGCAGGTCCCACAGGTCACTTGCTGTGATTCCTTTCTGCCTTTTCAGTTGCTTTCTTTTCTTTTGTGTCCTTTATTGTAAATATCGTTACAAAGTTCTTTTGCAAGCGTGTGGAGAACATCCATAATGTTGTCTTGAGATTTGCTAGATGCTCTCACCTGTCCTAAACAACAGAAACGCTTTGACGCTGCAACAGCTTCATATTTCAAAGTATGAGCCAGCGCATCAGTTAGATTCTTATTCCTACCAATTCATTTTTCGAACAGATTTTTAGAAACTAGTAGAAAAACCAATCGGAATTCCAAAACGACGTGACGAGGCTTTCACGTCGTTTTGGAACTCTCGGAAGGCTTTCGTTGTTCAGTTAGATTCTTTCTTTGAGCTACGCTATCATACGTTACTACCATAACGCGTTTCTAAAATTGTTGTTGATGTGGTATAGTTTCGTTGCTGGCCCTCAGGAATTGTTTGTAGTACAACCAAGGCGTCTTCCTTAAGAGCTATTATTCACGGTGTAGCTTCATCCCCTGTCGGTCCAACCGTTAGTTTAATGACGCCAGTATCCCCAACATTCGGCATGTGTTTTTCGAAGTTTCTTTTCCAGGTTCTGTTATGCCATTTATAAGATTAGAACAACTGTTAGCATTGAAACATGGAGGATCTATTATTTTGCGCACATCCAGTCACGTATCTTATACGGACTGATATTTTGGGGTTCTTCTAGTCATATCCAACGGGTTTTTATAACGCAAAAAGAATTATCCGATGCATGTCAAATGCATCTACCAGAAGTTCCTGCAAACCACTGTTTCGAAACCTTACCATTCTACCTCTGGCGTGTCTGTATATATATATATATATATATATATATATATATATATATAAGTTAATACTATCTTATAAAGGAAAATCAGCATTTATTTTGTAGAAATATCGACATTTCTAAAAGTATGACAACGAGATATTCTAGTAATCTATCTGTGCCGCACCACAATCTCGTCATATATGAGGGGACGTGTTTTATAGATCGATTTTGGCTTATAACGTCCTCCCTGATGAGTTAAAAAGATTGAAAGTGGATGAAAGCTTGGTCAAGCACTTCATAAATTTCTTAGGGAAAACGTCTTCTATTCCTTTCGGGAGTACGATGATATACAGGTAGTGGGTACTGATCTCATCTCTCTTTCCTATGAAACTTTATGACAAATAAATAAATAATAATTATCCAGCAATCTCCTTTAGACTAAGACCCATTTCCTCCATCATGGTCATTAACCTTGACATAGGACTATCTGCGGTAGGATTGTATTCGACATCTCCTGTTTTATCTTTATTAAATTGTTCATCTCTGGGGCGTCTACATCTAGCATCCATATTTCACCACTATCTTGCCCTTTCCGGAAACGATACACAATTTCCACAATCTTCTTACCACTTTGGCTCTTTGTAAGTTTAATCCCACTTTTGTCACCAATGTAACGAGAATCCAATCGAGTGGTAAATTTTTCAAATAATCTTCCAACTAGAAAACACTATTTTAGATCCTGCGAGCTCTGATCACTGTTGAAGATTCTGTGTATTGGCAGCTGACGTGCACATTAATTTTATTTGGAATATACAGAGTCAGGAACTAGAATAGTTCTGGGTTGGCAGTACTAAAGACCCTAATAATGAACATTTTCGTGTTCTAAAATTGTCGATCCGGTTTTTCCCCTTATCTTATCAGTTTTGTTATCAATAACTTCTCTGGTTCATCCGTTTGAGATTCGGTTTGTTACTAAACAAAACACTTGTTAGCAGTTGCTTTGGAAGCTTATGCACATCTTTATTGGAAATCAATCCTAACAAACACACAATATTGGTTAGACTCTGCGATTAATCAATTTCAATTCATCATTCCCTTCGTGAGAATATTCGGTTATATATTTGTGTTTGTTTTGCAGGCTCATTGCACAGCTTCCTTGGAGAGCTCCCAAAGAAACATATCTCATTCGTTTTGCAAAGTTATTCAGATTTTTCTTTTGATTTCTTAATTGATCTCAATATTCTTAGCCAAAACTTTCAGGTAAGGTGGACACATGCGGTTGCTCGGTCTATATGAAATATTGTTTAGGAATGCTTTATATTTGTAACCGTTTAATTATGTAACTAAACGATGATAAAACAATTAAAAGGAACAAATTAACGCGAAATAAAAACATGTTTTGCCCTATTTAAAGATGGCGATGCATAATTCTACTGTGGTAACCATTGAAATAGATATAGTAACCTTATACTTCATTGGTGGTAACATACGTATTACTAAATGGTACCATATCACAAATGTTACCCATGTTCAGTATGAAGGAATTGGGCGTTGACGGAATTGACAAAGTATTAATACAGGAATCAGTCAGTCTGTGTATAACAAATGATAATGTAAGAACACTAGAACATACAGTATATAGATATTTCCATATGATAGATAGTAAGACTGCGAGTAAGGTTGTATGAATTTATTTTGGTAGATCATCGATCACTTAATCGGTCTAATAGTAAGTACAGACTTTTTGCTTAGAATTTGTTACCAATATGTATTTGTTTTACAAAAAACTTTACTCTTGTCAAGAATTACTCTTTAAATTCTATTGTGATTATAAGTATGTTCATATATTGTAAATAAATAAAATAACCTGGTTAAACTTTAATATTTCTAATTCAAAGACAATATAGGGCAGTAAATAAAACCCATTGTTTTAGATGGAGAGCATAAGGGTTGGAGATTTATTTGAATCTCCAATTTTTCAATGCAAACAGTGTGGGAAAAGATTATCACCACCTGTTATGGAAATTCCAAATCTAGGAAATGTATGTGGAAGATGTTTCAAGAAAAATATATTCATCAATGCCAAAGAAAATACAGATGTCTTGAATTTTTTATCGAAATTACAAGTCACATGTTTATATTCTAACCAGGGTTGTTTTTTGAAGATTTATTTTCTGAAATTGCAGCACATGAAGATCTATGTACCTACAAAGAAAAAAACTGTCCATTTTCGTTTAGAAGCCAATGCAGTTCTCTTCCAATTTCTTCAATAACTACCCATATCAAAACGGAGCACTCAGAATATGTTCATCATTGTACATCAAATTCTATCAAAATTGAGTTTCCATTAGATAATGAATTTGAAGAGTTTCATTTAATGACAATTAATGAAGATGATTATTTGCTCCGAGTGAAATTAGATTTGGCAAATAATATTTTATTGTTTGTAATTTATTGTTTCAAATACACCGAGAAGTCAAACTTTTTCATAAGGCTTGAAAACGAAGACTTCTCTACAAAAGACAGAGAATGCAATGTTATACCAGAACTATACCTAATATCAACTTTCGATTCCAATAATGCTACATGTTTCAATTTGAGTTTGTTAAGAAAATGTTTTAGTAAGACAATAACTAGTGTAATCGAATTAACAGGTCCTCTATTTCAAATTTCAAATAGTAAGTTATTAAAATGCATAGAATGTCCAGTGTGTAATGAATATATGCATTCACAAATCAGACAGTGTACTCAAGGGCACAGCATATGTAAAAATTGTCGACATAAACTTCAAGAATGTCCTCTATGCAAGTCTGCATTTGGAGCTAGTAGAAATTATGTTTTGGAATCTGTTACATCTATAATGTATTTTCCTTGTGGAAATAGTGGTTGTAAAAAGTATATCGAAGGGGATATGTTCGAGAAACATGAATTAGAATGTACATTTAAATGTTATCAATGCCCATTTTTAATTAAATTGAACTGCAAGTGGAAGGGACTTCATAAAGATATAAGAGAACATCTCGTAGCAGAACATTCAGACTTCACAAAATTTCATAACTTTATTCAAAGAAGGATACCTTTAGATTATGCCAATCACAAGTACGACACAATCTGTATCATTCTTGGAGAACATATTTTTAAAGTGTGCGTATGTATTAATGGAACTAATAAATTATTTCTCACATATGGAATATATGGACCAGCAAATGCAGTATGTAAATTTATATGGGAAACCGGAATATACCATAAAAATTCTGACAAGCACAAATTTGTAATTAGAGACACATGCTCTTCTTATATGACAACAAACTATAAGTTAGATGTGGAAGGATACAGTGTAGATGATACTATTTATTTTTATCATAAAATTATTCCAAATTTATGACATGTAAATACGTTTTTAACCATTTTTGTACTTTTATTGGCTATATTGACGTAAAGTTTACAGCTTTTGAAGTTTTTTTAATACAGTGTATTACAATTATAGATAATGATCTGTAATAAAATATAGTCATTTCATTTCCTTGCCTGAAGAGTTAATTTTATTCACGCAAGTAAAATATTTAATGTCTAAAAATATATTCATACAGTTACATATACCAGCATGTCCAGTAACATTACCTATCTTGTTGCGATGTAATAGATATTTTGTTTTAAATAGCTTTACATTTCATTTTTATTTGGCATCTGATTATTGCTTTACTAAGGCTTTACTAGATACTAGATTGTGAGGCCTAAAAGCTCCTTATATAGATATTTCTGTTATTCATTAATTACTTAGGTTAACATTAACATGCAAACCTTTATTTCTATTACATATTTTCGTAAATAACTTGAAAAGATTAACAACTATTATTAATTTGCTAATTGTTGCCAGTGTGACTTGCAAAAATGTACCAAATCGTTCCACTAAGTTAAGAAGAAAGTAACTATATATTTTTAATAATGCTGTACATAGGATTAGAACTTTTTAGATACCAGTTTTGATATTTCTTGTATCGTTCGTATTGTAGCGTTTTACTTAAGCAAATATGGCTTATATAATATGCCATCAACTGCAGTAGAAAAAAGACATTTATTGTCGTGCTCATCATGAATATTGCTTTAACAATGTACTCTAGGTTTAACACTTTTGAAGGCAGAATCTATTCAGTTTTTTCAATAGTACAACTGAAAGTTTATTTTAGAACATATATGTATATACATATACCTAATTATATTGATTCTTTTTCTAATAAAATGTACTTTGATATGATAAATGATTGATATTAATAGTTTAAAAAAAACATTTTAATTTTATTTATGGGCAGTAAATACGAAGATTTTCGATGGTGCCTCTTTTTGTTTTATAATTCGTGATTCATTTGTCACCTTCCAATTAACACATGTTATTTAACCCTAAATAAGAGTCTTTGTTGTCATGGCTTGTTTTCAAAATGACGTACAGACTAAAGAGTACATAGATATGTTCAACTCAGTCTAGTGACCTAAAATATTTAGTTGGCAAAACAGATGTTGGAAGTAGGAACATTTAACAAAAGTTAAAACTATACGAAATATATGCAGAAATTAATAGCACGAAACAAAAAGAGTTGCAAAGAAGTTTAAGAAGCGCTCTTACAGTAGTGTTTTAATCTAACTAAAAGTTTATACAAACATTGTACAGTGATGTCAAGAATAAGGAAAAGTCGTGGATGGTCTGCGAGCACATTAACAGAAGATACGTTGAAATTATAGTGACTTATGTAATTAAACTTGCTTTTAAATGCTGATAATACATATATATTCTGTGATAAGCAGTAATGTACTAATGCTAGAATTTATATAACATTGATAGATTATCTAATAATAAATATATTATATATATATATATATATATATATATATCTGTATATTATATATATATATATCTGTTTTCATATTGTACCAGACTGTATGAGTCACACGAGATGACCTCATTATGTTCACATACCATCTTCATTTCAAAAGACCCCTAACAATACAAATGGCTTGTTCGGTAGTAAAGGTATCGTTTTAACCGGAAACGATTAGATCTACCATGACAAAAACGACACAAGGAAAACTTTGGAAAATGAAAATATTCATTTTAATCTTCAGTAGGGTAGACCGGGAACAATTGAAACAGGGGACAATTGAAACATTCGTTATATTAGATGCATTTCGCGGTTTAAACCGCCCGTACTTCTACCGAAAGAAGCGTCTCTGAATGGTTCTCATAGCCATCCACTGTCACTGTCACCATTTCTGAGTGTAAGTGTATTCTTCGAGCCATGTGTTTTGACGCCATCGAAGTAAAGTTTTACGCAGGTACAGAAAATGTGACACAAGATAGAATAACGTAAGTATCCAGTAAGTATTCGACAATTTTTATTTACTTGGTTGGTAGATCTGCTTTTGCCGAAATAGCTTAGATTATTTACTTTTACACGGAATTAATCAAATATTTGAATGTTTATTTAAAAATGTGTTGTGGGGACAGTTGAAACAAAAGATTCAATTGTCCTCTTCGTGAAATTATCGTAACCAGAACCAACCAAACATTGACATGTCGCTGTCAGAAGGCATCAGCAACATATATATAACGGGAATCAGTGGTGCTGTGACATGACCAAACACCTCAATGGCTGTATTTTCACTAGAAATTGTTAGACCGTTATCGAAAGCACTTCCTAGACAAACAGCTGGTACACGAAACACGGAAGTCTATAATTTATACCGACACTCCTGAGCAAAATGGTTTCAACAGGAATATGAAGCGCAAACGAAAACGCAAATTAAAAAAACTTAAGGAGTTATATGTTTCATTTGTCCCGGAGACAGGGATGCTTGAAACAATTTCACAAGCTAACGTTCTTTTTAAATATCTTTCTAATATATTACTATAGATCAACGGGATTGTATAAGTAGAAACATAATTAGTCATCCTCTTTGTAACTCAGTGGAAACTTACGATAGTCGCGGAGAAAAAAAAGCAAAAAGCAGAAATGTTTCAATTGTCCCCTGTCTCCCCTATGGCAAACCCAGGACAGTTTCGGTTGATCACTCTGTATACGTTTTTGACTTTGTTGTTAAATGTTACTTCCATTTCAGTCCTCCCAACTAATATTTCTGATGATCTTCCACTTGATTTTGTATAAATTTTAAGTATATAAAGCAGAACGCAGCTAGCAGCCGTTTCACGTTATGATGTCATAATTTGTTGTTTATTTCCGTCTCTAAATCACTTTGATGCTTCATTAATAGAGTTTGTTTAAAAGATGGATGACGTGTTATCATTAAGTAGTGTAAATCTGACTTACGTCCTTCCGAATTTTAATGTTGCGTCTTGCATCTAACTGGAGATAAAGACTGGTTTACACTACTTAATGATAATACGTTATCCACCTTTTTAACAAATTCTATTTATTAATTAACCCTTTCTCCGCTCCAGAGCGAGCATACATATACCATTTTCACCAACATAAGAATGTAAAAGTATTTACTTTCTATTTCACACAAAATACGTTGCTTCTGCTTGAATTACAATCTTTTCGTTAGATTGAAATGATAAGAGTATTTCATTTTTGATGAGAAATAATTTATAAAAAACGTTTTTCGTACCAGGTGGAATTCAAAGTACATCATATTGGTTGTTATAGCTGCATTCTACTATAATTAATTAGTATAATAGGAAGAAAATGTCCTTCAAAAAGCACTAAGTATATACGATTTCTCGTTACCGGTCTAATAATAAGCGAAAGTAAACTCGACTATATTTTTATATGGAGTGATATTTTCTGTGAATGGGAAAGAGGATTTTTCTTTTTAACTGCGGCAGTAAGTCGTTGACGTTTGGTCAAGTCGGATATACACCCAACTCTTTTTTACACGGTAGATACGTTCCTTAGAAAAGCGTGCAAAAAAATCGTGTAAAAAAATACATGCGGCATATGGTACATTTGGGGATATGTTCCACAACTTTAAAAAATCGTGTAAGATGACAAAACTCTTAACTATTTTCCCCAAAAACCGTGCAAAAGAAGTAATAATTAAATCCATATTACATAAGTATTTATAAAAGAAAAACAATTAATTTTTATTGCAAAAAAATTAAAATTAGTGTACAGTGAAAATTCAATCCATAAGTACAAAACATAAAAATTCAAATTGAAATTAGGAAAAAAATCAATTGCCACTATTCATCGCTACTTGATAACAAGCGTGCACGTTTATTACGAACTGGGCTAAAAATGCTATCATCAGTAGAAATGTCAGATATGTCTAGCTCAACTGTCGGGTTTGATTCAAATGAACAATTTGGTTCGTTATTAACGGCCCCTGTTGTTTTTTTGTGATTATAAAGTCTGTTATTAGCGGCTGTTTTTGGTTTCTGCAGTTGCTTATATAATTCTTGATATCCAGCTACACAAAACTTATGATTACGTTGAAATTTTAATGTACACTCCATGTCAGGATCATGAGTAAGAAAATGTTGTTCCATACTTGTAGCAAATTTCAAGCCCTCACGAATTAAATCAGCCGTTAATAACTGAACTTCATCCTCGTCTTCGTCATTATCGACTTCTTTATTATCACAAACTGTCATAAATTCGATCAAATCGTCCTCATCCAAAGGGCTTTCTCGCATTAATTCATCGATACCAGCCGTTTGCATGTTGTTAAAACCTTCGCCACCAATTGCATTCGACAGATTTATAATTTCAGAACACACAGCTGATTTTTGTACTACGAAACTTCCACTTTTGACGCATGCTGGCAAAGTTTTTTCCAACAAGCATTTAAGGTCGATTGGCGCAACTGTTTGGTGGCAAAAGAAGCATGTGTAATACAATCCATAATCGTAAACTTTCTCCATGCTTCCATAACATTAAAATTTCTTTCTTCCATTGAATCTAAAATATATTTAAACGTTTGCGTGATGTAGCACATTTTAAATGCTGCTATAATACCCTGATCAAGTGGCTGAATCAGCGAGGTGGTATTAGGCGGCAAAAACAGCAATTGAATATTTGGATGATCCAGCACTGGATGGCTGGGCGCATTATCAACGAGCAAAAGCATTTTGAATTCCAAACCTTTTTGTTTCATATATTTCTGGACTTCAGGAACAAAGCAGTTGTTGAACCAATTTGTAAACAGATCAGCTGTCATCCATGCCTTTTTATTCGCCATCAAGTGAACTGGAAGTTTTTAATGTTCTTACCTCTTAAAGCTCGTGGCATAAGGGATTTGTTGATTAACAGAGGCTTTAACATTTTATCACCAGATGCGTTACTGCATAACAAGAACGTCACCCGATCTTTGGCCGCTTTAAAACCACTAGCAGATTTTTCAGATTTTGCTATGTACGTTCTTTTAGGCATTTTCTTCCAGAACAATCCCGTTTCGTCGGCATTAAATATTTGATCTGGAGTATAACCGCCCTGTTCAATTATTTTTGCTAGTTTATCCGGAAAGCTTTTTGCAGCATTTTCGTCTGCTGATGCCACTTCTCCTTTTATTTTTACATTGTGAAATGCGTGTCTTTTCAGAAAACCTGTCAGCCATCCCTCACTTGCATTAAATGCCAGTTTCTTCGTTGACTGAAGACTTGTTGATGGTTCCAATTCCTGAAGTTGGTTGTACATTCGAAATGCTTTCTCTTTTATAATTTTCCCATCAATAGGTATTTTTTTTTTCTGCAAGTCTTCCATCCAAAACACCATGTGTTTTTCCGTTTTCTCCAAGATAGGATTTCGACTATAAGAAGATGTTTTAGAACTAAGTTCCGATCCAGAAATAATTGACTGTCGAATGAAATTCTCATTTTTTCTAATTGTTCTTATAGTCGCTTCGCTTAAACCAAAAGCTCTGCCAACAGATGTGGTACCTTCGCCTCTCTTTAGACAGTCTAAGATGTTTATTTTGGTTCCTAACGAAATTGCTTGTCTCTTCGGAATATTTTGTTGTTGTTTAGGCATTTTATTAATAAGGGTTAGTACTGTAAAAACGATGTAAAATAATATTGCTTATAGAACTTTTTATTTAACACAATATTACCTGTTTTAGTAGTAAAAAGTTATCATCAATATAAATTAAACTGAAAATTTCATCACCTGATTAAAAAGAACTTTAATTTGAACATTAACTTTTAGAACTTTATTTAAATTATTTATTACGTTCTACGAACTGAAAACTTTAACACAATACTGAATAACGAAATGGTGTGTTCAAGTTGAAGTACAATGAGATAAAGAAAAAAGCGATCATAAAAATCGGGTAATTCCCGTAAAGTAAAAAAGCCATGAAGTAGACCAAGTCACTAACACATCTATGGGCATAAACCAACCGACGGTTTCTTTAGTTATGTATACCGGCGGGTTACGGTATTCCCCCAATTGTATTTTGGTGCTGTATAGATAAGTTTCTGTAAGACACTGTTAAAATTGGAATTAAAAATTTTTTTAGGGATTCGCGCTAGAACAAAAAATTCGTGTAAAAAGTGAATTTATTCGTATTGGTGAACCGCGTTATTTCAAAATCGTGTAAAAAAAGACCGTGTAAAAAGAGTTGGGTGTATAGTATAAGCGTGCGTAATCTTGATAAATATCCAAGCAAATAAAATCGAGGGCGGAATATAATTAAAGACATTTGCCCTTCCAATAGACTGAAATCGATCATACATGACGAGACGTCTTGAAACGGATTTGTTAACCTAGGGAGGAAACACTATTCCAAAGAAAACTCGGTAAAGACATCAACAACCTCCCGTGAAATTTGGACAATGATGATATTAGATGTAAGCGATAGTGCCATGTGTTGAATTGCTGAAGAGGGACTATGATGCAAATCGTATGTGATAGAGCATAGAAGTTCTCTCGTAATTTTCTACTTATGCGTTGAAAAACCAAACTGCGGGACGTATTTGGTTTTATTTCCGACGAAAGTTTCTTTCTATGAAGATGAACAGCAGGAACGATCTTTAACTTGCCCACAACCTGAGAAATATCCTCATAAATAGTGGCGGTTTCCCCTGGAGGCATAGCTAAGGCGGCCAATCGTCCCGGATTCTGCGGGACTGACAGCAGTTGTAATCCCGCTTTGTTATAATAAATAAAATACTCCCGCAAAACGTCTAATGCGGACCGCATGTCCCGCTTTTTCCATATTTCCAAGTCTAACCAATGCACCACAAAGAAAAGCGAACGATGGATGGAGGTATTCGAAAATTTTAAAGAAAGTGCAATGCCATTCAAAAATTGTCTACCTTCTTTGTTTGTCAGGGACGAACGTACCTACAGAACAAGTATTTTCATTAATGAATGCTTTATGGACATTGGAAAAATCGTCACTCAAAATTGAAACGTTACGTGCAATGGTTGTTGCAAAATTTACTATGAGCAGTTATGAAAAATTTTATGATATTCTTAACCAAAACCCAGAATTAGTAAAAAAATGTCAGTCATGTGAGAAATATGATTTAAAAAATAAATGATAACTGCAGTAAGTTGCGTTTGTTTGTTTCTTAATTTAAGTCCACCGACACACCCCCAGGCCTTCACACCCACACCCCATAGCCTCAAGAATGTCCCGCGTTGACTATTTTTATTACTATTAACATATTGTGCTTAGAACTGTGACCAACAAACTTAAATTGGTGAAATTTTGTTGGAATTTATTAATTTATATAATGCCAAAAGTTAGAGGACCTAGTGCGTTAAGAGGATCTGAAATAGTGATCTTTATTAGCAAAGGTTTTTCAAAACAATAAAATGTAAGGTTATGTCATAACACCGGGTACTGTTTCGAGATTAAGGCAATGTTCTAAATGCAAAACAGCAGAGACAAGATCCTTGGGTACAATGGTAGGCATTAACTGATCGGTAATGAACAGTAAAAGTTTTTTAGCCAATAATTCTAACAAACACCGTCTTAGTTAGCTTGATGGTGAGAAAGACCCGAAAAAGAAACATGCTTCTCCAAAACAAGCGAAGGGCGAGAAAATAAAACCGTGAGCACGAACGTCTATATTGGGATAATCATTATACATATAACCACTGTATCAAAACACTTCTACATTTGTAGATTTCCTTTTTAATGCAAATGTTTGTCTTGTGTTGTCATTCCAGGTTTTCAGTACATTTGGCGAAGCTAATGCCGACGAGATGAATAGTATCATACAGATTGTAGTATACCCATTATAGTGAATATGTTATATGGGAGTTGTTTTTGTGAATGAGTAGAGTAAACGCCAAGAACAATGTTGAAACAAGCTTTACTACCCTCAGCCGAAAAACTGTTTGCTAGGACAGTCGACAGGATTGTATTATATTTCAACCAGATAACGTCCCATATTACAAGCGAGCATTTACGGGCAATAATAAAGGAAAAATAACATCAGTACAAATGAACTGTAAAACAGGAGCTAAGGACAACGATTAAAGATGTATGGTAAAATATTCCGGTTACCTGTTAACTATTTCATTGATCATGTGCTTTAAGTAAATAGAAGATAAAATATTTGAATTTTATTCTAAAAAATTGTACTCCTATTATCTTATTTGAAAAAATAAGGACGATTCCGCCTGAGAGATCGAGTTGCATGTTTAACTTTTACGCACCAACTCATTTTCCGTAGTTCTACGGAAACTGCAAACTTATCACAATTGTATAAAAATAATTACATATTTTTTAAACATTGCAACCAAGAAAGTATGAAATGTGTGTTAGTTAATGATTCAACTGCTAAAGTCAATCCAATGTGTGACTTGTTCATATGGGCTTAGGGTGTCGCGGCGAAACATTGTAGGCACAGAAGCGGACAAAATCCTAGTTTCACAATGTTGAAAATGTAGGTTATTTAGTATGATTTTAATTAAATGAATAAACAAATGATACTATTTCGAATAATTTAGGTTCTTTTTCTAAGGTGAAGTACCTACTGCATTTTTAATATCAAAGTCAAGTTAAAACAAATCAGAGTTTTAGACTCGCAGCTGGACCGCCAATATTGATGTTTATTTGTATTTTAGAAAAAAAAAGATAACGGAAAAAGGATTTTTGTTTATTGTAGTGGCATGGGTTAAGATAATAATTACTATACATATATTTACTAAAACATCTTAATTACTCAGTGAACTACTGATTTAGTAAATCACCAAAAATTAAAGATTTATCAGAATTCCATTAGAACAAAACAATACTTCTCCTCTCTTCTCCGCTTTAAGTATTGTCTCAAACGATGCATTGAAATGTAGTAAACAACATGTGATTAAGATTAGTTGCGGTAACTTACGGTTTTGTACAATAGAACCTATTAACTAATGCTCCCTACTACTACCGTCAAAAGTCTGACGTCCGCCATGGTACTTACGATTGTTGGGTTTAAGTTGATTGTGTAAGTCATTACTTCGTGATAGTTAATCATATTGATACACAGAAAACCTAATATTTTGTTTTATCACTTATTTATTATAAGAAAACGTTACTGCAATTTCAGGCCTGCATTCCCTAGTTTTTGCAGACGGGTGCAATTTCAATTTATCAACGAGACCGTTGATAGCACACAACAATAATTCATTTACGCTCAAGTTCTCGTGCTGTAAACATAGATTTTTCCAATCATGACCGTTTGACATAATTTTGTCATGCGATCGTGATCCAATACAATTGGATTCATCAAATCTTTTCTTGTCAGAAAGCATGCTGAAATCAACGAAAAACTAACCAAAAGTATTAGATATAAATTTCAAAGTAAATAGATAGCAGCAAGGAACAGAAAAACGTTCATTGCAGAAAAACATGAATGGCTACAAAACTACCTAGAAATATCGCCACCAACACAGCCTAAAGCTAGTAAAGCATCTACATCATCTCAGTGCAGTAGCGTCTAGAGTAATCATTAGAATTGTGCTGTGATAGAACCAAGCGCAGAAAAATTCAACATTTGGGAGAAAGATTTGTTAAAGAAATAATTATCACAGCTGCCGAAAAGTTTAAAAACAAATCTCATTGTCAGTGTTCTCACTTCACTGCTGACAAGACTATACTTCTAATGCTAGATATCTGTTTGTCTAAATACCAGTATAAGATCATAAGAAACACAACACGAACCATTGGTTGTGATCTTTTCCCATCATACCACAAAGCGTTATGCGGATGCAATAGAAAGTTACGCCTGCGTTGATTTACAGGCATTACTGGACTACACTGCTGAGAGATTGCTACAAATAAAATCAGAAGAAGAAATTTTAGTATTGGACAGTGAACTGACTGTAGTATACTGCGTCTGCATAAAGTTGAGGAAGTTTCCTTCTGGAAAAATCCAAGATCTGCTTCCACTAAATTTTGCAGACCGGTGCAATTTCAATTTATCAAGGTGACTGTTGATAGCACATCAAATGTAATATCAAGGATAGAGAGTGAAACGACGAACCTAAATAATTCATTGATCAATGTCAACGACAAATGTTTTAAGTAATGCATGATTAACTGTTTGCTATGGTCACTTGAACAACATCACATGCAGTAGGCTTCGTTCGTCAAGCAAAACCTACAGAAATGAATAATTTGGAAATAATTAAAAGCAAACCCGAAGCGATAGAATCATTTAAAGTTGGACTGTTCTCACGACATGCCAGAATAAAATTTATGGAATGCATTCTTCACATTGGATACGATATATCCTCTAAGAAATCGACAACAGACACCAGAATCAAGGCAATAAAAGAGCAAAAAAGATACCGGACGCTCTATTCCAAAAACTTTACATTATTGTGGATTTTGTTAAGCAAGGAATAGGCAGCTCGAACGATGGCAACACGTCACAGCGCTTTTTCAACCACACAGACGTAGCAGCTGAAGTGAAAAGTGTGGACAAAGATCTCATTATGCGGTTTCCTATAATTCTCCAAGCTATAAACAGTGGATATGAAATAGATGCAGACATGTTTGGACAGTACTGCCGAATACAGTTTATAAGGTTCTTATACATGGAGCCAAAATTGTGGTAGCTGCTGCTATAGTCATAGGCGACTTAAGCGAAGAAGCACAAGAAGCTCGCAACAAGAACTTCAGGAATTATAGAAGAGATCATTCCTATTACTGACTTCCTCTGATCCTTACATCAATAGTTTAAAAGAAGAGTAACAAATATTTACCATTGCCTGAAACCGTCAATACACTTTTGAAAGACTCAGAATAAAGATTTTATTATTTGATGTTCATTTTTA
Source organism: Chrysina gloriosa (assembly GCA_038088585.1). Taxonomy (NCBI): domain Eukaryota; kingdom Metazoa; phylum Arthropoda; class Insecta; order Coleoptera; family Scarabaeidae; genus Chrysina; species Chrysina gloriosa. The sequence goes on from CM076092.1 coordinate 30,856,964, forward strand.
ACTCTTAAGATATTTTGTATTCAGCTAAGTATATGCTTTGCGTATTTTTTGTTCGATAGCTTTATTTCATAGTTTGAATTATAGATACTTGTGTTTTCCTGTAGCACAAGACAAAAATAAATGCCACCGAAATGTTTAATTATTGAACCGGATACATAAACATAAAGAAGCCAAAACACAGATAACTTGGTATTTATTTAAACAAAAAGCAATAAAGACCACATCTCCGTACAACCTGAACCACTGTGCGTCGCTCTCTATTCTAATTGTAGCAGGGTAGTCGTGTTGTGTACTTCCGATTTGGTACACGTCCCATGGCGCGTGAAAAACATTTATAAAAATCTGTCGCGCGTTTTCCAGAGTTGGAGTGTAGAGCAAATCGGATATACTGTATCTTTTGTAATGTGGAATTGTACAGTAATCGTGTAGGTAAATGGGATACCCATATAAACAGCACAAAGCATAGACAAAAGAAAGAAGTGTACCATATTCCATGTCTCTAAACGATTCAAAGTTTGATGTGTAAACAATCTATGCTCTCGGCTGCGGTATGGGCTAGCTGGGAAATTGAACGTCAGACGTAAGTCATGCAGGTGTAACTGCGTTAATGTGTGCGTGTGGCGCTTCTGCGCATACTATTCGCGCAGGCTGCCTATGCGTATGCTCGCGTGGACGCTAGAATCTTCTTACTTTTTATTTCTAACATGTTTACACATCCTCCGTGAGTGCATTGGCAGTCATTCACTTTATTAAGTGTGTATAACATTGCGTATATGTTGTTAACGACCAATATTCTAATGTGATTTGGAAGACATACGTACCTGATTACAAGTTATCAGTCCGAAGCGTCCTATGATATCATTTATCGCGCATAAAAAATGGTAGACGCAAATTTGGATGGATGAAGCAACGTATGCAACAAAAAATAACGTTCTTCATATTTTAGTACGAATATTGGAAACAAATGAATCTTCTACGTCGTAGCTTTTATACGACACTAGAATTTACCAAAGTTACTGCACAATAGCGTCCCATTCCATAGCCACCCCGCAACAATTTGCAGAAGAACCCAACCAAGTACGTAAGCGACGATTGCAGCTTTATGAATGCTAAAACGCCGGTAGGGCACTGAAAGCACGATTTGCTAACTTCCTCTATATAAAATGTTTACTCAATGCTGCGCATCTTGTAGCCGAAACGGTTAGATAACGTTACCTTGCAACCAACGCATTAATCAATAAAAGAAGAAAGTTTTTTTGAAATTGAATAATTTGCAAGTTTCAATAGATGTACAATTTATTGCACAATATTACGCACGTTATCTCCGATTGCATTAAGAGTTTGCAGAATACCTATCAACTAGTTGATTCTACAGGCTAAGAAATAGCTGAAAAATTACGATTCGGTTTTGCGAAAAAATCCTGATTACGTAAAACTTTCTTTCTTTTTCTACATATCGAGATATGTAGCAGAATCGCCCATACAAAGCTACCTGATGCTACGATTATATAAATCTGCTAACACTACTAACTATAGTTTGTTAAAAAGGTGGATTACATGTTATCATTAAGTAGTGTAAATCGAACTGACACTGTTACTCCTCCGAACTGTATTATTCAATTATAACTTATCAATGACATTTGTCATGGATAAAAAAGGCGGTGGAGTGACAGTGTCAGTTCGATTTACACTACTTAATACGTCATCCACCTTTACCTTTACCTCACTCGATAAGTTCGTACGATGACTAGTAAAACAACAACTTTTAGGCAAAATTCGAGTTTCCTTATTAACAACAAGAGTGATACATTCTTTCCAACGCTTCCCTAACATTTCGATGCCTTTTTTGTAGAACGATTTATTTTTGGCCTCAATATACCCTTCAGTGTCGGCAATCACTTCTTCATTGGAGGAATTTCGTTCCCTGGGGCATTCTTTTAGGCCTGTAAACAGGTAGTAGTCGCTGGGACCCAGATCCGGAGTATACGGTGGATGGGGATTTAATTCAAAATGCAATTCGTGCAATTTTGCCATTGTTGCGATGGACTTGTGACACGGTGCATTATCTTGGTGAAAGAGCACTGTTTTCTTCATCCCAAAATATGGAGGTCAAAACGTCACCAGCTGACATTTGCGTTTTTCGTCGTTTTGGACGGTTTTCATCCTTTACTGCCCACTGAGGTGATTGCCGGTGTGACTCTGGAGTGTAGTGATGGATGTTTCATTCATTGTCACATACCGCATGAAAAAATTCTTATTGCAAGCAGCGCTCTGAGTCGTCAACGTGCTTTTTGATTGTGAGCAAACGTCCATTTCGAGCAGGTTTCTCATTCTCAAATGTTCATGCAATATGGTGAATACACTGCCCTCAGATATCTTCAAAATGTCAACTACCTCACGCAACTTTAATTTACGATTGGCCAAATCCATTTTGTGGACTTTGTTGTTTAACTGCCGAATTTGGACGACCAAAGCATTCAGCATCATCGGTGTATGATCGCGTTTAAAATCAGCAAACCACTTCTCTACCATTTGTCTCGATGAAACAGAACCCGAATAACACACGAAATTCAGATCTTTCCATTGTTTCAAAAATAAAAAAAAGTAGCGTCACTTAAACCACTGTAACTTGTAAACTAAACTTCCGATTATCATAAAATTTTGACACGTATCGTTTGAAGGTTGGCAGTTTCTACAAATCATGTGGATTTGTCAATAGTGACGCCACCTATAAGTCATCCTACGAACTTATTGAATGACGTGTTAGTCCCATAACAGGAAACGACTTTTCGCTTTATATTTATTACTTGTCATAAAAGTTATTATTTGATATTAGCAATACAAGCCCACAGTTGCTCCCTTTATGACGTTCATGCATTCGTCCGGTGTTAACCAATTCTATTTATAACACAACTGAAGAGTCAATATATGTACTTACAGTTTCTTACCTACAGAAATCCACTCATCCATAAAAGATTTAATATTTGCGTCATTTCGATATATGTTATTTTTTATCAGTTCATTCGTGTAGGGATAAGCCTTGATGCACGTATTAGTTTATCCCTCTCTACTATTCAAATTTGCATCACGTTCTAGATTTATTTATTGTGGATAGTCATTTGATTAGAAAGTATCGATTTGATTCATACAATGCAAAATAATGACGTAACTGCCAAATTAGAACGGAAGAGCTGTAGATAACTAACATCGTTGATGAATCATAAAAGTTATCGTTACATACGTTTTGTGTCTTTCTAATTTAGAAGAAAATATGTATGAAAACCGTCTATGGACATATTTGCCCGTTAAGGTGTGTAAATGTTAAAAAGAATTCTTTACTTCTGGCATTAGTACCGTCATTATCCCCTAAATCAAGTAGATACATTTCATTAAACAATACCAAACTCATACGTACATCAACACTGTAAAGATAATGTATGCATTGAAATTGGCGGTATTTTTCATATATCAGAATTTTATTACAACAACATTAAATAAATTAATACGCTATTTCTAATATTACTTTCACTACAAATTTTGAGTTTAAACTTGACAGAAAAATTATATATTTTGCGTTTTCCTAGAGTTAATGTATCACGATTGTATAGTATGGTGAGTATTCTTTAACTAATATGTATCAAATTATTAAAAAAATATCGCTCGCTGCATCTTTTTAGATGTTAGATGATACGGTACTAACAAATACCTGTGTCAGGATTTGGCAAAATGATTTATGTTCGGAATTAGGAGGGAACAGCTATCAACATTATTCGGCAATTTATACATCCCGTTTAACAGCGGTAGTGTAGTCATCACCGACCAATGTTACTGTAAACTAACATATATATACCTTGTTCAAATCTGAAAGTATGACTATTGTCGCCACAAATTAATTCACTGCCTCTTTCTCTGCAATGGACCATTACTGCAAAAAATAAAATACTTTAATTATAATTGAAATTCTTAAATAATCACATAGAATTTAAGCTATTGGTTTCTTGACAAAATAGGAATGAGAATAAGAAAATGTAAAGATTTTATTAGAATTTTTGCACTTATGTCATACTTATGGAGTCTATTGATAATTTAATCAGCATCGTCATCTCTTATCGATTAAACTCAACGGTGTTGACCACATTATCAGCAAAGATGTCTCAATTAATTAATTACATATCTGACGAAAGATTATAGATTTTTACAATTCAGTGTTCATGATATTGATTTAATGAAAACTAGAGTTTTTCTGCTATCAGCAAAATGAAAGTATTTTATTTGGCAACACAGGAGCCAAATTCGTTGTACAGATTATATTCTCGTAGATATTTAATGCTATAAGATACTATTTCGGTCTTATTCTGGTATTCATTCATTGTGTTCCAACTATTTGCTGATGGCAGCCTTCGTGATGGGCCAATCTGTAGCAATAAGGTTTAATACAGTATAAGTAAGAATGTTTGTGATTTATTACTTCTTGAAACAAAACGGTTCTCACCCTTACCACACCGACTTGGATGCCTTCAATACGTATTTCAACAACTAACTTATCTTCCTCGGTAATGTAAATAAAGCAAAGACACCCACAAAACTTGAATTAACACGAGCTTTCAAAAGACCACGTTGTGGTTTGGGTTAGTCGCTTAAATGATTCGTATCCATTTGAAAACAACCCAGGCACAATGAGAAAAATAAAATAGAAATAAATAATTTTATAGTTTTGCAACGAGTAATATTTCGTTTTCTTATGACATACATATGTATAATGCTTAATATTGATAATTTGCTATCTTTCTTCTGGACATTTTTGTATCATTTACGGGTGTCGGAGATAATTTACAATCAAAAGCAAAAATTTGCGTGTTCATTGGTACCATCAAAGTATATTTTCTTATTTCCATCTCAAAATTGGCTAATATATCATGGAGATTAAGTTTATACTACGATTCGGCATTCTAATTTGCTTATTTTATATAAACTTATAATAGTGATGCATAATGTAAAGAAAAATCAAATTTTAGTTTGAATCAATTTTTAAGATGATATACATTTGGGACATATATGTAGTAGTCATATAATAATTTGACGTACTTCTTTACCTTGATACGAGCATCACATTTTTATTTCATTTAATAGAACAACCTTTGCAAATTTGTTACCCTAAAAAAATGGATTGAATTTATCTTATTATTACCAACCGCTACTTATTTATTCCAAGTTTGACTTCTTAGCATTTTAACAGAGATGGAGGACAATCGACGTCCAATTCTTGAAAAACTACTGATTTGTCGTTTTCTTGTAACGAGCATGTGATTGTGTAAATCTATCAAATTCAGATTGAAACATATTCCTTCAAACGTCTACTATTTTGAGACATTTTCGTGTATTGTGCTCGAGATGTACAATGATTATCAAAAGTATAGAAAGATTTCTATTGTACATTTTTTTCTGAAAATAATATACGTAACGTAACAAAATATTGCGCTTATTTTAGCGATCTTTGAGGCGTCAATGTTTATAGGTGCATCTCTTTGAGAGCACATTCACACATGGGGTGTATTTAGTGCTATTGCAGCTTTCTTGTCAGCAACATGATAGCAATTAAATGTATATATATATATATATATATATATATATATATATATATATGTACTTATCTTTGAAATATCCTCTCTACCACTTTCAGGTGAATCAAACAACAACTCTGGAGTTAAGTTATATTTTCAGAACATTAAAATAACGTTTTCGGGTAACCTTCGAACCACTGAAAATATAACTACAGATATGTATAAAGAAACATTTGTTTCTATTTGGGAACTATCCCAAAATAACTAACGACAAGAATTTCTTTATACATATACAGGATTTGTAAAAATAATCTATACAACTGTTTTAATGTGGAAATGTAAAAAAACCTATATCAAAAAATCTTTGTCGAAACATTAACAATTCAGTTCAAAGAGTTAGGGAAAACCCAAAAGTATGAAATGTAAATGTCATTTTAATAAATTGCTATATACACTACTTAAATTCTGAACATCGGTTTTGAAATAAAATGGTTTCAACATCTTTTGTATATATATATATATATCAGTTCTTATATTAGTCTTTTTTAATAATTATTTCCTTTTTTAATATCTATGTTTTCTGACACAAATATCACATCGGTAAACTCCTCACCACACAATTGTTTATAATAAATCGGTGACACGTATTTCGCTAGCTCGAGGCAAGCATCTTTAACAACCGGATAAACCGAAGTGTACCGATGTGATATTTGTGTCAGTAAATTACACCACAGTCCTTGCAATCACCCTTATTTATGTTTTCCAAATCAAAGTAATGCCCCAGTATCTTTGTAATGTTTTGTTACAGCGGTCATTGCCAAAATCACTATTTAAGGAATACTTAGGATTTTATAATCTTTATTTTAAATGTTGTTTTGTCTGACCGATGTAACATCTATCACAGTCTTCACACTTTATTTTATATACTATATCGTTTTGATTTCGTTTATTTCACATTTAGTATTAGTAAAAAGAGATTTGTTACTATAATTTGGATGAAAGTTATATTTACAATGTTTTTATTAAATTCTTGTTTTTGTTCGCGTAAACCTTTTCTATAGGGAATAGCATTATAACTTTTATTATCATTATCTTTATTATATTATATCATTGCACAATTTATTGCTTTTTTATTATTTTTCATAAAAAATATTTTGATAATTATTTTTATTTAAGATTTCTCTAACTTTGTTTAAATTCTTTTCTCTAAACTCTGGATTGGCTAATGTAACAGCTTGATCAACTAATCTAATAACTATATTAATTTTATGTAATTTAGAGGTTTCTGAAAAATAAATTAGATGTTCACCTGCATTGATAGACTTCATATGTCAATCTGTTTTTACAGTGCCCTTATTGTGCATGACTGTCACGTTCAGGAAATTTAATGATTTATTAGATTCCGCCTCATAAATAAATTTCAATCTATTATAATAGCTATTAAAGGAGTCTAATACCTCATCAATACTACCCCCTTCTTACGGAACAAAAACAGTAGTCCACATAGCATTTGTAAAAACTTACATTAGAATTTAGTTTTGTCAAACAATTTTGCTCCAGGTCCTCCATTATCAGGTTTGCGATGACTGCTGATTACCGAAAATTTGTTTGTAAGTTTTATTCTGATATTTAAAATATGTAGAATTTAAACAAAGTTTCGAAGTGAAGATGATTCTTCGTTTGAAAGATCTGTAAGATCTTTTATGGAATTCCATTTCTTTTCTAAAATTTTTAGAGCTAAATCCACAAGAATATTAGTAAATAAAGAAACAACATCTAAACTGATTATTTCGAAATTAGTAGAGATTGTTTGATTGATAACTGAAAAAAGTCTAATTGTAAGAAGTTTCGGTTACTAGGGATCATAACAAATAAACTAAAGTCGGGTTGTTTTAGAGAAATTACTCCTTATATTGATAAGTGTATTAAACAAATGTCACTGTTCAGAAAGAAGCGAAAGGCCAGACTGCAATTTATCCGAACATATTGAAATTAAATAACTCAACATTAAAATGCGATGTTTTGAAATGAACAAAAACAAATGGAAAATATTTGGTTCTGAGAATAGGTCACATGTTCGCAGATCTATGTTGTAGTGAAGAGGCAGTGTAATGGTTTGCGGGATGTCTTTCTACATCAAGACTGGACCCGATACTGGAAATAACTGGTAAGATAGTTGTGTACCGAGACATTTTATAAAATACAATATTCCGTCATGCTAAGGAAGAAATGTGGCTTAGATAGATATATCAACAAGACAGCGATCTCAAGCACGCTTCCCATTTAAAAAAATAGTTTTTAGGGAAAGAATGTTGTTCTATTACAGTGGGCTTCTTAGTTCTCTGATTTAAACCTAATTGGGAACCATTGGGACCATTGATGTGTGTCAAAACCTGATCGATTTCATACCAAGGATATATAGGAAAGTGATTAAGGCATATCATTGTTCAACAACAAACGTCTTCACGTAATTCAATAATAATATCACGTCATTAAAACCTGCTACATTTTTTTACTATTGTGGAATACAAAAACTTTAAGTCAGTACTGTAGATTTAATTAATACGCAATTAAATATTGATATAGAAATATTAAAATTATCACTGAAACAGAAATCTTTTCATACGTTTGTTTATAACTCAACATATTTGTTGTCTTTGTAATTAATTCCTCTGTCGCAACCCATATGTCACATAATGTGCTATTCTACAAGAGGAGAACTTTCTGCGCAATGGCAATAGTAACGACAAAAATAACTCTCTTGGCTAGTTAGGTGGTTAACATTAGTACAATTAAACATGTTTGGAAACGCGAATAGCGCACACTTCAACCTTTAAATCAGAGTTTATTCTTTTATTATTTTTTGAATTGGTTTAATTTTTGTAATTTTTTGTTCCTTTCAGAAAACTACATTCAAATTTATCTATGTATGTGCTGTATGATAAATGCATAATTGTGGGATGACAATAGAAATCATTTTGTGCAACTATTTTGAATCGATGTTCCTTCAATAATTGTGGTAGTAACTGGAAATATTAAAAAAAAATACTTTGTACATTTGACAAAGGGTAAACATACATCAATGGTATCACATAATATAAATAAGTTGTTTTCATAAATTCTATCAGCGCAAAGGAACTATTAAATATAAAAAGAACTGTTACAAAAAGCAGGATGTTTTACGCATTATATGTGTATTTTTGTATTAAATGGTTCCTCCTGCAATAAGTCAAAATACCACAAACATAGTTCAATAATATACATTTAGAATAATTTCACAAACATGCTTATGATTAATATTAATAGCTATGTAAAATAGCAACAATAATGGTACTAAATATAATCCATTACAATTATTAGTTGAATGGCAGAATCAAATCTGTAATGCTTATTTCTGACAGGCATAATTGTAGTTTCAAATAAAAATATGAGTATTATGTAGGTATTCATAATATTAACATTTAGCTCTCTTGTGAGATTTTGTCAGGTATTTATATCAGTTATACCTAGTATATCAACCAATATTACTTAATTGCATAAAAGAAAATACAATTTCAGAACTTTCTGATGAAAACAAATCTAATGTCATGCACAGCTAAAATAGTCCAGCATAACATTAAAGTAACATTTATTAAGGCGGGAAAAATACTAACTTGCTATTAAATTTGCCATTGTCCCCGAAGGAACTAAGATGCCATCTTCTTTCCCTAGTAGTTCACAGGATTTTTTAATTAATAAATTGACAGTGGGATCTTCACCATATACATCATCCCCAACAGGAGCTGTAGCCATAGCATTCCTCATCGCCTGAGTTGGTTTGCTGATGGTATCACTTCGTAAGTCAACAACATGTATTTCTGTATCACCATTACTGTAACCGTTGGAATAACCATTTGTAATACAGTCATACGGCATTTTCACTAATAATATGGAGGAGGTACTACAACTGGAACGTTATAAGTAGATAGTAACAGTGACCTGAAATATTACAAACAGAACTTATATAGTAGAGCGTCGCTATCGTACGATTTTGCGTGGAGCAAAAAAGCAAGCAAGGTCATTCTTGTAAGTAATAATTGAAAAGCTCTGATTAGAGTATGACAACTTGTTTGTGCAGGTTATGTTTCATTATTCAATTGTCGCGCACTCTAAACAGTTCAAGCTTGCCAATCCACATTTAAAAATCAATTGCTTAGGGAATTTCGTTCCGTAAAAATTTCTGTAATCAATCGTAGAAAACGTGAAAGTCTTGTCATTCCATATTTTGATTAAATGAAATAAATGTGGTAAAAGGCTGAACACTTCAGTTTAAAACTTATTAAACGTATACAATGACACAAAACAGGTAATATATGATCTACTTTATTCATAATCAATTACTGATGAAAAAAGTGTAAATAATTCGATCGATTTGTTTGACTATTTTAAATCAGCTGATTTTGTTTTTCTCTTCCTTTATTTATTGTAGAAAACGTGGAAGAAACGTTCACGAAGACGAGATGGAATTCATGCCCCTATCTAAAAGAATAAATAACTTGCACATAAATAACACATTACTTTTAAGTAATCTTAGTAGTGATGCATCGGTTTCCACAAACAGTATTGAGTGGGGTCCTGGACCACCATACTTGCAAAATATCACTTCGAATATTCCAACTCCACCAGAATCTGTTCAAAGTTTAGACTGGAACATTTCAACCCCACAGTATTCGCCAGCTCTTAACGAATCTGAAAATCCATATTATTTTAATATAAATAAGTTATTATTTGAAGTGTATTGGGAGAGACAGCAACGAATGGGAAATACAATGTAATTCTATTGCTTTTAATGAAACTATAAAGTACTGCCCTTATTTTTATTTTTGTATTTTTTGTTTATACATAAACTTGGATTTTAATGTTTAATGTGAGTGGAAATGTATCATCCATGTAATACTTTGAACATTGTTGTGAAATTGTATATACTGTCGAATAAATACTTAAACGTGTTCAGTTAATTTATTTCTCCAGTTTTGAATCGTTTAAATTTCCCGCGATATATTATCAGCGCCACCTGTACTAATATTCACAAAAGACCTTGGCAAACGAACGTAACTAGGCATTGATGCTTGCGTGGTGTATTGAATTCATAACGAAGAGTTGTTATCCGCAAGAAGAAGACGTTATACCACCATCTTCGACGGTACACTAAAGGTAAGATTTTGTTCCTGTTTAATTATATGCGGTGTAGAAGTGATAAGGGCCGTTCGCGACCGATCCAGACGATTTCTCGTATCTTTTCGCGGGTCGCGGGTGTATTAGGGTAGGGAGCTTCGTCGCTCTGATGTTGAATTTGTGGAAGGGGTGCTCATAGCGTATTCTGGTAGGATATATTCATCCCCACATTCTACCTAAACCACCACCACTTCCCTCCACCACGTTAGACGACGTCATCGCCATAGATACGCCTAACGTCGTGTACTCCTGGTTTATTATAGTCCAAGGTCGTTAACCTACTATACGCTATCACCAACTATGGAAATATAGCAAACTAGTGTAACTACAACCTCAAATTCAATATAGTGCAATATTCATTGGATTTTTGTTAATATATCTGTAGGCTTAGATAGTTTTTCTTTCGGTATACGTCTATTGGCCTGGCTATATTTTCCTTCTATTAATATCAGTAGCTTTAGTTCCGCATAATTGATTTTCTATTTAATATTTGCTGTACCGAAGTTTATTAACCTTTGAAAACTAGTTACAGTATAGGAAAACGACAAATTAGATTTACTCGTGCGAATACTGAGGGGATCAATGGTGTATGTATTTATATAGAACAGTTTTGTTGCAGATACATTAGACTTGTGTTACATAATATCGACAATAAAACCATGCACCTATACATATCATGCAATATAATACGCATATCAGTATCGTTAATTGACTTGAGGTTTGCAATATTCATTACAAAATATGTTAAGTAGTTGAAGACACATCGAAACGAATTTATTAATTTTGAGAAAATTTCACATGATTCATTACATATTTTAAACGACGTGGCTATACTAAAATTATGCATCAATCATGTTCCATAAAAAGATAAGTAGAGGTACAAGAAATACATACAGACGTGCGGCTAATGAAATGGAACTGCCTTACAACGTAATATATTTACACTTTCTAGTGCGAATAAATAGTTATAGTTGTAAATACGATAATAAATCATTTATTAGTTAATTACACTCTAAACTTCAATATACATCAGAACATCGGTTACAGTCGTACTCGAATACTGCCAACAAATGGAAAAAATTTCATCATGCAGTTTATTATACACCAACGCTAGATTATTTTTACACCTTAAAAAACAGCATATGTTCATAGTAAATTTGTATGTAATATATAAATTTTCACCAATTAAATTTCGATTTGTCGATAAATATGAGTTCTTAATAAGATTGGGATTCATCTTGATCTTTTTAGTTATTCTACGTTTTATGCGGCCATCCAAAAATTTTCTGTTTAAATTACTTTGTTTGATATGTGTTCTGTCTTCTTTAAAACATTTTATTATATACACTATTGTAGATCGACTTTTATTTACAATACCGCAAAATGTACATTTAACAATTGCAAAGATGAAGTTATAGAATGGTTTTACAGATAGGATATCTTTTCCGCCTCTTCAGCACTATTGAAGGGGGTAATCTAAGGTTCCACGGAGTGGACGCATATCAAGCACGTAGAGGTCTATCGCCTTCTTTGGACAAACCCTTGTCTTGTTATATATATTGTCTGTATATAGACTGTTTTTTCAGCGAACAAGACACGCGTTTGTCGAACCTTAATAATAACTATTGGGAAGATATTTTGTAAGCAATGGAGTTGGCAGTATTGTGTTGTGCGCAGCGACTTCAGGCGATTATGTACGAATGAATGAGATGTACCTATGCAACTATAAAAATAGAAATACCAAACACAAGCGCAACCCCAGTATAAGCTTATATTTTGTTTATATTAAAAGGTAAAATTATTTTACTAAGTTGAAAATTAGTTTCTTAGTTGCTATTATCATACGACACATAAAAGTGATAAAAAATAAAAAGACTGTAACGTGGAAGGAAAAAGACAAAACGTAGAAAATTGTTGAACAGAAGTTTAAACACTACCAGCCAGGGAACAATCAGCGAAAGTTTTAAGATCCAAATATGATGTTAATAAACAAAGAATGAAAGCAAAAGATGGTAGAAGTAATATCAGCTTCTATTCTGTTTAAGACATTTTGCATAGTTATTTTAAATATCCTAAATCTAAATCCCTGAATAATTCTTTATAATCCTACATTTCCCAGTTATCTACCCTAGCTCTCACAGTATAACGTCGTGCATGCCGTTGAGTATTGTGGTTACACTGTTGGAAATCAACAACACGTATTTTCGAAATTGCTCTGCAAAACTTAGATGGAAACTTATGGAAGGCTAATCTTGACGCAACCTAGAGGGAATTCTTTCGAACTCTTCCAATTTCTCGCTCAAGGGTTTTTATATTAATTAATTAAATAAAATATAGAATATGAGTTTCAACATTACACCTTTCTCTAAAGTAAAGAAAATTTAATGTCGTGTTGCAATATGTTCGCTTCCTCGAAGCGATTGCCATTCTTCTAACTATCTTATTTTGTAATTCCTGGCCTTTTAATTCAATTGAATTTCTTACGAATTCTGATTTTTTTTCTTTGCACACGTTAAACGTAATACAGTTAATTATACGACTATGATTCAAATCACGTTCACCAATTTTACTTTTACATCTTTTACATAATCTAGACAATATATAAAACAACTTAAAATAATTAAGTTTTAAATAATTTAGAGGATATTTCATTTTATTCGGTTCTATACTGGCAACATTTAAACTCTTTTATCGAGATCAATTGAGTGGACGCATTGCAATTATTGTATAGAAAAATTGTATTTTTCGTAGAACAACATTCGTCGTTGGTAATATTGAAATTTGTTAGATGGGATTTGTAATTAATCTCTTGGTTAGTTGTTTTAAATGGAATAGTTTACAATACAGTTGTAGGTGTGCCCATTTTACAACTGGGGTTAATAAAAGGTGTTCTTATCTTTGATAAATTATAATCTACAGGATTTTGATTTTGTCAGTAACATTAGTTTTCATAGGACGTATAAGTATTTGGCTGGTTTAAGGGTGTTCGGTATTTTTTACCAAGATCGGTTAAACTTAAATTTTTTTATTGGTTCCAAAACTATGTTGAAAATTGTATCTGACTTTTAAAGGTAGTGTGTGTAACGATAAAAGACTAGTTTTTACAATGTTAAGAGCTTTTACAGCTTTAACTTTTTTCATCATAAATGAAGAACCAGTAAGTTTACGGGCTCGAAACTTTGCATACCGTGTATTTGTTACGATATGTACACTACCGTCCATATATATGGGGACGCCTTTAAAATTGACGTTTTCGTTGAATTGAACTAGATATAGATATAGAGTAGATTTGTAGTAATATTTATTAATATACTTTTGATATTGCGTAAACAATGTTTAATAAGAAAAAGGAGCACACAATATTACAAAATAAAATTTAACTAATTTTTTGTCAATATGCCTACCTCGAGATTTAATAATTGCGGCACATATTCTTGGCATTCTTCTAATCAGAGACTCCAGATAATCGTCTGTAATTTCGGTCCATGCTACCTGGAGCTTCTACCAAGATCTCGTACGCTGCTAGCTCCTTTTTTCGAATACTGCGGTCTAATTCATCCCACACTAGCTCTATTGGCGACAGATCTGGAGATTGAGGTGGCCATATCATTCGTATCAACTTGTCTTCTTCCTCAAGAGACATCAAATAAGTTCTACATAAACAAGATAAATGTTTGGAGTCGTTATCTTCTTGGAAAACGAAACCTTGGCCACATAATCTTTCCCCACTTAGCACAACATTTTCCTGTAAAATATTCAAATAACTCTCCTTACGCAGGATCCCGTCTATTTTTTCAAATCGCCTACAGCTGTACCATCAAAACAACCCCAACCCATCACACTACTTCCAACGTGTTTCACTATAGGAACCAGACACTGTTCACTTGCTCTTTCTCCAGTCTGCCGCCTCACAAACGATCGACGTTGTGAACCAAAGATTTGGAATTTGGATTCGTGGGTGCATAACACTTTATGCCATTGCTCAAGCGTCCAATCCTCATGTTGAATGGCTCATTCCAGTCTCTTTTTCTTGTTTCACTGTTTCAGCAATGGCTTTTTCGTAGTTATTCTTCCCCTTGGCCTTGCTGCAAGAAGTCTCCGTTTAACTGTGTGACAGATATTGGTGGATTTCTCGAAATATTCAGATGCTGAGTGATTTCTGGGGCGTCAAGAAACCTATTTCGTTTCAAAGTTACTATTATAAATTGATCTTCAGCAGCTGTCGTTGCTCTTTTCCGCCTTAACCGTTTTCTATTCCGAAGTGAACCAGTTACCCGCATTCTCTTAAGAGTACTGAATACACCGTTCTTTGATAGCTTCACTTTTACAGCAATTTGTGCCATTGAATATCCTTTGCCACGTAATTTTATAATAGCCGCACGTTTTTCCAATTGATATTTCTTGTCGTTTTGGCATTTTTAACGACGATCTGAAATGGAAGATAACAAATTTTAAACTGACGCTTTATTTGAAATACTTCCATATATTTTCCGATATTTTTATAATTTCTTTGTTGGAATCTATTCATCTTACAGTGCGAATAATGTTTTCCTCAAATTTATTTTAATCGTTTTACTGTAGGGATTAATACAGTCCCAGGTACCGTAAGGTGTAAAATAAAGCAATGTTGGTAAAATGCAAATTACTTGTAAAGTGTACCATATTAGGGGGTTGTTTGATTAAACTGGGCTACAAATTTACGATTTACATTTGTAATATATAATATAAACTTTGAAAATATTAGTATTACTATTTCTATGATTTTCTTTGCTTTCTATTGTCGTTCCCCATATATATGGACGGTAGTGTACGTCTTATCGACGAGATTTTTGGAAATTCCTTGTTTGTTGTTGAATTTAACCCCAATTAAGGAATAGAAAAATTACCATGGGCTTACCGTCATTTTTGGTACTTCAAGACTTCAAGTTAGTACTACAACTACCTGAAACGACTGTACTAGAATAATAACATTACGCTATACGAATACAGATGGCCTCATAGTATACATTGAAACCGAATGTATAGTATGAAGTCATCTATCTTCGTATTAAGATAATTGTGGTACTATTGGCGCAAATTGAGCAATGGTAGATGTAGATAATATTAAGTATCTGTAACGAAAGCGAGTTTTAGGTTAATGGCATGTACCATTCTTTTATTTTTAAACAGAATAGTATAATGTACATGTGAATTAACTTTTATAATTTTATATGGTTCTGTGTATATAGACGTTAATTTAATCGATGTACCTGCTTTTGAGGATTAGTTTGTAAGATAAACACTATTGCCTGAACGGGTTACGGAATGGATCGTAAAAGTGGTACACAGATGGGTCCAAAACGCTCCACGGAGTGGGGGCAGGAATAGTGGGGCCTAGAACACACAGATCAATAACTTTGAGCAAGGACACCTCAATCTTCCAAGCGGAACTATACGCAATCTTGGAAACTGTAGGAATCCTATCCGAAAGGGGACACAGGGGAATACGAATCAAAATATTCTCGGATAGTCAATCAGTCCTTAAGACCCTGAGCAGTTGTACAATTACGTCCAAATTATTATTGGAATGCCGCAACATGCTTAATGGCCTGGCCACTCAGAACCAGATCACCCTGGTCTGGGTGCCAGGACATGAGGGGCACGGGGGAAATGAGATGGCAGACATCTGCACTAAAAAAGGGGCTGAGAGAAACTTTACTGGACCTACCCCACCTTTTGGGTTTAACAAAGGTCTCCTTAAAGGTGAGGTAAAGAAATGGACAGCGTCCATTACAATGAAACACTGGAATGAAACCAGCGGGCTGGAACATTCCAAAAAATTTCTGAGCTTCGACGCTAGGAGGGCGGACCTCGCCCTAAAACTGGACAGGGGAAGCTTAAAAACACTGACAGGGACACTCACAGGCCACTATACCTGTAACAACCACCTTCACAAAATGGGCTTATCCAACACGGACACTTGCAGATTCTGCGGTGAAGAAGAGGAGTCAATGGAACACTTGATCACTAACTGTGGGGCAGTAGGCCACAGGAGATATAGACTACTACATGCATATACGCTGAGTGAGGAGAACCTATTTACACTCCCATTGAAGGAGCTGATCCTGTTCCTCGGCGTATTAAATAAATAAATAAAACAAACAAGAGGAAGCACAATAGATCAACGTGGTCGCAGTGCAAAGGGTCATTTTGGGCCAGACCCCACCTCATTACAATACAATACAAACACTATTGCCTACTTTAAAACAGGCACCCCTGACGAGTATCGTGCCTATTTTTATTAACTTTGCTTTACTTTAAGCAAATTTTCGCGTGCTATTTCCTGTGACTTCTGCGTTCTTAATTTTAATTTATCTATGTAATTTTCGTACGTGTATTTAAATTGTGGTGTTTGACTTAAATTAGTTGGAATCTAAAATGTATTACTGAAAACTCTTATGGTGTGAATTTTGTTGATGGATGACAACAACCAAATATTCCAATCTTGATCTTTAGTAACAGAGTTTTTCAAATAATCTGACAAGATAGATTAGGTACGTTATAAGAATCAATTTGATTCTGGGTGATATGCAGAACAATTAGCGCGTTTTATTTTAAATAATTTCGACACGTCTTGAAATAATCCAATCCTTGATCCGTTAGGATTGTTTCTGTAATTCCACAATTACAAATAAGCTTATGTACTAATTGGTTAGCAACAGTGAAAGATTCGTAGTTAGGGATTGCGTAAGCTTGCATAAATGCTATAAGGCCGTCTTGGAGCGTTAGTATGTACTTATTCCCAGATTCTGTGAGGGATAGAGGACCTAATGTGTTTACAGCGATTTTCTAAATTGGTTTAAAGGACGTTGTAATTTCTATTTGTTTGC
This sequence comes from Chrysina gloriosa, assembly GCA_038088585.1. NCBI lineage: Eukaryota > Metazoa > Arthropoda > Insecta > Coleoptera > Scarabaeidae > Chrysina > Chrysina gloriosa. The sequence continues at coordinate 30,874,608 of CM076092.1, forward strand.
TTTTTTCGATTCCTCTTATTTCGTTGATCAGTGCCACGTGTTTTAACATCGTTTTCATACTTGGCAATTTATAATTTTGTTTTATGCAATTATGTGTGATGAGAACCCTAATGATCTGATGGATATAAATAATACTATTAACTTCTTCCAATAGAGGTGTAATCAGAATCAGTACATTATGATGAACACTGATGATTATTTCTGTCTTGAAAAACGTAACACAACATTGATCTTAGTTTATTACAACTTATACTGTCATAACCTATTGTTAGCCAAGGTACGTTAATTTCACTAATGTTACTTTCGAATAAAATTTTCCTTAATTTTATGAACTCGTTAAACAAATCTTTCGCACCTTCTTTGTCCCAATAATATCTTTAACGAATTAAAATGAAAATGATAACATTATTTGCTGAGAATTCCTTAATATCATCTAATTTCAATTTAAATTAACTTTGTGTTAAATTGTTCAAACTAGAATATTTTGCTATAAAATCGGTTAAGGTAATGGTTAAGGGTTTTCCAAAGTATCCATAATCTGTTGATATAAGGACTAGGAGATTGTTTGATTGACTTACGTAATTTGTATTTAACTCTTCTATTTTATAAAATGTTATAATATTATGTGGTAAACTATGAATACAGTTTGTGTAACATGTGATTTAAGTTGAAGTCTGTTGAGAAAATGTTGATTTTTGTTACTTGCGCGGTAATCAATTTCGTAATCGCACTCTTCCATAGCTAATCGCTACTTCAGTAAAATAGAATTAGGATCCGCAACACTAAATAAATAGTTCAATGGTCGATGATCCGTTAGAATCTGAAATTTTCGACCGTATACATACGGACGGAAATGTGTAAGGCTCATATGATTGCTAAGAATTGCTTCCCAATGGTACTATAATTACCTTGGACTTTGTTGTATGCTCGTCGGTGGAACTTTTCCTAAACCCACAAATGAAGCGTCTGTAATGTCCTGCGAGACCTAGAAATAAGCGTATATCATTCTCACATTTCGGTTGAGTGTATTTTTGTATGGCATCTACTTTAGATGGATCGCGTTAGACGCCATTTTTCGTGATTAAATGTGCAAGGTACATGACTTCCTCCCTTAGGAATTCACATTTGTCTGGTTAGATCTTCAGATTGTGCTTTACCAACTTATCAAAAACTTCTTCAAGTCTGGAACTGTGTTTTTAGATCTAGACAACAATAGGGTCTAGGTATACGAAGCACCTAAAATTTTGCATACCTGGTAGAACTGTGTTCATTAACCTTTGAAAGGTGCTCGATGCATTACGGAGTCCAAGATACGTTTAAATTCATGGTGTCCGAATGGTCTAGTATATCGCTTAAGGTTCGGTAAAGAGTGCGAATCACAGATATTGATTTTATCGATTTAGTCAATCACGGTTCTCCATTTCTTTTTAGCCGATGCATCCGCTTTTTAGAACACCCGTACTGGCGAGTTTCAGGGAGATGATGGGACGATCTCTTATTTTAGCATTTTTTTACACATTTCGTCTTCCACTTCCGACTTTTGTACTTCTAGGAATCTATATATCTTTGTGTTTATGGGGACGTTGGTTGTTGTAGGTACTGTGTTGTATCGAATTCGTAAATGGAAGATTATCTCCTAAATAAAAATGTTGTATTCCTTACATATTTCTCTTCATTTAAACGTTCAGTTCTTAACCTTCCTATACTCACGCATACGGTCTGTGAGACCGATTTATATAGTATAGTATACGTCTTTCATTTTGACGTGAGTATAGGAAGGTTAAGGGATCAACTATAGTTTGTCTACGTTCCTTATTACAATTTACTATTAATATCGATTTGTTTTGTTCATGTTTGTTCCACTTGCATTTTTAGAAAAACGATCTAATAATAGTGTTATTACACTAGTAATGTTTATGGGTTTCTCAGAGACATTGAAAATTGAGGTTACCGCTGTATTATCATTTACCTTAACTATACTAGAACATAAATATACACGAGAATGTTTATATTAGAGACAATACCTTCAGTTGTTTTAGGGTAATTAGACTAATTAGTAACATTGATTTTGACCACTGTTTCGCAGCGAGGTTATATAGTAAGCAATACTTCTTTTTGGACGTACAGATTTTTTGGATGAGATGATTAGTGTAGATTGAGTCTAAAACGTTAGTGTTGGTCCCTATTAATAGATTTGATTTATTTCAATGAATTTCAGTTGTAGATTTTAGTGTTAATAAGTTAAATTTCCTTCAGTAATTACGTTTTTGATTTAGTACAGTTGTTTCAATGTTGTGCAGGTTTTACGTAATTTCTATGTTGTACGTGATGAACTTTAAAATTTTGGTTATAACTTTTGACTTGAAATTTACAGTCGAAACTAGCATGTCCTGATTTATTACAGAAGTTGAAATGCTTATTGAACGTATTGTTAATGTTTTGAAATTAGGAGATTTCGAGTTTTCATAATTGTTGTTGATCCTCTCTTACATTTCAAGATCTTTGTTGAATCCTGTCAGAAATACATTTAGTGCTTGGTGTGTTAATAAATTGACGCTGGCATTTCTGGCTTCAGAACTTGATTCATCTTCCAAAGAATTTAATAATTTAATATAGCAACTAGACAACGTGCAACATAAGAACAAGAGGAGAAGAATCGGAAGACTTTATAGTAAGAACAGGTCTTAGACAAGGAGACCCACTTTCAACACTGCTCTTTAACATGGTGCTGGAAAAGGCAGTAAGGAACAGTAGACTCAACAGAGACGGAGGCATATTATATACGAGTCACCAAATAATAGGATACCCAGATGACCTAGCTGTTATAGCCAGAGACGGGGAGGAACTCAAAGAAAGAAACGAAGATTGATAGAGGAGGCATGACAGCTGGGACTGCAGATAAACGAGAAGAAAAGTACAGTTATGAAAGTGGGAGCGGGTAGTAAAATAGGAGGAGAGTTCAAAGTATATACACATTTGGGAGAGATGACTTTTGAGGAGGTGGATCAGTTTGTTTACTTGGGAGCACGGATAACGAACACGTGCGAGGAAGAAAAGGAAATTGAAGCAAGACTGAGTAAAGCCAATAGAATCTGGAATCATGAGTCACCTACTAAGAGCAAAACAGATGTCGAGGAGCACGAAATTTAGGCTATACGAAACCGTAATAAGACCGACGCATTATACGGATGCGATACATGGGTTTTGAATCAATCTACAAAGGAAATAGTAAGGAGATGGTAGAAGAAAATACTTCGTAGTATAATAGGAGGGAAAAAGACCGAAGATGGCTATATAAGAAGAACTAATGAAGAGGTCTATGAGGCCTATAAAAAATCGCAGATAGATTTTATCATTAAAGCAAGGAGATTACAGTGGCTGGGTCACATGGAGAGAATGGACGAAAAATAACCGTTAGGAAGATAGCATGGAAAACACCAGGATATAAGAAAAAGAGAGGAAGACCGAGGAAAAGATGGCGAGAGGCGGTACTGGAGGACCTGGAGGAGGATAAGGGAATAGCGGACTGGAAGAGGAAGGCTACGGACAGGAAACAATGGAGAAATGTAACGAAGCTCTGGGCCTAAAAGGCCCGCAAAGAAGCTTATATATATATATATATATATATATATATATAGCAACTTTTGGCGTTGTTTGCGAAATACACTTTCTTTGAAGTTCTGTATACATGAATTTAGCTCTATTTGCCAGTGATCTTTAGCATTCCTCGGAATACGAATCTGAAAGGTGATTTTTAATGTAGAAAAGAAACGATTTCCTATTAATACTCTAGCATTATCACTTTATCAGTGAGTTTAATTTCTATTAAGGTTAGGAGTACATATTTGTATTCTGGTTTAACAAATGATATTACTTTTGAGTAGTTATCCATGAATTCGTATAATTTTTGTCTACTTTCATAAAATTTAAATAGCATCTTCTCTGGAAGTTCAATTGAAATAGACATTATTTCAGATTCTTGTTTTTCGATAGTTTCTAATTTAAGATCTAAGTTTGGATATAATGTAGACTTACTCAAACAGATTATTTGCTTTTACATAAAATGAGTAGTGATTAAGTTTAGAGAATATTATTTCACTTACAGTAGAAATGGCAGATATACCATGCTGTAGAAGATGACGAACTAGGTGAGACCTCTTGGATGGTGTTGGATACCGTAATGTAGAAGGGTGGAGCAGTGACCACTGACGAACTAGGTGAGACTCCTTGGAAGCTATTGATTTCCGGGACGTAAAAAGGTGGAGTAATGTTTTCTTACTTGATACTTCAGCTGCAATGGCAGAGCAATTCTTTGATTATCATGCAAGATTTTCAGAAGATCTATCCACAAGATCTATAAATCCGAAAATCTATTCGAGATGGATTTATCCCGAGTGAATTAAATATATCCCACTTCTCACAGCAGTTTTGTCGTTTACGTCGTTCAATTTTGTGGGTGCATCGTTGGAAATGACAATAACTCCTCGTATTTTCGAAGAGATGAGAGAGAGTAAAAAAATTCGTGAGAATGTTTACATCATTATCTAGCAACCTCTTCTACCCTAGGTGTAGAGGCTTTGTAGTAATATAACAGTCAGTAAACAAATTAATGAGTGAATTCTGAATGCGTTCTCGATTGTGATTTACAACGTTAATGATATTATGCAGATTTTGATCCATCATAAAATGAAATTATTCAATTAATGTTCACACATCATTACGATCTCGCGGCTAAACGCGGTTTTATTGAACACTACTGAAAAGGTAGGCGATGATATCAATACTTCTTTACGAAAATTTGCAGGGTATCTATCCAATATTGTGTTTATTGGCTGGTTTGAGAAGCCTTTAAGTTATAGATCACATAACTATGTTTATTGTAAGAATAAGTGTTATTGGACGATGAGGACAGTTTTTAAATTTATCGACTACATAAACTTATAGAGAGGTGAAAAGATCGGCGCTAAGTTAAACTAGATAACATGTACCAATTAACAATTTATTATGGCTTGGCAGTACGTTGGAATCCGAATTCCTTGGAAAATGAAATCTTGTCGACCTTATTTCATAAGTTATTAACCGACGCAAATCCGCAGCACGAGAAGTGTTCAGAGTCATGGATGACTGGAAGAAGGCGCAAGCAGCCGATGCTAAGCGGAATAAGAGACACGCTCTAGTATACAATCTTCGAGGAAAGAAAATGAGGAAGAATATTTGAACATGGAAGACCAGCTCTATGGTCCTGGGATAGCAGATTAATTTTAGGAAAATTCGAATGTTTCATTTCTTCATGTCTATGATACATTTCAAAACTTTAAACGCGTTTATCTCGAAACATTATTTTTCAAAACGGCACGCAGCTTAACTCCAATATTTTTTATTTTATTTATTTGAATTTTTGGGCATATCTTTAAAATAACATTTTCAAGTGAAATACGTACGAGATTTTCGATAAGTTAATTTAAACATTATTTATTAAGAAATGATTGCCCTGTTTTTGTCGAAAATTGATTGTCCTATTTCAAATAGTTGCCAATCACACAAAAATCAATATTATATGCCATAACCATGTAGATTAAGTGATTTCTTTTTATTCCGGATTCAAACTTGTGGCTAAACTGAGAATGGTTATGGCATCGCCATGTTTTAATATTTGTCGATTATAATAGTAATAATTTAATTTGCCCAACAGATACCTTAAACATCCATTTACAGGACAATTTATAAACTAATTACAAAATACATATAGCTATCGTATGGCAAGAACTAAATAGCATAATTTTAAAAAGAATAACATAAATAAAACAAATAGGCAATTGTATAAACCAATACAAAAATGGGTTGCAGAAAAAAAAGAAATATTCAACCCTTTTTGTTTCGGATCGCCAAATTAGAGCATTTCGCATCGTAGAACAAATGTCCCAGCCGGGGACAATAGAAAGCAATATCCTGGCGTGAACATAAGCGTGGCATAAGAAAACAGATGTGTGATAGCAGCGACGGACTGTCAATCTCGTTATGAAGAAGTTTGTAGAGAAAGGTCAAGCTATTAATCACTCTTCTGTGTAGATTTTATTTTTCTACTTTTTCTTCGCATCGTAACTCTCCAAGTTCTTGAAACTGTTTTTCTACATTGTTATCCCTCGTTGCCGACTAGAGTATGGTATGCCAATAATTATCTCCGTTCATCAAATGGAGCCACCAGTATGGTGACAGAATCTTAGATGATGAACGTGTGTATAACATCTGTTGTTGCCGTACGTACTTTCAAATCATTTAATTCATTCTTCAGTGCATTTAATACAGGTGCATGCAAGGCCCCGCCTCGCCCTCAAGCTTCGTACATCAAATGTACTGAGATCGACACATAAATGGTTAAACATCTCCTTGCAAACGCCGCAAGTAACGGCCTTATACTCTTAGATTGTCACATCGCAAAATGCACACGTTATGGTATAGTAAAATTAGGTACAAGTATTTGCTGTTAGGAGAAAAAGGAGAGAAAACGAGTACACAATTTACTGCAACAACGGTCCCCGCGGTAGCGACTAACAAAACAGACACAAAATGGTATGAGGATAACGGATGGGTGATGCAATTATATAACACAGGAATATACACGCTCAGTATATTATATATAAACTATCAATCCTCACATAAATATATGCTTAACTCACGCATACTCACGCATACGGTCTGTGAGACCGACTTATATAATATAGTATACGTCTTTCATTTTGACGTGAGTATAGGAAGGTTAATAACTTCCTCGAGTATCCTATTACGTTTTCTTCCATCCAAAAGAAATTGTCAACAGTGGTGTTACGCTTTAAACTTCTGTGAAACAATTTTCTATTTCTTTTGTTTTTGTTCTGTCCTTTTCTTAACCTTCCTATACTCACGTCAAAGTGAAAGACGTATACTATACTATATAAATCGGTCTCCCAGACCGTATGCGTGAGTATAGGAAGGTTAATATTATACATAATGCAAATTCGAAATGTATTTTCAAACCCGTATAAACAGAATGCTTGTTATCTTTGCTGTTTCTGTTGGATGTGCACATGCTTGCATATTCACTCGTTCATCATCGCCTGAAGTCGCTACGCACAGAACAATACTGCCAACTCCATTGCTTACAATATTTCTTTCCAATAGTTAACCCCCACTTAAATGGTGCTGTATTCAGCCATTATCGTTTTTTCAGACAAATAACAATACAATGAGTGTATATTTTAAACTTATAAACATATATGTTGTTCTTTGAAATATATAAATCAACCAACATTGGTGTATAATAAAGTTCATGATGTTTTTTTTTTCATTCATTGGTAGTGTACCAATACGACTGTGAGCAACTGTACATATCTCTGCCTATTTCTTGTGCAAATACGATTGTTTTCAAGTAAAGGATCTTAGAAAATTGGTCATGTACATCAGAAAAATGACCAACCATAAGTCAACCGTATAAGCAGAGAATAGCTACAAGAGCAACATTTACATATGTCTGGGCGCGCGTTTGCCGGGTATCGCATCTATTTTCATGATTGTTTATAGTTTGTCTGTTACAAATAAATATAGATTAGATTAAAGTTAGGTGTAGGCAGGATGTTGGTACACTGTTTGTCATAAGCATTGATATTTGTTGGTATCAACATAATTAGATGAATAAAGTTGTTAATGGAAAATTATTAAGTGTAATACTACTCTATAAGGTGTCAGCGGAAAAAGAATTGAGTTGAACATGTCCGTGATATCGCCCAAAACGTTTGATCCAGGTAATAATCTATACATTAAATATTACTTAGAATTGGTGGTTGTGATGTTACCTTGCTCCAAAATCATGATTTTCAAAATTTTTGTAGCGTAAAGCTAGTTTTGCTCAGCAAGGAGCATGTAAGGAAATGAAAAGGGTTACGAAAAACATGTCTCATGAGATCAAACCTGCCGACACGTTTTGTCGGTTATTGTAGAGATATTCTCTGGTATAAAGGAGAATAAACGTTGTAGTAAAGGTTAGTTATTCTACTTTAATTATTTAAAATAATGTTTAACAGAATGAATGCATAAAGACACAATATTGTAGGAAACCTAAAAATGTATTTGGGTATAATCCCCAATCCCATGGTTAATTATTCGCATAGAACATTTTCAATAATTGTGAGCAACATTATTTTACTGTTCTTTTGTCTAAGCCCTTCAGGGGTTAAACCAAAATGATTATATATGTACATATAATTTTGCTAGTGTCGAAACAATCTTTTACTTTCTTTTCTACTTCTGTAAGCAGAGTTTTAGCTTCTTTGAATTTTGCGCACTTTTGCACATTACTCTCTTTGAGATTAATATTAAACTAATTCACACAAAATGAAGTGCTTAACTAAAGAATACATACTATGCACCCAAATAATGTACAAAAACATGTATTTTTATATAATTCATTGACAACGATTGCATCCTGAATAGGATCTTACCGCCTTATTTCTTGATGTTTAGAAATAATAAAAACATGCAAATTTTGACAAATGTATCTCACTTTCTTCATATATGGTTATATATAGCTGGGAATAATTGTGTCAGAAATTCACTGTGGACGAGTACTTACAGCGTCGTAACGGTTGCTTAAATCGCCAGCGATATTTTAATATATATATTCGCGTCATTATCCCAATTTTCAGTAAGTTTGATCAATTTTACTTCATACTTTACTGGAGCACTGTATATAAATGTAGTCTATAATACATAAACATAGACGATAAGCAAATCTGTTGATATATGATATAAGGGAAATTAGAACTTACTTACAATGGACCCTTTGTTTAAAAGACATTTTACAAAATACGCATTGAATTTTTAATTAATATAATAATCAAAATTTGCTAACCTAAGAAGAAACACTTTAACGATATTAAAGTCTACATACACGAAAGCTTCCAATTTCACTTTCAGTTTTAAATGTATCGAACTGAATATCTCTCACAGGGGAAGGTCACGGCCAATTTCTAAGCTTTTGGGATCTAGTTAGTTCCAATTGATAAAGGATCCTAAGCAATTATTAACCCTGAGGTATTAGCCACTACTAATGTTTATAAAAAAATGACAACATTAAAATCTAAAAGTTGTCATACTATAACTCTTGTTAAATATAATTTTCTTGTGGGAAGTGCAATTTCAGTGGAAAAAAGTTTTTTTGCTGCATTGTAGCACAAATACCATTAATTTTAACGAAGTTCCAACCAGTGCAACAGCGAAGGGGCAGAGCGGAGAACAGTGGAACCGAGTTCACTTTAACTTTGTTCTATAAACTATGACCTTTTTCCACGTTTGTATGTTCCTTTTCTAATTTGCAAGCTCAACAAGAGTTCGATTTTCAAGTATTGTTATGGCTGAACGCACTGTATCAAATAAATACATTTACTGTGTGTATATTAAATAGTCCGTAGAATATCGTCAAGGGAGGTGGATTACACCTTAATTCAGCATACTGTTTATCCATACTATCAACACCTATTTCAGTCATAGTGTAATATGCTATAATTTCGGGTGTTTTTGTGCTCTGATTCATAGCGACGCATAGTTGATAGCAGTATTACAGATTATATATTTTAGTTGTGTAGAACAACAGAGAAGGTCATCTGCATATATGTATGTACAAAGTATTTCCAACTTTTTTCGTTTTGTCAGGAAAAACTTAGATGGTATTTTCCTTTTCTTATTATTTTTTCATAGTATGAACAGAACCCATGCCGTTCCTACTAAGTAAATCTCTAAGCTCGGCTAATGTAAACCAATTACATACCAATGTTAAATTTCCCCTTGCTTTGTACAAAGGTTGAATGAGTCTTGGTAAATCAAATTTAAATATGCAGTAATGTTTAAACGCTCCTAACATTCCATTTGTGCATACAAAAGTGCCTAGTAAATTAAATAATTCAATTTTTACCATAGTAACAGTTGCCATTTTCAATATCATTATATTACCAATACCTAATGGAATAATATAAACTCGTGTGTTAACAAACAAAACTAATATTCTGTTTACCTTCTTCCTCAGATGGGCACAGTGGCTGTCTACTTCATAATACCACTTCAAGACTTCTTCAAAATTAAAATCACCAAACTTAATAGATTTGGTGTAATTACCTTTCAACTGATCTGCAATTTTAACTAATTGTTCATCAATTTCTGTTTATGCATATGCATTGATTTGCCTTGCGGTTAAATTGTATTGGTCAATCTCAGTAAATGATAGTTTCCTATTCAAGTATTAGCTCCAGCATTGTTACGTAAATACTAACCCTGCGTTTAATAGACGACCGCTTTAATTCTGAAATAATTGTCTTTGGCAGGGTTCAAGCAATACAATTATTTTGTAAAGTGTTCTCTAAAAAACTCCCCTACGGTATGAAGTATGTCCAGCATAAGTTCACTGTGAAGTTAAAATCACACTTATTACGTCATGCTTTTTACACTTGGGGTGAATCCTTAAGCTATCTTTAATAAATTAATTATGTAGATATGTTCATTGGTTACTAATAACCTGTGGGCCAAAATGATTGTGGCCTGTCTAAATTTTGCGTGCAACATTTTAATAGCAAAATTTAGAAGCACCAAATTAACTTACAATTAGATGAACGAGTTACTCAGTAGGGTCCACGGAAATGTATTTCCGAATTAAAATGCAATATTAATGTCTTATGGAAATTTAGAATATTCTTATAATTAGGAATATATAGATAAAAAGGTGAAACTAGGACAGAAAATGATCAAGAACGCCTATGCACAGAAAAAACAATAAATGGCCAAGTGCATAAAACGTAGCAATAGACGTGTTTAGTGATGGCATCAATCTTTGACCTAAAATCGCTGCGGGTTCTAAGCAAAATACTTAGGAACCGTTGTTATGGTAACGTGTTTGTGTGAAGATGGTGATATTCGATAAACATTCCATTTATTTATGGAAACAACATTTATATTTAAGAAATTATGGCACAAAAGAATGTACTCAAGTTGAGGGCATCCTACCCTTATAATTTAATCCAATATTTCTTTATTTTTTCGTCATTTGACAATGTTATTAATTAAAAGATTCTATTCACTATAAAGTATAAATGTCCAGAATATAAGGATAATATATAAACGACATTTGTAATCTGGTTGACACACGCTGTTATTAGTAAAGAAAATATAACTTGTAACTAGAGTTTGTTAAAAGGTGGATGCCGTGTTCTCATGAAGTGGTGTAAATCGGACTGACGCTGTAACTTCTCCGAATTATTATTACGAACTGATAAGTTGTCATTGATAATTCGGAGGAGTAACAGCGTCAGTCCGATTTACACTACTTAATGATTAGACGTCATCCACCTTTTTAGCAAATTCTTATAACCTATAAAAAAGAATATAACAGTGCAACTATACGACTGAAACCATAGCAACTGCCTAGCAACGACGTTTGTTTGGAACACCAAATGCTATCGTGACGTCACACTAAATAAGTTCTTACAAGGCGCGACATTTAAACAGACGACAATCATTTTGACTCACGGCTATTTGATACAATGTCTGCGTTTTGTCATTTTTCTATGATTATTGTTGTTTAATCATTGTTATGTTATAATTATTCATTTTATACTTTACAATCTGACGTTTGTTTTGTTAGAATTGTTATTGCAGCAAATAAATACATAAATACTTACTTAGAAACTTTGTATCATTGTCTTATTGGAAGATACAGTTTTCACGTCAACCCAATTTGGAAACACTAGAAATTCGCTATTTATTTAAACTTTGAGATATGCTTATCTATAATTTGGTACATAAAATACATAAACATGAAATCCATGTGTTTCTGTACAACCACAAACCTTTCTTGGTTTAGCTGCACTTCATTCTTTCTGCGTCAAACTTTTGAGCTTCCTTCACTGTCATACATGTAAAATATGCATTTGTTGATGAGATGTAACTAGCGACCAGAAATTTGATTATTCCGTGTGCTCCATGTCTTTTGGAGACCGTTTCTTCGTATATAAAGGGCGCCTTTTATGTTTTCACAAACAACCGCTTACTGAAACATTAATCGGTTGTAGTCCGCGATTAATAAGCGTAACCAATCTTAGTTATTCCCTACAAGTTATCGTTAGCAAGAAACTCGACTTGCTTGATACGAATGATCTCAAAAAAGATGTCCAGTTTTGGATTAAAATTTTAATTGTTTTATTCCTAATATTCCTATTGTCACCGAATATATTTGTTTCGCTTTTTCCCTTTTTATCACTTACTGATTAAAAAATATTGCCGCCTGTTTGAAGCACCTGCATTTTTCTATAGTGCTTGTTATTACCTTGGATTGCTACTACTGATCTGGCTACCAATTTTTCAATCTATCTTTACATTGGTGTTCGTCTTTACTTCTGTTATCTTTGAGTTGATTTACGAATTTATTTCAAAACAGTTTTTTTTTTTTTAGAGCTAGAGTATGTAAGTAATTTTATTGTGACTATATTTAAGGTTGCGCCGTAACAATCTTTTCAGTAAAAATGTCTTTTTCTCAAAAGCAGGCAACTTTTATTTTGAAAGTTCTCTACCGTAGTGGCACCCAAAGTGCAGATGACAGTTGGAGGTATGCATTGCGCAGTTTAATGCACTATAGCCAAATATGAACGAACCCTATAGGATATTTGCCCGACATAAGGAAATAATAAGTTACCGTTTTGAGAATAAGCAATGTATCTCCAAAGAAAAAATTATCAGAACGCCCTATAGTAATGAAGTAATGAAGTTGTTGATAATATTCGTAACAGAATCAAATAAAGTCGCAAGCAGAAATCTATTCGAAACTTGTGTGTACAATCAGGTTTTGTTGCAATTTTGCACCCAGGATGTTGCGTTTTATAGAATCCATGTAAACATCTAAAGTGGATCTTCACATCTTTGATGCCTGCTTCAGCAAGGTTGTGGAATTAGGTTCGTCAGTATCAATTTGTACACGTGTTAACACGTCGGCTTAATGAATTGTAGTACACGGCAAAATCTTTTCTTTTTTGTTGTTGTTTCTGTGATGCTTACCACCCTTTGTCATTCCACTAATTTCCTATGGTGGGGGCTTTTACCTCCTTCTTCCCCTCCTCAACTCTCCAACACCTGCTAGGAGTACATTACGCTTTTTTATCTTGTGCTGTTAACTTCTCAGCTAGACCAGGCAAGCAGCTACTCGGGCTGGAGTTTTTGTTTCCTTAACTATCCTTTACTTCATTTATTTACAAGGAAGTTTCCCATGACTTTTGGCGGCAGCAGTTTGTCAGATGAAGCACAATCATTAATGAGATTAAGTATTTGAGAACTAGAAGCTAATTGTGCAATGACATATTATAAGCGAAGGTGGTCGTTTGGAACATTTTATTTAATTAGCTATTTTAAAGAATCAATTTTGTTATGTGTGAAAACAAAAAGGTTGTGATTTATTTATTTGCTAAAATGGAAAATAACTTATTTAATTATTAATTCATTAATAATTCATTTTATTATTTATTTACTAATGTTGTTCTTTGCATATTTCACTTAAAAAATTCTAATTATGTTCCATAATACTTTGATCGTGAAAACACGGCGCGGGAAATTCAACGCAGCGATAATTATCTTGGATCAGTTGCTTTTTGTTTTACAGTTAAGTGCTTGTAATGCAAAACGCATAAGAAATAAGGCTTTCAATATTACTTAATGATTGCTGCTGCATTCTTGGCAGTTAATGCATAGGTATGTACGTTGAACATTACCTTTCTATTTAATCACATGTTAAAAATTTTAAGAAAACTTAGTAATTTTGTGTAATTAAAGGCATTCGGTAGTCATCGATTACATAACTCACGCCAATTAACTAGCAATTCAACTTTCTATTCTAAACTGATAAATATCAAATGCACATTATGAAGGTAAGTAGTAGTAAATATTTTTATGTCGTTTAGTTGTAGTGCCCATGGATCTCTTTAATGTTAGAAATAAAAATGTAATGCGTGACATCTTCATGGCCAGCCAAGATCAGATTACAGGCAACTATTGTAAGAATGCAATTGTCTTTTCGATAATTGAGTTTTTCGATTGCCCCTATTTGAACTAACAAAAGAACTGCGCTACGTACAGATATTTTTCATTTTGAATTTTGTCTTGTTCTAACTGTAGCTACCCCAACAAAGACCATGAGAGCGCTTTTATATTACTGGCTTTTGCAAAATAAATGGTACCTATTTTATTTTATGTTTCTTCACTGGACAATATTCGCCTTCAATGGTTCTGATCTAAATACTCCCGTGTCTGCATTTATTATGAATAATAGCAATTGCGTTGTAAATATACAAACACATAAAGAGGCGTTTCAATATTTTTGTATTAGAAGATACTAGACGTAATCCATTGTATATCTGGATTACATTATTATAAACCAGTAATGGATAGTATAATTCTTCCCAGCACTGTTGATGGCATTTGACTCATCTATGAACATATATCGAGCATTCTTACTTGCGAAAAGAGGTTTCAAATTTGAGCAGTTTCATTTCGGCTCATTGTTGTTCACTTATGGATCTTTTCTTTATATTAAAGGTGCACAGATTTATTAAGAGCAAATGCTACATATGTATTGTAGATCCACTTGGACCTATGGCAGTGCCACCAAAGAAAAAAAGTTGAGGGTTACATGTCTTCATCCAAACTATAATTTGAATAGTTTTTTGACAGTTTAGAAAACTAGCTGCAATCGTAAAACATGTCAAATTTGACAAAATTATCAAAAATTTGGTAACGATAATTTTGACAAGGTAAAAAATAAATTATAGTCGATAAATGTTAATCAAGCTTAATCTTAACCTTCCTATACTCACGCATACGGTCTGTGAGACCGATTTATATAGTATAGTATACGTCTTTCATTTTGACGTGAGTATAGGAAGGTTAATGCAGTTAAAAATGGACGAATGATGTCGACAAGATAAACAGAAGAAAAGGTTTGACGCATAACATTAATTTGACAGTTTTGACATTTAGTAAGTTTCTTATACCTTATAATGTTTGTATCGTTACTTGAGAGATTGATAACTATGTTGATAGCAAATAAACGAACATCATTTGTTTGAGAACTTCACTTATTTTTAAGAACAAGTTTCACAAAATATGTATAAATTTGACAAGCAGATTTGTGAGTTTCAAGGTAATCCATATTTGCAAATCGAATTTTCTATAATATTAAAGCTGATTTTGGTTTTAATAAAATTTGAAAAAAGCGTGAAATAATTCACACTTTTGTAGCGATTTTAGCCAGTAAACGCCAGTAAATTTGATAACTATATAGTTTTAAGCAGACGGACTTTATTTGTTTCACAGTTTCGTCTATTTTTTAAGAAAGAAACCACAACTTCATCGAATTTAACAAGCGCATTTGTAAGTTTTCACGTAATAAGTTTGAAATATTTTGTTAATCGAGTTTTCAATAATTTCAAAGTCGTTTGTTTATTGGATTTTAATGATTCTTAAAGAAATGAAATCAAAAGCGTCGACATAAGCGATAATTTAGGCATGATATTGGGGTAGCAGGTACTCCGACTAAATTCAACATATCTTCGTAATGTTTTCTTCTCCTTTTAAAAGGATTCTAATATAGCTTTTCGTCTTGGCTCTGGGGTGACTTAAAACAATTCTAAAGCTAGTTACAGAATTCCTTTGGATATTATTTCTAGTAAAATATCAATATAAAACTAACAATAAGATCACTTTTCACATGGACTTCCGCTGCAGACCACGCGACAAACACGTCTGTTCAGTACGAGAGCCATAGCGGAAGTACGGACGGTCACACAGAATATTGTATTTACACACATACGTATGCAGTGGCACTTATAATACTCGAGATGAAGTAAATAGGTAAAATACTCGTAATAACATGCATTTTGGTGCCTTCTGTTTCAAATTTAACGCTTTAAGGGATATTTGTTGAACAAGAGGACTCCGAAAAGAAACATGTACACAGTGATACAGAATGATTGACGGTCACGTGACAACTGTATTGTTATATTATCAAAACTACTTTTCAAGGGAAAATTGATAGTTCAATTATGATTCGTTTTAATTCGTTTCGATGATTAGCGGCCTCGTCATAGCTGGGCAGATAAAATTGTCAGTTGACATTTTAGTGGTCATTTTATTAGCGTTTTCGTGCAAGTTTTAGAGATTGTTCCGATCGTTTTCCCTTATTTTATCACAAACATTCTTTTTCAAGACTAAGCTGGCGAATATAACTCGAAAATGTTAATCAGTATTAACTCTCAACCTTTAGGTTACGATAGTTTTCACCACCGATCACAATAAGTTCCTCGTCGATGCTTATTTTAGAAAAAGGCTATTGGATGTATTCGTACACAATTTGAACAGGAATTCCCTAACCTTGAAATTCAGCTTAATTCTATGTTTGGGCAAATAAAGCGATAATTGTCGTTACTTTTTCTTTCTTTCATCGTTTTAATTCGCAATTTTTAAGAATTTGATTCAAATTCTGTTTTAAAACCCAATAATGTAATACATTCTCGAGAGTTATACAAATTACAGACAGATATGGGTGACAAAGAAAAGGATTGTCGGCACGCCTATGGAATTAATCGCTAAATGCATGCATGTGGAGCGGCAAATGTCATGAGTATAGAGCGGCACAGGTCAATCATTCTGGATCATAGTGGTACATTAATTGAAGCAGTTAAATAGAAACAACTAGCATGTGTTTTTAAAAGGAGTGATAAAATAAATTGACAACAGCAGCAATTGACTTGGCATTGTTTTGACAGATGTAATAATTTTCATTTTACATACTTTTGGTTTTTCTCGAATGGTTTTGACAGTTTTGTAGTACAATTGCGCCTCTTAGATTCTTTTTGTTAAATGGATATGACAATTCTACCAATTTTGACGTACAGTTTGGATAATTTTGTTCACATTTTCATTTATAGTTGGCAATATAACACATCAGTAGTGTAAATCGGACTCACGCTATCACTTCGAACTTTATTATTCAATGATATCTTCGAACTTTATTATTCAATGATAAGTTATCATTGAATAATAAAGTTTGAAGAAGTGACAGCGTAAGTCTGGATTACTTTATTTAATTATAACACGTCATCCACTCTTTTATTAAACCTTGATTATTAAATCAATTTGACAATTTTTTGGTGCGAGTATTTGTTGAAGGGTCTAAACATCTGGGAGATACTAATTTTTTAGGTGCTTGCATTTCATTTGCTATGCTAGAATGTAGCGGTTTTCATACGAAACGCGTTTGGATTTGTATCTCAATTGTTTCGGGCGTATTTTGATCCGAAGATATTGGGTTGGCACATTTGTCATTTCAAAATTCATAAATCATCACTATGGGACTGCTAAATCGTTACTGTTGAGGCTTCTGATGGTTTCTGATAATTTTTTATTACTGCTAGAACAGTTGTTAAAATTGAAATAATACATAGAGACGAAGCGCGTCAGTAAATCAACGAAGGCCACCGTAGCGGCCGACGTCTGTGGTCTGTGCCTTTCTGCTTTATAGTATTCACTTAGTCTTGAAATCAAATTTGAAGGTCATCCGAAACTATTTTAACAGACCTACTTTCCTACAGACGCTAATTATCGATTCCCGGAATTATGTATAACGCAGTAGGAGTCATCGCACCGGTTGCACAGTCATCGATAATGCCGTGTTCATTCATATACAATAATTTCGGTTATTACTAGAGTTAGTTAAAAGGTGGATGACGTGTTATCATTAAGTAATGTAAATCGGACTGACGCTGTCACTCCTCCAAATTTAATTATTCAATGATAACTTATCAATGACCGATTTACAGTACTTAATGATAAAACGTTAACCACCCTTTTAACAAACTCTAGTTATTACGTACACACAATGCTCTCGATTATTAAATTATTGGTTCCGCTACTAATTAATTGCAAATTTTTGAAAGAATAATAATGATAATACTTATAATAATGAGAGCACTGAATCAATCGTAATACCATCTACACTAGACATCACCAAATACTGTACTGGAATCTGAACAAAACCTGAACAACAAGGAAAACACACAATGGTTAATGAAGGAGAACACTCGAATAATTTGCAACAGCACACATATACACCGCGTGTCCAAAATTAACATCTGATGTATATTTGATGTAGTGTACATTTCTTTGTTGATCTCACTTTGAGTGATGACATCATTGTGTTGAAATAATCCTAGGTTTTTATGCTGATTGGAACTTTTCCTGCAATTTAATATTTTTGGCTATAGTTTCTCTATTTCGCCAATTTTCATAAAAATTATACTGTAATTTTTCAATATAATCTCTATTTAACCCATTAGAGGTCAAATAAAAAGTACTTACATTTTATTGAATTTATCTTTATTTCTTTATTAAAACAGGTGCAAAAAAACATAAAACGAAAGAAAAGATAATTTTAGCGAGTTACAGTGCGAGTACAAATGAGTACACTGACCGCCTATGTATGAAAATTTTTGGGCATTTATTACATTGCCAGCCTGCCCTGCAATGACAACACACCATAGCTAGTTTTCTATTTTGACGGGATAGTGTCCAACTGGGGCGATTTCCTTTGTTCACCTTGGGGTAGATAATATCGTGCGATATGACGGTGGAACATGAGTTGATCCATAGGATTATCATTACTCAATACATGCAAGCGCCAAGAATTAGCAATAACCATGTCCAACATGTACGTAAATAATACCCACCACTACTTTTTACCATGAACAGCAACCCTATATAACGAGATTAACTGATCGAGTTCATCAACCCCACCCATGTTTTTATGGTAATTTTAGAACAAATAGGGAATCACCACGCCTGTCTTCTCCCGCTTTATTGAACACCATCGCTTGACAAGTCCTAGGGGTTCAAGAGTATCACAATCAGTTCCCATTGTACACATATTGCTATCTTTCCATCTTACAAACAGCAGCTCGGTCTTTCTTTTTTATATCCTTCGTGCTAGTCAGTGAATATTCTCTTATCCTGTTTTCTCGTACAGTTCCTGTAGCACGGTACCCCAGGGTTTTAAGGTCAGCTAAAAGATCATAGCTGGTAAAAGGTTGTCAAAAAAAAACTCCATAATTTGCTGGAGTACAATTTTTGACCACTCGGAAACCCAATGGATCAGAAGTCGCTGTATGTGATTTTCCAGAATAGAAATCAAATGAGTAACAATATCCTGTAGAACTAGCCGTTACCCTATTTTTAGATCCGAAACAGACTGGTTTTCCACGAATGAATTGCGCAGCGGGGTGGTGGCCCTAATATTTCATCATTGATTCGTCTGCAGAGATATTATCATGAAACATTCCCCAATGTAAAAATTTCTACATAAGCAAATCTGCCAATGCTCCTATTTTGAATATTCTATCATTAGTCGTCGCTGCTATATTGTTGTCTACAATATGGAGGTTTCTTTATATCTCGAAATTTATGCCTCGGTAGAGCTTTGGCCACTAATTGTAATCTAGTGTCTTCATCCAAAGACTGATACATCGGCTCTCGAGGTAGCTTGTGATATCCAGATAAAATCAAGACTCCTAAAAACTTTATCAAATCAGAGATATCCAGTTGAAAATCATGCCCGTTGTTCTGCTTTAAATAAAGTTCAGTATTAGATATAAGCAAATCAAAAACATTTTTTATATTAAAAAAATTCAAATAGTTGTACAGGGTTTAGCCCCTTTAGTTTTTTACGAATAGCGCACGCAATCTTCAGAAGTCCGTTGAGAAGTTGAGGTGTATAAAGGGAGGCATTTGCGCGAGGTTGAGTTTGGTCGGCGAGTAAAATCTTGTTGCATTCTTTTCGATGCCAGCAGTTGATCATCACTGTCATCACTGCCTTCGCTATCAACATTGTCGCGATTTGTTAACACTTCAATGGTACCAGGTCATATCATCCTCAACCCCTTTTTCTTTATCAGTCAATGCACTTGGATCAGGTGGTATGACAACTACATCAAATTCATCATCGTCATTATCACGTAATATAGCAACAACTTATTGAAGGCCTATGTAGCACTGTTGAGCCGTAAATAGTTGTTTACTCATTATTTAAAATCTGACAAAAAAGATAGCTATTTTACTTATGCATTTTGTCGTTGTACTCAATTGCGTACGGTGACTTCCAAGGGGTTAATTGAATGCACTTATCCCACTGAGAAACTTATTTCTTAAAGTTTCTTGGAAAAACTTATCCTGCAATCCACCTTTTTATAACAAGTTTTACCTTATTTAAGGTTAAAAATCGAACACCTGTAGTGGTTCTTTTAAGATTTTGAACAGATCTGGCTCCTAGTAACTTGTGATCATCATACAGCCCATGTGGAAGCGATTCCCAGCATAATTCGTTTAAGGATTTAAATTACATCACCAAATCATATTTTCTGTATGGTCACGTATGTTGCTGTTGTTATGACATTATAATCAGGTCAGCCATAACAATTGCTTCAGGTGTAAAGTGATGACAGTTAACAAAATCTAATGAAACAATCCATTTGAGATGCCTAAGATTCCCCAATTGCATGCGTGTTGTCTTCCGTAATGACAATGCCAGACGCCAAGCCGAAACGAATTGACATTCTTTGGTTAGGATGCTCTCTCTCATCATCTGTCCCCCGAAGTTTGTTTATTCCGATTTTTGTGGGAGTTCACGAATAGGAATGTCTACGAACGAAATCATTAACAAGAATTGTCAAATATACGAGGTACGTCCAGAAAGTAAGTTCCGTTTGGTAATAAAATTAAATTGTATACAAATACAGAAAAATTATTTATTGCACAAAATTCTACAACTCTTAAACTACTTTCCCACATAACTGCCGAAATTTTGCAGGCATTTGTCATAGCGTGGCACAAGTTTTTGTATACCTTCTTCATAGAAGTTTGCCGCCTGTGTCTTCAACCAGTTGGAAACATTTTCTTTCAGCTCTTTGTCATTGTTGAAGTGTTGACCGCGAAGGAAAGACTTGAGATGTAAGAACAGATGAGAGTCGCTAGGAGCGAGGTCAGGGCTGTACGGAGGATGGTCAAACACGTCCCAGCCAAATCCCTGTAGGAGGTTTTTCGTCACATTTGCAGTGTGTGGTCGTGCGTTGTCGTGAAGAAAAACAACACCTTTTGACAGCAATCCTCGGCGCTTATTCTGTATTGCGCGGCGCAAGTGTCTCGCAATAAACATCTGCTTTGATTGTTTGACCACCCGGTAAGAAATCAATGAGTAAAATGCCTTTCCAGTCCCAGAACACTGTGCACATCATTTTTCGAGGTGTCAAGATTTGTTTCGGCTTAACCTTTGCTGGGAATGAAGTGCGCCTCCATTCCATTGATTGCCGCTTACTTTCAGCGGTGTCGTAAGAAACCCAAGTTTCATCTCCTGTGACTGTCTGTGTCAGAAATTCTTCGCCGCCTTCATCATAACGGGTCAAAAACTGAAGTGCACTACCCATCCGTTTTGTTTTGTGTTGCTCAGTAAGAATCTTTGGTACCCAACGTCAGCAAAGTTTACGAAATTTCAGTTTTTCGCTAACAATTTCATGAATTAATGATCGTGAGATTTGGGGAAATTCCATAGCGAGAGCACTAATTGTCAACTTGCGGTTTTCCTGGATCTTGTCATCAATCGCGTGAACCAGTTCTTCTGTAACCAAAGATGGACGCCCACTTCGTTCTTCATCGTGCACTTCACTACGTCCTTCATTGAACTGTCGGACCCATCTTCTCACCATTGAATCACTCATCGCATTTTGTCCGTAAACTTCGCAAATTTGCCGATAAATTTCAATTGATTTCACTTTCCTAGCATTCAGCAAACGAATCACAGATCTGATTTCACAAGCGGCGGGATTTTCAATCAACACCGACATTGCACAAGCACAACAAAGCGTACGTGACTGACAGCGATCTCAAAATGGCGCACGTTTCTTCTACTTGATACAGAGCGTCTACCGCGCATGTGCGGAACTGCGATCGCAGCGCTGTAGCGGAATTAAATTGAAACGGAACTTACTTTCTGGACGTACCTCGTACCTAGCTGGAATGTATCTTTTATCATAAAGGTAATGTTCCATTTGACTCTAAAAATGCGAACGAAACTATTTTCGAATTAATAAATGTTCGGGATATTTCTTCTTTAGCATGATGAATTATTTCTTGCGACATATTGTACAAATGCTTTTTCAAGATTTGCTAAAATCATGTTTCAACTATTATATAAAGTCTGTCTTTAATGCACTGCAAATGCAAAGCAAGAAGTATAGAGTGGGCAGAGGAAAGATGGGGAAAAAGTTAACATGTTACATTTAAACGACCATAAACGCTGCACACATGCTTTATTCATACTTGTAACGTATTTGTTGTTAATAATCAGGTATACAACAATACCTTTCTTGTTATTTTAAGACTAAACTAACAATCCGTTTAAAGATAAGAGAGGAAAAACAGCAATGCCAATTATGAGAAGTATTACTTTAAGTAGATGTGTTGTAATATTGTGTTTTGCACGCTAATGTTTATACTAATTCCGGATTAGCTGCTGACGGCTTTCCATCCATGGTAAAACCTAGCTATATTGGAAATGCGATTATATGTTGAAATTGTTTCTGTTTTTACAAAGATACAAATTATGGTGTTGTAAGAGTACTTCAAAATTAATTAAATTGCTGTGTTTATGTTATTTGTTTTAGTGATAATATTAACAGTAAACATAGCATAGCAACAGAGCAATTAAAAAGTAACATAATTGCTTCTCATTAATCGAAAATTTATTGTTTTTGCTATATGATTTCTGGAACATCAGATAATAAGATTTAATGCTTAATTGAAGATATGTAGGTATGTACATGCGTATATACATATATCTGTGCATGTGTGTGTATGAACACTTCAGTCTGATATTGAATTGCTTTATTATAATCTAATTGAAGTATTTCGTAGACACTTTCAGAATATGGTTAAACAATTTAACATAATAATGAAATACATAGAACTCCAATTTATTGTTCTCAATAATTTTTGACTAAACTATTTGTTGACCGGAATACGTTCAGGCTTCTAGATTCGATGTTTGGTTGGTTGTTTCAATGAAACTAATTTACGCCACATACTTGACACAACTTCATGCTAAAGTAAATATAACAACTTTTTGGCAGTTAGTTTCTTCTCCCCCATTACAACGCTGCCATATACAGTAAACTCCCTGTAACATACAGTTGCCGTACAATGAAAAGTATCCCTTGTAGTGTAAAGCTAAACAAAATATTTTCATATAGTATGCTGAATAAATTTATTAAAAAAGCACATGATGCGTAAATGCATAATGTTTGTCTGCTGACATACAGAAAACCCTTCAGTTAGAAACTCAACGTTGCGGATTTGGGTTTGGAACCTCCGAAGCAACTCTTCGGTAGAAGCGCTGTCAAACTTTGATGGTCGAAGGAGACGCCACTTACTCTGTATAGAACTTAAAGTTTTTCCAACCTGGCCGCGGTAATAGCAAGATTCCGTATCGTGAGGTTCGTCGAGGAAATAGGCGAAGCTATACATACTGAAGCGGAGCAAGAGTGTTTAATATATAAAATTTCGCGTACTACTACAATTCCAGATACTTATTTGGGTAACTAAGTTGCCATCCTCAGTGAAAAGCTGGGGGAATTATGTATCACCAGCGAAATCCCGCTAACGCCCAAAATAAACACTACGCAACGAGCATTCTACTGAGAATGTTGCCGAAATACGTATCTGGAATGATTTTCATCAAATGGTGTGGTAAGGGTAATTTTATTTATTTTATATATTATTTTAATTACAGTCCCCTTATATTTGTTTGCAAGAGTGTTTAATGTCTCTTCGGTGTTTTTGATTGTCAGTAACACATAAGTGCAATACAACGTTTTATCCACATTCTTCTTCTTCTTCTTCTCGTTAATCCTTATGCCTTTCAGCGTCGGATCCACACTCACAACCAAAAATAAAGAAATGAAAAGGAATACATACAAACGGATGGCAAATTTTTCCTTAATATCAAATTGGTCAGACGTAAAAATTACATTTGATTAACTTTAAAAATGATAAATTTAATGATTTTGTAATATGTGTGAACTTGTTAAAAAATTAGTTCTTACAAAGAATGGAAGAAAATGAGTTCATTACCGTGGTTGTTAAAAGAGAAGCCCAAGAAGCTAGTTTGATGTGAATTTTGATCTTTTTATAGAAAAATTACTGTTAATGTTAATAAATAACTCAATAAATTTATTCTAATTGTTTTCTAATCTATTTTTTGATGAAACACTAATGTGCTATGACAACTTATGACCCTCATAATACGTCTGAAATCAGCATAATTGTAACTTCGTAATAAAGTGGGTGCGGATACAGAAAGAAAAATATAGTAACAGAAACATTTGAATAGAGCAAAATAGTCAGCGTTTAAACTATACATATTCAGAGATTTCGTTAGATTTCTAACTAAACGTTACAAAATACTTTTAAGAACATATAACACTTTCAACATTTAAACAAAAGGTACATTAAAGAAATTGGATGAGTAACAAAGATTCAATAATAAATACGTCGATTTTGCATCACGAAATTTCCGGTTTCCCTGACGTCAGTTTGGCGTTAATATTCTCATAGCATTATCGACATCGTGATGACTTTCCACGGTATGCGGCGCAAAAGGACAGAATAATAAAAATTATTCTATCTTGCTAATGCTACAACTGGTTCTGTTTTAAATTGATTGACAATGAGTCCAATAGAAATGATTAGTAATACAATAAAATCTGGAGGACCTTCTATATAATGAGCTACAGACTTAGGTGTGTTAATGGCCAGCTATCAAGTAGCTGTGCAAAAGCTTACAAAGTAGACACAATTTGCATATGCCAATAATCCGTGGGGAGAACTAAGCTTATTCGTCATAAAATTGATTTGTGTTTCTACTACCAGAATGTTACAGGTACGTGATCGGAAGCATCCCAACTTTATCCGTCGATTTACTGATTGTTCTTCGATTTTATATGCTTGAGTTAAACTTGTCTTTCAGAAGACATCAGTAATAACGAATATTTTTCTGTTGTTATATTGGTCTGATAGGAAGTTCATCGTTCTTGTGGAGGAGACATTTGGCTTGCATACCGATCCCATTTAGCGTCTCATCTTTGGAACTGCGGGATGCCTTCACCGATTTTTCATGTGTTGATTTAGTTATCCGTAAATGTGTATTTAGATTTATTGCAATTCATGAATTTGTATTGTACATATTGCGTAAAGAAATTTTGAATGGTTATGTTTTGGATAGAAAACTATTTACGAGAGCCAAAATATTAATACGAAGAAGAATCTGAATGACTCTCTACAAAGCGACCTTATTAGGTGTGTTATTGGTCAGCTCGAAAAGTAGCTGTGTAATGGCTTACAAAGCAAGCACAAACTGGATATGTCTACAATCATTACGCAGAGAGGTATGCTTTATTAATCGCGGACTGTATAGTTCGTCATTATTAGAACTAGTCTGTATGGTATAGTCAGCTCCCTCCTTGACAATTATTATCATATGCAATTTGTGTTTGCTTAGTAAGCCTTTACACAACTACTAGTTGCCCACCATAAAGTGTAAGGTTGTAGCGCCTGCAAAACTTTTTTAGCCATCTACTTGATGCTTCAAATTCAAATTCTAGTTCTCGTGTAACATGTAGTACTTTTTCTTGTATTATAGCACCGGATATTGGAACATTATTTGAACGTACCCTCAGTGCGAAATGAAGTAATTGACAAATAAAACAAAAAGTTTAGCGCTCGTAATTCGAAATGGTCGGGTTACAGTGACGTTATTCAATGTTTCTTTGGAAGGAACTCATAAATGAGCCTCCAATTTCAATTTTGTATAGAGCCGGCTAAAGGTTTAATCCAACACGTATCCTAATAAAGTAGTCTACAATTTGATTTAGTTCACTACCCTCAGTTTCCTCAAATCGCATTTATTTTAATATTACCAAGTTCAGTTTTCTTCATGGATACTATTTGACCCAATTGTTTAATACTTCTTTGCTTTTCTGGGTACTGGACGTTTTCGATTCTTTGTTTAAAACTCAAAAACAACACAACACAATTTTTAAGATAAATATTCTATGACAACTATTCATAATATCCAATTAACCGAGTATACCCCGGTAAACACAATTATTAATCGGCTTTTCAACTACTCAATTACTATCGGTTAGTACTGCTACTAATTTTTCCTTGGATGCTTTAAACTGCAAACAGTCTACTGCGAATAAGTGTAACACTAGTTCCGAGTGTATTCTATCAAAATTAATCTAATAACATTGCTTGTCTTACCACAACTCAAGATTTAAAATTTTGTAATCAAATATTGTGCTCTGTATCGTTCATGTAGTTGACGACAACGAATGAATCAATGCTATTGCAACGGTACTGCGCTGCATGTCATTTAAATCTAGTACAAATTGTCTTTCATTCTACTCGCGTAACTGCGCCACAGATAGTTTAGCTTAGATAGTTTCTCCTTATTGTAAAATACACCGTGGGCGATTAGAAGCCCTAAGAAGTCAGAATAACTTTGGCATGATAAGTTGTCATTAAGTAGTATAAACTGGACTGACGCCATCACTCCACCGCTTGTCCCCACTTATGTGCAAGTCGCGACATTAAAATTCGGAGAAGTGACAGCGTCAGTCCGGTTTACACAACTTATGCATTCTTTTGTGGAACCTCAATTATCACTAGACAACGCCAATAATATTTTAATATGCGGCAGTATATCTAGTCAGCAATGTATGTAAGTGTATTTTAGAATATTAGCCCTTAATGCAAATAACATGTTGGAACAAAAAGATCAAGGGGTCAACTTTAATTGTGTTGATTAAAATTTTTCTTAAAAACAACTTTATTGATTTTAATGAAAGAAAGATGGCGTAAAGAGCAGTTTACAATTGTCCAAAGCTGGGGAGAGACAAATTATTTTGTTTTCGAAAACGAAATATGGAGTTGAAATTTTGGAAGAAAATACCTACCACTTTCCTTTTTTTTATATAAGAAGCGTTGTTATGTTACGCATATTAATTTTTAATTTTGTCCAAAGTGGGTAGAACACCATTAAAGAAATATTTCTTCGTAAGTACGTGCTTATGTTCCTGTAAATTTCACTGAAATTCACACAAGAATACCTGTTATATTTTTATGTTGACAAAGTCTATACGACATAAGCCTTTTAATTTTTTTAGAACAAACTGTTTTACTTCTTTTCAAAATATATTATTTAAATATTTATATGCGTTCAAAAAAATTCCCCAAATATTTTTCCACTTTAAAGTTGGTATCAAAAAAAAGATTTTTGATAGCTTCGACAGCTTGTTCTTTTGTTTGACATTCGGGAACAGAAAGAAATCTTGAGGCGATGAATCAGGTGAATACAGACAATGAGACATTAATTTGATGTATTTCTCCTCCAAATCAAATGTTTGACGTGCTGTATGAGAGTTGGCATTATCATAATACAGAATGATGTCACGTTCTCGGTGGTTTTCCCTGATTTCGTCGATGATTCCCGGCAAATAAATTGTTGTATACCATTCTGCATTGTGGCATGTTCAGTACAGCCGAACAAACAAGCGATAAATTTCTTGGAAGTAGTTTATGACGAACAACTTTTGTGTGATTCAGTTTAACTTGGAACACCCAAACAGTGGATTGTTTTTAGTTTCAGGTTCATACGATTTACGTGCAGGCAATTCATGATTGGAAATCACTTCGATTTGTTTTCTCTGATGGCGCTTCATTACCAAAAGTTGAACGAAGCGATTATATGCATTGTTGTTGAGTCATAAAAATCATATAGCGAAAACCTTATTGGAGAGTAGGGCAAATAATAGGCTGGTTAACACAACACTTTAATTACATTTATTTCCAACATAATGATTATGGGGCGATTGGTTCCTCGGTCGGACTCAACTGACTAACTGTCCCCTGCTCGTTCTTTCGCACCTTTTATCGGGTCGAGCGGTTAGAAATTCAAATCGATGTTTCTTCCAGGAAGCGAAGATCCTGCTTACCTGAATTATATCGTTCGCAGTTTCTTGCCACCGAAAGATAGTTAAATATTCAGGCGTTAAATATTTGTACGTCACACTTTCATGTGAAATTTCCATTCTTTTACAATTTTGTTTAAACGTTTACTGTAAACAAGCTACTCGACCAATTGCTAAGCTACTACTGTTTTCACAATAACAAATGCCAAAGTTTACGAAAATAATAGTGACAGTTGAGGATCTCGCATCTTTGCTTTCGCACTCAGTTGTCGCGTAATTCATTCAAGAAGGGTATATAGTGCGATGGACATCACGCATTCGGCAATTGCCATTATCCCTTGTTCACAATGAACGCAGTACTTAATTTAGGGACTCAGAAGGTCACAAACCCTTGATTTTAATCCTGGGCTTGGTGTTGTAGTCGAATTCCTTAACTGCTGGCTGTAATATTAAATACCGAGTTGGTTTGTTGGGGAATCTCTGATTAAGCAGTAACAGTTTTACATGCATCTGTACACGCAATACTATAAAATATATTACGTGCGCATTTGTTTCTTTAAATTCCTTTGTTTATACGTTAGTTACAACTCGTTCACTTAAATAATATAAGCCAATTGATGTTTTAATGTTATTACAATCAATTACATAATTGAACGGTATATTGACGCAGTTGTATTCAAACGTCATGCTGAATATCTTGAAAGCAAGTGTGTACGTATAACCTTGATGGCTTTCTAAATAAGTGTGGCTGTACTTATCTAAAGCAAGGTACAGCGATCGTTAGTACATCAAAAACTAATGTAATTAATAGCTATTGATAATAATTGTTTAACACTTATTAGTTTACAATAGGAACTTAAACGCTCCTCCTTTTTTACGGTTTGAAATGTTAGTCAGAATGATGTTCATGTCTGTTTTGTGAACATAAATTTCGTAATTTGAGCGAATTTCTCTTTCTATTTTTTTATGGCACTTAATTCGTTTATTTTTTCCGGTAAAAAAATGTATTGTTAGATTATCAAATTATGTACACATTGAAGATGCTTTTCGCGTATACATTGTAGGAAGAAGCTAACCCACACAGCGGTGAACACCGTAGGCGTTAAATCGATAGCCTTTTACGTGGAGCATAAGGAGCACTCTAATAAAGTGTGATAAAAGAGTGAATAACGTGTTATCATTAAGTAGTGTAAACCGGACTGACGCCCTTACTTCTCCGAATTTTAATGTCGCGCCTTGCACGCAAGTGGAGACAAAGCCCGGTGTACACTACTTAATGATAACACGGCATCCACTCTTTTATCAAACCTTAGTCATTATCAGGCCTATCAGACAGTTGTGATCGATGCCCTACACTAGGATTGTTGATACATTCAGAAAATATGTCTGCCTGGCCGGAATTTGCAGAAAATATCGAAAAATGGATGAGTGGCCTCGCATCCTTTGATTCAATCCTGATCGGGAGGAAAAAGGAATGAGAAGTTTGTTGCAAATGAAATAGGTATTGAAAAAAGACCTCCGAATGTTTTGGAACGCAATAAATACAAATGTTATAAAATGAAATTTTCTGATCGTGTTATTGCCGATAAGGGTACGGTAGATTGGTCGCCTAAATCACCCAATCTCATTTCTTGTAATTGTTTTCTGTTGGGTTTTGTGCAAGCAATTCTTCACAGATTTTAAAGAGCAGGCGGTAGTTGCAGAAAACATATTACTAATTTTCAACACAATAATTCCTAAAATCCTGAGAGTACTGAGACGGGAGTTTTGCGGCAAACTGTTAAATGCAAATGTTATTAGCAGGATACATTTTCGAACCTTTTATATGATATCTTGGTGTCGTAGCTTCAAATTAATGAGTGTTGTACGTTATTGTTGTGTTTATTTATTTTCATCATTTTCAGATTGTTTAAAAGTTTTTATTGAGAATTCTTTACCGCGACATGCAGCGCAGTGTACGCATCGACAGCTATGAATGACCACTCCTCCGTTTAAAACTCGATCGATTTAACGCTAGCAGTGTTTTCTGTTATGTCTCGGTTGACTTCTTCCTACAGTGTATATGGAAAAATCATCTTCAGCAGTTTTTCAGATCATTTTTGTAACGTGTTTGTGGACACAGAACGGGCTTGGACGATTTTTGTTTCTTCAAACAAATTCAAAGCATCCGTGATTCAATATTTTGTTTCATATTATTCGCCATTCTTTAAGAGATAGATTATGAACTAAAAATTGCTAGTGCATTGTGATTTAATGACAAAAAGTAGGTTACTGTTACTTAAGTATTTTTACAATCCGAAATTAGATGAATTATCTTGTAAAAGCTCGTGTTGTATTCTATCTTTAGATTTTAGAAGCAAGATAAAATAATCTACAGCATAACGAAACAGAAACATTAAAGACTTATTTTACTAGCCAAGGACAATGTCATCGATAGACTGACAATTTTTTGCGCGTGTTTGATCTAATTTTAGGTTGTCATATGATGATGTACGTCAATAAAACGTGGTGTTTTTTGCATTTCTTAACGTTATACGCAGATATTACTATATATTTAGAAGGTGTAACTTAATTCAATGAATTAACAATAATAACAGCTGCAATTGCCAAATAGTTAACTTCAGATATCGTTAATTTACATTTATTTGTGTCACAACTTGCGCTTGATGACGAACAGCACAATTTCGATATTCTTTGATATGTTGCAACAAGAAAAACAATTTTACGTCAATAGATAAATCTATCTCATTACATTACGCGGATACAAAATACATATGCATATGTATACACATCCTACGTATGTACTACGTTACGTACATACGTACCCACTGATGGCTACGGTACTATAAAAGCACAATATATTACTACTGCTAGTGGCACAGCTAATAATATGTTTAAATTAAGAAATATCATATTTACGAAAATTACGGAAATATCCGTTTACGGAACAAAGTAGAAATTGGGGCGACAACGGTTTTTTGTTGGTGCAAGGTAACTATGGCAACAAAATTAAACGTACAACAGGAAATTTTTTTATAATATAAAATATGAATAGATTCCAATATACAGTGATCCCCGGATTGGCTTCTCTTATTGTTAGATATAATTGAACAAAAATTTTTGAATTTCGTTTTAATGTTTTTGGATGTCGCCCTGCTTGGTCTGAAAAGAATTGCAAGCACATTTTGGCTCTTTAGAAATCAAGGCCGTCAAGATGACTGAGAAAAACATTTTCTGTTGAAGTGAAGTGCCATTTCGTTTATTAGAAACTTACATTCATTTTTTTACAACTTATACAGAATATTTATTTTTCTACAATGCAAAAATACAGAATAAATACCGATTTAGTCAAAGTGATCCGATATGTGTGAAATTTTGTGTAGCCATAATTTCATATTCTAAACAACTTTTCTCATTAATATCTTGCCGTATTATTGACCGAAACGACACTTCACTTCGACAGAAAGTATTTATTTCTGAATTGTCACGACGAGCTTGATTGCTTGAAATCCTTTTCAGAAATTTTTGATTAATTATATCTATTGTAGTCAATCCGCGGATATACTATACAGGGTGGCCCACCACCAGCGCCTCGGATTGTAGCTCTCAAACTAATAATTTTTTTTTAATCTTTTTGATAAGATGGTGTACGTTTATAATAGCCATAATTAGAAAATATTTTCATTGATACAGGGTGCCCCAACAAAGCGCTAAGTATCAAAGTTATGTTTTTAAATGGAACAGTATATATTTTTGCTTTTTTCGAATTGTATAGAAAAAAGTAAATGTGAGTTACTTCAATGTTCCATATACCTATCGTTAGCCGTTTTCGAAGTATTTAAGGATTTTCGAAAAAGTAAGATGTTTTGAAAATGGACATAACAGACAAACTAATTGAAATTTTCAAATCATGTTTTTAGCCTTGATGTGGTATATCTTGGGCTACTTATTTGCAGGTATGTAATTTACCCCGGAAATGTTAAAAGAAGGGTTAGAAGATCGTTTGAAGAGAGAATTAGAATATGCATAAAGGAAAATGGCGATCATGTAGAACATTTATTATAATACTTATCATTTAAAGGCATATGTGTTTCATTAGCAACTTTTTCAGATCGTTGAAATAAAAAACAATTGCATTTCCATATTCAGCAGCTTCGATTTAATTTCAATCTAGATAAAATTTAAAATATCTTCAAATATCTCTGAAATCACAAGAGATAGGTATAGGGAAACCTAATACAGTTTGGGTAGTAATTGAAAAACCTTTCTCCGATTCTGAAAATATACAGGGTGTTCCATTTGAAATAACAAAGTTATACACTATTAAAGTTGAAACAAATAAAGCCGGTCTATGAAATCACCCTGTACATTATTGTAAAATTACATACCTGAAAATAAGTAGCCCAAGATATACCAAATCAAGGCTAAAAACATGATTTGAAAATTTCAATTAGTTTGTGTGTTATGTCCATTTTCAAAACATCTTACTTTTTCGAAAAACCTCAAATACTTCGAAAACGGCTAACGATAGGTATATCGAACATCGAAGTAACTTACCTTTATTTTTCCTATACAATTCGAAAAAAGTAAAAAATATATATTGTTCCATTTAAAAAACATAGCTTTGATACTTAGCGATTTGTTGGGGCACCCTGTATAAACGACAATATTTTCTAATTATGGCCATCATAAACGTACACCATCTTATCAAAACAGATTTAAGAAAAATTTATTAATTTGGGAGCTATAGTCTCAGGCGCTAGTCGTGGCCATCCTGTATATACATATACAGGGTAGCCCACCATTAGCGCCTCGAACTGTAGCTCCCAAACGAATAAATTTTTTCATTTCAAATGGAACAGCCTATATATTTTCAGACTCGGAGAAAGGTTTTTCAATTCCTACCCAAACTGTATTAGGTCTTACTACTATGTAGCTGGATTTTGTTATAATAATATGTGTGAAGCACAAACGCCCGTAAACCAACATGTGTATGCGAGAATTTATAATTAAAAAAACAATTTCAACAAATAGGTAGCTTAGTAAATAGCCCATCTTGTGCAATACAGAAAGTGTTATACAAATGTAAATCCAAATATGAGGGAACTTTACGAGTAAAATACGGGCCGGTGAAGAAAATACATTTGAAATGTGGATAATCAGCTGTTTATTAGCAAATCAATGACAATGAGTAACGTACCTATAGAGTATATCCTAGTAAACATTTTTTAAATTCCGCCGACAGTTTAAGTTGGTAGTTCCGGCAATAGTCAATTTTTAAGCACAATGCATGCGAATATGTTAACTATATCAACTTAAACGGATCTACCAACTTAAATTATCCGCGAAATTAAAAAAATTTACTGGCTGGACAGATCTGAGATAATTATCTTGTACTATCTTTTGACTTGTATGTATTAACATTTATTAAACGCAACGGGCAGTATTACGTTATCTTTATGCAACTTATCGTACGCAACCGCCTATATAAAATCTATATTTATATGACCACTATATAATTTGTTTTAGTGAAAGCGGCTTTTGCCGTATCATTAACAACAAAAACCAACATATTTTAGTTCTAAAAGAGCCTTAGAAGAACTAGCAAACGTAAAAAAAAATAATGAATATTAAACTCAAAATATGCACATAGTAAACGAATGAGAAATTGATGATATGTGTATATGACAATAGATATGGAGAAATCAATTAGAATTTACTAGAAAATTAATCTCAGATATAAAATGGAAGCAAATATTGGTGTAATGTAAGAACTGTATTTTCCTGTATTAAGTATGTCAATAATACTGTCCGTCAAGCATTGTATACAACTTTTGTCTGCAGAAATCGGTTTTTCGAAATAATCTAAAACATTTAGACCACGTCATTAGTCCCTTGAAATTCTGAAATATTGTGGATGAATCGAAATTTGAGTTATTTGGTTTAAATCAAGGGTATACAGACATTTCAAGTATTACTAACTCACGCACCATGAAACATGGTTAGTTATGCCATTAATTAATGCTACGACTACAGGTTACAACACTAACTATTAAAAATTTATTTGAACGATCAATTTTATCGTGGTGTAGTGTTCTTATTCTACTATTATTACAACGTATGTCTTTTTAGTTTTGTATATAGGCGCAAGAAACAAACAGTAGGCAATGTTTTTAAGCTTCCGTTGTTGAACTGACTCAGTTTTTCGGTATTAATTGGCAGCAGAGGTCTTGTGATCTTTAATTAAAAATATGAAATCCAGCGGGCATCTAGCTTTCTCGCGGCCCAGTCATCATTCAGTATGTTTTGGGTTGTGGTCTTTGAAATATTTAGGAATGTCTCAACCTTGGGATATGTCACACGTCGATACTAAATCAGAACTTCGGCATTTTTCTGGATGCTTACTATTCTTATTGTTAGTGGAATTTATAGTACCTGCAGTAAATTGTCGGTTGATACGGTGCTTTATCACAGAAATAAACTAACTAGCCGATACATTATTGAGTTAATTCTCTTCAAAGTTGTAAAAGAAATTAACTGAGAACAAAACATTTATACAGCGTGTCCCAAAACTGCTGGGACATAGAGCTACCACGTATTGTAGAGGTCAAAATAAGTCGAATGGACGCAATTTATATATGTATATACCAAAATGTATCGTTTGTCTGTGAGAAGAGTTCAAAGTTTACTTAAAAATCACGTTTTTGTACGCTGCTCAGAAATGCGCGAAAAATTTAATGAAGTTTGGGAAAAGTACATTCTAGAGGATTACCCTACTTTCAATAATCAAAGAAACCGAAAGAAAATTGTAGACGGGCTAAAACCACCCTCACACCGTGATAATTTTTTAAAATTCTTTCTTAGGGGTGGTAATACGATTCTAAGCCTGTTTTAGCAGGAAGGCTTATTCATCATCTTCATTTTTTGACTCTTATAAAAACTCCGTATTTCGCATAGTTTCGAAGGAAAAAGATGTTTTCTCAAATACTGATCACCTACATTCTTAGTACAAGTTTGATCAAATTATAATACAAAATTTACTTGGCGGTGGACACAAAGACATAAGTCATGATTTTGAGAGGAAACAAATTCATAATCGTCCCAGTTTATTGTTGACAGTAAATAATTCCAATAATCTGTTCACTTTTAGTTGCTTTTGTATTGCTTTTTGTCGCGATCACCGTCATTGCTATTTCTGTTGTAGTTGCAGTTACTTTGAAAAATATGGATTTCCCTTTTAATGAGCAGACAGACATGCTATTAATTCTTGGATACTGTCAAAGTAACTGCCGCGAAAGTGTCCGCGTGTATCAAGAGAGGTATCCAAACCGGAGAATTCCAA
Source organism: Chrysina gloriosa (assembly GCA_038088585.1). Lineage (NCBI taxonomy): Eukaryota > Metazoa > Arthropoda > Insecta > Coleoptera > Scarabaeidae > Chrysina > Chrysina gloriosa. The sequence goes on from CM076092.1 coordinate 30,910,080, forward strand.
ATTACAAAACTTTTACCCGAATCGAAAGATGTCTTCGAGAAATAGGAATGTTGAAGCCAGTCAGAACTAACGCTGGAAGATCTTGACAAGCCCGAACACCCATTGCGGAAGAAACTGTTCTTGAAATGATTGATAACAGTCCTGAGACCAGTACCAGAACATTGCAACGAGAGATTGGGATTTCAAAAAGCACTGTAAGACCGATCCTTATCGATCAATTAATTCGTCCATTCTACATCCAACTAGTGCAAGAATTATTACCTCTTGATCAGGATACACATTTAAATTTTTCACAAATTGTTCGGGAGCGCAGAGTAGTCGACAACGGATTCCACACTAATATCTTGTTTACTGAGGAGTCTTGTTTTATACGTCGTGGCATGACGAACCTACACAATGAGCATATTTATGCAGATGAAAATCCACATGCTATTAAAGGTAGACATTATCAACGAGAATTTAAAATTAATGTCTGGGTCGGAATTATTGTCATTTTTTTGGTTGGGCCGTTCCGATTGCCTGATCGATTAAATGGTGCTAATTACCTTCATTTCCTTCAAGAAATTTTGCCAGAATTAATGGAACGCTTGCCCCTTGATTTTCGTCTAAACATGTTCTTCATGCACGACGGTGCATCACCTCATTTTGCACGTGCCGTAAGAGAATATCTTAATGAACAATCTGCTAGTAGATGGATTAGTGGGAGACAAGAAGCACCCATTCAATGATATCCGCGGTCTCCAGATTTAAATCCTTGCGACTTCTTCATCTGGGGAGCGTTAAAAACACAAGTGTACCAGGTTCAATTTAATAATTCCGAACCACTGTTGGACAGAATTCAGAATGCTGTAAACGCACTACGAGGTAGCAACGATGTTTTAAGAAGAGTGCATTTCAATCTTTTACGCCGAAGTGACCTCTGCATTAATGAAGATGGAGGTCACATTGAACATCTGTTGTAACAAAAGTTTTGTCTTTGTATCCACCGCCAAGTAAATTTTGTATTATAATTTTATTAACCCCTTGCACTACGCCGAAATTCACAATCAGCCGTGCCAAACTCGGGCGCCTGAGTGGTCCCGAAAAGAGTCGAAGCGGCGAAGACTGAGTGTCGGGACTTTGAACACATCTTACGACCATTCTTACGACTGACAATGAGTGCGAGATAGGCGTGCTCGTGTTGACTTCACGCGGTGGTGCTCTTGTAAAATTCAAAAGACAACAAGATACAAGATAAAATATCCAATCAATCAAGAAAAGGAAAGAAGAGATAAGACCTCATTCAGGCGTTCCTGGTGGCCCGAGATTAAGACCACGAGCACGGCTCGTGATATTCATGTTTGGCCCGAAATGTCGATTACGAGCCTGACTCGTGATATCCACGTTTGCCGTGAAATTGAACAACGAGCCTGACTCGTGATATTCAAGTTTGGCCTAAAATTTTCATCACGAGTCAGACTCGTGAAAATAGTGCAAGGGGTTAAACTTGTACTAAGAATGTAAGTGATCAGTATTTGAGGAAACATTTTTTCCTTCGAAACTGTGCGAAATACGGAGTTTTTATAAGAGTCAAAAAATGAAGATGATGAATAAGCCTTCTCGCTAGAAGAAGGCCTAGAACCGTATTACCACCCCTAAGAAAGAATTTTAAAAAATTATCAGGGTGTGAGGGTGGTTTTAACCCTTCTACAATTTCCTTTCGGTTTCTTCGATTACTGAAAGTAAGGTAATCCTCTAAAATGTACTTTTCCCAAATTTCATTAAATTTGTTTCGCGCATTTCTGAACAACGTACAAGAACGTGATTTTTGAAGTAAACTTTGAACTCTTCTCACGGACAAACGATACAGTTTGGTATATATATAAATCGCATCCATTCGACTTATTTTGACCTCTACAATACGTGGTAGCTCTATATCCCAGCAATTTCGGGACACGCTGTATATAATACCAAATATGTATTATTTATAGTCTATATTCTGCCGGGTCTTTAAATATGTATGTCTGCAAATCACGTGACCTAGAAATTCATGTAATTGGGATTGCACTGTCTTAGTAAAATACACCAAGCATTACTATGTTCATCATACATTTATTAAGTTCATTGCCGATCTCGGTGGTATACTGATTATTATGTCGGGTTCCAACCTGGACGATGCGAGTGATTTTTATTTGCAGATAAACCCTCAGACATGCTTTCTTCTTGAATAGGAAGTAAAACCATAGGCCTGGTGTCAATTCGATGTTTGTTAAAACTCTGTGCTGAGGCTGGAATTTTCTCATGTTCGGCCAAATTGTGGTAGAGCGGGTACGATATCTGTTGAGCCAGTATTCCTAGAAGGCCGCTATGTCATTTTCGCCTTAAAATTTCTAGGAATTGTAGCTCAACAAATATCGTACCGGCTATACGTACGTAGGATTTCTGCATGATCTATCAAATTCTATAAAATCTCTCAAAAACGTTCAATTCTGCCTATTTTCTTATTCACATTCAATTTTGCAACTAACTAGATATAGTTCCCAGAAACCTAGCCTGAGGTACTGTTTAGGTAAGCATGGAATTCTGAGCGGGTCGCCAATAAAGTAAATAATATAATTAGGTGGTGGGCAATTCTCGCCTAAAAACGTACTACCACCCGAACAGAAGCCTAGACGATTATTAGATTACATTTAGGTCGAGTATTGCTGAAACTTGCAAAATAGCAAGTGCATGTGCTAATTAATTAATTCAAGTGATGGTTATCTTTAGGCGAGGATTACCTATTCCATGACTAATAGATCTATGTCATCTTTTAAGTTACAAAAACTAGGTAAGGAAAAGAATGTTTGAATATGTGCCTTTAAGGTTTTTGCATGCCTTAAAAAATTGTTTGCACTTTAAAGGTGGTAGCTCAAAAACATGGTTTATGAAGACTTTGACAGTTTCTTGAGGGGCGGTGTTTATGCACTTTTTCTTTGACATTCGCGAACATATATACATACATATTTATACAAATCAGGCCAATCCGACATGAGTATGATGTTTTTCTCACCCAAATAATACACTGCTGAAACGAGCTGTGTGAGAGACATTGTCTTGATGCAAAATATGTTTTTCGGTTGTTTGTCCTGATTTTGACGATAACTTCTGGCAAACAAATTGTTGTTTAGCAAATGCATAACATGGTATTTTAGTAGAACTTGCATCAATGCATTTTTGGGTAGAAATATTTGAAGACACTGTATTTCTCTTAACTTCTTCTCGAACGAAAACTTCAATGCTTCCTTACGGACAACCTAATAAACGTATCGGTCATTACAAAATACATACTTTAAGACCTACACTAACGCTCACAATTATTTTCTCACGGTAACGATCAAAAAGCTTTTGCATATCAATGTTGTGTAACACATACCTACTTTCATAGATAGGTATATTACAATCATTTTGTTTCCACAAATATCGATGTTTCATGCAATATAATGAAACATCATATAAATCCGAATGTCATTTTTAGAAAGACGGCAACATAAAGTATTACTATCAAGAGTGACAAATCAGCAACACAATATTCAGCTTCCAATAATATACTACATGACATGGACATTGCAACACGAAAACAGTGCGAATTTTTTGACTAAACTTGGCAGAAGCGATTTATCTATTGAAATATGTAAAAAATAAATAATAATTGATTAAAATTTTAAAGAAAAGGGACAAAAGATTAACACATTTTATTTTTTCCTTTATTAATAAAATGTTGGCCCTCGCCTTTCACACTTCCTCACTCTTCGTGGGATAGATTCCAGTAGGTGGTTGACGCCCTTTTGGGGTATGGTGTCCCAGGTAACACGCAATTCATGCCGCAGAGTTTGCGGAGGATTCGCTAAGTTCCTCAGTTTTTTTCCTATAATGTCCCACAGGTGTTCAATTGGCGAGAGGTCGGGAGATCTGGGTGGCCATAGCAAGATATTGACATGAACCTCTTCGAACCGGTTTAGAAAAATTCTTGCAATTTGGGACGAGCACTATCTTGCTGAAAAAGTCGGTCTTTGAGCTGCTGAAGATATGAAAGAATACAGGGCTCTACCACCTCATTAACGTAATTGTGGGCATTTATGTTGCCTCGGACAAACACCAACTGAGACCTACTCACATATGCTCTAGCACCATACCATAACTTCCATACTCTATACCATAACTTCCAGGGGTCGGTGCATATTCCTTTCAATGGAAAATTGAATATCACGACGTTCCCCACGTGTTTATCTGACCCCCTTGTGACCATCTTGCATCCCTATATAAAATCGCAATTCATCATTGAACACCACCACCCTATGCCACTCCATGTTCCACGGCATTTGCAACCTTCACCACTCCACGTTTGAAGTGGTTGCAGTCAGTGTTGAGCCCTAGGCGGTAGTAGAAGATGTTGCCGATGGCTGATTTCTGATGATGATGTAGAGTTATCCTCAGTGTCGATTACAAAAGGTTGTTGCAGATTGTGTTTGATTTAAGTTCCACATTTCAGTTTCAATTTTGGCTGCATGCTTTATGACATTCTTCAAATTCTGTGGCGTAACATTCATTCTTGCTTTGTCAAATAGTCTCTTTACATCCTGTAATTTGAATGTTGTATTTTTCTCGCTTCGTATCCTTTTGTCTGCGGCCATAGTTTCTTCGTATAAAATATATTTGTTTTCCAACCATTCCTGAGATTTAACTTTCTTTGAGTTACTATTTGGTATTTTGCCCAATTTTCGGCTGTAGTATGAAGCATTATATAAAACAATAACACTGCCCATTTCTTATTTTGGTAGAATATTTTTTAATCATTCTTCAAATTTATTTCTGCCTGACAATTTGTTTTCTCTTGTGACTCAAAAATAAGTAACCACAAGCTACGAATCAATTTTCAAATCCAATATGAAGCGCAATTAGTCTTCTACCTTTGCTGGATAAAGTTTTTAGACCTATAGAAAGACCTTCTACAAATGCATGTCGTTGTGTAGTAATTGCAGTATTGGTCTCTTCGAACTGTACGCCCTTTATTAACCCACCTCTCATTTGAATAGTAAACCGAGGAGCCAGACCACCGACTGATCGATATTTAGTTTAAAAGAGGACAAAATACTGAAATATAAAGTAATTATAAATGTAATGAGTAATGAAAAATACGGGTGTCACCTATGGATGGAAAAGACTACGAGGCCCTCTCCACTTCAGTTTGACCACTCTAAGATTTTTCAGAAATCGGTAATTAGGAAGCAAAAATACAAGTAATACTACGTGAAGTTAAAATGATTTTATTTATTTAACATTTTTAACATCTCTTTACAAAAATAATACCTGGTGAGGGATCAAAACCAATAACTGACACAAAATGGGAACAAATTGAAAAAAAAAAGGACCAAACGTAAAATTAAGAAAAAGAAGAATTAATGTTTACCACTGAGTAACATTGCCTTTATTTTTTATAATATCCAAAATTCTACGGGACATAGTATTAACCAAGCCTTGGCAAAATTCTGGGGTAAACGAAACAGTTTTTGCTTCAATTCAGGAGTTGTTCTAACAGGATGTTTCTGTACTACCTTTTTCATCTCGTGCCACAAAGTTTCGATTGGGACTATTAAAATCGGGACTATTACAAAATCCATTCCATAAGTGGTATATTGTTGTATTCCATCCATTTTAGGTTTTTTTTTTTTTTTGAGGTGTGGTATGTTGCACCGTTCTGTTGTATATTGTAATATTCTTCCCTGACCGGTGAAAGCGATTCCTCTAAAATGTCTAAATATTTATTTCTATCCTTATTAAAAATGAATTTTTCTTATCTCTCTGGATGACATGCTGCTCCGGCGGGTTTTCTCACAAATCGCTCATTCCTACCTTGGCTTGAATGGACTAGAACTCCGACTAAACAGAAACTGATAATCCTTGTATAGTTTTTATGGTATGTATAAATAAGGAACTAATTAATTGTATTAAAATAAATTAATAACAATAATTCTGTTTAAAGAGCATTTGGCAGAACTAGTTGTTAGTCTATTTTGAATAATTATGATTGAATTATTTATTAATTAATCCTATAGACGACCATACCCTCTAAAATACCTTAATAAGTTTGTATTTTATGTTCTCTTCACTGAGATTCGCTTGCTGACGGCACCGCGTATATAGTCGTAGGTACTCAAATTGACTAAGGTTCAGACTCTGACGAGAGTATTTTGAAACATCAACAAAACTATGGAATAAAAATTTGGAAACCTTCGCTGTAAGATGGCGGTCGTTAACATCTTGGAATATAAAATTTTTTACTAGGATCAATTTATCAATGAACTCAAACACTTTTTTCTGTAATATGCTGATGTACCATCGTCAATCAAGATATATTCTATTATTCATATACTTAGTATTTCACAAGCATTAAAATAACATACCATGACGAAGAATCTTTCATGCTTTACTGTTGATTGTATCAAATCGGGATTTGATTGAAATTTTCTACTACCACAGGAAAAAAAAATGTCTTTTCAAATTGTCTAGTAGTAATAAATGTTTTTTAACTATATTAAGAATTTGCCGATTTTTTTAGGGTAATATTTCTCCGTTTACAAATTCATAACCAACTGTAGTTACTTATGTAGCAGTTGTATCAAGGCCTTCATACTATAATTTCTAGTGATTTATTATTCCATTGCGTTCACCCAGTGTTAATTCTTTGTTTTCCGAAATACTAATCGACATAAAAAAGAATCGAATAAATGGGACAATGTGTAAATGTGTAAATAGAATACATTCACTAACTCTTCATAATAATATACTGCCATGTCAAAATTCGGAAAAAGTATAAGTAAAAGTATAAGCTCATACAGAACATTAAAATATCTTATTGTTATTTGTTGATACATGGGGAAATATACCAGGCATGTTTTTAAGTGAGTACCGTTTTGATATAAAAAGAATACAAACGCAATTTTTTCAATAATTTTTTTATATAAGAAAGTCTCAATTTAGATTTCAACTTAATTTCCATCAATTCCACCACTGACTTATAACTGTTGGTTAGTCACAGACGCCACTACGGAAACTTTTGTTTGTGTTTCCGTTTGTTTGTGTATTTTTAAAATGCCTTAAACAATTAAAAATCGGGCCGATTGTGAAATACGCGTGATTCATTTTCTGTATGCAAAAGGCGTGAAAGGGGGCGAAATTGGGTTAGAGCATTTAAAGATGACCGTAATAATGTTTATAATGAAAAGTGTAGTGAGCGGTCGTCCGTCATTAGTGAAGACTTGTTGTTAGTGCAGAAAGTGGATCCAAAAATTCGAAAAAACAGACGCTTCATGATTTCGTTATCTGATAAGTTTTCGCAAGTTTCAAGGAGTGTTCTTTATGAAATTGTGGTAGGGCGCTTAATCCTTCTTATACATACCTCCGGAAAATCCCGGGCTATACACACGGGGTCCATGGGACCCCATCGATTTTCGAATGCTTATTATAAGAAAACTATTCATTGGATTTGAATGAAATAAACGCGAAAACGTAGCTCACACTATCTAGCATGCGATAGGATTACAAAAAAAAGAAAATTGAAAAGAAATTAAGGTTCTCAAAAATGTACGAAAATGAGGGAAGTCGTGTTGATTGAGACAGTTGGCGTTGGGGTCTACTGGACCCCTAGTGTATACGAAGGGTTAAATTATCGGAAATTGTGTTCAAGCTGGATACCGAAAATGTTGACGGAAGTGGACAAAACCAAATGTGATCACTCTCCGCATAGCCCTTATCTATCGCCCAGTGGCTATCACTTGTTCCTGCACTTGAAAAACGTTCTTATCGGTCAGCCCCACGACGATGATGACGTCAAAACGGGCGTGCTGCGGGGGTTGGCAAATAAGGGGACATATTTCTATGAGAATGAAATTCAGAAGCTGTTGTACGATATGATAAGTGCCTTAATATTCGTGGAAACTATGTTGCAAAGTAAAATAAGATACAGGCTTTCTTATAAAAATAAAATTGTTGTAAAATTGCACTTGGGTATCAAAACGGTACTTACTTAAAAGCATGCTCCGTACATAGGTTGTAGTTCATATAGCTATAGATAAATATGTTTTCCCCTAGTAATATCATTACGCTCAACTTAATTTCCAACGCAACTTGCTGTAAAAATAACTGTTTTCTTTTCTAATCGTGCTTACAAAAAATCATCATTAATATTATCAAAGTAAAGTAATCTAAAAAAATGATTATGGAAGACAAGATAAAAACTTTAACACACCACTAACATTTGAAAAGCGCGACGTGTATTAATTTCCACATTCCTTCAAAATTATTTTGCTTTAATACTGACTAGTTTATACATACGCTTAACATGATACCAAAAAATATCTAAAGCTCCTTTTGTTGTGTATCCCATTTGTAAACGAAGTATATTTTCCACGAGAATATCTTAAAAACTCAAACTGGATAGAGAAATTGAAAATACTGCAGATTATTTCACTAATTATGTATTTAAGGAAATACTTTGAATTAGTAGTCTATATTTGATACAATTTATACTACCCATAGCCATTTGTATTTGTTAATAAACTTTTCATTCATTAATTTTGTTGCATGTTTCCAACGAGAGGAAGTCCCACAACTTCGTTCACACGCATAGTAAATAAAAGTGCTTTCTTTTCTTTGAAATTAGCTGAATGAAAGAACTGACGAAAATTAGTATTAGTTCATTTCTATTCACATAGTTATACATATCCGTAGTTACATCCACCACCGGACATAACACTAACGCGAAACACAGAAAACTCAGGCGATAGAAACAACAACTCCGTTCAGGTACTTGCATAGGTGAAAGTCTCGGATTAAAAGTAGGTAAATAGGTTGATATCCCCCCACGGACGGATTTCTCTTGTTTTGTCTCTGTTTGTTCAATATGTTGAAAGAGGACTGTTATACTCACGTGGTCATTTGTTAAGGTTGGTACCCCACTTTCGAAAATGGTATTTGCAGCCACACTACAATTTACACCACCTCTGCTATACGTATGTTTGGTTTTACACCACTCCTTATGGTGTTTTTGCGTCCCCCTTGAAAATATTTTTGGGGGTATTTTCAAGGACACATTTGTCAAATTTGTGTTTATTTTTTGGTTTTTTAAATGTGCTAAAATTACGGTGTTTTATAATTATTAATGTGTTTTTATGTGCAATTATGGTTTTACTAAAAATTTAATAGTGTGCAATATTAAGTGTCATACTACTTTATAGTTTTTTTCTAGTTTAAGGTTTGTTTCTTTTTTTTTTTTACTTTCCTATTTATTGATTAAGCTAGATGCAAATCCTAATGTTAACGTTAACAAATTTGTTAAAGCTTTAAATTTATTTTGAAGGAGGCGTTTCAGAAAGTGGGGTGTCGTTGCTTAGCAACGGTATTATTCTTTACTTCTACACTAGAAATATTTATTATCATCGCATATCACGCAATTCGTTCATACTGGTGTTATCTTTGGAATACGCAAGATACTATAAAACGTGACCATGGTAAACTCATTACTTAGTAAGCCGTTTAACTGAACACCTTTTACTTTCTCGTATCTAATATCCAGGGATCAGTAAACGGTTTTATTGCTTTTATAACTGCAAAATGTAGTTTACTAAAATATAAGTATACATAATAAGAACTAAATAATTTATATTGAAACAAGGATCGGAGATTCTTACCGTCAATAATTATGCAGTTTTCTTTAATATATAATATTCAGTAAAATACAGAATAAATTTGTCATACGAATGATTTCTGTCAAAAGTCGTCAGGCAGTCCAATTTTTATTGTAAAATGTGCTTTTCTTAATATCAAGTACAATTTTGTATTTAATACGACGGCAGCGCAAGAGGGGACGGCCCAAAATATTTAAATGGCAAGGGGGTCAAGTGATATCTGGTTTGAAAGGTTCTTTCATATTCCATTTAATGGTAACAAATCGACTTACCGCTACGAAAACATTTGGCAAGAATTTGTTCCATCGCTTAAATAAAATCTTAGATATGGCAACATTATACATTCCATCGATTTAAACCAATTATATTATAGCAGTGTATTTTCGAGAGCCAACATTTTAATAAAATAAAATGTAGAGGACTCTCCATAAACGACCTAATAATAAAATTACGTTCGTTAATGGGCAGTTAACAAGTAACCGTGCAAAAGCTTACAAAGTAAGCACAATTTGCATATGCCATATGTTAATTTGATTGACATAGTCAACATTACCGACAGGATTATTGCCGTATGCAAATTGCGCTTACTTTGTAAGCTGTTGCACGGTTACTTGTTAACTGCCCATTAACGAACCTAATTTTATTATTCGGTCGTTTATGGAGAGTCCTCTACATTTTATTTTATTACAATTATATTATATTTTTAATTCGCAAGTAGTATTACCAAATATTTTTGTTAAACGATGGGGACTTATACGTGTTGTTTCTATCTTATAAAAACACCTCTGTCACTAAACATATATTTTCTACTGTTTTTACTACTTGTCAAGTTCCTCACTAATACTGTTTGCTTGAAAAAATCCCATGTATTCATACTTAATTTTCGTTATAATGAATCCCGTCCTTTACTTTTCTCTCTTTTCTTTTTGTTGTATAGCTAAATATGTATGCGTTATGCGGCCATATATTGGTTTTCTTATATTGTTTTTTTCTTGATTTCGGACACATGTTTGCATATCCATGCGTTTTCATGATCATTCTAAATAAATTCATATAATACAGTTTCACACTTCCTGTGAACTTGATGTTCTGATGATGTGAATTCCTATTCTTTTGTATGACAGATTAATTTGTATGGTGGAGTTTTACTTTTACAGTGACTTTAGTTTTCATTTTTCTTATATTCTGATCAAAATGTGGACCATTTCCTTCTACATTAGTTATAGATGATTTGCTGTGGTGGTTGTTCTCTATTTTCCGAAGTTTATCATGAAAGTTAAAATTTGATTTATTTAAAAAGTGTTTTCTTTTTCTATCATCTTATGTTTCATAACATCTATTCATGGATTTGTGTCAATTAATTGTTTCTTCCGCAATTTTATGTTTCACTTGTTCCTCGTATCTGTATGAGACAATTTGTGACAATTTTTTGCTTATATGCTAGTACTTCCAATTATCCTCAAATTTTAAACATCCTTCTTATGCCTATTATTTCTTCCCAACACTCTACTGGTATGTCTTCTTTAAAGTCCTGATCACATCTCCAAGAATCGCCAAATAGCTCTCTATTCTCTCGTTTCATCTTTTCTTTTAGTTGCTCCATTTCTTTCCATTTCTTCCTCATGATCTGTTGACTCTTGCTTTCTCTATCTTCATATTATTCCCTTTTCTCCATTTTTGTCTTCTTTATTTTCTTTCTTTATATTTTTTCCCACGGTGAATTTTCTCTTTATTTCTGCATTATCCCTCACTTTTTCTCTTTCCTTTTCTTCTCACTTTAGTCTTTTTCTCCATTGTTCCATGTTCTCTCTACTTCCTCTCCAAAGTGGAGAGTTTTCTTGTTCTTCCATTCTATTCTTTTTCCCCGCTATCATTGTTTCCATTTTCTTATTCCACTGTTCAAATGTGACAAATTAAGAGTAATTAAATGTCGTTTGTTGTAACGATGAAATTTGGAAAATGCTATTATTCATAATTATTGTAATTAATTGAAATATGTTCGCATCTCCCTAAAAATTTAAACAAAAAATTCCGAAATAAAACACATTTATCAATTTTCTTATACATTTCTTATATTCGATTCAAATGTGTGTCGTTTGCTTAATAATAATATGGAGTTTGAATTAAATATAAATTTTAATTTGGTTGCGCCCTTTAATAAAATTAATTTTATTTGTTTTATGAACTGTGGTACAATTTTGACACGTTATTTGGCCACTAAATTTGTGCAACATTGCTCCATGTTACTTGAAAGCTGACTTTATTTTATTCCTACAATATTATATTTGCCCCACGTTTATTGTATCACCCTTTAATATTAAGGTATCTATATCAAATGGTTAGTCGTGAACGACTGGTTAAATGGTTAATTCAGAGCACCATTCATTAGCACACAATTATTTCCGGGGTACCCCATCTATCGTTTACAACTAAACAACCATTACATCAACAATAGAAAATGTAAATTTTTCAAAAAACTATTTAAACCATTTAGTTCCATTTCTTACTTTATTTGCGTGGTTAACTCCTCTTCCTTTCAGGTCCGACATCTTGGAACTTTTTATCGTGAAAGTAAACCTTTTCATCCATGATCATAACGCTATAGCTAGCCATTTGTTTCTACCAATGAACATCTCTCCGAGACGAACTAATAGCGACATCCTTCCTGAACGCCAGGTTTCAGCCTTTATGACATCATTTGGAGCGTTTAGTACAATTTTCATTTGTTTTGGTACTTTTGTCTGTCAGAGCATGCGGTTAGTAAGCAAGCATATAGCAACACAAGCAGCATCTCCATCTGTATCGTTAATAATAACGATCGTTCAACCGATTTCTACATAAATTCACGCAAATATTCTTACAGCAATGCCACCATTAGAAACTTCTAATTATTTTCATTTGTTCCGTCAAACAATGGAATCTTGTACCTTTCTTCGTTATCCATCCTTCCAGGTAACTTTTTCACAACTACTTGTTAACCATCTGGGCCTATAACCTGTTGAGACTTACGCACGAATAGTGAAAATAAGGTAGTAAACCTTTTAACAACAGTACTATTTAATATATGCATATACATGTTAGTGATGCATTAGAAGTGACACTTTTCAATTAATTACAAAAAAAAAGATTAAGCAAATATCTACAGCCTACCAGCCCTTTTGACATATTTACATTAATCGCTGATGTTAAACTGTTCTAAATCCAAATTATGCTTAGCATAAAGGATATTACGCTTCTTTTCTTAATAATCACGATTGCTTTTGTCGTCATCGTTTCAACATGCTAGAAGGTTATCTACTGTTCCTGCCGTCTCGTGTTAATTTATCCGCTTTTGCACAAAGCGCTCTGATTTCTCAGAATATCGCATCGTTTGATATATAACTTAAAGTTAGAGAGAGCTATTAAAATTCAGACAAATAAAGCATTTGATGTATAGAGAAATTCGAGCTATGGGAGTGTCGACTTAGGGTGGTTCGACTGTGATATTCATATTTTGTTCTCCCGTCCTTGATTTTAGTTTAGTTTTTCGGTGTAATGCGTTGAGGCGTATTACTAATTTGGTCACTTAGAATTAGAGGAAGGTACATTTTGTTTGTTGTATCTTTTCATTACGTTAAAACTGCATTTTGTGTAGTCCAACAGAGAATAGCATGTATTAGTTTCCTGTGCTGATAATCAAAATTCGTGAACAAAATGGAAAAATACGAATGAAGGATATCATTCTAAAACTAAACAAACCCATAAACAATATATCTCAGTACAGTAATTACCATTGCTTTAATTTGTATGCTTTTGATATTATAGAATTCAAATCGAGTGAATTTCCATAGCGTTGAAACAGACGAAATCTATCTTCTATACAGGCTGACATAGAATAAACTGCAATGCATAGCATCACGCGATAGAGGACCACAAAATAATAAAAAAAACTCCTAAACACTAATGTCTGATTGCTTTTTGTTTTCAAGCTACAAGCTGTTAAGTTTTTTTATTAATTGAAAAGGCTTTTATTTAATAAAACAACATTAAAAATGTAAGGTATTTAGCTTTACATAAGGTGTTCAATTTGGTGACCTTGTTCTTGAATACACATTTCCAATATTCGTATTAATGATTAACGGCATCTTTGAAATATGTTCGGATTATTACGAAATGTATCAGCAGACTCCACAATTCTGTTCCATAATTGCTCTTCAGTATTTATTTCTACGGTATACACTTCATTTTTCATAAACCCCCAAAATGAAAAATCGAGGGGATTAAGATCGGGACTACGAGCTGGCCATGGTATAGGTCCCCCACGACCAATCCACCTATTTCCAAATCTTCTTTGAAGAAATTCCCTTGCTCTTCGAGAATAATGAGCTGGCGCACCGTCATGCATGTAGTACATTCTTCTTATAATATCCAATGGGACAGCTTCTAATCAAGTGTTCAGTTCATTTTCCAAAAATTTTGGTAGAGTTCGCCTGTCAATCGTCTGGGCAATCGAACTGGACCAATTAGATAATTATCAATTATACCTGCCCACATAATAATGGAAAACCCATACTGGTGATTCTGTATTACGGTATGATGATCGGTCCAATAATGCATATTATGCGTGTTCAAAACACCATTGCGACTAAAACCAGCTTCAGCTTAAAACCTCATCAGCCTGTAACGTGAAAACAAAAAAACGATCGGACATTAGTGTATAGGAATTTTGTTATTATTTTTTGGCCGTTTATCATGTGGTGCCATGCATTGCAATTTATTCTATGTCATCCGGTATACATAAAATACAAAAAATGTTTCTACCGTTGTCCATTATAGACTTAGAAACTGATGTGCCCCAAACCGGTTTCATTAGAAAGACAATAATGCGAAGACGATTTTAGACCATTAAAACAATGCATTAGGTCCATTCATGAAGCCGATTTTCGACACTTCCCATATCAGAAATTTCCCGAATGAGAGACTGTCAACACAAAAACAGTGACCTGTCATTGTCATCAGAAAGTTTTATCATTTGTGGTTATCGCGTCGATCATGTCAAATAATTGAACAAGCTGTCAACTTTCTCATAGAGTTCCTTAACTCTTCGGAACCATCTGGAATGCCGTCACACATCTTAACTTTAAAAGTTGGTTCACCGTTGATGCTTATTCGCAACTTAGATCCACCGAAATTGTGCAACGGCAAATGTAAAGGAGAAGATACCACGAATTGCAATGATTTCAACCGATTTGCTCTTCGATTTCAAGCGATTACAGTTTCCAGTGCGTCTGGCTGTCACCATAACCATCAACAAGGCTCAAGGCCAATCGCTAAGTGTTCCTGGTTTAAACTTAGAAAATTCCTGTTTTTCGCACCGCCAATTATATGTTCCTTGTTCCAGAGTTGGAACGCTGAAAAATCTTTATGTCTACACCCCTGCCAAAAACTCAAAATATTGTTTATGCGCTAGCATTAAGATAAAAAGTTAATAAAGAAACATAATTTCCGTCTTTCTCAACAAATAAACAGCGCTGTAGCACACGCCGGGTATCCGCTAGTATTTTATATATTTTAGCATGCCTCGTACAACCTCATCATTTACATATGTCATTTATAGAGATGGGACATTCGAATCCGCGAATCCTCGAATCCATCGAATCCTGAAAAGATTCGAGATTCGAAAACTCGAATCTTCGCACGATTTTCGTAATTCGAATCTTTCGAATCCAAAAAAAAAAATAATAATGATGATGACTCATGTAATCACGACACATATGAATCACTGACTAGAAAGATCTCGACGATTCTCTTCGGTTCTCGTTCTTTCTGCCACAAAGTATTTATAAGCTGGCATGCTTTCCTAATGTTTGTGGTATTTTAATAAATAAATATCTTTATTCCTGAGACTAGAAAAGGTATGGAACATGTCAAATACAGACAGCAAATAATATAACTAATCTAATTACAAAAATTATGAAAACTTATGATGTGATGTGATGTGATGTGGATTACAGTTCATCTCCTGAAGAAGAAATAAATGCCTATTTAGCAGAACCACTGCTCCCACCAACTGCAGACATCTTTAAATACTGGAAGGGCAACACAAAATACCAAAATTTGATGAAACTAGCAAAAAATTCTTAATTACACCACCATCAACACTGATTTCAGAAAGACTATTCAGCACATCAGGCATCATAGTGGATAAAAAACGTAGTCGGTTGGATCCAGAGCGAGTTCGAAAGCTGGTTTTCTTAAATAAAAATCTGAATTAAAATTCTCACTTATTTCTTTTAGGTTGAGTGCTTTCTTTTATATACTAAAATATGTGTTTAGATTTTCATGTGCAATATTTGCTGTTTATCTATGTTAGCTCTCCCTTATTCTCATTCACAAAAGTTTCTGAAAAGATATCGGTACTGTTATTGATATATTAATTTCCATATGCTAAGGAAATTAAATATAAATAAAAACTTGTTGCATAATCATCAAGATTTTAACATAATTTATCTTTTAATATTGTGTAATTTGTTTTTTTAATTTCATTTGTAATATAAATATGTTTAAAAAAATCTTTTTAATAAATATTTTTAAAAACTGTATCGTTTTTAATTAAAGTAGCTTTAAAATTTTCCTGTAAAATTGTTTTTCCTCTCTGTCCTTTCTTATTATTGTAATTATATGATGTATTCGAGAGATTCGAGATTCGAAGGATTCGAGAGATTCGAGAATCGTTTAGGATTCGGATTCGGATTCGGATTCGAGAAAATTTGGATTCGTCCCATCTCTAGTCATTTACGTTCTGTAAGTAAGGTACCTTGATACAGAATAGAGTGAATTTATACTTTTCATTAATCATTCATCTTCCCCGCATTTTTTTTTAGATATTATTACATGTAATATTGCTTTCGTTACAAATTCAAAGTGATATTAAATTAGTAAATGCGACGCCGCGCCGGTTAAAAATATATATGTAGATATATACATAGGTAAGAAACAAATCTTTGTAAGGAAACCTTTTTCTAGTCATGAAATTTTAATGCTACCTAGCCCGTAGCAAACCGGGCGCCTGCATTTTAATGCACATTCTAATCTACGATAGTAGTGGTATAGATCTAATTTCAGTATCTATTAAAAAATGGCCGGTTAACTGCATTACTCTTTATCAGCAATAAACCAAAAAGAGTATTACCCTATTATAAGGGATGATTCATTTACAACATATTATTATTAAAGTGTTTATATTCCTACACTCGATCTATCGAAAACTTTGAAGTATACTACTTATGTATTTTACTATCTGCCGTACAATTCCTAATAACTTACAATGCGAGATATGTTAATATTTCTTAATTCATTGATATCTACCTCATATTGGTCAAGTATTGTATTACGCGTTTACCAAACGATTCGAGAGTGAAAGTATTAGCGCGGTGGTAATGGTGTATGATCTCACAGAATCAGTGCTTTCTGCTTTCATTTTTTTCTTTTATTTGACCAAAAAGTGGTAAAGACAACCCGAAAAATAAGTTCAATATTTAATATATTTTTTTCTTACTGTTGAGGGATTTAACAAACCATAACTAATATCTTAATATTTGAGGATGGTTATTTTAACAATTACAATATACACTAAAATAATAATAATAATAATATTTTGTAAAAACTTCGTCAGTCAAATATAATATACTGTACATATACAAAACATTTGTTTTTTGTCGTTTGTTTTTATTTTTTTCCTTTTATTTGACCTAAAAGTGGTAAAGACAACCCGAAGAATAAGTTCAATATTTAATATATTTTTTCTCCAAAGTATGCGTTGCAAAGAGAAGTTTGTCAACAGAATTTATCTTTTAGAAATGTGGGTAGCGATTGCAATAATCATACAACAAACTAGTGTGTAATGTTGGTTTCTGTTGGCGTTTGCAAAATATCGCTTTACAAAACCTGACTATACATTTTTTAAACGTATTGTTAGATTTTATAACAACTGCATGATTCATTTGAATTAAATTGAATGAATTAGATTTGATTAATTATTTCCAACGTGTACTTAAATGTGTTGCATGGCAAGCTGTATACGCGGCCTATAACGCACAATCCAAAATGATTGCCCGTGCCGCTGGGGTATAAAAAGTGACATTTTAAAAATTGCCGCCCGCTTGAAATTATTTTCATTGGCATGCATAATAAGTGCATGGTAAAATACAAATCGCATGCTTGACTGATCTCGAGCTAAGACATAATTCAAGTGAGATTAATTTTGAATCATTACCGAAATAAATATTTAACTTTTACAAAGCTAAAATGTATATACGTAGATCGAAACGAAAAAAATAACAGCAACAAAATCACGCGCAAAACGAATAATATGCTATTGAATATATAAAGCAGGGTAGAGCAAAATATGTCAATTTGCTGAATGATGCGTTGTGGTACAGAGATCACTATAAAGTCGGTGTGTAAATATTTTCTATTTAAACAAAACAGCGGTGTTTCATATTGTAGTTATTAGTAATCATTAGTGAAAGCATGATGCCTACTCTAGCAAATCCTTGAAGAAAAACTGTTCTAGATTCAAATATCCAATCACGTAATTCTGATGTTATAACTAGAGTTTATTAAAAACGTGGTACCGGGCCAGGGCGCATGCCGGCGAACGCAGGGTACTGGAGGCCTTGATTGGAGAATAAGCAGGAGGGCAGCTATGTCAGGTTCACCGACATACGTCCTTGCCCGGTACAACCTTCTTAACAAACTCTAGTTATAACTTTTTTATTTTAGCAGAAGTACTGGCTAAAAGACTCTTTCGGTAACTCTAAGCTTTCGAATTATTTTAATTCTTCATCGGAGAGTTTTTCCTAAAGACAATTAAAATCATCAGCACTAACCACAGAATATTACTTACGTGAGAGCTGAGAAAACAGCTTGTCAGCAGTTATAACTCATAGCTAGCCTTTTTACTTCTACCACAGATAAATCATATATACGAAGAGCCGATCTTTATGGGTAAGGTTTGATCTCATGCTGTTCGTCTTACACTACTTAACGACGAAGACGTCATCCACTCTTTTATCAAACCTTACTTATGAGAGAATTGGCAAGTCTCAAATGGAAGCGATTCCTATGTTAGGTGAGGAAAAATATCTTCATATAATATACTACATGACATGGAAATTGCAACACCAAGAAGGGATGCGAATACTTTGATCAAACTTGGCACAAACCTTTACCTATTAAAATTTAATAATGGATTAAAATTTCAAATAAAGAGGACAAAAGATTACCCCATTTTATTATTCTTTATTATTAGTTTCATACTTTCTCACTATTCGTGGTATTGATTCTAGTAGGTGGTTGATGTCTTCTTGTGGTATGGTGTCCCAAGTAAGCAATTCATGCTGCAGAGCTTTTAGTGTTTGCAGAGGATACGCTAAGTTCCTCAGTTTTCTTCCCATAGTGTCCCACACGTGTTCACTTGGTGGAAGGTCGGGAGATCTGGTTGCCCATGGCAAGATATTGAGCATGGGCCTCTTTGAACCGGTTTAAAGACATTCTCACATTACGTAAATGGATTGGATAGACTATCTGAATACTTATAGAGATTAAAATCTTATTTTTATTGTTAAATAATAAGTATTTCAAATTATTCTTGTTCTTTTGTTACAGGAATAAGGCAATATGAATTTCACTCCTTTCGGAGTCGGGGTACCATTATCCGCCGCATTACCTGTGGCAACGCAATTCACTGCAGGTAAAATTACACAAAGCGTTACTACACCCAATGGACAAGTTGTCGGTGTTCTCCAAGGTGGTGAGAATGGCGTTCATTATATTAGGCCGTTAGATGCAAATGCTTTTACTGCGACGGCTGCTCAGGCCCAGGCTGGTCAGCAAACGCAAACCCTCATTACACTGCCTATAACTATGCCTGGTGCTAAGCCTGGTGATCCACAGCAGACTGTACAAATTCAAGTGGTGAATCCGGCTCCAACGCAGGTTCCTACGAGTCAAGCTCAGTCACCGAAATACCAAATTTCGCAGATCCCGTTGCAGACGTTTGGACAAGGTGCGACGGTATTGACTGTGGCTTATAATTCAAATCAGGAGGGTATACAAATCGTAAGTAATGAAATATTGATAGCAGCTATCATAGTAATATGAATAGTATCCAGAAAAGTATAGTTCACAATGTTTGAAAGGTATAAGGGCTATTAATTCGGTTTACGTGCTTGTCAAAGACGACAGCAACAATAGTACTTGTAGTCATACAGTAGTATAACAGTAATTTCTAGTTCGATACTTTAAATTAGATTTTGATGTGATATAAATGTCTTCTGCGGAAAGGAATGCAGCAAAGATCATCCAAAAAATACTGTTGCTCACATGACATTCATGTCTTTCTTGTCGAATTGTGTGTTTTTGGTAAACAAATTCAAACAGAGCGAAACAAGTACCGTAGACGCACCACGTCCTATTGGTCCGAAAATAGCTTTCATTTCAGCAATCAAGACTACACCAGGTAAATATAAAGTCCCGCAACGGTCAATTATGTTAGTTATTAAAAAACAAAAATTTTAATTGACATCTACAGTTAATATTATTAATAACAATTTATTAATGATATAATTTTTTTTGTACTTTCAGCTTCACAGGAAATTGACTGAAGATGCTCGTTCCAAATGGAATACCTGTACGTCTTTTAATTATCTAATGGGGATTTGAAAACTATGTAAGGACATATAAACATAAAGAAATTTAATTTACAGCATTAATTGAAAACTATTCATACAAAATCAAAATACCTTTGAATACAGTGATAGTCTTAGTCTGGGATATACACTACCGTCCAAAAGTTTGGAAGCAGCGACGCCAACAACGGATTTTACAAAAAAAAACAGATAAAGTAAATTTTTATTGTGATTATTAATGAATGTATGTAACATACGTCACTATCATCCATAAACAGTAAATTTATTCAAAAATATAATAATATATTAGGTAGTAAGTCTATTTTCGTCTATATGACCACCTTTAGCTTTAATAACTGCTCCACAAATTTTGGCATTCTTCGAAGCAATTTTTCAAGGCAGTTCTCGTCAATTTGTTGCCATGCGGTCCGTAAATATTCCCATAGCTGTTGGGTGTTTTGAGGCTGTTGCTGTCTAGCCCTTCGATCAAGTTCATCCCACAAGAGCTCAATAGGGGACAAATCCGGACTTTGAGGAGGCCAAACCATTAACTTTAGTTGATTTAATGCTGCTTTCTCCTCTAAAAAGTTCTTGCAGATTCGAGCCGTATGTTTGGGGTCATTATCTTGCTGAAACACAAACGGCTCGCCAACAAGACGGCTTCCAGACGGAAAACCATGATTCTGCAGAATATTCAAATACTCTTCTTTCCGCATTGTACCACTAATTTTTACTAAATCACCCGTCGTTCTTCCAGCAAAACAACCCCAAACCATAACACTACCACCTCCGTGTTTAACAGACGGCACTAAACAGGCCTCACTGACTCTTTCCCCGGGTCGCCGACGAACAAAAACTCTCCGTTTCGTACCGAATAGTTCAAATTTAGATTCGTCGGTCCATAACACTGTCTTCCAATCCTCCAGTAACCAGTTTGCATGTTCTCTTGCCCAAGTTAGCCTTTTCTGCTTATGCACATGTTTCAAAAACGGTTTTTTGCGGCCGACGCACCCCCTTAAACCAGCTGCCAATAACCGTCTCTTGACGGTGGTAACAGAAACATTTGTTTCTCGTTGCGTATTGACGCGCGATGCGATGTCCGGTGCTGTTAGACGTCGATCTCGTTTAGAAGTTGTTACAATGAATCTGTCATCAGCTGCAGAAGTCATCCGTGGCCGCCCACTTCGTCTCCTATCAAGATTTTGCCCGGTCTCTCTTCTCCGGGCCAAGGTATAATGCACACCCTTCGGTGAAATTCCCAACCGTTGTGAAATTTCTCTTTCGGTATATCCTTCGCCGCGGAGAGTACAAATCGTACAACGTTGTTCTGCAGTCAACTGTTTGCGTTTTGGCATTTTTACGCTCAGTACTTCACCAAATTGTTTTAATTCCGCACTGAATTCAAAACACTAATTCCGCAAAGGAAACCGATACGACACAAAAGTTTTAATACTTCTACCACACGCACTCAACGATTACTGAAGTAATACTAAACCGTTTGACCGAAAGCAATTACTGCAGGTGTCCTACTCATCATCGCCAAATAATAGCTGTACTCTTGGAAAAGAGCAATAAAACGTATTCGGGTGAAATTTGTACCTAAATGTTTGGAATTTACGGATTATGAGTAACGATTTTATAATTGCATAGAATAATTTACAATAGGGATTAACGATTTCACGATATGCGTAACAGTTGTATAATTTTAAAGGAATTTCACCTTGCTTCCAAACTTATGGACGGTAGTGTACATACATAACAAATGGCCAAAATGGTATTCGTTAGTTTTCTGAAATGGAACATCTTGTGTATCTGTTCATTCCCCTGATGTAGTATTAAAAACTATGTTAAAAATAGAAACATCAAGTTTATTATTTCAATGGGAAGATAGAAAAATGAATATCCCGATGTGATACCAATCGATTTCAACAAAACTTCCAACTCCCAAGCAAAAAAATTAAAAAAACAGTGTAACAGTAACAGTGTTCAGGAAACAAGCGGCTGTGCGATTATCTGCGATGAGATCTATTGACAAGCAGAAGCGACTTCGGTTAGCACAGCGTAAGAAATCGGTCAAAGGTTAGCTTTCCGAAGAAGGTGTGCGAAAATGCTAACAGATGGTGTAACTAAAATGTGAGCGCCACTAATGTGGTAATATAGGAAAATTAGGGGTTTCTACAACAACGATGAGAAGAATTAGATTAAGCCTTACTACAATTTGTCAAACAGACAATTTGTCAAACAGACAATATTCGTAAAATGCTCTGAAATTCGCTCGGTCGCAGAGGCTTGTTGAAAACGCAAAAACACAATCGACTAAAGAGATTGACAAACTCGAAGTTCATTTAATATGACAAAAACATACGTTTTCTAAAATCCAAACGAATTCATATAGCAAGTAAAAGAAGAAGAGAACAGTAAGATGTCAAATACGTTCAACGGGTAAAGTTATTAACAACGTTAAAAACAACTTTACGAAAATCTGGACAAGAAAATCATGGATTGAGTTTAAATATGGTATTTTTGCGGCCAGTAAAATATGGCGCAAGATACGAGGGTTGCCTTTTATATTTCGGGATTAGAGAACAAAAACAAATATTAATCATCGAAAATCACTTTTTGTTTTTCAAAATATTCCCCATGGAGATCTATACACTTTTGTATGCGTTTGAACCAATTGTCGAAGCACTTTTGCCACTCTGATTGAGGTATCTCCAAAACATGCATTCTGGAATGCAGCAACCGCTTCTTCAGATGTCGAAAAACGTTGACCTTTCAGTTTGTTTTTTACGTACGGGAATAAAAGGAAGTCATTCGGTGCCAAGTCAGAACTATACGGCGGATGACACATCAAATCGATGTTTTGGGTGCTCAAAAATGCAGTTGTTTGAGCCGATGTGTGAGAGCTCGCATTGTCGTGATGAAGAGTGATCCGTCTTCGGCGGTTGGTTTTCCTGATTTCTTGGAAGACAACTGGCAAACAAATGGTTGTGTACCACTCAGAATTGACTGTTCTGCGTTATTCTAGTGGTACGGTTGCGACATGTCCAGTTTTTTCCGAAAAAACGGGCGACCATTTGCTTGGAAGTGCTTCGTGCGCGAACAACTTTTGTTGGATTTGGCTCATCTTGAAACACCCATACAGTCGACTGCTGTTTACTTTCGGGCTCATACGCGTAAATCCACGATTCATCACCTGTCACGATGTCATAGACGTGTTTCGAAGCACCGCGATCGTATTTTTGAGCATTTCCTTCGACCAATCGACACGAGCCTTTTTTGAGCGATTGACAAATTGTGTGGGATCCAACGCGAACAAATTTTTTTGACAGTCAAATGTTTATGCAATATTGAATGTATGCTGGTCCCACTAATGCCTAAGGTTGTCTCAATCTCACGATAGGTCACATAACGATCTTGCAATATCAGTTCGCGCGCAGCATCAATGGTTTTCGGAACAACAACTGATTTTGGACGACCTTCACGAAATTCGTCTTGGAGTGAACTACGACCACGATTGAATTCACTATACCATCGATAAACACTGGTCCTTGATGGAGCTTCATCGCCAATGCCAATGCTGAGTTAATCCACTTCAAAAGTTGTAAAAAATAATCGCACGTAATTGTTCACGATTTAATTCCATTTTTGGGCCGAGATGAATCTTTTAAGTTACTGTAAACAACACAAATGGCGCTCGTATGTTAAAACGTTCTGAGTATGTATAACCTCAAAAATGTCCAACTTTACGATAGAGCTGTCAGTTGCCCGATTCCAACACTAGGGTTGCCAAATCCCGAAACATAAAAGGCAACCCTCGTACTACGTGGATAGACTCGCGAAACAATCACTAGGTGGTTAATGTGTTAAGGTGTTAATCTAACAAAGGAACTAGCAGCATTCTTGAAGGGACAGTTGGAACAGGTCGGTGTCGGTTTCAGCGAATTTAACGTTATTGAGGGATAAGTTGAACAGTTCCGTGTTTCGAAATTCCCAACAAAACCACGCAGATCCAACAGAAAAAACCTCGAGGGAAAACGAAGCGATGCTTGCTCAATAGTTTTATGACGAAATGGAACGGTACAACGATACTGACGTAATTTTCACCAATTATCGGCATTAACACCAACTGCGTTATTTGTTTCGCGAAATTCGACAATAATATCCTCTTACCATCTCCCCAATTTTACGTACCCCAACTTTTTTCCCGCAAGAAAGTGGGAGTTGCGAATTGGCTGTGAACCAATCGATCGAACGTCGGGTGGCGGGCATGTAATCTAACAAAAGTCTATTCTCAGCGCGTACGAAATCGACTAACAACCATAGTACAATCGTGTCAAAAAGAATTTAAGAAGAAACTATAAATGAAACGCGGGAGAATACGGAAATGGAGTCGAATGATGAATTTAAAAAGGAATAATACGCTTATACAAAGTGCGAAATGAACTATAACGTGAATCATTTTTATTTGAATTGTTCTTTTTATGTAAATAATAATCTTGATGTTCATTTTTAACGTAGTTTTTAATGTTGCAACAGCCAATAAATAGATACAAAGAATGTTTCATTAACAAAAACTAACGGAAAGCATTCTGAACATTGGTAAAACGCGAATTAAGACTACCTCTTCGTTCAAAGGTGTTTTGATTTTGTGTGAATAGCTTTTAATTTAACTTAGTAAATTACTCTTGATAGAAAAATATTTTTATATTTCATCCCTTATATTCATATTTTCTAACGTAGTTTTCAATTCTGAAAAATAAATGTATATATATATATATATATTTCGTGACCTTTTTATACTTATCTTATATCTATCATATAAGATTCTGAAAAATGAAAAAATCGACAAAGTTCCATTTGAAAAATCAACTTAGGTCAATTTCCTGTGAAATCGTACAATATACATATCTACCCGAGATTTTATGGTTTACATCGCTTCAAGTGTTAGTTTACGATACCCAGTTACTTATTTACATTTTCTCTTCGTAAGGGTAACGTAATACTTTCGTTAAGTCGGTGCTGTATTATATTATGTTATATGTTTAAAAAAGATTATAAAGGAATAAAATAAACAACTCCTACCTATAAATTACGAAAATAATGTAACATTATCTAATATTTGGTATAGTATCCACGACTGTCTATGCATTTCGCAAGCGGTTTTCGCAGAAAATAGGTTTTCTTGCCAAAATCAGTCTCTATTGAAGAAAATATATTTATTTGAAGACTATAAAAATGTATAATATAAGAAAATAATTTTCTTGATATTTTATTTGTATTAAATAAATATTTTCTTATGGTTAGAAAATCATTAAAATCTAAGAAAGAAAAGTGTTTCTTCTGAATCAATCATTTAGTTTTAAGTTAAGAAAATATTCATATTAAGGGTAGGAATTAAAAAATTATCCAGATCTCATAAATTCTATGGAAAAAGTAGGTGTTCAAACGACACATCAACGGGCAAGCTATATTGACGGGAGTAAACGTTCCTCCGCGCGAGAACAAAAGATCTGAAAAATTTGACAATCTGCTTATGACTAATAAAGGAAAGCTGGGTTCTGAAACTGCTTCGGACTCCATTTAAAAAAATACTAAGAAAATGGTCTCATACACCGGGAAAACCTTGCAATATAACTCTTAATTTAGAAGTAAATGATTGACCCGGAAGAAATCCTTTCCTGTCTGATTTTAATGATTTTCGAACCATAAAATAATATTTATTTAATATAAATAAGATTTCAAAAGAATTATTTTCTTATATTATACATTTTTATAGTCTTGAAATAAATATATTTTCTTCAAAAGAGACTAATTTTAGCAAGAAAATCTATGTTGTTGATGGAAGAAAGCATTTCCCTGTGCATACTTTCTAAGATGCGCTATCCCAAAGAAACTAATCCATTTACAGCCGAAATTACAGTGATGGACTGGTGCTTTTTCTCTTTTCGTTTCTTAGAGTTAAAAAAATTGATTGTCAGTAGGTGTAGCTTGGTTACAATTATAATTATTTTATCTATAAATGCCGCCAAAGCCACGGTGTATGGTGTTGCAGTTTATCCTTATCTTGTACAAATTGTGTTCTTCAATCAGACGTGTTAAGTATGAAACGCTTCCAAAAATATATATCAATAATCGAGTAAGGATCATTTCTTAAAATACCTCAGGGTTTACCTATAATAGAAGTGTTATTCTTCCATTTATAAAAATGAATAATTGTTCTTCATATAAAAGTGGTTTGCGACTCAATTACTCAATTATAGGTTTGTTTCTTATTATACCCAAGACAAGCACAAAGATAGATATCGCGATATAATAATAATAATAATAATTAAGCATTGAAGGCAGACCTCTGGAAAAATAGACTAAGAACCAGACAAAAACCAATTCTCAATCAAGAAGATGTCGGTAGAATACAGCGACTTGCGCCCAAAGCCCATTTACAGCAACTGCGGTAATAAAAGAGCAGCAACATTTACACAACACAATATATCAGGATAGTTTTGCATAATAATGACATACACTGCAGAAAACCAGCGAGAAAAATAGCCATTACATAGGAAAACTCAGACAACTAAAAAAGTAGGGAAATCAGTTGCGGCTTCTGGAGATGGATATCTGATGCCAGTCCTGGGGAAAATGTTAGTATAATGGGATGGCTAACGTGAAAAGGGTACAGAGATATTTTTGAAGAGGTATTTCTGCCTTCCGCCGGTATAATGCCAGAAGGTCCTATCCATCTACTGCAAGAAAATTCCCCAATCCACAAATCTAGAACAGGAAGGAGTTGGTTCGACAACAAACTCGAAGTTATACTAATTCCTTGGCCAAGTAGGTCGCCGGACTTAAACCCAATAGAAAATTTATAGGTATTGATGGTGAAAAACTTTTCGGAGATCCATAACGTTCGTACAGTGAGGAATTTGGAGCAACATGTTTTCGATGTATGGGCGCTGTTACGTGGCAAATCTTATTCCGAAAACTTAGCCCGCTCAATGCGTAATTCTCTGCGAATGTAAATAGACAGCCGTGTATACTATACCAAATATTAAATAATGTTTCTGAATGAATTTATGTTGCTTTTGTTGTTTTAATACTTTTTACTTAATTTTTGTTTATAGTATTTTTGTTTTTGTTGTTCTTTTATAAAAATAAAGTCTGACAACAATTGCAAATTTTGTTTTCATCTACTAAAGTGGGTATTTTGTAACTTTATAATTAGCATAATTTTGATAGTGGATATTTCTTTTTCCTTCAGGAGCCGTGCCGCGCCAAGTGGTTAAGTAGCACCTTATCTCATAAGGTATGAGATCTACACAAAAATTAAAATAAAATACAAATTTCTCTTTGTGACGGTATACATTATCAAGTTGTATGTATATTCTATAATGAAAACAACGATAACTAAAAGAAAATTCAGGTAATCGTATTAAATTGGCTTTAAAACATTGATTACTCTGAAAACAAAATGAAATCGAGTGTATTAGTAGATAAGCGCAAGTGGACGAGATTGAACTGAATCTGGCTCAACTGAACTACGATAAGCGAAGAACTATAAAATTTGTCATTTCTAATAATGTAATTTTTTATAGATTATCACTCTTTTTATGAAACAATCTTTTTACCGAATTAATACCATATAAAGTCCGCTGTATATTATTTTGTTTTGTTATAAATAATTCATTTTTGTTTTTTATACTAAAAATAATTCTCATTTCTATAAAATCTTTGGGAATGCTTTCAACCAGATGCAAATATCTCTAATATTTTAATCAATAATATATACATATACATTTACATATGCATCCTACAATTATTAAATATACCGCATCTAAGAATAATTATTTACGCATCAGATATTAATTACGATAAAGCCCAGACGAAAGTATAACGTTACCCTTACTAATAGAAAATTTAAATATGTAACTGGGAATCGTAAATTGACACTTGAAGCGGTGTAAACCATAAAATCTCAAGTGGATATGTATATTCTGAAAACCTTCTACCTACGACACCGAACATACCCGAGGCTCGGTCTCTGACTAACGGAAGGTGGTATTGATAATGTGTCTTCGACAGGGGGAGACATTAATTTTTTGGCCGAGTATATATGTCAAGTTTTA
Source organism: Chrysina gloriosa (assembly GCA_038088585.1). NCBI lineage: Eukaryota > Metazoa > Arthropoda > Insecta > Coleoptera > Scarabaeidae > Chrysina > Chrysina gloriosa. The sequence continues at coordinate 30,938,577 of CM076092.1, forward strand.
TACAAAAAAATCCTTTGAAAATAATAAAAGTAATGGTAGTAAATTGAAGTCGCAATTACTGGTTTGGTGGTGTGGAAGCATAACTGCAATATTTTTACTGTTATCCCCTGTTTTACGCCTCAAATGATAGATCAATATCAAAATAGCGCCAAGTAGGCAACTGTGAAATTATCTGTATATTTAAATTTATACACGTGTCTCAAAAGTCTTCGTATGGGTTAATATCTTCCTGAAGATTATACTTAAAAAGCAAACTTTAGGATACTCTTATATACAAAGAGATCCACAATAAGCGAATAAATTTGGCAGTCTTGATTTATTTGATTAATTCGCTATGTTTACTGATCTTTCATTTGCGACATTTTTTGTAAATATTGGAGATGAAATTCATTTTAATACCGATAATAATAATGATAATTAATTTACTGTTTATTTTGATCCTTTTTGACAGACAACAGGGGTTGTTAACTTCAGGCTCGTCAATTACATTCAAAAAATCCCTATCGCTTCGTATTAAAAATACATGTTTGTACTTGCTTCGTGCTTAGCGATAGTAATAAGTAGAGGCCGGATTATATGCAAAAAAAAGTGGAAATATGCGCATAAATATGCAGATGTTTTGGCCTAAATATGCACTTTCTTATGAAAAATGTGCACATAAAAAAATAGGAGTAATGCTAGAAAATATAATACTATAGAAAAAAATATTCTATAATATTATGTTTACTATAAGTTTATTCATAACATTTTACAACATAATTAACTATGAAAACAATTTACAATTACATATTTCTCAAAGTTTTCAATAGAAAAATTGCGGCGCCTGTCTGATAACATGTATTTATATATCGAAAAGGTTCGTTCTACGTCCACGCTTGTTATAAGAGCATAGTGGAAATAAAACTGTAGTTGGCTTTAATAAACGCCAACTGTTGAGGTATTTCTTTACTCGAATACACCTTTTGGGCATCTAGCACAGATTGTATATCGCTATCAAGATGCATAATAATTGTCTTTATTTCTTCATAATGATTTGCATGAAAAATAGTAGCTTCCAACCACGTTCCCCATCGTGTGATTACTGGTTGAGGAGGAAGCGGAATACCGGGTAGATGTTTGTAAAACTGAACTCTTAATGGAGCCTTCAAAAACACTTTCTTAACACTACTAATTAAAGTATTTACCAAGGGAAAATGGTTTCTTACTTCTTCTGCAACACGATTTAGTCCGTGCGCCAAGCAAGTTGTGGGAATTAATTTGGGTAAAAGATTTTCAACTTGCAAGCTGCCTTCACCATGTATGGTGCGGCGTCTCTTAAAAACAATAGAATTTTTTCTGTTGGAATCGATTCCGGTAAGAAAAAGGTTGCCAGTTCTTCCTGTATAAACCTTGTTATTGTCAGATTATTTGCCTTTTCCAACTGTTTGGATGAAATTAAATAAGATTTTGCTGGAACCAATACGTTAAGGATACCTATCATTAAATGAACTATGTATCGGCCCACACTATCAGTAGTTGCATCTGCGCATATGTAAAGGTAATTGTTTGACACAGCCTTCTTAATGCTACTCAATGTTTCTGCATAGATACGGTGAATATAACTTTTTCTTAAGGTGCTGTCGTCGGGAATATTATATTTGCTGGTGTACTTTTGCAAAAATAACTTGACATTTAAATTGTTTATTTTATGTAGTGGAATATCTGCCGACACGAACATTAGGCACAAATCTTCATTAAATTGTTCTTGTTCCGATGTTTTGGAGGTTGATGGCAAACATTGCGGTAATGTTTGCTGACCCTTCTTCGCCAATTTCATCTTCGATAGTTTTGCAGCATGAGACGGAGTTTTAATATGCTGGTCGACTTGAAACTTTCTCTCACTTGTAACCTGCATAAAAATATCACATCATCAGTTGTTTTCTTATGAAATAAGTGTTAGTAAAAGATAAAGGAGTAATAAAAACTAATGTGTAAAGAGTTTGCAAAGCATTCGGAATAATCGGCATTTAATAAAATAACCAACATAACGCTTCGACAAATAATTTTATTTTAAAATGATTTTTATTTAAAAATCATCAGCAGAATACGGAATATCAGATATTCCGTATTGTGCTGATGATATGCGAAAAATACGCATGAAATATACATCTCATTTTACTCATTTTAAAATAAAATTATTTGTCGAAGCGTTGTATCGGTGATTTTGTTAAACATCGTTTAAAAACTATAGATAAATAAGAGGAAATAAACTTAAATTTTACTTACAATCTTGCTGCATGCTAGGCAAAATACTTTTTCTCCATCCATACGCAATTCTGAATAAGGTGCAATCCATCCAGGCACAGTCGCTATTTTCGGCATTTTTGCTATTATAATTAATAACAACCCACAAGTTTACACGTCGAAAAAACAACGTAAAATGACATTTAAAATAAATAAGATTGCTTTCGAATATGGGAATAAATTTCTCCGAATAACAAAGAAACACCTGTGCTCGTAATTTTCTGGTAAAATGTATTTTTGTATTTATTTAGAAGTTTCAGGGAATTAGCTTTTCCTTGAATTCTGTCCCGGTCTAGATGTATGGGAACAGCATTAATAAATTTTTGGAAGCGCTTATCGGAAAAGTATCGAGAAGAGGCTTCATAGAATGCTATTTTTAATTTAAAGAGGGCTGTTTAACTCTTTGCTTGTGACAACCACGATATGTTTTTAGTAATGCCTATCCTATAATAAATTACATCCAATAAATAAATAAAACTCGGATACTTCAAATATGCTGAATTACTACAAAATATGCAAATAATATACAAAATGCATATATTATGCAAATATGCAAATTTATACAAACTGCATATTATCCGGCCTTTAGTAATAAGTAAAGAAAAAGGAGATGATATAGTAGACATTAAATATATAAACGAAAGAAACACACGTTAACCTCTTAAGACCTGAACATGAATCTATTGCTTTTGTATATTTTTTATACACTATTTTTACTCTTTGGAGTACAAATAAAATATTTATTTGATGTTTTACTTTTATTTTTTATTTCAAGTCATAGAAAAGAGTGGTGCATAAATGTGTACCTCAGATTTTAACATATTGTTAAATAATTGGTAAATATCATCTAATTCTAAGAGGCAAAACAAGTAAAAGAAATTAACTCAAGATGGCACTACTTGTTAAAACTAAGTATAATTCAAGGTACACATATGTGCACATATGGTCTCAAGAGGTTAAATCTGGACGTTAACAAAATTACAAAATCGAAAGACAAAGTTTTTGTTATAATAGGTAAAAGTTCTTGGTACTGACAGTTCAACTGGTTATGTGGCAGTTACTATTTGAAAAAACTATTTTATTTGCCCTTTTGATTATATGTTGTAAATCGAGTATGTGGGCTAATTATAAGTTTGGTTTCGGTGATTTTTGGAAATGTTACCCGTTCTTCGAATAAACATGAATCTTTCGCATAATACTTGCGTTGTAGATTAGGTTTCAAACAATTAAAGTCAAATTTAACTACAATTCAAGCAATTTAACGAAAAGATACATCTCAATGGAAGATTTATGCAGTTGTCGATTTGCGCAGTACTACATTTGAGAGAGAATCGCGGGAATTTCAAAGAATTCGTGGATAACTTCTCAGTAAGTCCTCCAGATCTTTAAGAACATTATTAACAAAATTGTTCCCGAAAAATTCGACGTATTACGTTAGCGCAAATATGATGGCTGGACATCTAACCCGGCTTCAGGCAAGAATAAAACGAGCGTTGCTTAGCATAACGACTTAACGGTATATTGTATTGTATTGTTTTGTTGGCAGTCAAAAACAATTAAGAAAAATTGAACATTCTAGTATGTTTAAATATTTCACGCATACAATAAATACATAACTATTACAGTTGCTAAAGATGTTCAAGTATCAATCTTGACGTATATCGATATTGCTTGTATTGTTAACAAATGAAGATATTTCGATAATGGGTAATTAATAAAATGTTTCCTTTTAATAGTTAGACGGACAAAACGGTATTCCGGAAGGTATGACCGTAGTAGCAGCTCTGCAACCACAAGACATACAGTTAATTCATACACAACACGAGGGTGATAAAAGTGGCAAAGAAGTGTCAGTTACACCTGTAGCTCTTATTAAAAGTGAAAATGGCAAAGACGATATTGATGCATCGGCATCAGTCACAATTCCATACATTCAAACATCATCAGCGGTTCAGGAGTATTTACAAAGGATGCAAAGTAGCACATTGCCCTTAAGTTTGCATCAGTTTCTTAAATTCAATAATACTGACGTTAAAAGAGAACATATTACTGAGGACGGCGTTATAGAAAGTGTAGATGGACAAGTAGAAACTGGTGAAACAGAACTAATAATGAATGATATGGTGGAAGATATAGAACACGAAGAAAACATAGACGATCCCGAAAAGAACAAGAAAAAGAAAAAATATAAAAAGAAGCCTCCAAAACCTAAAAAGCCTAAACCTGGGCAGGTAAGTTAATACTTCGTTAATGCAAACCTGTGATATTCATATATAGGATAAGATAACCGTGTCGTCCCAGCATAGTCCTAACAGCTGGAACAGCCAATTATTGATGATTGTGTACGAATTTGAACCGCTTTGCCACCCAGCAGATGTTTACCCATCGCATCAGACGGGCGCGTGCCGACTTCCGTTGCCTGCTCCAGATGTTACGGATGCTGGGACTACACGATTATCTTACCCTATTCATATATTCTACTTTGCTATAACAGTCCAAATTTAGTTCTTGTTTGTATCTTAGAGTAATTCAGGATATATTGGAAACCAATCACAGTATTAAAAAAAGGGGCACCGCCCACGCAATACATTCACGGTTTATTGAACGAATATTACTCTTTAGAAATAAATTTAAACTTCGACGTGAACGTCCGGTCGCACATGGACAGAACCGAAAGCTAATTATACTCAAAAAATTTGCTTATTCTTTTAATTACATATATGTAGAACAAACTATAGTATATGTTTAAGAATATGCTGAATGAATTAGTGACAAAATTTCGATTGCATCAGTTTTAACTAGCATTGTACCTAAGTGAAACATTCCATTTCTTGCAATCTGGTGCAGGGGATGACGGAATTGTGATTATTATTGTCCGTTCTTTTTCCTGAAAAAGAATCATGAAATTATGGTAATAGTCAGGAGTATTCAGTAATTATTGAAATAACATTTAATTAAAAAGCCATAAGAATATGTATCTTGTAATGCAATCAATAAAATGGTTCTTACGCTTAAGGCACCAATTTGAAGACCTGTGGATACGTATATGAACTGTCCAGTGAGGATATATTTATAATTTGTGTGGCCCACTAATTTTCTGCGACTGTTTTAAATCTTATTTACATCATCTGTAAATAAATTTCCACTATAGCGGACCGAGTGTTTTATTAAATCAAAACTTAATCCTTCATATTACAGGTTCATATAGCAACAGCTTTAGACGGCACGACACTATTTTGTTGTCCTGAGTGTCATATGGCTTACCCTGAAAAGGAACTTCTAGAACAGCACCTTATTGGCCACAAAATAGAACGGCGTTTCATTTGTGACATTTGTGGCGCAGGCTTAAAGAGGAAAGAGCACTTAGAAAGACATAAATTAGGACACAATCCAGAACGACCGTACGTTTGTTCTGTTTGTATGAAAGGCTTTAAAAGAAAGGAGCATTTGAATCTCCACTTTGTGATACACTCTGGTGAAAAAACAGAAATTTGTGAAGAATGCGGGAAAGGATTTTATCGGAAGGATCACCTTAGAAAACATTCTCGGTCACATGTAGCTAGAAGAGCAAAAGAACAACAACAGCAGCAACAACAACAGCAACAACAGAATTTGATACCGAACAAAGAAGCAACAGTTACTATTCAGGTTAGATCTTTTATTAATGTAGTTCATTAGTTTAGATTGTGTAAAGAGTGAAAAGCCAGATGATGTAATTATGTTCCATTATTCAAGTATTGATAATGAGACATCCCATCTTTTGGAAAAGATCGATAACCACCTGCGCATTAAACTTGGAAACATGTTATAACCTGCTTTCAGCGAAAATTTTAGTAACAATTAAAATGATTTAAATAGTAGTAAAATATTTACATTCCAAATTTTTGAGTTGATGTAGCATAAAATCTTATTCAGAGAAATTACATACATTAATATTTTTCCAGGTTCCATCATCTCAATTGCAAATACCTTTACAAATACAAGTACCTCAACATCATATACAAATGTCTGGAAATACGGAAGAAGAAGGTGATCAAGTTAGTACGGTCGTATTACCTGCCGCTTCAGAAGGGCTTACAATAATACCACAATAATCATTCGGAATGGAACTTCAAAATTACTAATGTGATCTGTTGCATTCAAAATAATAAACGAGCAAGTAGCTGATTAATAAAAAGAGAATGTACATCTTACTGTCAAAATTGAGAAAGATAATTGAAATCTAGGTATTACAGCAACGACGCACGCTGGCGAGCATTAAGTGTTACATCGAAATAAATCACTCGCCAACTTTCGTCGCGGATGTTTTAGGATTAATTCATTAGTGTTTATATAAAAGTGTACATATATAAATAATTATCATAATGTATATTAAATTGAGGATAAGAATAATATTTAATACAAATTTATATAAAAAGTTGGATATCATTTACAATTATAAATTATAGGGATATATCCTTTATTATTGTTTAAATACAATGCTATATATATTTTTAAATTATTTCCTTATTATAACTTTTACTAAATGCTTTTTTGTAGTATATAAGTTAATTACTAAAAGAATGAAGAAAAGAGAATTAAATTGTATTTTTCCAGTCATGTAATGGCATTTTAACGTATTGTATATATTTTATATTTATATTTAGTTGCTGTTCGAAACTAGATTTTTGCCAACCAATTAACATACTTTTGGTACATAAGCTCATTAAAACTATCAATTACTAAAATTATTTGTAAAGACTTACTCAAAGCCAACATCTTGACTGATCGAAGATGAGAAACAGTTTCCATTTTTTGTAACATTATTTTAAACAGAGTTAAATTAACATTCAGATAGATACGTATATGAAGAAGGATAGAAACGGTTGACAATCCAATTCATAAAAACTAATTTCACATAGCAACTATTTATTAATAGTTATATTTATTAATGTGAAGGTAAAAATAACATCCTGCTCATAAACACCTGTTGGTTAAACAATAAGTTTGGGTCACAATGCTCCATATAATTATTGATTAATCCGCAACACGTGTTTCGCTGTATCTTGTCAAATGATATTAGTATCAATAAGATGGAGAAATCAATTTCATCAATTTGTTTTAGATTTACATGTAATTATTGTTTTAACGACCTCCGTTTCTTTGGATAACATTTACTAAGTTCTATGTAGTATTTCGTGATTGTTTATGTTTTCATAGTAGTTGGGGTTCATATGATGAAAATTATACGGTGAACGTTCTTTTATTGATATGCCACTGTGTGCATATAATTTGATAGTGAATCACAGATTTGTTATTATTTTATTGACTATTGTACATATCAAGTCAGATTCACATTGTAACGCTATGTTATAAGATGTACTTGGCTTCTTGATTGAAAACTACAGTTGGGTCTGATATTATAAAACAAGATAAAGATTAACGTAGCCTGGCTGCGGAAAATATCTTTTATTAAAAAAGAATTCCATACATCAAACTGCAAAACATTTCTTGGTAAATCATAAGGTAATTTATGCTATTTCTAAAGTATTAAAGTAAACTCATGTAAAGTTCGTCTAATGATTCTTTTTACACGCGTCATCTATTTTTATCCGTACGAATCAAATCGAATGAGGTAGTCATCTAGTTTTACATTTTGGATTTCGCCATATTTACATCTCCAACTTTATGAATTTTATTAAATTTATTTCTTGTTTTAATGAAGGAATCATATCCTCCTCCAATATTCTTCTGCAGATCGCTCAGGTATAAAATACTAGTTTTTATTTACTTAAATATATCAATACTTGTATGTACAATTATAATTAAATTGAACTAATTTCCGTTTTAGATACAATGTAATGAAGTACAATTGTAGCATGCGTTTTTCTTACATTCTTGAATAGAAGTGAAAATTCTAAGCTCTTACTAAATACCAATGTATCGATTAGAGATTAGATGGAGAATAAGTTAATATCTTAATCTATTCATCATATGAACTCTTACATAAAATAATGAATACTTAAATAGTTAATCGTAAAATATATACTTTTTTAATTACCTATAGTATCAGTGACAATGCTATGGCACATGTGAATAATTCTTATAAACAATTATGATTTATCTTTTCTTGTACAAAATATTATTTTATAATTTATGTAGTGGTTTTGGGTCTATTATTAAATGTATTTATCATACCCAGAATACAACAGTAAAAGTGCTGTGCGCTTTAGGTTTTACTTTTTTAAGCGTTACATGTACTGAAATTGACTTACTTTTTGTAAATTACCGAATGTTTTATAACTTGTACGTTGCGCACTTTGGTAATATTAGGTATTTTTATGAATAAAATTGAGTATATAAGCATTGTGAACAATAGTAAGTATTCAAAGCTTTATTCTAAAATGTTGAAGATACATTCGCAGGAACATGTGGTCATTGAGATAAATTTCGACAATAAGAATTAGTAATTAATTTATAAACAAATATACAACTTTAGAATGTGTTTTGATATCTATTGTTGTAAATGACGTTCTACAGTGTGAATATCTTATTATGCCAATGTGACCCATTATAAATTATTATTGACTATAATTATTGAACACAATCGAATAAGTTTGAAATGTCTGCATTGATTGGATATAACACAACTACCTATTAGTGTTTACTTCGAGTCTAACATAATTTTTGAAATATGATTTTACTATTGGTTTCTAACTTTAAATGTATATTTATTGTATTAGGGAGCGTTTTTCGAAATAAGTAAGATTTTTATACAATGTTGATAAGATTATTTTCTTTACACATATATGAATAAAGTTTTTTTAATTATTTCGTCGTAATTTTATTATTACCTAATTAATAATGAATGAGGTATTAATTCTTCTTTTTGAATTGGATATCCATCCACTTAAAGCCCAAATGCAATACATACACAAGATCATCAAATCTGTTTGCACGTCATTGCATGTTACCAAATAAGTGCAACCAAAGTGCACTTTGCATATACTGGTTATACCATGTTTTAGTAAAAACAAGAGAAATTGGTTGACGAGTCTCTAACTAAATATACAAGTGGATGTACTTGGACTTGTAACTTCTACTCCAGTTCTCTGAATAAAATAACTGCAAAGTCGTCTTTTCGTGAAAACGTACAAAAAGTGAGGACATCAATAAGTGCTTAATTAGAAAACTACTTTCACTATTCGCAGACGCGCGTTTCGCGGTCATATCGCTCATCAGTGCGACTGTGAAGTAGTTTTCATTTCTATAGAAGCTCTATATCTTATATGATAGATCTCTACCACTATCTATCATATAAGATAAGTATAAAAAGGTCACGAAATATATATATATATACATTTTAGAAGCTCTATATAAGCCCGAGTGTTAGATGTTCGTACATATGAGAGTTCAATTACGAAATTCGGCCATAATGTACTATTTGCGCATTTTTGCAGCTATTTGATTCTACAGAAGTTTGTGGCAAAACAAGTTGTCTACTTCTGTAGAATCAAATAGCTGCAAAAATGCGCAAATAGTACATTATGGCCGAATTTCGTAATTGAACTGTCATATGTACGAACATCTAACACATCAATAAGTGTCAATTTGTATTCGGAAAATCGTGTCGTAATGGAAAAATACTTATACCTAACATTGATTGTTGGAAGTGATCCTCGAGATAGTCTTCCCAAACACTCCTTTATAAAATGAGCTCCGCATAAGAAAACTCTATTCGACAATCCCGTATCAGAATATTTCCGTAGTTACTACAAAACAATTCCATCAATCCAAACATTTTTTACTGCTTGATTTTCTATTGATACTCGGCATCTACAAGTATTGAAATATCAATAATATAATCTGTATCCCTATATTACCTTCTGGAATCCTCTCCTCTGCAATTAGGTACAGCACATTTCTTCGGTGCACCCATTTTGTAATAATGTAAACTAAATGGAATAGATAAAAACTAAAAAATAAATCCAGAACTTAAAAAATATTCTGAAATTAAATAAAGCACAGAAACGCTGGTCATCTAACAATAAGCAGTATCAACTTAAAAATGCAATAAAAATATTCTATGAACGCAATGGCGGACAATTTCGAACTGTTTCAAATTGTTTTGAACAAAATATGCACGTGCACATATTTTTCAGGATATTAGTGCCAGCGCCGCTAGTTACATAGGATAGTTTATAGTTGCTCTGTAATTCGTATCTCTTTTCTTTCCAAGAATCCCGCCCCGTGGTGTAATCGAAAAGTTACCAGACGATAGTAGGGATAAACGACAACAGCTTGCAAAACGAAGTGAGTAATGTTCTGTCTCTTAATCTGTACTGTTTACATGAACAACTGTGTCAGATTATATTGTGTGGGTGCATTGTGTTGTACATTGATGACTGTATGTCATTTCATACCGGTTGTGTGTCATGCTATATTTGGTGTACGGAGATTGCGTGAGTACGTAATCCAACAACCTATAGTGCTATACAGTGTTCCTTAAACATTGATAAACTATTACTTAATCGATAGTCTTCGCACCATCAACACTATCGATAGTCTGGTTTACATGCATTACACGGAGAGACTGAAACCACTGAACCACGGTAGGGCTTCACAATGTTATTAAAATGCAGTGAACAATGAACCGCTATTTAACGCTGGAGGAGAAACTACTCGAAAATGATGCGTGGGTGGAACAGTTCGACTTTAATAATGTTTGGCATTAGCAAATTATAGTTATGCTTAAATATATAATTACTGTAGCAAATTTATATAGTTTGAATACATAATTATTTCATCATCATCAAGCTTTTCAGCCCTTTGGGCTATGGCTAACGTCTTATGACGTTTTTGAAGTTCTATTTGATGAGGTGAACTAATCCTCTTGTTCTCTGTGTGTTAAAGTTTGCTATGAGTCCTCGCGGCCTGTGTTATTTTCCTCCATTCTTTCCTGTCCCTTGCTTTTGATCTCCAATCGGTTATAATATATAATATAATATATAATTTATTTTCAACAATACAGTATAATTAAAAATATAACAAAGAGAGAAGAAATAAAAAAAAAAAGAAAATGTACATTCTCTGTATGTGAAAACCAAAAGGATCGACTCAGAACACAGATAACTGTGTTCTGATCTTCCGTCAAACCTTTGCAGTATATGAGCAAAAATAAACAGTACAGAATGCCTAATTCTAACTTAATCCTAAATTCTGTCATATACACAGTTGCCAAATTGCACAAACATTGAATTGATACATAAGCACTAGTACCGAACACAATTACTCAATTAAATATTTAACATTAATAAGATAAAATAAATTTAAAAATTAGAAAATTAGAAAATTAAAAAATTAGAAAGCATTGTAAGAGCAATAAAACAGTAACGGAACCAGAACAAGGCTCACCGCTGACCCGTCACCAAATGTTCCCGCATCCACGATCTAAACCTAGCGAAAGAATAACTCTTTGTCTCCAAACGCAGATTATTATAAAATTTAGGGACATTGTAGGAGAAAGATCGCTGGAATAAAGAAGTTCTATGAATGGGCGTAGTAATAAGATGTCTGTGTCGGAGACCCAGATGATGAACATCGGTACGAAAGCTCAATTTGTTAAATAAGTATGATGGAGCTTTAAATGTAATAATTTTGAAATAGAGCATTCCAGCCTGCAAACAAAATCTGCTCCTCATGTTCAACCATTCCAGCTCAACCAACTTGGGAGATAAATGTTGATATTTGCGTAAACCATATATTAAGCGAATACAAGAGTTTTGAACACGCTGCACCCTATTCAACACATTCTGAGTCAAACAAGGGCCATAGATCGACGAACAATAATTAAATTGTGATAAAACCAGAGAATCACAAAGCTCTGATTTCATCTTTCTAGACAAACAATGTCGGTGAGGATAAATTAGTTTCAAAGCGCAGTAAGCAATTTTAACGTACCCCAAAACCTGAGTATTAAATCTAAAATTGCGGTCAATAATTAAACCCAGATTCTTTGCCTCCTCAACCACAGGTACCGCAACACCATTAATCCTAAGTTTAGTGGAATCAAAAAGCATACGATAGCTCTTTTTATCAGTAAAAACCTGAACTGTAGATTTAGATGGATTCAGAATCAGCGAATGTCGCAGTGCAGCCTCACAAATAGCATCGAGATCAGTTGCGACATCACCCAATGCCTGGTCCGTATCAGCAATGTTGAATATATGATATAACTGCACATCGTCAGCATACATATGAATCTTACATGATTTTACCGCCCTTGGTAGTAAGAAGGTATAAATAATGAAGAGCAATGGGCCCAAAATGGACCCCTGCGGGACATCACGCGATACTGGAATGGGATCGGAGACGCCATTCGTAGTTCTAACTTTCTGAGTTCTTTTAGATAGATAACTATTCAAGAACTGAAGCGCATCCATAGACAGTCCTATATAGCTCAACACGGACAACAAAACATCATGATTCAGAGTGTCGAAGGCCTTGCTAAAGTCAAGCAATACAAGTACAGAAGCTTGACCATTGTCACGCGCAGTTATCAGATCATCAGTAATATTTAAGAAGCACGTTGTGCAACTGTGTCCAGATCTAAATCCAGATTGAGACTCAGGTATGATGTTATAAAGGTTTAGATATGTTCGGAGTTGAAGGTTCATGACTTTCTCCAATACTTTAGATAGAACAGGAAGCAAACTAATTGGTCGCAAATCAGAGAAATGCTCAGCATTAGATTTCTTAGGAAGGGGAATAATGATAGCATGTTTCCATAAATCAGGAAATGTATTGGACAGTATACAAGAATTGATAATATTGGTGACATGAGGCAAAATGAACGGACAACACAATTTTATTAACTGCAAAGAAAGGTAATCAGATCCACTAGCGTTACTCTTAAGCTCATCAATACACTTGCCCACAGTAGAAATATCAACAGTAACAAAAGAAAAGGATGGAATACTAATTTTAAATTTGGAACTGGAGTAATAATCTTTAAGACCTGAAGCAACAGACTGCGCAGCAGGCAAAGAATCGATAAAAAATTATTAATTGAGTTGGCATCATTTAAGTGTTCAGGAATTGTTAAGTTACTTTGTTTCTTAACATTCAATGCTTTCAATTCCCTCCACTTGGACTTTTGAGTACAGGATTTAAATGTATGTTCAAAATAAGCTCTTTTTCACATTCAATCGATTTGGTAGTTAGATTACGTAGCATTTTATAGTAGTCAAAGTGAGCAGGGAGTTTTGTTCGAACATATCGTTTCTCGGCCCTGTTCCTCAGATCCATCATAAACCTGATATTGTCGGTTAACCAAGGTGTAAATTTACCGAACGGCCGTCTTGTTACTAAAGGTGCATGCCTATTATCTTCATCACTTTTACGTTTTCCTCCACGGCATCTCTCCATCTCTTCCTTGGTCATCCTCTGCCCAGAGGGGCCATATCGGAATCCACTGGGTTATCCTTCTTATCATATCCGTTGGTTTCCTTCTCATGATGTGGCCTGCCCATTGGAACCGTTGAGCTTTAATGTATCTTATAATATTTTCTCCCTCAAGTTGATCCTCTATTTCTTTGTTAGTTTTCGGTCTTATTACTCCCTGTTCTGTGACGTGCAGCCCTAATATTGCTCTTAAAATTTTTCTTTCTGCTATCTTTAGGTCTATAACATAATTATTTACTATAATAAATATTTTATATTTAAGCAGTTATCCTGTTATCCAATTATTATCGTTTCCATAAATAATACAAAATAAAATATTTTATAAGTATATTTATTTCTTATATCCCTAGGATTGTTAACAAATTCAAGCTATATTTTTTATAGTATCTATTGGCCGAGGAAATCCCGCGCTTACAAAAATATTTTGTTACTGTGAGGCGTCCGTGAATTGTTGCGTCTGTTCTGTTTTCAAAATAAATCGATGTAGAACTTCTTCAAGACGGTGAAGAATAATAGTCAGTTTGTGAATTGCAACTTTTGCAATCGAGAATTTCAGGGAATACTGCGATACTGTCAATCTCACACAGTGTAATACTGTACGCAACTCCAGTAATCCACTTCTCGATCTTGTATTAGTTAGTATTGATTCTGATATTTCTGTTAGCCCTTCTGACTCACCATTGGTTGCGGAGGACGCTCAACATCCCTCGCTAAGTATTTCCTTTTGGCTTCCACTTGCGGAAGAGCCAGCTAAATTTCCTATTGCCAATAGACCCCGCTTCAATTTTAAAAGAGCTAATTTTCCTGGGCTGTACAATAACATTTTCTTAACTGACTGGAACTTTCTGGAAAATTCCACTGATGTAAATGTAGCCACTGATTCCTTCTATAAAATCTTATATAGTCTCTTTGATGCGTCTGTCCCAAAATGCGTAGCTAAACATTTACAGTTTCCACCTTGGTTCACAAATGATATAAAATCCATTCTTAAGATTAAAGAAACTTACAGAAATAAATGGAAAATAACTGGAAATTTACACTACCTGAATTGCTTTAAGAGACTACGTCGCTTCGTCAAGTTTCAGATTAAAGACTCATATTCTAGGTACTTAATCGACATTCAGAATAAGATTAAATCCCATCCTTCTGAGATTTGGAAATACATCCAAGCTAGACGTCGCACGACTAGAACTTCTGGTATCGTAAAAGATGACAACAACGAATTTAGTACACCGCAAGATATCATTGATTCGTTTGCTCATGTGTTCTCTAGTGCTTTTGCTCCTTGCACCAAGAGTGAAGTACCTGACATACATTCTAACAATTTACCATTATGTATACCTTCTATTACTGAACAGGAAGTTTTACAAGCTTTATCTTCGCTTGCAAATAAACAAACAGTCAGAGATGACGGTATCCCTGCCCTACTGATCAGAGATTGTCGGTATGTTCTCGCAAAACCTGTGATGACCATATTTAACATGGCACTAAGTTCTGGTGAATTTCACAGTCTTTGGAAAAGAGCTCGAATCGTACCTGTACCTAAAAAAGGTGATTCCTCAAACGTGTCAAATTATAGGCCAATATCTATAATTTCAAATTTTGCTAAAGTCTTTGAATACATAATTTATGATCGTATATATTATAATGTAAAATCCTACATGTCTCCATATCAACATGGTTTTGTCTCAAAGAGATCCACTATTACGAACTTAGTCACGATTACTCAGTATGCTTGTGAGATCGTCGATTGGGGGGCCAAGTTGACGTAATATACACAGAATTTTCTCGAGCGTTCGACAGAATAGACCATTCTATATTATTAAAAAAGTTGAGCTCCTTTGGGTCATCACCTAGCTTAATGAATCTTATCAAATCATATTTAGATCATCGTACTAACTACGTATTCTTTAATGGATATTGCTCTTACGAATTTATATCGACCCCCGGCGTTCCTCAAGGATCAAACTTGGGAACCTTATTTTTTATTATGTTTATTAATGATCTTCGTCAATCGTTGACTTGTCCAGCCTTAGCTTATGCAGATGACCTTAAGATATATAACTCTATCAATAGTGATACCTACGTAGTTCTTCTGCAGGTAAATATTTCCCTTGTTGCAGACTGGAGTGAACTTAACAAACTGATATTGAATTTGAATAAATGCAGCGCGATCACATTCTCAAAGAAACTATTCCCTCGAAATGTGAACTATCATATTCATAATCACGAACTTACAAGAGTAAGAATTATTAGAGATCTTGGTGTCACATTCGATGTAGTGATGGGTCGTTATTAAATTATCTGTTATTTTAGAACCGTTTTCGATCCAGAACGGTTGCAACTGTTATCTCGCTGGGCAAAGAACGGTTCCTTTCGGACGGTCTCCAGCGTACGCGGTTGAAGAAGAAATTCCACATCATCGACTTCTTTCCTATTAAATATTTCTCCATGATGATTATCTTGCCTGGGAAACTTCCGGATGAATGAATTGTGATTACTTGATCATTGTTCCTATTTCCTAACTATAAAGCTGTTGTTCGATGGATCAGCTACGGATTGTAGCAAACGGATGTGTTCACAATGAAAACGGACTTAAATGTTTTTGTTATATTTATTTTACACCATGTGTATAAACTAGTGTTGAATCGTGAGAAAATAAAACTGTATAGGAACTTCTAACGAAAAACTTAATGTACGTAGGATACAGTTACATCATCAATACACAATCATAAAACTCGCGGAATCACCAAGATGTTAGAACTAGTGATGGGAAAGTATAACGTCGGGGAAAAACAAACTATATATCAAATCAAGCAAAGGCAAATTGATTGTATGATGCGTTATCAAATAGAACTATCGAGTACGAAACAACGATGACCTGTTATATTGGAACCGTTATTTCAAAATAACGAGAACGGTTGGAACTGTTGTTTTAAAAGAACGGGTTTTCCCATCACTAATTCGATGAGCACCTAAGCTTCAAAGTGCATATTCATGAAATATGTTCATCGGCCTGTAAATTGCTGGGGTTTATCTGTAGAACGTCGAAACATTTTAATGACAATAACATCATAAAGTCCTTATACTACGCATTTGTGATTAGTAAGTTGGAGTATGCGAATCCAGTATGGAATCCCTTTTACTTATGTCACTCCATTTTGGCTGGAAAAAATACATCGTAAGTTTTTGAAATACCTCTCCTTCAAATCTGATGGTCTTCCTGAGCGTGGTATTCCGCAAGAGGAACCTCTCCGACGCCACACTATGAAGTCCCTAGCTGAAAGAAGACAGATCCACTGCGCCAAGTTTTTGTGTAGTTTGTTAAATTTTAAAGTGGACTGTGAGTTTCTACTTTCGCGAATAAAACTGAATGTTCCACGTTTAACCAGTCGCTACTTAACCACTTTCTATACACCGACAGCACGAACTAACACTCTGCTAAGATCTCCAATTCATACTCTATAAAATGTGTGGATAAACATTTTGAAGACATATTTAATGTTGAAAAAATAAGTTTATTTAATAATATTTTTTTCTCTTACGATTTTTTACTAATTTTGTATTTTTCTATATAAGTATATGTACAGAAATACATATCCCCCATCTATATATATAAAATACAAAAAATGTTTCTATTTCCGTTATAGACTTCGAAACTATCCAACCGATGTGCCCCAAACCGGTTTCATTAGAAAGGCAATAACACGAGAATGACTTTGGACCACTAAGAAAATACATTCGATCCATTCATGAAGTGTATTTTCGACTTTTCCCATACAATAATTTTTCTGAGTACAGACTGTCAACACAAAAACATTGATCTGTCACTCATCAGAAAGTTTTATCATTTGTGGTTATCGCGTCGACCATGTCAAATAATCGAATTAGAAAATATTAAAAATCTCATAGACAGTAAAAACGAGTAATTTTGGCTCCGAAGAATGATGACGTCAACAAAATAAATCATCAAATTTAATTCAAGCTAATCAATTGACACAGTTAAAAATGAGGAACAAGGTGTCAACTTTCTAATAGAGTTTCTTATTTCTTTGGAACCATCTGGAATGCCACCACATATCTTAACTTTAAAAGTTGGTTTACCGTTGATGCTCATTCGCAACTTATTGTTAGCCCACCGAAATTGTGCAACGGAACAAGATGGTAAGTGTTGCTTGTTTGAAATCCCTTGTTTTTCGCACGGCCAATTATATGTTGCTTGGTCCAGAGCTGGAACGTCGAAAGATCTTTATGTTTACACACCTACCGAAAAAACTTAAAACACGACGGGTATCTACTAGTAAAAATATAAAAGTAAAAGTTGTTTTGCACAAAGCGGCAAAATTATGAACCAATAGAAACATTCTAAATTACAATTACAATTACAACCAAATCAAAAAACAGTTAATACTTAGTCCAAAAACCATTCTTAGAGATCATATCTCCCAATCTCATCTCATCAATCTCATTGAACCGACGAGTTTCTCGCAGATAGTTCTAAAATGCTCCCAAATTCGAGTTGCATGTTGGCTCCTTGGCATTCCGAATTTGATTATCCCCACGAAAATCATCCCATCGGTTTACAATATTGCCCCACAAATTTTCGATAGGATTTAGATCTGGGGACTTTGCCGGCCAGCCCAAAAGGGTGAATTGCGGATGTGCTTGGAACCAGTCTCCAACCGTACGCGATGAATGAACCGCACTGTTGTCCTGAACAAACACTAACGGCTCATCACCATATAGCGCTCGCACATTTGGCACCATAGTAATTCCCAAAATGTCAACATATTCAGCCGCATTCATCCTAGGTACGGTTCTTATTAACTCTCCTGGACCTGCTACCGACATCCAACCCCACATACCTAAAGAAATTCGGCCACTTCGCCTTGTTTTTAGGACATTTTTGTCTTCATATCTTGTATGGTCTAGTCTGTAAAGTGGTGTACGAGACCCAATTTCTGTGGAGAAGACTTTCTCATCGCTGAAGATCACATTTTGCCAATTTCGGCCAAAATTCGCTTCAGCAAAAACAAGCCTGGCAGCCGCATGTTCCGCCGTAAATTGTGGTTTATGGGCTGGACGTCTGCACTTGTAATTGTTTTGTTTTATTGTTTTCTAGACTAGACTAGACTAGACGTTTAATGAAAACTGTGCAAGCAAAATGTTAAATACTATAATGTATCATTGGTTAGCAGGTTCGACTAGTAATGTCTTTTCTGAAGACTAAGGGTAGATATATAATTTCAGTTTGTTTATTTACGTAACAACCCGTAAATTATTAAGTGTTAGAGTCCAGGCATGGGCAACCTTGTTTTGTAGAAGTTTGATGCTGCGAGTAATCTTGAAAAATATACATTTTTGTAATATCCTTATGATTCATTATGAATTAAGTTTAGACGGGCCGTGCTAATATGCAACGAAAGAATTCAGTAGCGGGCCGGGCAAATCTTACTCGAGGCCGCTTGTGGCCCGCGGGCCGGAGGTTGCCCATCTATATGTTAGGCTATGGGGCGACCTTTTCCGTATCACTAACCTCATTGCTTAAAGTGCAAATATCGGTCTCGCTGTCGACTTCTGCGTATGAATTGATTCTTAAAAGACGTTAACTTATTATTTGTGTTGTATTTCACCATATTTCCGTAACTTTTCCAAATGAGCTCTTAATTGTAGAAGCAAATATTTAGAAGTGGTAACATAGTTCAACAAATAAAACCATACATCAATAAGTAATATAAAGGGTTACATTGACCACATGTGAGTCCTGTAAATAAATATAGAACTCCATGTACATATTAGCGAGAGTTCGATTGATGATGTAAATACAATACTCCCCATTATTAATTTTCGTATATATCATATCTAATGTTTTCATTCTTTTTTATGTATATTGTTGAAAAAGAAATTTTCGGAAAACGAAAATGCGTTTGCTTGTGGACGCAAAGAGACATGCAGAAGAAAACGTTGTCTGGAGGAATACGATGTCGGCAACATTTTAAATGTTATTGAAAACCGACCGTTTCTTTCTTCACGTGCGATTGGGGAAAGACATGAAATTGCACGCGTTAAACAGTCTGCAAAACTACAAAACAAAACAATTAGAAATGCAGACGTCCAGCCCAGAATATACAATGTATGGCGAAAAATGCGACTGCCAGGTTTGCTTTTGCTCAAGCGGGTTTTGGGCGTAATTGGCAAACTGTCATGTTCAGCGCATATAGTTAGGAGGCTCTTCAAAGAGTATCGGTGTTGATATAAAGACATACAACTGTATTTACCAATTATAAAAAAAAACCAAGACTTTTTTTTAAATGAAATTAATTCCACCAAATAGGTCTAAAAGTATTAACCGCGGCCCACTTTTGCGTATAACGTGCTCGTGTATAACTGCAAATGGAAGTCGACTAGGCCGACAAATGCAGTTTTGAATTTGTATTCATTTATCGAGTCTTCTTTCTGTAGATATTTATCTATTATTAATTATGTACAGATACGTATTAGTCATCATTTGCATATACGTATCTAGTCCAACCTGGCTAAAAAAACTAATTTTAAAATAAAATAGGAAATAACATATTTTATTTCCAAGAAGTATTTTTCCCAGGTCGGCAACACAAATGATACATTTTGTAGTAATGTAATTTTAAATAAAATTTTTGCGCCTTGATATTAAATAAAACCAAAACGTCTTTCGCGTATAAAGCTAAATTTTTAAATGCAGTTTTGACCTGAAGCTCTATTCATTTATCCAGTCTTTTTTCTGTAGGTATTTATCTATTATTAATTTTTCTAGATACATATTACTCGTCATTTCCATATCCTTCCTATACTCACGTCAAAATGAAAGACGTATACTATACTATATAAGTCGGTCTCACAGACCGTATGCATGAGTATAGGAAGGATATGTATAGTCAGATCTGATAGGTATACTATTTTCAACATAAAATAGCAAATAAAATATTTTATTTCCAAGTATTATTTTTGTAGCATTTTGTAGTAATGTAATTTTAAACTAACGTTTTTAGGCCTTAATATTATATAAAACCAAAACACCTTTTGCGGACAAAGTTAAATTTTAACAAAAATTCTCGTAACTAAAGGTCCGTTCATATCTGAGGCGTGCCGCCGTTAAATAATCCTATCGATAACACAAACATGTTAAGATCTACGGTTCCACACGAATCACCCAAAGAGGAAAGATGTTATGTGGAAGTAGTGTTGAATGTGTCGCACTTAAATACATGGAATATTCATCCTTTTCTCAAGCGATTGTCTGTTTCTGTCAGACACACTGTTATAATGGTCGGAATTTATTATTTTCTCAAATGTTTACGCCACCCTTTTTTGTAATTAGGTTCAACGCCTTAATTACATATATTTGATTGTAAGTAAAAAAAACTAATGGCACTGCTTCATGAAATAATTATCGAAAAACAATTTAACAAAAATGAAAGATTACGCATCACTACGTACACGGTTTGTTAGATGGGCTGCATATTTCCAACGCCGCCTCCATTCGCATTTAATTATACACTTGCTGTACATATATGTATATAGTTTGCTGAATTATCTATGATTGTAATTTATTGAATTTTGTCCTGTAAGTGGGATTACCTGTTGGGCAAATAAAGCATATTATTATTATTATTATTATTATTATTATTATTATTATGTGTCCTAGAAACTTAACCCCGGAACACACGAGCACGCACTTCTCCCTCTTAGCGGTTAACGCTGGCATTTACACCTCAAAATATATTCAGTTTTATGCACATTTCGATACACTTTTTGGAAGCCAATTTCAAAGTTGAAAGAGTAGACGAATTTTTTTCGAATCATTTATGTTTTATCTGTCTACTGACACAGCGATTTTTTGTTATTTTTTTAATAACGTTTGGGCAATCAAAAACGTACAACTCGATTTAACATCAAACTTTTCAAATAATATTAACAGAAATATATCCACGTTGGTAACTTGATGTGACCACTCTCTTTCATATGCCACTTGTAAAATTCTTCCAAATTGTCTATGAACTCCGAAATAATGTAACAAAATTATTACAATAATCGGCATTTTTCAAAACAGTAAAATAGCATGTAGGCAACACAAATAGCTCACTACAGGTAGAAAAATAAATGCAAGATTCCTTGTGCGTTATATTCCTAAACAAGAGATAATAGATTTCATTACGGGAAACGTTGTGGACGGAATTCAACAGAAATAACCTAATGTGAATTATTATTGGAAGTATTTATGGAAAAGTTTTTGGCATATATATTTAGTAATATCATGACTAAATCAATTTATAGTATACAAAATTCTTGAGAATTAGTAGATTTTTATGTATGTATGTACCAAATTTAGTGTAGATGTAGTTTCTTTATTTACAAATATCCCCACTGAATTAGCAATTACAATAATAGATAATAAATGGGAGTTGATTTCAGATTTCACAGATTTATCGACAGATGATTTTATTGACATATTCTTAGATGTCTATAATGACTAGAGAGTATAATAGTGAGCAGGTAATAAATAATAAACAAATAGTACAATAGGTACAGAGGTAACCCAGTACAGATAAACTATGAGTGGAACACATGCAAAATTAAAAGAAGTATAGCTCGTTTCAACTTATTTTATTCTGACTAAAGTGTTTACAGATTTACAACACCTCCTGCGGTGGAAGCTTTATGGACGGTCTGCTTATCGCACTCTTACCCACAGAGTAAACATAATATACTAACACAAATATACCTGTTGACTATTGGTAAAATTAATAATTCCTGGCCTCTAACTTTACGGGGATCGATTAATTCCGACAAGAGTGCCCTTTTATAAAAAGTGATAAGTTTGGAAAGTTGCTTCTTCCAAAAATGTTCATCTTTGTATATGATTTGATAAAACAACCCTTTTGGCGTCCATACAACAAAGTATAACCAATTTACATTGGTTATGTTAAATTGACCTTGTACTTGGTGCATGTAGCTGTGATTATTTTTTAATAGCAGGCCACCGCTGTTATCAATAATCAATTATTTTATAAGTTTATTTTCTGTTGCTTCTTTCGGTGTTAACATCCTTGAATTATAAGGGCTTTCTATTTCAGTAATGGCGTCGTCACCTACTAAGCCATCAGGAGATGCAGCTAAAAACGGATATTTCTGGTCTATAAAAAGACCACAGCTTCTTATTTCTAAGCCAGAAATTTTTTCAAATTCGGCCAATGCTCTGCTTTCATTTTGTATGCCGTACTGAGTTGCCGCAGATCCAAAAAAGTCTTCATAAAGTAGAGCCTTTACTGTGTTCGCTGTTGAAATGGTTTTTCTTAGTTTTGCAACTTTACCAAAATTGGATGCGGGTAATCCTTTGATCCCCATCGTTTTCCATAAAGTGTTGTCTCTTTGGGCTACAGTTAATTTTTGTATTTCTTCTGGATTTTCACTTTTCAATTTCTCAAGGAATGTTGCTTCTTTTTCCGAATAGGTCGCAATCTCCATATCGTCAACATTGGCCTTTTCTCTATTTTTTCCAATAATACTTACAATTTCCAAAAAATATTTATCAATTACGTACATATTGCTTTAAAATATGGATTAACGATTTTATCTATAGGTTCATAACTTTCGAAGAAGTTCATAGGTGCTAATCTGTATGTTGCTGGCGGTCAAGCTTTGTTTAATAATTTAATAGAACAAAATTCCTTTTTTACTTGCTGTAGTACTATACTAAATGCATCTTGAAACGGAAAAATTTACTTCCATAACTTGCCGGCTGTTTGTCCAACACGAAAGACGTGATGTATTCATTGAGTGCAAAACGAGATTTTTAATCAAAACAGACCGTGTTGAAAATATATTAGGCCAGCGCACGAGTAATTTAGCAAAACCATTGAATTAGAGAAGATAGTGGAAGGCGCACGATAATGCGCTTATCAACGAAAACCGTGCCCTTCTATTGGAAGAGTGTAGGTATATACACAGAGGGGGTTTGTACCTTTCTCTTACTCGTCTTATGAGTCGGTCAAACCATGCGTTGGTGTTCTTAACAACATTTATTGTTTAATAGTGAAATCTTCATATCAGAAATGGTACAAACATCCATTATATTTGAACAATATAGATTATTAGGTAGCCATATATCAAAACAGTTTTTTGCAACATAATAGAAAAATATTTGCTATAGATTTCTTGATGAATCTATCCAGTTAAAAATTTGGCATTTGAATTTTTAACGCCGGTCGAAAATCCAGATATTTTTTAATATATAAGTGCTCGTTGTTTGTGTATTAGAGCTTGCGGAGGATGGAATAATAATCTGAATGGTTTACTGTTGGGCCCTTATTATTATAAATTATTATTTACCAACATTGTGCCACCAAGTATAAATGCTAACTGCACCAATAATGACTATGATGCAATACCGATTTTTGACCTTGGACTTTCAGAATGAGATATTGCAGACTTTCCACATTTCTAGTCACATTGCCAAAGACATAACAGGTTTAATTGAAGTAGATAATTTAGTACTTTCTCCAATTAAAGGAATTAAGCAAAACTATTACAGACCGATATAATTATTAATTATTAGATATTAAATATTATAGAAATTTGACTAAACTTGTTTGTAACGCAAAATTATATTTTCTGCCTAGAGTTATTTTTGAAATCGTCATATTTTCAGAGAAATCCTTCAGAGCGGAAGTTATTTTGAGACACATGCAAAGATCCTTATTTAAAAAAGGATTATGAATTTAGTTCAACAGCAATTCATAACTGAAATAAAAACATTATTTTATCCTTCACATCCAGTTGTCGATATTTCATATTATATATTTCATAGTATTTACTTATACTTATACTTAGATCTTATGTCTACAGTAGGTAGAGATGGCCAATTTTTTTATATCTTGTAAATAGTTAATATTTCTATTTGCCTTGTATTCCCTTTCAATGTAATTTTACCTGATGCGGCGTTATTTCAGACGCCAGTTAAGATTACCTTGCATATTTTTGAATGAGTCAAACACGGATAGCCATCCCGTCCACTATTTTTATCCTTTTCTAGCAAGAACGTCTCGTTTTATCACACTGTAGCTTTATGGAAAATGAGCGTAATGTCACATTTTGTTAGTAGGCAACTTAATATACAAAAATTAGAAATTTATTTTAGGTAAACTCCAGCCTTAAGTGAAATAGTCTTAAGCGTTCGATAACACGTCGCAAGTCCCCTAAGTGTGTTTTAATACTGTTCCATAAAATAATGACGTCGTCCAAGTAAGCTAGAATGCAGACAGTAGGTAAACCAGTCTTAAACCGGCCGATTAGGTGTTAAGATGTTGCCGGAGAGTTCCTAAGTGCAAACGGCATTCGCGTAAAACGCTGTTTTTAGGGATCCTGTAGACATGAATAGAAACTTGCCAGAAGCCGTTTCGAAGATCGATAGTGCTCAAGCAGCGTTTGTGTTGGGCTGTGTGAAGGTCGTCATCAATTCGCGGTTGTGGATGGCGATCTAGAACGATTATATTATATTGCGTAGAGAGGATAATCGATATGGTGCAACCGCAATGAGACAGTCGCCTGTCAAATTGATGTACTGTTCAGAATGTGTCGTTGGCTCCAAACTAATGTCTTTGTTTCTATAGAGAAATTTACACAATTGAGTTTTATCCTCCATTGTCAGGTTTATGTAACTATCATCGCGAAGTGGTTCCATTTCTATTGCATTCAGAGTGACACCAGCAGCACTGGGTTCTCTCGCCAGCGAGTACTAAGTTTTTGAATTATCCCGGAAGGACCATCTCATTCCAGGAAGACCTTCTATCATATGACCTCTTACGATAAAATTCGTACCTAAAAGTCACTTGCTGTCTTTTTGTTTGGGAATGGCAATGGACATTTCTTTGAGACCATCTCTCTTGGTTTACCATCGGCCATTGTCATGAACTTCTCATTCACGGTACAATGTTTGGCACAAAATCCAGGTACAGAGCGTGTCCCGCAACAGTTTATCTGGCTCCGCAATCAGGAAACTGCAGGCCTTCTTTTCCCGCAATGGTCAATGGTGTCAAGGCTCCTTGTTCACCACTTTCTAAGCTCGTAGACAAAATTTCTAGCAAGTTTGTTGCGACAGTGTCACTTCACACGTTGGAACACTGCATTCTGATGTGGTCAGGTTTGCGGCATTTATACCCCACCAGTGGGCTCCTGGATTCTACATTTGTTTGTGTGTTCAGTGGTAGGATGGGGTTTGAACCTTGTGGCAAACTCTCCACAGTCCTGTTGTACGTGTGCAAAATTCCTAAAAGTCACACATTGTGCGTGTGTTCTCTGTTTTCTGGACAGGTTGTTAGTTTTGTTCTTTTTGTAGGGACCCGCGATGTTCTTACATTTGGCAATTAATTCGTTAAAGCCGGTTACCTGTTCTCTGGGTAACACTCATCTGATCGTACTCAGCAATGCATAGGCCATGTCGATTTTATTGTTATTATGCAAACTCGGAGTCGTGTCAGCTTTGAAAGGAAAGCTCTTCCATTGGTGATGAAAAGTTCGGTGGCTTCTGCATCACCCCGCTGCCTACAAAAGAATTCTCTAAAAATTTTGTAATTCGGTTTATTCTCACCGAAACGTGGATGTCATAATGATGCCACTGCGTCGTCCCACGTTTTAATAGTAGATTTTATGCCCTGTCACCATGTGCGGTGACGTCGTCCAGCAGCATGAGCAAACCGTTTCGTTCATTCTCATGGGAAACACCCACGCAATCTTTGTATATACTTACAGCGTCGAAAAATGCTCCGATGCATTCCCCTTCAGCTCCCGAAAATCTTGATTTGCAGTCCGCAAAGTTTCCACATTTCTCAGAACTTCGACGATCCCGACGTGTTAACTATCGTCATAAATAAGTCTGGGATTGTTTCTGTAGTGTTATTCTTGCTTAACGAACAAAGATTATAGGAGAGTTATCTGTGCTTATCCGATTTACTGTTTCCCGATTTGTATTGAGTATTTCTTCCAACCGCAAAACAAACGTGACGAGTCACAGATGGGATTGAACCAATTTTGGCCAACTCTATTAACAACTAAAATTAGGAATTAGGTATTATTATAACTAACGCGAACCGGCAGCGGCGAAAAGTTCTACATCTCCGTGAAACATGATACAGAGCAGAGACAAACTTACCATATAATACTTGTGCACATATTACACTCGTTTTGAAATAGAATATAAAATCTTACCGTTAACGTACCATTATTAGCGGCACATGTTCTAACGAAATTTAACATAGCAGTACATTAAGTATGAATTCTAAAAATTATTACTGTGGCAATTCTTTGATAGTTTATTTATTTTAATTTCGGTCTGATGATGCTACTTGATTAAAGCGAAACACATAGTGTCCAATTGCCCAATATTGAAGAAATGATTACAATTGATTCAGGTACTAATTACAACACCTAAAGACTCACCCATTACATCAAGTAGACTATTTTGAAATTCCCGTAAAATTTGTTCACGACCGTTATGAAGTATTTAGAATATTCACCCCTTTTCTAGTCCATTCGATTCTATGTATACCGGTCGCCATCAACGGTTATACCTGTCGCATTCACATCCCTCCAAACCGCAGTCGCTTGAAAGTTTTATAATACTGCTCCATCCTTCAGCCTGGTCGTCCCAATTAGACTGCGAGTTGGATCGAATGTACGCTGCTAGATGATCGACTTGTCTACTATTTTCAATTTGAAGCGTGTGTCTTCTGAATTCTGCACATCACATCGTTAATCTAGTTAAGGATGCTACGGGTTCTTCGCATGCCTACTACAATTTCTGACAGCGCCCTTGCCGATTTTTGGTTTTACACATTAAACCATCCGCATTGGAATTCGAAATTACTAGCTCACAGGTGGTATAGAGTCCCCCATTAGCTTCATTTTCGTTATCGCCCGACATTGAGTTTCTTCTAGCCTTTCCAGCGACCCGTCGACATATCCTTCAGTTCGTTTAGTGTCTTCTTCTACGTTGCCGACGAAGTCGGAAGACGCAATTCTCTCCTGAACAAAACATTAGCACACTTTTTTCCTGCGGCTTCGTTTAAAGCGCTGTATGCCAACAGAAAGAATGGCAGGCATTTATCCCAATCGCCTTGGCACTTGTTTACCACCGTCAGTAAGTAGTTTTCGATTGTGCTATTGTAAGGTGCAACATCATGAAATTATCTCCACGTACACATCAGAAAGACTCCCTCTAGAAAAATTTCAATTATCGCTTTAGTCGGGCAAGCAAAGTAGTTAGAAATGTTTTTGGAATTGTATCTACCGTGTTTTGTATTTTAACCATGAGACCCGAACAGGAAACTGACTGGGGCTCGGGATTAAATAAGCAAGTAGGTGCTTCGTATTTAAATCCTGTTAAAACATGAGACAGACAAAGTCATTGTTTTAATTGTAACTTATCTTGATAATCTTTTACAAGCATCTGCTTGATCAACACACATTCACGATCCACCTGGTACTTACTTTTGTCAGCGTAATCGATGGATGGTTTATACCTAACAGTTGGAAGACCGTCAGTGCCATTCCTAGCACCCCTGTTGCTGGTTTGCAAATTGTAATACGCCGTCTGTGCCCGCATTGATGCAGAGGTTACAATACAACACAATTGGCCTGCAAGAAATCAAATTTATTTTAATATATCTTTTACATAAATTTATAATACATATATACATACCTATAAAACCAAGTGCGCTCTCAGTACCCTCTCGATAGATTGGTTGGGTTCAACACCTGTCTACAAAAATTAAAATAAGTTACAGAGTTGTAAATAATTTTATTAGGTGTACCTTTTCCAGTTTCTGTTGTTGCCTTGCCCTTAGTTCTTGGCCACAAAATGATCCTAATAAAGTCTTCATTTTTTGCTTTGCATTTTCATTTTCAGTTCCATTTTTGCTTCTATTTCGTCCTAAGCGTTATTTTTATTTTATTTTTTTTTTTTTTTGGTTGTAGAATAGTAAAATTAATGTTTAGAATTTTACAATACGGGTTGCAAGCTGTTGAGACTAGAAGAACACTCACAAGCTACAAAAATGATCCGAAATTAACTATCTATAGTCTCGACTCTAGACTAGGCGCATATGCATTTGAAGTAGCCTTTGAAAAGAGACGAGACGTCGTCTTGGGCGGAATTCGATACATTTCTTGAGTTAATGCGAACGTACCGTCCACATCATATACAGTTCAACAGAAATAGGAATGTCAGTTGCGTACCAATATATTGTCATATTTTACGCTTTTACGTCGGAAAGTATTCATCTGCGTCGCAAATTTAACTCCCTCTCGTTCCGGTTGAATGCACGCACCAGCAGAGCTTTTTCTGTTGAACACGTGTTTATTCAGATCCCATTTGTTTTGAAATGTGTACGCATATAAGACTTTCACAGTATAGAATATATTTACGAATTCATCACTTTCAATTTGTTTGACAATTTCTTTTTTACTTTGAGGCACAGTAGAGCGACAAGATGCGCGATGTTGTGTTTATATTGGTTGAACTTGTCATTGCTAACTCACAATTCGGCATAGATTTGCCTGAAACATATTGAGTGCTAGGGTTGAAATTACACTCTTTCCTACGAGGTCCGCTTTTTTCAACCTTCGATTGCACAGTATGAAGAGCGGGCATGCGGCAAGTGGATTTTCCCGCGAAGTGCAAATTGTAAAGTGTTATTTGTTTCTTGCAGGCAGAAGGGAATAGGGCAGCGGAAATTCATCGGAGAATGAGTCGAGTGTATGGAGACAGCTTCATGAGTGATGGTGCTGTTCGTGAATGGTGTCGAAAGTTTAAATATGGCCGAACTGATGTGCATGATGAAGGGGAATCAAGAACATAAGTTGACCAAGTGGTTAAGGAAAATCGAAGGTTCACCATAAGTGAATTATCGATGAAATTTCCGGAAGTTTCAAGATCTTCCTTACACTCTATAGTTACTGAAAATTTGCGCTACAGAAACCTTTGTGCTTGCTGGATCCCTAAGATGTTGACTAACAACCACAAAACTCGCCGAATGGCTGCAGCTTTGAAGTTTCTTGACCGTTACGATACTGATGATTTTTTGGAATCCATTGTGATAGGTGATGAGACATGGGTTCGATATGATACGCCCGAAATGAAACAACAATGACAACAGTGGATGCATAGAAATTCTCCAAAGAAACCCACAAAATTCAAACGAAGCTTCAATAACCGTAAGGTTATGGGGACTGTTTTCTAGGATCAAAAAGGTGTGTTGCTTGCGGGGTTTACCCAACCGGGGACAACAATTACTGCAGATTCATATTGTGAAACTTTGCGACGCTTACGGAGAGCTATTCAGAACAAAAGAAGAGGCATGCTGACTTCTGGAATTGTTCTGATCCATGACAATGCCCGACCTCACACTGTTCTTGTAACTTAAAGGCTCCTTGAGCAATTTGAATGGGACATTTTGGAACACCCACCATATAGTGCCCGCCTAGTATCGAGTGAACTGAAGAAGTGGCTTGGGGAACAGCGCCTCCAAACTGACAAGGAGCTCAAAGAAACAGTCACAACTCACTTCAAATTATAGGCGGCAACATTTTATGAAGAGGGTACTGAAAAGCTTGTTCACAGATATGACAAATGCCTCTATCGTCAAGGTGATTATGTAGAGAAGTAACTTTTATTGTACATTACTTTTGGTAATAAAATCATTTTTTTATATTCACCCGTCTGTCTTTATAGCCGATCGGAGGTTGAAGAAAAAAACAACCCTCGTATTTCCATGGACAGGGAACCAAATTCATTATTTCATTTACATATACAGGTACAGTAAAATAAAAAAAAATTTTGAAATGGAATAACAAAAGTATAGGGATAAGGAGATAAATTGCTGTGTGTTGGCAAGTTGGGATGTTTAGGATAGACGCATACAGCTCTCGCAATATAAGTTGGCGAGCGGTGGGGATGCGCCGTAAACGTATTTAGGACACGTACCTCCCACCTGTCTGATTCAGATAGTGCATAGGAATTACCATTGTCTTATCAATATGAGTTCCGTAGGGAAAGGACGAATGATAGGCAATCTATCCGTCCTCTATCTGCGCGAACTCACTCCCACCCTTCGCCAACTTATATTGCGAGAGCTGTACATTGCTAACGGAAGAATAATTAATGGACTGGGGTTTCATTTTGTATATATGTATATACCGTGAGTTAATGTAGATTAGTTGAATATGTGAAGGAAAGGGTACAACATTGAATAAAGTATGTGCTCGATATATATTTTATACATAAAAGCAAATACAGAGGAAGCCTTCGCTACAAGCATTTTATTCTGTCACAATCAACATAAGAGTTCCAGAATATTGACATCAAAAAATTATCTGTTTTTCTTTAGAATATATATGTAGGTATATTCAAAGAATTACATTGAGAAAGTACATACTATGTAAAACATAAAAACTGTTTTATTTGTATCAATACACATGTACATATGTAGGTTTCGACGGATATAATTTCGAATATATATAATAATATATATATATACTTACTATATGTTCTCCGGATATTGATGTGTAAACGTGATTCATACATATAGAATATGTATACAGGTTGGATGTTGGAATTTTTAAGAATATGATTTTTTAAGTGCGAAACGATGGAAGGTTGATTGAGATAGGTTGCTATGTTCTACGAAGTGGAGGCGTGGTGGGGATGTTTGGATAACCATAAACGATACGAAGGGTAGAAGAAACCTATTCTAAACACATTTAAGAGTTACATATTTCTTTATACTTCTAATTTATCACACTGCTTATAAAATTCCATGCAATTTTGTTGATTTTCCGAACTGTGTACATACATACATAATTAGGCATATATGTATGTACAGTACTAGACAACGCAATTCGGACAAAGTGAGTTCTGCGCATCTACGCCTACCAGATAAGGTGGCTTTGTCATAATATAAGCCACACCTTCTTTATTATTGAATTTAATTTTTGACAAGACTCTACGAACATGACTGCAGGAAGAGATAGAAGGTATCAGATAGATTCAAAGATGTATTTACTCGGCTTTGTTTTACCGTTTGCAGAATACAAACCTAATTCATAAGGACAAAAGTGAAAAGGTGGTCAAACTTCTGGGGATTGCAGCCAAGGGTGAGTTCAAATAAAACGCTCTCTTTTTAAACTCTAAGCTTTCGAATTATATTAAATTCATCTTCAGAGAGTCACATAATAGCCGAGAAACAACAATACAGCATCTAACAGAATAGAAGAAAACCATCACACAATGGAGATATTGTAACAAAGTTAAAAATTTAATAGTTAAATTTTTTTGTAATTTCCAAAGTTTACAAATATGCAAAAATTCTCTCCAACCACAAAACTATTGAGAACTCGTTCATTACACAGCAATCCAAATTTCAGGCAAACTTCACGTGTTGAAAAGACTGATTTCATTGATTTCCCGTTAGGATGTCTCAAGTCACATGTTGTTCGACGACCGAATGTTACACATGTCGAAGTTCTTTTAACACGTGAAGTTTGCCTGAAACTTGGTGGGTTGTGTAATGAACGAGTTCTCAATAGTTTTGTGATTGGAGAGAATTTTTGGAAGTTTGTAAACTTTGGAAATTTAAGAAAAAATTTTTTTAATATTAAATTTTTAACTTTATTACAATATCTCCATTGTGTGATGGTTTTCTTCTATTCTGTTTGATGCTGCATTGCTGTTTCTTGGCTCTTATGTGACTCTCTGAAAATGAATTTAATATAATTCCAAAGCTTAGAGTTTAGAAAGAGAGCGTTTTATTTGGACTCACCCTTGGCTGCGATCCCCAGAAGTTTGATCACCTTTTCACTTTTGTCCTAACGTTGTACAGCCAGTACTTCCTTAAAGTCTAATTCATAAGAACCTCAATATATTATAGCTTTCTTTGTATAGTGTGTTGAACCCTCCGTGGTTACACTTCAATACAGAATCTAGATGGTCATACTGGGGTCCATTGGACCCCAGTCATTTCAATAAACAATTGAAACAAAACTATCCGTCCGATACTGATGTAAAAATTCTGGAACATATTATAAATATTTTAGATTAAAGACGAATAGCTTATTTGCAAGAAAACAAATGGCAAGATGATAAAAAAATCATTAAAAACAAAGTCGCAAAAGTTACAACTTTTTATTTAAAAAATTGTAACCATGTCAATTTTTTTTTATATTTTTATTCACAGTCGAAAATATGATAATTTTGCACTCAAAGTGAAAAGTGGGGTCTGATAGACCCCACGTGACCACAAAGCGTTAACCACTTTCCTTTCTTTTGTCGGATTATAGACAGAAATGTAATTTTAACAGGTTTCGAAAAAAACTGTTATTCATAATTTCACTGCTAATATTATTTTACTAGAGAGAAAGAAACATTTATAAAAAATACTACAGTATGGCAGGTCATTTACGACTATATGTGTAAGACGTAGACCCTGTTAATTCCTATTCGTTTAGTACACAAAAATTTTAAACGACTTTATATTGAGCTTGAAGAATTTAAGGTTGGTATTTGCAGATGTATGTATGTATATATTCCTTGTCAACATGTCAAAAATAATCTAAGTATTTCTAAACAATATTTCTTTGCACTAATAATAATAAGAAAAATAGAAAACATTCTGGGTAATAGCTTCACGGAGAAAGTATCCTATTTCATAAAACAGTTCTCAATTAAATGATGAGAGCCTATTACCACTGAAATTCAATAAGACAGGGTCCTCCACTTTCAATGAAAATTGCAACAAATGCGCTTTATTTATATTAGATTCTAGATCATTCTCTTCAGTTGGTCGCTTCATTAAAAGTATTTATTATTATGGTGGTAAATTTTAGAGTATCGGATTATGGTACAATAACTAAAATATCATCCGCAAACAGAGTAAGTGTATACGGAACAAAACTCGGTATATCATACGGTAGAAACAAAAACGATCCAAGAATAGACTCTTGTGAAATACCCTTTACTATCTAATCTGATTTAATTAATCTAAATTGTTCGTAATCGTGACACAGTGTTGGCGGTCTTTTAAGTTAGGCATCCATTCTCTGAATCCCATTACCTCCAATGGCTCTTGTAGTTGACCTTCCCTTTACATACCTATTGTTCTTTTTAATTTAAAATGTTTTTGTTTCTGTAAAGTTTATCATTCTATTTAATATTGCCTCACTAATATATGCAATGGCCGATATTAATGCTATTGGTCTGTAGTTTTTAAAATCACTTGTTTCCAGATTTGTATATGGGGCTTATAATAGAATGCTCCAGTACATCTGGAAATATTCCTTTTTGAAAGCAAAAATTGCAAAATTTGGTTAATGGAATACACAAGATGTGTGCACAAGATTTTACTAGCTTGATCGAAATTTCGTCTAGTCCTACCGCCAATGTATCCTTCAAATAATGTATAATGTTCCTTATTTCTACAGGTTCATACAGAACCATTTGTGTTATTGTTTCTTTTTATAGAACTTGCATTAATAGAATTTATCGTGTCGCTGTTGCTCGATTGTGCTGAATATGTACTATAATTTTAGGCCTGTCAAGCAAAACTGCACTGATTTATATGTTTAGTTCTATACTCATTTGGTTTAGGGGTATCCCAAAACGTTAAAACAATATTCAATAAATTTTGATCAACTATACCTATAGTCAAATCAATCCGGGAACACACTGTATATTATACACTAACAATATCTACAATGACCTCAAAATGCGGTCCAGTTATTGAATGGCTATCCACAACTGTTTGTTTTTAATATGTATGATGTTTATACTACATCAAATTTATCCTAATTAAATAATGTCAAAAACCTATAAAGGCGTACACTCAGGACTTCTGATGGAAAAGGCTGTACAGGGTGTAACTGTGAAAATGGTAAAAATGTTGTCCAAAGGTAGATAATTTAAATTAATAGAATATTTGCTCAATAAACGTAGGGCCCCAAACGTACCGTTCGCGAGATATTTATAATTACAGTTTTGAGTCCGGCTCTGTTATACAATTGTAGCGAGTTCCCAATACGTTGACGATTGTCTGCATGCATAGAAACAAATGGCGGACACATTGAATAGCTCATATAACAATTTACTCTTTCACACTGCTTGCACAGTACATACATTTATTTACGATTTATTAATCATTTTACTTTAAACATTGTTACACAGCAATCACATAAACATATTATTGTCAAACAGGTCTAATGCTAGGCATTTCTTGTAAAACTTTCTTTGTTTTCTTGACTTTACCAATAAATAAATCTTTTTGATAGAAAACATTTTTATCATTACTAATAAAAAATCGTCGACCTTTTCAAATTTAGGCCAAGTTCATGCAACGAGAGCGATGTAAAACATCTGTTTATTTTCCTGTCATAGTGATCGAGAAGCATTATTCATCTATCGATAATATGCTATTTAATGACGGCGCCATTTCAATGTAACTATCTGCTTACATTGCAGGATACCCGAATACAGATTGAATGCCTGATTATTTATTTCGGCTTTTAAAAATCCTTTACCTCCCAATTAACCGTCTACGAGGAACACAATACCGTAATGTAAAAATGCAGGTGGCCAAAATTTTATTAAAATTAAGCAAAAACGTTTTGTGTGATTTGCCATTGTTTTTGCTGATTATGTTAACTAAACCATACCAGCTTTACCATATGGTTAATTAATTTTCATTAATTTTCACAGTTACACCCTGTATATCTAATGTGACGGGGATTTTCAATCCATTAGCACAGCCATCAACAATCGACATCAAATTGATGTAATTCATATCGAGTACAGCAAGGCTTTCGATACCATCAATTACTCCGTTTCAATCTCCAAATTGCTGGGTTTGGCTTCTCATGAAGTATCTTTATTTTAAGTCATACTCATGGGCGTAGCTGGCAAGGGGCAAGGGTTGCCCATCCTAGAAAATTTGTTGCCCCACCTAGAAAAATCCTCTGACATATATATATATATCTATATATATATATAATCAGCTGACCGGCTGCCCCCCCTCCCCCTCCTCCCTAGAAAGTCACTGTCCATGTCCATGATCGCGCGTGAAGGACCGGTCGCGTTATGCATTATTGACTATGTTGTTGTTTCCGGTGTGCCATAGTGCTCCAATTTGGGCACACTTCTCTTTAATAATCATATATTAATGACATTTTAAATGTCTATATTTGATTGCAAAACTCTGTACTATGCCAACGATCTTAAAATCTATCATACTACTTACTATATCTTCACAAGACCTCGTTCTTTTAAGCGATTAATGGACTAAAATGATTTATATCTTGATATAGATAGTGTACTTTGTTTTGGTTCAGCTGAAGTCCAGTTAAAACACTATTATTTGTAAATACCTCGCAAATGGTGCTGTGTTTCCTGGAGTATTCAAAACTCTGCATCTTACGTTGTGACTCTTGCTTGTATTATTACTAGTACATTATTGTTGTTTGGGTCCGTTTTGATGAATATTTGAGAAATTATTGAACGGATTTTCAGCAAGCTTTCTTTGTTGCGAGAAATTAAACCACGAGATAAGAAGCAAATGATCCAACGTCGACTTTTTGTAAAAAAGTTAAGCTTTTAAGTTATGTGTTTTTGTTTCTATTAAAATAATGTAAATGTAATAATAATAATAATAATAATAATAATAATAGGTAAATTTTATTATACAATACAAAAATATACACGCTGGTACAAAAATAGAAGAAATAAACAAACATTTATTTGGGTAATCTACTACAAGCCCTTATCTGAAAAATTTTCGTAGTCATCCTCAGTATCACTAGAAGTTTAACTATCAGAAGCTATGATAATCAAATCTTCTGTTAGCACATCAACTCGAATCTCGTTTCGCAAGTAATTGTCTTCAGCTTGAACAACATGTTGGTAACACTTTATCCAGTCTTGAACAGTAACTAATGAAAATTTTCTTTCTGCCAGAGTCTTCACAGCGTGTAATTTGAATAAAACATTTTTCTTTGCTACATTGTTTTTCCTTGAGCGCAGATCATTTTGGATTTCGGATTCAAATCCGGATGGTAGGTTGGGAGTCTTAAAGCAATGTGCTCTTTTTTATGATACTTAATGGTTTCATACAACTTTGGTTTAGGCAAATTCGGCGGGGAAAGTATATTTTCACTTGTCCACCAGTCTATCATAATCATTTTCCTTGAGTTGTTGGTAGGTGCTTTCTGTATTTGTATATTATGGTAGGGTGCATTGTCACAATAACACAATTCGGAAGGAGATTTGGAATCAGCTTCTCTGTAAGCCATTTCTTATAATCTAGCGAGTCATTTCGTCGTGGTAATCTCCGGATTTGATTTCAGATTTACAAATACAGTTAAGTAAGTAAGTTATTTCACCACCGGTGTGAACAATAACTAATCGATGGCCTTTAGATATAGTTGATGACAAACCATTAGTACTATTGTTTGTCAAATTGTTGGAACTAATGTGGCCTGCGTGAATGTAAGTACTATCTAAAAAGACAATTGGCAATAATAGTAGTAGCTAGTATTACCTTTCAATAAAAAAATTGGTCAAGAATGTTCTTGACTATCATCGTTGCTATTACAAAATTGCATCACTGCCCGTAGTTACGTGTCAGGATTGTATTGTTAGTGTCTCTTTATTATAATGGATATTTCCTCTACACTTAATGGTATGAGGTTAGTGGATTATGTACCTATACACTACCGCTTATAAGTATTTGGCCACCTATGCTTTTTATATTTCTTTATACCAAAAATGCAGTTAGGAAATGCATTCCAGTTTTATTGAATAGTATTCAAATAAGCAGTAAAATTCACTGAGTCTTAATAACGTTAATAAAGTAAGAAGTGGTAGACAAATGGCGAGATCAGCTCAAGATAGTACAATCGTGGTGACCACCAAGCAAAATAGATGAAAAGCAGTCCTGAAAATCGCCGGAGAAATCAGTGCTGTATTTGCGAAATCGGTAAGCGTATCTACAGTTACAGTTTAAAAAGTTGTTCGTGAGGAGTGGGATTGGATGCGTCGTAACAACTTAAGGGAAAGTGGAGGTGGAGGTATTAATCTATCGTAAGTAAGCGTCTAGATCGGAACCATATAATATAGTTGACATAGAAGTCGAACTTACACTACATTTTTTATTATAACCTTTCATTCTTTCGATGCTGTCGCACTCTGCGTAGTAGTGAACTCCTCACGAGCAAATTTTTAGACTAACAACGGGAACGTCAAGGTTGTGAATAACGGAACTTGATGTGTCTCGAATATGTTATAGAGGGACCTCCCACTAGTATCTTGCTGCCAGCTTCTGTGGCCATTCGCCCTAGTTCTCGAGAAAATTGCAAAAGTTTTCTTAACAGAGTTTATATACCGTTAATCTTAATAGTTTTGTAAAGAAGTGAGTATAGTGCAGTGGCTAAGTTCCAGGCCTAATACGCTGGCGATCCGTGTTCAAATCTCGCTCTAGTAGTTTTTTTTTCTCAATATTATTGCATATGGTATTAACAAATATATTTAATTTCATGCAAAATTGTTAAAAGTATTTTTCGCCATACTAACTTTATTAATAAAATTAATCGGAAGCAAATATGTAGCATGGTGTGTATTTTAAATTTCACAATCAAATGTTATAATTAAATCGTTTTATCACTAGTGCTCATAATTTAAACTATTTTTATATTTTAAACTAAAATTGATTCGGCCGGAATTGCAAGGATTGAAGGATATTTGTATATTTATTTTAAAGATATACATATATAAAAGCGTATTGTAATGCTCCTTTTGCCTACAAAGCATCGGCCCAGGACTTGATGTTTTAAAGCAACCTTTATTTTTATAATAAAATAAGTGAAAACATGTCAAAAGCAACATCCAAGAATTCTTGTGGGCATTTATGGTATCTCACCGAAGAAGTAGTGGGGTTGGTATTTGTTTGATGATTCCGTTTCTGTTGAGCAAAAGGTAATAAATGGACAAAGCATTTAAAGAAAAAGAGTCAAATGATTTTGATTCTAAACGCTTAAATGTTCTTTTTGAAGAAATAACCGAATTTACCCACAAAGAACTACATACATCATTTTGTGTCAAAAACCGCCTTTAATTTTTTTAAACGATTTAAAATATCATGATTTTATTAATAAAATTACCATGGCGAAAAATATTATTTTTAACAATTTTGCATGAAATTAAATATATTTGTTAATATCGTATGCAATAAGATTGAGAAAAAAAACTACAAGAGCGAGATTTGAAGATGGATCGCCAGCGTAGTAGGCCAGGAACTTAGC
Source organism: Chrysina gloriosa (assembly GCA_038088585.1). Lineage (NCBI taxonomy): Eukaryota > Metazoa > Arthropoda > Insecta > Coleoptera > Scarabaeidae > Chrysina > Chrysina gloriosa. The sequence goes on from CM076092.1 coordinate 30,977,673, forward strand.
CACTGCACTATACTCACTCTTTTACAAAACTATTAAGATTAACGGTATATATACTCCGTTAAGAAAACTTTTGCAATTTTCTCGAGAACTAGGGCGAATGGCTACAAATCCTGGTAGATAGCAAGATACTCTTAGGAGGTCTCTCTATAATATATTCGAGACACATGAAAACCAGTTTTTCACAACCTTGACGTTTCCCTTGTAAGCGCCGTTTACAAGAAGCCGGCCTTCACGGACGAATTGCGATTCGGAAACCCTTGCTTCGTAAAGAAAATAAAAGAAAAAAGTTATAGTAGTCACGTGAACATCGAAATTGAACTTTAAAACATTGGAGCAATGTTGAGGACAGACGAAACCAAATGTGAGATATTTGGTTTGCAAAGACGTGTATTTGTAAGATCTGTGGGCGAACGCCCATGAGAGCAGTGGTGGTGGTTCGGTAATGATCTGGGCTTGTTTTGCTGGTACATCTATTGGTGATCCTATAAAAATCGAAGGCATATTATTAACATTATAAATGATGATGGAGGATCAACTACAAATTCTAAAACAACTTAATCATAATGACTTTCGAATCATTTTAATTTAACATATAAGAACGAATAAAATAAAACATACATAAAACATGCGAAAAAGATTTTCTAAAACCTAATCCCTTCGATTTCCAAATCATCAATAGACACGTCGAACGAAAACGCGATGACCTCCAAGTAAGAAATACGACAATTACTGGGTATTCACTTCAGACGTGCGTAAACCACACACCAATTTCTTTTTACCTTAAACTAACCAAAACTATTTTGTTAAACATAGAGTATAATACCGCCATTTACTGTGGTATCACTCAATTAGGCATATTAAAAGTAGAGTCATGTAACAAAAATCATCGTTGACGTATTACGTAACATAACATTTAATTAGCATCCTTACTTTGTAGGCGTGTGGTTGTGTAATCCTAAATTACACACGCAATGTGGCAGAAATTATAGTTCTTACGAACGCCCTGTAATGGTTTATCTTGCAATATGCAAGTAAAAGCAAGGTCTCTAGTGCCTTTTACCTCTGTCTGTAAACATAATATTAAATGCATGCAAAAAATTCTAAAGCGATACTGCAAGACTTGGTATAAAGGGAGAAGGAGCATGGTTTATATTGCTTTCTGATTAACATGAGGAGGAAGGGGCAGGAGATCCTTGTCCGGGTTATTTTAACCTTCATTGTACATATAAAAGTATTTGGTCAACGTTGAGCATTCGGGCAACTAGGATTTCTTTTTGACAACCAATTTCAAATTAACCCAATACAGAATGTTTCAGAAGAAATAGTAAATATATATCAACATTGGCCTTCAAGGTCTAGAGCTTGTTCGGGCCCATCGAGCCGTATAAATTAGGACTTTAAACTGCTGCGCTACGCCGCAGTCGGGTTTCGATCTCCGGACCTTCTCACTGTGAAGCGTATGCTTTATCACCAAGCCACTAAGCGGGTTATATCCAATATAAGCAGGTTGTCAAATTTTTAGTTGTTTTATTTGGTCTATTGCCAAATTGCCCGTGTATATAGCAGATACCTAAACAGTGCATTCACATTATAACGTATTTAATACATCGTAAAGCATCAATATTTTAAACTATCATTTCGCCGAGAATGTAGTTGCCTAATTTATAGTTAAAATTGCATATGATATGCAAAATGGCGGAAAGTCTTCAACCGCTGCATCGATATCATGACTATCATGAGCACAAGAAAGCAGTTACCAACGTTAAAAAAATTAGACCCATGTATAGTACAAATACTGTATAATTTTCAACAATTTTGTTTTGGTTACATATACATATATACCGTGTATCCCAGATCGAATGGGATTGCATTTGAAGATGGAATTTTCATTAAATGGGATATGTTTTGCAGTTTTATACGCTGGTTTAAAATTTGTTTGAAATAGTTCAAAATGTCAAACCCGTCGGAAGTTATTTAAAAAAATACATAAAACTGTCATTTTCTTGAATATCATATATCTTCTTAAGAATAGGAAATACAAAAAAAGTTTCATATGAAAGTCACTGGTTGCGAAAAGAGCCATTTGCAATTTATGTCGAACAAAAATTCAAGGCGGTTGCGTTTGAAGTACTCGTATCAACTTTCTTAAGTTAAATGGCCGCCATATTCGATTTTAGATTATTGGATAGAACTTTTTATTCTCTTTTCAGCGATATAAGGTAACGCATGATTGAATCAAAAATACTAGTAAAATCTTTTTTACATTTTAATCAAGTTGGCTTATATAGATCCAACCGAAATTAAGTAAAATTTATTTTAGAAAACCTTTGTATGTAATTCCTATAATACTTATTGTTAGTAACATGTACTAATTACTTCCAGCAGGAAAAGAAGAGTAGAAAGGCCAAGAAAACACATGGAGAACAGAACAATAGAAGTTGTATAAAGCAAAGAAAAATCACTCCAAGAATTAAAGCGGAAATAAAAAAACAGTAAAGAAAGGGAAGAAATGGGTTGATAATACAGATTAGCCAACGCCGTAAGGAATGAGACGTTACAGAGAAAGAAGAAGATATTTTCCAGCTTCATGCTATTTCTTTAGTTTATGGTTACATTTTGTCGGTGCTTCATCCAACGGCATGTTGAAAAATCGTTGCACAATAATAATCAATAATAAAATAATTCATAACATACACTCCTGTGTTTATAGTTTTATTTAAATACTTTTTTGGCATTTATTTCTTGCACGTACACAGGAACACTAAGAAGGTTTTAAGAGAAACTGCACACATCTTGACAAAGAAAACTGAAAACTGCATTGAAGTCTGTGGCGGGATTTTTAACATTCAAGTTGTGGTGTGGTTTTGTATCAAAAATACTGCTACAACCACAGACTATACAAACCATCACAAAGGTAGAGACGGTAGAGGTATTCTGAGCCAGCAGTTCTCAACCTTTGGAGCACATCAAAGTACGTAGAGTTGTTTCATTATCTCATGGCACCAGCGCACGAACCAGTTTTCGTCCAGAAATGAAATAGAATAAGAATGTGAGAGTGACAGAGAAATAGCAGACCAACTCAAAAACATTTACTTGTGGCTATGTTCAAAAGTGTTTATAACCTTGTTATAACCTATATGTATTTGCGTTCGTTTGTTCTGAGTATTGTAATCGTCTTTTCTGTCCTTCTTTACACCTTTTGGTACAAAACAGTTTTTCAAAACTATTGTATATTATTGTTTGTCTTATACAAATATGTATTTAATTTTTTTTTAATAAATGATAGTTTAATAAGTTATAGTATATCCAGTCCCGAACTTGTGAGAATGTCTACACAGGAGCCATCCGCATCGTCGGGACCTTGCCCCAAGAAAAGGAAAACAGTGCTACAGGATGCACGTGAAGTAGTGTGGAACGTTTATAACTATTTTAAAAGAAGAATACACCTAGTAAATAAAAAATAAATTGTTCCCTATAAATTGAGTGCATTTTAAGTATTGTAGAAATTCTGGATACTGTTGCAGAAGCAACAGGCATCTCGCGTAGAACCGTTGCACGTTGCACCGTGCATGAAGGGCAATTAATTGATAGTGGAAAAATGACATCATTTATATCTTCTAGACAGCACATTAATAAGCAGTCTCCTAAATCTACTGTGGATAACTTTGCTGAGCATGCTATTCGCCGCACAATTTATAACTTCCATTTCACAAACCAACAAAAGCCCACGATACGATACGTATCAAATGGAAGCAACAAAATGTGAACTCTACAACCTGATTAAGTTACATACACCGCAATATAAAAATTATAGCATTGATGCTCTTTTAGCGAAATATGGCCACACTGTTTGTCGTCTTCCTCCATATCATCCGGAATTGAACCCGATAGAAAAAGTATGGGCTATAGCCAAAAACTGGGTTGCATCCAGAAATATTACTTTTAAAATTAGTGAGGTTGAGAGGTTAATACGACAAAAATTGGCAGAAATTGGCGTTAATGTATGGTGTCGGCTATGCCAGCATACATTAGAAATCGAACGACAATATATTGAAAATGAAATTATATTAGACAATTATTGTGATGAATTTATTATGAATGTGGATAACAATTCGTCTGATGATTATGATTGTTTATCAGACGAAGACTAGTAGTAATTATAATAAATAAAATATGAAAATCGAGTTATTTGTTTATCCCTCTGTTTCAAGTAATATAGTGCACATATACGTGAGTTTACGATATTGATCAATAATCTTTAATTGTGTAAGACTCCTTAAAATCTAATAGCATAATGAGGTAAACATTTAAGAAGGTATGTGTGAAAGACATTTATAAGATCCAGATGGCAAATTTATAAAATATTACATAATCTATAAAATGTTTATAGTTAAATTAAACCTAGAAATAGAGAATTAACAAAGGTGTTTGTAAGTTAATTACTGCACATATTTTTGCATATAACAATTTTTTAAATCAATTAAAATTTAGCCTTTATAAAATAGTTCAAATTTTCCGCCAAACATTATCTAAGTCAATATTTTTTGGATGATCTGTAATACATGGCTTTCAAAATTTGCGCATCCGGTGCTATGAGATAATAAAACAACTCTATCAAACTTTCGCGACACCCCTACATGTGATTTCTTACCTAGATCCAAAAAACACATAAAGTACATATAGTACTTTTAAGTAAAAATCTTGTAACACACCTGACACGTATTCGCGGCACACCAATGTGTCGCAACACGGCGGTTGAGAACCGCTGGTCTAAGCCATACGTAAGTACTACTCTAGACCAAATAAAAGACCAACTGTTAGGGTTCTGAATGGCTCTGGAACAATGTACAGAGTCAATGTACGTAGTGACTTAACCCGCCGTTATCCCGTCTAACCTCGTACATAGTCTGCAAATTATTTGAGTGCTCCTGATTATGTTTATATTGTTCTTAGTCCCACAGTGCCAATTTCGGACGTATCAAAACTTAAATACATTTGTATCAAATTTATAAACTATGCATATTTTCTGCAATATTTACCTACTTACTTCTAAAACGCCTGCATATGTATCTGCGTATGTACTTACTAGTATGTGTATAGATGGCCTTTTAAGAAATATTGGATTTCAACGTGGATTGTCAAATAATTAGCAATTGCAAAACGATAATGTAACAGATAACTTTTCGATTCATGGTTTATATATCTATTAGTTTTCCCTCGCAAACTAAGAACTAATACATACTTGTAAACTTTTTGTTCGAACAATTATTCTGTTAAAGTTATGAAATAACGTATGTTATAATATGGTACACATTATTATATTATGGCATATACTTTGTACTATTTTTTATTGTTGCATTTCAACTTTCATTTTATATTTCATAAATTTCTGTTTCATATATTGAAGTAGTGAAAGTAATTTAAACATTTTTTTTTTGATATTGCTTAGGATTCTCCGGTGATGATGTACTTAATTTTATGTTCAAATTGTATTGATGTGGACTCTTTATCCAATAGAACAGTAAACTGTGCAATATACACTACCGACCACATACACTGGACCGTAATTACAATTTGTGGGCGGAATTGTAAATAAGTGTATTCATTTCGAAAAGTGAATTTCGGTATCATAAATATTAGAATCCATTTGTTTTTATGTTGTGATTGTCAACACCCAAAACATAAATATTCGAACCAGTAGGTTTAAATAAAGCTTTCCACTTCCAATGAAAATTATTTCCCTACTTAATAATTGTAATTGCTATTATTCAGTAAGGAAACATAGCTATGCAATAAATTACAATATACAACAGACATGTAGTTATAATTAGAGCTAGGCGGTTGCCGTTGAAACGTAAATTTGATCTAGTGCCGCGCAATCCATTCAACTGCGGCTTGCTTGTAGTGTACCGGGCGAAATATCACTGCCAGAACATACTTTCACATGTCTAAATATTCAATATAATATATTCAAAAATAAATATTATAAAAGTACGAATGCTCCTACAAACCCAGCTTCTCCTTTCATGCTGGGATTTCGTAAACAAAACTACCACTTTTACATATACATATGTGAATATGTTACATTCAAGTACAAGTTTCAAAGAACGTCGCTTCATTTTCCTTTATTGTTGTTTAATAAATAGAGTTGACGCGTAGTGGTAACTGCGGTAACCCACCGCCTTATCTAACTGTATGCGACTACAGCTCTCGCAATATAAGTTGGCGAGGGGTGGGAGTTGGGAGTGTGTTCGTGCAGATAGAGGAGGGATAGATTACCTATCATTCGTCCTGCAACGTTTCTGTATCAGTGGCGTACCTGAAGGTTCTTAATTGTTAATTAAATTTATATTTAAAAATACAAACAATTTCTTTTTAAACATAATTGCTTTTTAATTTACTAGTGATCGTAATGCGTTGATTTTTTTAAACAATTTGTGTCCTAATCCGTAATTATAATATACATGTAATTTGATTTAATGAACTTATATGTCGTGAATGAAATGAAAGAAATTAAAAGAAAGTTTAACTAATCACTGGCATCGAAGTATAGTTCATCATCACTATCTTCATCTAAATTAATAATAAGCTGTTCACAGCGTTCGTCAACCAGGATCTCATTCTGTAAATATGCTTCCTCTACTTTCATGACATGCTCACGGCGTTTCTCCCAGTCCTCCATTGATATTTTTGAAAACTCTTCCTCTGTTAATTTCTTTACATCTTCTAATTTAAATGTGACGTTTCTTGCTCCCACATTATTCTTAATCTGTGTCCATATCATCTCAATAGGATTGATGTCTGGGTGATATGGAGGCAACCTTAAAACAGTATGCCCCTTCTGTTCAAAATATTCATCAAATTTATAAGTAACATAGCGCTCTTTATGTGACTTGATTATATGATATAATTGTGGTTTCAACATATTGGTGTCAAAGGGAATCCTCTTAGCTGTCAACCATTGAACCATTTCTATTTTCCTACTGACAGATGTAGGTGCTTTGTTTGCTTGAACATTATGGTAGGGAGCATTACCTATGACAATCACAGATTTGTCAGGCAGATTTGGAATTAGTTTCTCATTTACCCACTTTCCGTAATTTTCGGCGTTCATATCGTCGTGGTAATCACCACCTTTTGAGTCAGATTTAAATATTAGTAAGCATTCTGGAAGAAAACCCATACTACCGCCCGCGTGTATTATAATTAGTCTTTGCCCTCTAGATATATTTTTTACAAAACCTTTTGCACTTCTATCGCTCCAATTTTTCGATGAAGTATGACCACTATAAATATATGTTTCGTCAATATACACTATGGGATTTTTGTTTTGTCTAAAAAATTTTATTTTCTGTAAATAATCTATTCTTCGTGACCTAATATCTATTCGTTCGATTAATATTTTTCTGTTATTTTGTGTACACCTAAATTTGAATCCCATATCTTTCACAATTTTTCGCAGCGAAGTTTCTGAGCCCTCCCATTCTAGTTCTTTACTCACCTTCTTATGTAAAGCTCCTATAGTAACACGACAGTCTTCTGTGCGGTGAAAATTATAAATTATGTGTCGCAGCTCTTTAATTTTGTATTCCGGCAACTGTGTAACAGAGCAACGCCGCTGTCGCTTTTTTCCTGGATTGCGAAATTTATTTTCTCCGGGAGTACTTTCGGCTTTGCCTTCCTGAACAATTCGCTCCATACTTGTTATAGATATACCGGTTGCATTCGAAACACATTCTTTTATATCTGATAAGGACTGTTGTGCCGTTTTCAAGCCAAAAGAATAATTACACACATTAAAAACTATTTCCCGCGCATGACTATTTATCACTTTTTCTTCACCTACGGAACTCATATTGATACGACAATGGTAATTCCTATGCACTATCTGAATCAGACAGGTGGGTGGTACGTGTCCTAAATACGTTTACGGCGCATCCACACCGCTCGCCAACTTATATTGCAAGAGCTGTAGTTCTCTGTATATGTAGGCTGTCGTAACTTACTTCGTAATTACCGCTGTATGTAGTAATAATTTTAGTAACACTGACCGTCTCAGGGAACCATTCCTTTCATTAAGAAGCTTTTATGCCCTTGGTGAATTAACATTTCTTATTTCATATTATTATTTATATTAATTTCTCTAAACTGATCTGATGTCCTGCGTTGTTCATGTGTTAGTAGTTTTGTTTTGGAGCAAGATTGTAAATCATACTTGCAGTAGGTGGGATACGGTTAACAATGACTGCTTGTATTGCTGACAAAATACGGGCTTTGACTAAATTAAGAATTACGTAAATATATCTCCCAAAGTTACCTTTATAGTTTAGTGTCAGTGCTTGCAATTATTGTGGAGAAACATTTACAGCTTTTCCTTATCTGCACAAGTATTAGATACCGATTCCAATACCGTCTTCTGTTATTTTCTTAGTTTCTTTTGTACTAAAATACATAACAGAGACTTTCAATAAAATTTGATTCTTTATATGAGAAATACTCTACTAGGATCTATATACCGTGTGTCTACTTCAAAACGATCTTCAAAGTGAGTTTAATCTTAGATAATTAATTCTAACAGGTAATAGTTCTGAATAATTTAATGAGCATGTATAACTTTCGACCCTGTCTCTTGTGTAAAATATTAACTTTTCCGTTTGACCCGTGCGTACTGGGAGTACGCCCTGATCAAACGCTTTTCTATTTATCATCATCATCAGATGCTGCTCCTGAATCTGTCCTTTAATGCTCCTTATGCTGCCTAGGCCAAAGTCATTCTTCCTTGTATTTTGCACGTTTAGATGTCTTTTAGTTTTAATTGTGTGCCTAAGATATACATATGCATTGTTCTACAAGTTTCACTTCCTTCTCGTCAATCTTCACTATTTCGTTGGGTACCAGATTTGTTTGACAAGTTTGGTGTTGCTTTGTCAGTTCTACTGTTTCACATGCTGTTTCCACTGCAGGTAACAGTCTTAATTCCTCCTAGATTGGCAGTTATTAGGACGATATCATCTGTAAAACGGTAAATCAATATCTGTTTAATCTTTAACCTTCCTATACTCACGCATACGGTCTGTGAGACCGACTTATATAGTATAGTATACGTCTTTCATTTTGACTTGAGTATAGGAAGGTTAATCTGTTTTAGTTTGCTAATCGAGACTTTTGAAGGCATACTTGATAACAATTATGAGAAGCTTGTGCTATATTACGTCACCGTGCCTCACACCACGTTTGATATTAAGTTTGGTACCGTTTTGGTGTAACCTAGGACTCACGGTTGCATTTATATGGATACATTGCGGATAGATTGAAACCCAGCCTTCTCCTTAGGTTAATGAAATCTAATTTGTTGTAACAGTTGTAAAGATGATTTAAAACACTAATATGTCTTTAATATGATCACTGGCTGTATTTCAATGTCAGCCCTTCCTGGCATTTTATTTGCTTTCGTTTTTCGCAAGGTGTAGCAAGTCTTGATTAATTATCCTTCCTCTAGTCGATTCGTTGTCTGTTTATTATTCTATACGGATAAGCAAAAATTCGAATTTTGCCACATCTTTACTTTTCCTTATTAGTATTGATAATTTTAAGCTTTTGTCTTTTTTCTTTAGTTCTAGGACTCAATTGTTGAGCTCTTTGCTTTGTTTTTTTCTCGAATGGCATTAATCATTATGTTTTTTTAAGTCGTTTATTTTGTTGTCTTATGTTGTACCAATATCCGGCCCTTTCCTGAACAGGGGTCCCGTAACTTTGGTATACTACGTACGTTACCGTTCCTTTCAGTGCACCTGTATATTGTATAGTCGCAGGTCACAGCTGACGTGTTGCTGATACTGTTGGATAATGTTGGAAGTTGTTTTAAATTGTCTGGGTTTCTTTCCGATACCTCTTCTTATTTAGATATATTTGGACCTTGGCTCTCACCAGTCGATAATGTTGCTAAGTGTATAGTCAGGCATCGCCCACGTTCAGCGCCTGTGTTCCTTTTTCAAGACGTAAATCTTATTTTACAATAAACAGTCCAACGGTGTGGTATCTTTGTTGTTTTTACCTTCTGTAACGAAGTTACCTAAGGTTGTTTCACACTCGTCTACCTTTAGATCAATTTTAGCACTGTAATCGCCACGTATGGTCGATGCTTTGTCAATGTCGTTGTAGAAACCTTCAACTTCATCACTTCTATGGTCTATTCTAGGAGCATACACCTAAATAATTTTAACACTATATTTGTGTTTTAGTTTTAATAAATAGTTTTGATAAACATGTAACTCTTGTGAATACATTTCTAATAATTATGGCAGAGAGTACCTAATTAAAATATCAGTTATTTTCACTATTTAAGAACTTATGGTAATTCTTTTTCTTTTGATTGAATCAAATTTTATAGTTTCATATTATTAACACTAATAAACAAACTTGAGTTGCAGGCTATGCTTTGTTACGATAATATCTGCCTTTCTCTCTCCAACAGTTTCCCATATTTGCCCTTCGTTTACACATCTTATCGGCAATTCTGGATAGCTCCATTGTAACTAAATTGCGGGTATGGCTTGTGTATTGGTACGTAAGGTACGGTTTGAAGATGCTTGTTCCGTTGCTTGCACACATGCCACCGGATTGAATTAAATAATTGTGTGGTGAGAAGTTTGGAGTTTACTGATGTGATATAGTATCAGTAATAATACACCACATTCCGTGCAATCAGTATTATAATTATTAGATATTTTGAAAGAAACTTAACTGGATTACTAATATTTAGATGATTTTATTATATTTTCAATTCAATTCAATATCATTACCAAACCGGTATATTGCACGTAATTCATTAATCAAAACAATTAAAGTATTAAGTACATCATCACGTCTATACAAATTTTCGATTTCATATATTAATTTTTATATTACAAAAAAACAATTTAAATTTTATTTTTGAATTTCTAAATGCAGTACAACTGCGATTTTGTGAACAGGTGTCAATGTGAACAATACTCTAATGTAAACACGAAATTTTTGTATTATATACTCGATCATGTGAACAACCTATATTCAGTTATTTGTATTTTATTTGCAATACATTTGAAATATGTAAATTAATAGTCGGTGTGGGTTTCATCTCGAAGTTAACCTAATTCGTATGAACATATGCGATAATTTGAATAGCCGCTGTTTTTGTGTTCACATTATCGACACTGTACTGTAATTGAAATTTTTATTCATAGTATGACAATATGGTGGAAAAAGTCGCACAGACTAACTATAATCTCTTATTTTTATTCTACAAAAATATATTTAAAATATAAAAAAGTAATCACAATCTTGTATTTAGAAACATATATTATGAATGAACTTATAAATACCTAAAGCATTTATCGGTGTATTAAATATGACCTTAAACAGTCAAAATTAGCGGTATAGTTAATGTGAATAGTACCCTATCAAAGTGGTTGGAAATAAAGAGAGGTATGGACACAATGCGGATGAAGATCTGCAACTAAAGCAGCAATAAAATTAAACAAGAGTAACACACATAAATAAAATAGAAACATTAAACATTAAAGCCCTTTTCCAGGATTACATTTTTAATTTAGTTGTAATATAATTTAATAAGTTTAATAAACCAGGAAGTTTAAATCAGTCTACTTTACTGAGCTATCCCAGAACACCTTTATGGCTGAATCTATAATCGAAAGAAATAGTTCTCGAAAATTAATAAAACGTGTTACTGGTTACTCAACAACCAATGTCTTTAATGTCTTCATTATGTATTTAAAAATATATATTCCATTACGAGTTCTATTATAATGTAATCCATTAGTAATATATAACAAATAAATAATTTTTACAAAAAGAACACAATATACTACAAACAAATAACAACCTACGCGCCCTTAATGAGTGTATAATACTGAAATCTAATATTTGAAATTTAATTTGCACTTAAGATTGGTAGACATTTGATTGCTTTTTAAACTGTTCAAAAATCCTTTAAACTAGTGTCCTAGACCATTTCCGTTAAACTCGTATTTACTAACGCTACCTATGTACTATATATTCTTTGGTTTATAAAAAATTTTTCCAACGTTTTCTAATCTACATCACTCTGTTGTTCAGTTTCCTGTTTACTCTTTTGCTTTCTTTAAAAGAATATCCCTTTCAGGGTGTTAAGTAACTGTAAATATACACATTTTTCGTATAAGTATATAAAAATTACACCTCATAAACCGCTTTTATAAATGCATGTAAATGTATACATTATAAATTAAACAAAACAAATTTATCTCCTTACAATGACTAGTTCCTAAAAGGAAAACGATCAAAACAAAAATCATGTACTTATTTCATATTAACAACTGCATATAAATGAGATAGTAACTCTATGTACCCGAAGCTTTTTCATTGACATTTAATATCAGCAACTCCAAGCAATTTCATTAGAAAAAACATATTCACACTGAATAAATGATATGCCCATAAAAGGAAAAGTCATAAATGTATTCTAATTGTTTGTCTTGCTTTAATTGTGCTTTATCACATTCAAATATTCCAAACAATTCAATTTTTAGATCTGAAAACAATTTGATTAAATTAATGAAGCAAGATTCACAAACTCCCAAAACAAAGAGTCAGTAATACGAATAATAGATTTTTATGGCTAGAAGCAACTTCGATAAAATCCTTACCACTTGGACAATATTACAGTGCATTCTAAAAGTGTTGGTTAGGATCCAAAAGCAATGTAAATGACTCTAAAAAATGACCCACTAAATGAAGTATTTATGTTTGTTAGGGTGCTGTCCAACAACTAACCTATGCAACAAACCAGTAAAGCAAGCACAATTTGCATGTCCCAGTGTAATCACGGTGGGCATTATACTTTATTAATGGGAGATTGTAACCGAACAAACGTTTCGTCCTTATTATGACTCATCAGTACGATACAGCACACGATCAATAAATCCATTTCTCTCACAGCTGGATGTTAGCAACAGTTCATTCAACATATAATATTGTTGTACAGTAGAGCGTCGATTATCTGAACTATTGTTGTCAGTGGTGGTTCGCATAATTAAAAATTCGAATAATTAAAATGCATTAAAAATGATGATTTGATTAGTAATCTACTGTATGAAGGAAAGGGATCCAGTGAAAAATCTACAAACAAATTACACAGACATAATTCTTAGGAAAGAAATATTAACACAGCTGACAGCTCTCTTTCTTAGAATTAAGCTTTATATATATAAATCGTCCCAGCACTTCACTATGCATCATTCTTTTTGTTTTAAATTATTTCCGTAAATAAGATTCCGAAAACTGAGGCAACCAAAGACTGAATCTGTCTTCCCGGAATACCGCTCTCAAGGAATACTCTACAAAAGCATTGAGTGTTAACGATGCTCAGCCAGAACCGACATTTCCTATGATTTGGTTTGATGAATTGAACGTTCTGATAATCTACGCTCTACGGTATTATCAGTTTAGTATCCAAATATCAAAATAGATTAAAAGACGATTGTAGATTTTTTTAAACTTTGTCGAAATAAAATATCATAAGAAAAAAGAACTTTGTAATTATCAACTTAATAACGGTAATGGCAATTTCATTAATCGATCTGTTAAATATGGTGAATCTAATACTATGGTTTTGATGCAACTTGACATGGCATACAAGGTCTTACTAGTCGGGTTCCTTTCTTACTACTATTCAGTGTAAAGACATATAACGTTATTGGTATATTTTTACCAGCATTCTTAGTAGTAAATGACAATGAATTTAATACTTTGTTTCGACTTTACACTCTACGAAACGCACCTGTACATGTATATACAGCGTGCGTTTTACCTTACCGTTAGCAATTTAAGTAGATGCTTCCAAACATAATAAATCGATTAGTAAGATGTTTTCCTAATAGAGGTTAATTAGAAAAATGGCAAAAAGAATTTTTGTTATTCAAAAGCAAAGAAGCAATGCTCTTAACACACTATGGGTGGAGGACTATTATTTCCTTGTCAGAGCGCCGATACCTGCTAGCGACGACTCATCGTTTAGATACTGCTGTTGAATTCGAAACAATGAACAGGTCTATATTCAAAAGAACCCATGACCATCAGTATTTCAAATAAAATTACAGATAATATAATTTATACTAACGACGTTTTTTGGGATATTCCAACCTATAACATCTACATATGTATGTATCCATTGTCAAAATGATTCAGAGACGAAAATAAACGTCGTAAAATTATATTAAGAATTGCTTATGACGTGCGAAGGCAGTTGGGTGCATTTCAGAGACTATTTCCTATTATCATAAAAATACGGGGCTCAATTTGTTTGGTGTGTTTTGTGGTTTGTTACTGAGTATATGCAAATATGACTACTTGTTGTTTCATAGTTCGTACTATTTATAGTTTAATAACTGGTACTGTTTTTATGCGAGAAGGGACTGTTATATAGATATAACTGTTTATGCAATCATCTTTTAAATAAATACGATGAACGACTGGTGGTTTGCCCTATAGATCAATAGTTAGGTTAATTTAGGATCATTCAGAAACCGCATTAGTCAATCAGTTATAGTTATCCGATTACATGAGCATTAATACTAAATCATGATAACTTTGGATCGCATAAACCTGTCTTTTATTATTAACCGACGTTAATGGTCAGTATTGACCTACAAGGACGACTGTCACTGCATTGGGTAGTCTAGGCATTCCTTTCTGTAAAAAACGAAACCTATATGTACATCGCAACATTTTCGATTTAAAGCGGGATGTTGCTCTTAATTTCCTTTGCTGTTGTATAGAATACAACAGCAATGTTACTTAAATAATGTTTGTTAAATTCTATCATCAAATAAAATTCAGTATGCTAAAAATCATTTGGATTTGCAAGCATGATAAATAAATAAATTGCATAATATGAAATAAGTACAAACTTGTTGCAGATATACACTATCTTCTTAGAATAGGATTACGATATAAGCCGATGGTTGTGAATTTTTATTAGCCTAAATTCTAAAGTATTGGATTTATAAACGGAATCTTTTCGGATAAGGTTAACTTAAAATCGTACTCTAAGAAGAAAGTCGCTCTATAACTAATAATTATGACTTGAGACTTTAGGAAATAATGGTCTGCGTAGTACTACCAGTTGAAGTATTGACCACTGTCGGCGCAGCAACTTGCAACTGCAAGCTACTAGTATTGCTAGTTCCTTGTTGTGACAGTTCAGCCTTAACACGTCGTGCTATATGGGATCGTGTATGCTTTCTGAGATGATCCTTTCTATAAAAACCTTTCCCACATTCCGTACAAATGTGTCTTTTCTCACCGGAATGTATTACAAAATGTAAAGTGAGTTGTTCTTTGCGTTTAAATGCCTTTAAGCAGACCGTGCAAACATATGGCCTCTCTGGGTTATGAGATTGTTTGTGCCGCGTTAAATGATCTTTTCTTTTTAAACCAGCCCCACAAATATCACAGACAAATCGTCTCTCCAACGTGTGTCCCAATAAATGTTGTTCCAGTAATTCTTTTTCTGGATAAGCCATATGACACTCAGGACAACAATATAGCGTTGAACCATCTAAGGCAGTAGTTAAACGTATTTCTCCAGGTTTAGGTTTAGGCTTCTTTTCTTTTTCAGGTTTTTTCTTCTTTTTCTTTTTCGTAGATATGGTATTTTGCAGTTGCGAAGTATTTATAGTTGATAACGAATTTAATGTTGATAATGCATTTGTACTTAAAATATTGGTGTTTTGTGTTAACGCAGTATTTGCCGTTAAACTATTCCCGTTTAACGCATTACTTGCAAGATTAGAATGTAATAGATTTAAGTTAGGCTCATTGCTAGGTAAACTTAATTGCTGATGATTTGTTTCTTTTTTATAGTCTCTGCAGAATATTTTAGAAAGTGATGCAAGCTTAAAGGTAATGTGGAAGCCGGTAAGTGAGATAAATAGTCAGCAACAGTTGAACCTGGTGTAGCTAACGACTGCCAACTGGTTGGCATTGAAGACGTACTGATGACTTGGTTTTGATTGGAATGAGAGGATGATTGTGGAGTAGTTTGTACTTGGCCTTGTTGTTGTTGTGAACTTTGCGTATTTTGTTGCTGATGGGTACGTCGTTCCTCTTGATGGTTGTCTTTTCCCTAGAAAAGCAATCAGGATTTGTTTAACTGGAAACGGTAATCAGTCTGTTATAACTTATTTTGATTAAATTTATTTATTTATGATTGGCATTAAGATGCAATTTCCCTAGCAAGATGACTTGAACAGACAACTTTTTCCTATTATTTAATAAACAACTATATACTTGGATAACAGTGAATGATATTTAATAATGCACTACGTAGGAGTGTTTTAAAGATGTCATTTGATGTGGCTTTCGTATGAACATGATTGAAAAATGCTTAGTAAACACATTTTATTATGAATATCGAAAAATCTGTGCGTTTGGAATATATACCATTCTACTGCATATTTGTATACGTATAGTGGTGAAGAAAAGTAGTGAGGTGCCATAATATAGTTAAGTTTTTACTTTAAGTATTACATATAATTTCAGATGTTATTTTACTGGTCAACTGTTCTATTAGTGGCAGACGACCAACCTCTACTAACACATTTATTAATCACCCCAGTCAAGGGCAGTATTACTTTCGGAACACGACCCCGCCAACGCAAACCACGATTCTCTTCTACATTCTAATACAGGGAAAACCGTATCCAAAACCCTATATTCCAATCAAGCTGCTTTCTATCCTTTTCGTAAATTCTTAACCGTTTTCTAATTTGTCTGGCCGACGCCAAAGATCATGCCCACAAACCCTCTGAACTTAGAGGAGGCAGTAGACTTAAAAAAATGAGGATGATTGTTTTTAATATAGACATTGGACAGCGTTAACACGGAAATACTTTTTACGTAGATTATTGTGGGCTAGATACCAATTTAAACTATTGGTAGTAATTAGAGTGTTAAAAAAGCGGATAACGTGTTATCATATAGAACTGTTAAATCGGGCTGACGCTATCACTCCTCCGAATTTTATTATTTAATGGTAAGTTGTGATTGATAAGTTATTTTGGAGGAGTGACAGCGTCAGTCCGATTTACACTACTTAACGATAACACGTCATCCACCTCTTTAACAAACTCTAAATAATTCAAAACAACCACATTTGCACATTGAAATTAGAAACTCATTTCTGTTTTTGTAGAAATACAAGTATGAACTAAAACTTTTATTCTAATGTGCTCGCGAAATGTGTAGATTACGTTATTAATATTAATCATTAATTATTTAATATATAACCGAAATTAAATATTTTTATATTTTTTTATATTAATGTTACTTGTTGTTAATGTAGCTACAACACAAATAAATAAATATTTTTGTATGTATTCGCAGTATCCGTTTTTGCAGCTTCTATCAAATAACGGACAGATGAATATAACTGGAACTGTATACAGGTGACATTAGTCATTACCAAGTGATAAGAATATATCAAGAAATTCCTTAACAAAAATTGGTAAATAATGGAGATTTTGACAACTTGGAAAAATTGGCTTTATTTCTATCAATATATTAGCGATCAAGAAAGAAGCAGTTGGCTTAGACCGATAACCCGTTCACAAGCTTAAGACCAATCGGGAGAAGAACAATTGATGTACCCTACTCTTATTGTTAGCGACATGAGCACCGACTTTTATTATGTACCTATTTTTTATTAGAAATACATAGTTACTTTGTTATTTTTAAGATCAAAAGTGGTACATAGACGGGTTTAAGACCGCTGAATAAACAGGGACAGGAATATATTAACCTCGTACCAAATACTCCGACCCAATGGGTAATTACTCCAGTATATTCCAAGCAGTTCAAGTTCATGCGGTAAATTCACGAAGCATCAATTCAGGGCTAATTTGGAGAGGACGCAAGAAACTTTATACTCCGGATAAGTGTACCAAAGTGTTCTTCGAATGGATATCAGCTCATGCCAGAGTAGAAAATAATGAAGCAGGTAATAAATTAGTAAATAGAAAGCATTCATAGGACCAGAGCCCTCTTCTGAACCAAACCTTTTGTGAGATGGTAAGAAGAGGAGAAGAGGGGAACTGGGGAAAGTACTGCTTTTGACTGAAACAGAACCCTTATCGGCCTCAATAGAAGTCAACTAGGAATTCTAGAAGATGCCTTATTCGAACTATGTAAATTGGTATCTACATGGAATAAGTGCAGTCAATCGCATCACCAGATAATGCAAGGGAGAGTTGAGACTCCATTTCATAACGTATTCTGAAAGAATATTGCAATTGTACCTCATAAGGGTGGGGCACCTGGGATACTACCAAACTGAAGATAAGAATTTATCGTCACTGAACATACTTAAGATCTTGGAGTATTTGTAGGTATCCAAAACCTGAAAAGGAGCGGTACCTTGAGCTAACCTCAACACGGTGGTATGAAAGAGGCATAAACATACTCTAATAAGAAGTAAAGGGCATCTGCCAACCGGTTATAACAATACCAATACTAATATTAAAAGTTGGACACAAGCCTACAAATTATTACTTTAGTGTATGTAAAATTGGATACTAAATTGAAAAGTGCAATTTTAAACGCATTAGCATATCAAGATCCTGAAAGTGAAGTGAACTGAAATACAATAAGAATCGTTTTAGCATTGCGAATCCATCAAACAAATAGGTTTATCTTATTTCAAGTCAAGTATGAGCGAAAACTGTAAATTAAAATAATTTGCGAAAATTTTGGCTAATGAGATACTCAAACCGTGTTTTAGTACAATGAAAAACGTTGGCTTGATCAACAAGGTACCTGATACGTGTGAATGGAAAGTCTTTTCTAAACCTTAATTACAGCATTTTTATTTAAAGAAACTTTGAGAATTTGCTGAAAAAATCATAATTAGAGTACTTACTACAACTATCTGAAACGACTGTACTTAAATAGCAACAGTGCGCTATACGAATACAGATGGCTTCATACTATACATTGAAACTATTATGTACTCTGTATTCGTTTAGCGCAAAGTGACTATTCAATTACAGTCGTTTCAGATAATTATAGTACTATTGGAGCAAATTGAGCAACTTTAATCATAATATGCTAGTTTACACATTGGTATTCATAAAACATACATTTACTAACGAACAATTTTTTCACAATCACCAGTATACGAAACAATAATATCCTATTATAATTGTCATTTGAAATTCAAAGCATAAATAAATTAATTCAATGAGTTTTAGACGCCTTTGGAAAATAAGATCAGAAAATATTAGTGTGCTATGAGTTACAGATACGGTGACTTAAGCCTTGTATTTTGCGTTAATAATAAATAACGGAAGAAACTCCGACTTAAACCAATTTTTCTCAAAATGTGTTTTCAATAACTGTGTTTCTTAGCTACTTCCATTAAGATAATTTTTTGTTGTTTAGATGAAATCGTTGAGTTGATGCTGCCACCTGTTTAAATTAATACGCCAACACTGAAGTCACCTGCATATTCACCAAATTATACTAAGTTTATGGACATATGGAACATTGGTGATTTATAAACTTGACAAAGTTACTTTATAGAATTTAGCTCTGCAAAATAATTTCATATGCGTATCCACTATATTAAAAAAATAGAAATTAAATATATGTAATGTGAATACTGTGCTGTTAATTAGCAAAATAAAATTGGCTAAAACTGTGTCATAGAATTTTTGTTACCTTTTCACTATTTTGTCTCTTTTCATGCTGTTGATGCGATTGCTGTTGAGTTTGTTGTAACATAGCAGCACATAATTCTGATGTTAACTCTTGATGTTCATAATGTCTCTTCTCGTGTCTAATATTGTTTTGTTGTGAATAAACACTTTGATTCATATAAGCTGCTGTTGTTTGATATTTTGCAGTATTTAGCATATGCTGTTGAGGTGGATGATGTTGAGTGAACGAAGGGATACCGTTTGCTGTGTATCGGTTGCTGTTTGTATCTGGAGGCTGGCATATAGGATTTGCAGCATTTTCATGATTGAACTTCGCTGCGAATTGATGTATTGTAGGGATGGTTGCGGGAAAATGACCGCCAAACGGAGAGAAATTCATTTCTACTTTTATCTTCTTTCCTGCGTAATAAAAACATTTCAAGTATGAAAATTATGTTCCTTAAAAACGAATTTCTTTTAATCGATAAATTAAACACTTTGAAAGTATACGCGAAAGAGAAATAAATATTTTTGGAGCTTTTGTATGTGATCGTAATTGGTATAAGAAGAATTACTAACATTGTACACATACATGTCTACTCTTTCCCTTCCTAATAGATTAAAAAACAAATAAAATTATGATTTGCATAATTGTCAATGTTGCACTGTCAGCTTGTTCAAGTAATTACCATTCTTAGCAAATATATATTAAAATTTAAGGAATAATACCGACGAAGTAGCATTACATTCGGTAGAAAATATACGTAATTACCCGCCATTAGTGGAGGATTGTATTCAGGAAGCATTACGGTCATAAACAAATCAATTCTCATACTTACATACTCTAAAATATTATTTTTAAGAAGTAATACTTGACTATACTCACCATGATTGAATAGATGCGATATATATGTATAGGAAGTGTGGTATCACTTAAGAATTTATACAATTACTAAATCTTTGATATTCGCCATTTCTCTGTAAAGGGTGGTAGGGGATGTTTCGTCGCGTATACTACAACCGATGGCGGGAAAGTCACCCTTCGTTCAAATTGTGGAATAATGTTATTCATCCATAATTTTATTTAACTTTATTTCAAAATTAGTATTTCCTTCCAAAAATTATCGTATGTTTTTAATAACTCATAGATATTGCATATTTATACAAATGCGTGTAATATTAAACATAGAAAATATCTGCAACTGTGATTTTATACAAGTTCATTTGCAAAAGCAAAGATAATTGGTTAAGAAAACTATAAGGACAAAAATGAAATACAAAAGCAAGTATTAAACGAATGTTAATTTAAATTGAAACATACAGAGTGACTCGCGACTAGCGCTTCGGACTGTAGTTACCAAATCAATAATTTTTTAAAAATCTTCTTTGACAGGATGGTGTAGCTTTATAAAGGTCATAATTAGAGAATAGTGATATTTATACAGGCTAGACCAAAAAAGCGCTAAGTATCAAACTTTTTTAATGGAGCATTATATATTTTTTGCTTTTTTCGAATTGAAAGAAGAGAAATAATTAAGATGAGTTACTTCAATGTTTCCTATACTTATCGTTTATCGTTTCCGAAGTATTTAAGGATTTTCGAAAAAGTAAGATATTTTGAAAACGGATATAATAGACAAACTAACTGAAATTTTCAAATCATATTTTTAGCTGTGATTTGGTATGTCTTGGCCTACTTACTTTCAGGTATGTAATTTTAGAATAACGTACAGGATGATTCCATAGATCGGTTCTATTTGTCTCAACTTCAATAGCGTATAACTTTGTTATTTGAAATGAAACACCTGTATATTTTCAGACTCGAAGAAAGATTCTTTAATTCCTACCCAAACTGCTTCCCCATACCTATAATCAAAGCTGCTAAATTTGGAAATGCGAGGTTTTTTTATTTCAACTATCTGAAAAAGTTGTTAATGAAACACTTATGCCTTTAAATCACAAATACTATAATAAATGTTTTACATGATCGCCATTTTCCTCTATGCATATTCTAACTCTCGCTTCAAACCATCTTCTAACTCTTACCATTTCCGGGGTAATGGTGGCAAATGCATTTATTATTCTCATTTTCATATCGTCCGGTGTAGTTGGTGTCGAATTGTAAACAATATTTTTTACATTCCCTACAGAAAAATCTACTCATCTAAAATAGGGTGACCTGCGTGGCCACTTACGGTGCCCTTGCGTTCAAATTCACTTATTTGGGAACATTAAATTTAAATAGTTTCTAACAGCTACGTGAAAATGTGCAAGAGCCTCGTCTAACTGCAGCCACATTTTACCTCTTGTAAATAAGGGAGCATCATCTAAAAGAGTCCAGAAATCTCTTTGTAAAAATTGTAAAAAACGGTACCTATTCAATCGTTCTTCGAAAAAGTAAGGTCCAATAACATGATCAGCAATAATTCCCGCGTAGACATTTAAACTCAAGCGATTTTGGTGATCAACAGTCTTAAATATGTATGGATTATCTGTATCATAGTAGTGAAAGTTATGTCTACATACCAAGCCATTATTGTGGATGGTAGATTCATCAGTGCAGAAAATATATTCAGAAAAATCCTCCTTTTCTCCAGCACGATTCAGAGCCCACAAGCAAAATTCCAGTTGATGATCAAAGTCCCCTACAAATGTTGGTGTATTTGGATATGATATGGGTGATACTTGTGTTTTTTATAATCCTTTGTACACTAGATTTACTTATTTCGGTTTGTTCGGTAATTGAACCTAATACTAGAAATATATTTTCCTCGTTGTCAACGACTGATTTCCTTTTTTTTGTTTAGGTAAGTGTTACCTGTCTCTCGAAACCTTACGTAAAGCCTTTCAAAAGCCCGCTTTTCAGGATGTGTTCGTTCAGGATACTTTTTCTCTAATGTTAGTTATGTATAATTATCAAAGAATAAAATATACTAAAGTAAATAAGATTGTGCTTGTATGTCATTATGACAATTTAATTGCTGTATCTAGTAGTGGGGTGTTTGCTAACTATGTTTTGAGAAACGCAAAACTTATTTCTTTCGATGTTAAACCCCTTTTCACCTCAATACGTACTAATTACAATTAATCAAAAATACAATACATAGAGGAAAATGGCGATCGTGTAGATCATTTATTATAATGCTTGTCATTTGAAGTCATATGCTTTTCCAGATTCAGCAGCTTCGATTTAATTTCAATGTAAGTAAAACTTAACACACCTTTAAATTTCTCCGAAACCACAAGAGATAGGTATAGGGAAACTTAATACAGTTTGGGTAGGAATTGAAAAACCTTCCTGAGAGTCTAAAAATTACAGGATGTTCCATTTAAAATAATAAAGTTATACATTATTGAAGTTGAGACAAATAGAGTCGATCTATGAAATAACCCTGTACATTATTGTAAAATTACATGCCCGAAAATAAGTAGCTCAAGATACACCAAATCAAAGACAAAAACGTGATTTGAAAATATGAATTAGTTTGTTTGTTTTGTCCATTTTCAAAATATATTACTTTTTCGAAAATCCTCAAATATTTCGAAAACGATAAACGATAGGTATAGGGAATATTGCAGTAACTATTTTTTGTATACAATTTGAAAAAAGCAAAAATATAGTGTTCTATTGAAAAACGAACATCGGGCGCTTTTTTGGTTCACGTTGTATAAATGACAATATTTTCTAAATATGACGTTTATAAATACATCATCCTGTCAAAAGAGATTTTAAGTAAAAACAAATCAAAAATTGTAGATTTTTAATTTGAATAATTTTTTCGCATTAAGGTTGCGCAAGGACCTCGTTTAATTATTTATCGGTGCACAAAATTGTTGACGTTACGCAGGATTTTTTTCATATCTATGTTAATGAAATTTCTGTTCCGAACTGGTGGCTCATTGTAGTATTTATTTTTGTTGTTCCAAATCTATCTCTTTCGGGTTACCTAAATATGATACAGTAATAGTTTAATGAAATTTCTTTCCCGAGTAGGCACGAAGGTCGTTTAATTTGCTAATACATACTTTTTCTGTATTTTTTTCATTTGGGATGATGAATGTACGTATATGACTGTAAAATACTGTTATGTGGATGAATAATATTGTGATAGAATAACTATGTTTTTTTGACAAAGTCAAAATATTATACAATAGTAATAAGCGAAAAACAAGAAATAAACAGAGAAGAAATTTAAGAAGCTGTTAAAACACTGAAAAGCGAAATTTATCACGCTGTAATAGAATATATAATGAACTTCTGAAATATAGAGATCACGCACTAATAGAAGACCTGGCAAAAATAATACAAAAAATATTGGAGAATTATATAGACCGAGTGCCTAATAATATTTTTAAAAAGAAGAAATTTATTGAGACAAATCAATCACTAATTACAAAATTATAATTTGGAAATGTTGAGAGTTTCAGCTCTCTACAATAATCAAATATCTATTAGGTCGACAATGTAGTATTTCTTTTTGTACATGTAGATACCTATATTGTTAGCAATATACAATGGCGGCGGCGGTGATGTATATGTAATACGTGTTTTATTTTAAGTTGTAATAAAACTTTCACTTGCTCTTATTAGTTTTTTCCTTAAAATTGAAGAAAAAACTTTAACAGGAAAAACAAAAGGGTGAAACCTGTACTAACGTTCATACACGAATGTTTGATAACAATGCGTGCAAATAATTTATAAACTATTTCCGCAAAGTCGGCGATTCGGCTAAAGCTAAAGCGGCGACGAAGCGGCTGTGTCCAAAGAGTGCGTGGGCTTTCCTTGGTATTCCTATTGTTGCGGCTATGTTACTCGAGTTATACCAATATTTAAAAAAGCAATCGGAAGCTACTTGATAATTACCGAGGCATAACCTTAACGAAACTAGAAAAAAAAAAATAATAAAATAAAAAATCAATGTAATAACATAACACTATCAGATAAGCAACGGCCTCCGTAGTGGTAGATTATGTATCGATACCACCTAGGTTATTCAACGAAAAGCTATAAAATTAAATAAACCTATTTATCTAAGTTTCATAGATCTAGAACAGGCGTTCAACAAGATATTGCAGAGAGGTGTACCAGAGAACATGAGGTGTACTAGCGACACTGTGGAGAAAAATGTCTGAAGAACTATTATATACATTATAAAGCTAGTCAAGGATGTTTACAGCAAGAAAAAAAAACAAGGCAAGGACATTCGCTAAGCCCAATGTTGATAGCTGAAACCGAAGATCAATCACAAACATTACTTATAAAGACGATGCCAGCTGGCGAAAGATATAACGTAGAGATATCTACAAAGAAAACTAAATGTATAACCACAAGTAAAGAACTAGTAAGACGCAAACTTGAAATTTATAAGGAGATAATTGATGGATCTCAATTCCGTTACCCCAGAACCCATATGCTACAGTATCTTGGTCCCCAAATGGAATTATCTGGAGAAACAAATATCTATGTGTGAAAGCAATAAGTAGAGTGTATAAATCGGTGATAGGATCTAGTGAAACAAAACAAATGCTAGAAACTGAAATGAGAACACTCGGAGGAATTCTGGGTAAGACCGTATGAGATCCCGAACGCAGTGCATATATTAGAAAACAACTACAAATACAGCCGATACAAGAATGGACGATAACAAGAAGGAGAGAGAGATAGGAATAACCACATCTCGAAAATGAAGAAAAATCGACTTGTTAGAATTGCCAGAGATATATTATCGGTGGGGAAGATATCACGGAGCAGACCGGCTAAAAGATGGCGGAACCCATGTAAATTTGGAACAAACAAGTAAATGCCAACAAAGTAAGAAGAAGAAGAACACAAAGTAACAAAGTAAGAAGAAGAAGAAGTAACTATTGTGAGAGAAAATATGTACTTGGTGTCAACAATACTGTGTCGCTTGTCTTTACTTTTCCCATACACCGTTATCGATTTATTTATCGATCGTCCTATGTGTCGGTCAGTACTTTTCTATATAGTATAATGACAATTTTACTGCTTTAGAGACGAAAGTTTTAAATTCACGCGTGAATAAATATATTTTAGTTATGGATGATAGTTTCCGTCGAAATTGTAGTTCCTTCCCAAGGAAGAATTGGTTTGGTGGATATTCAGTTATGGGAATCTTTCACCCATGGAGACAACGAGAGCATTTGTAATGGGTTTAATTAACAAGTTTTACTACTCGAGACTTAATAATTATAATTGAAGGCACGAATAGTGTTAGAAATTGCGATGATATCGTTTCCATCAGCGAACTCATTGGGGCATTGTATTGAAATCAACAAGGCGTACATAATTAGTATTATAACTTCAATTGAGTTAGGTCACTTTGGGAAAGGGTAATAAATATAATAAAATATGAAAAAAAGTGCGATTCGTGTAGAATCCAACATTCCAATAGAATGAAAAAAAGTGTGAATCTAATTTCGGATATTTGAAATTGTAACGTTTGAAGTCGTGATACATTTTCTCAACGCTGCTTTTGCCATCTATCAATGTAATTCAAAATTGCACAGGCAGTTACCACATAGTTACTCATAAATAATTTACAGAGTAGAGTTGCCTAATTTGCGCCAATAGTACTACAACTATCTGATACAATGTACTAGAATAGTAACATTGCACTATATGAACAGAGATGGTTTTATACTATACATTGAACTAGTTGTATATGTAGCCATCTGTATTCGTGTAGCGCAATGTTACTATTCTAGTACATTCGTTTGAGATAGTTGTAGTACTATTGGCGCAAATTGAGCAACTCAATAGATGAGCATATGAAAAATTAGGTGTCCAGAATCCCTCTAACAGTTTCTTTTTCAATAATTCTTCTGATAGTATGCAGGTACCTATTATGTAAAAGGAGCAAACCATGAGCAAACTTAGCCTTTCTTACGAGTTAAACTTTTGAAGCTGCCCATCTTGAAAATTGAAAATGGAATGTAAGATTTATTTAGAGTTATTGTGATGGTTGAAACTGCTAGATACCACTATATCATGATGTAATTTGTTCAATAGACACGTTTTCCAAAGTGATCGTAACTATATAACAACGCATAGAATGTAGTGATATTTACACTCTTTAAAGATGGCAGCTAAATTCACTTCCCGGAAAGAGTTAGCGATGTGGTTCATAAGTATAAAAGTGGGCTGCTTGCAGTATAGCCAACCGTTGATTGATCAAAAGCTAAACTGAAGATAATGAATTAAATTAAGATTAAATTTAATTTAAACTTATCGGCTTATGTGAAAACAGAAATTAATAGTTTCAGGTGCTAATAAATTTGTTATTTTCTACTTTAGATTCTCATAAAGGGTTTGTTTTCTGAACTATGACTGTTGTTTATTTTTTATAGGTTGTTGCATAGGCATCCATTCTATTGGTGAATATCTTAGAAAAGCAGATGTAGTTTTACCCGCCATTTCTAGCTAGTGTATCTGTAGGTGAACGTAGGAAGTGCTTTCGTTTAAAATATCAGGCAATTTGAACGTTCTTGTCTATCGTAAGGATCAAGGTAAGTGATATTTTGGAGAGTTTCGTTGTCACAATTAATTGAAACAATAAACAAGAAAAAAATTTATTTCGCAAAATATATACAGTAGTATGGTTGTGTATGTAAAGCAAGCAAATGCAGCCCTTCGCACTAGTAAAATATATGTACTTATAATACACACTTTCATATAATAATTATAGGCTTTTCAAAGGCAACAATGCTTAATTCAATTATAAATTTGGAATTAGGTTATGTCATAACCTATTAAACAATAGATTCATACACCATTTTTTAATTATTGCTCCCCTTCACAAGTAATTTTCAATAAATGTATTTTCGAAGTATGTATTTCTCTGTACACTAAATATTTTAATTATTAATTGGCATAAAATCACAATATGCATTACATTAAGAAATAGACAACAGTTAATATTTAGAAATAAAGATTAAGCTTAAGATTGACTGGACGGTTGAAATACAGCAGTTATATATTAAGAAATTCTTTAATAGCTATCTTTAATTAATATTTTACATTTTATGTATACCTACTACGGTTTTGAATAAACTTGTTACATGTTGGGTGCCTGGCACGTTTGAAGTATTATGTAGATAGAATTAATGGTAACCCAACAATCCTTCAAATAGGTAATAGTATAGGCAATTTGCAATATTTTAATCTCTATATACATTATTCACAATTCAAAAAATGTTGAGATATTTTTTATAATCTAGCAAAATATTTCAGATATATCGAAAATAAACCAATGGTTTTTGTAGATATATTTTGATTTCGATTTTATTCATATTTGCAAACTATATTTTGCAGTATCAAAGCAAAATAAGACAAAACCCTAGGACAAATGTTTGATTGCCTTTCAAAAATTAACAAACCCCTAACATATTCGTGATAATTTATTTGTGGAATTTTATATGGCCGAAAATAATTTTTATATATTAAAATCTGGAAGATGTTGAATCAAGTAAATATGAAAATTGGGTTCACCGATTCGCCTTTATTACTCATCTTCAAATTGTACGCCTTGTTTATATAAGTCCGGACCTTTTCTGCAGATTAGACTTCGTTACTAATACGCATACTACAGTCTCTTCCAGAAGCACATACCCTTATGAACAGTTATTGAAGCAGTGAAATTATTAAACTGACTTGCACATGAAACGCCATATAAGATTGAAAAAATAAATTCTCATAAATGTATAATTTCTATAATTTTTCAATAATTAATAATAATAATTTCTTTTCAATGGATAAAATTTTTTGCTCTCGTGTCCTCTACGTAATCGTTTTTGCTTTAATAGTATTTTTGAGAGAACATTTTGTTAAAGTATTACAAGTATTAAAATATTTCGCTAGTCAGAGTTTTTGGATAATTCTACCTACATATTACCTATTTAGGGGAATATGTCAAGTTACTATCGACCTCTATATCGGAATATTTTTTATATTGTTTGGTATTTTATATTTGTAGGCGACACAGCCATAATGCAATTGTTTTTGTTACATCATGCTATCAACAAATTGTCTTTATCCTACCCTTTTTACACCCATATTGCCATTGTCTAGTCCCTGTCCCTGGTCCCTGGTGAAAATATTTTGACGTCATGAAATGGCTCCCTCCCGCTCTCCGTATTTACGTGTCGCGTCAGATAGATGCTCATTTGCTGTTGCGGGAATCAGTACCCAAATACCAGTGCAGTTACGTATAGCTTGGGTAAACACCGGTAACAGCGTTCAATTACGTAATAAGTTACGACAGCATCGCCGACTCTCTACTCTAATCAGTACTAAATCGGCGAGTACTTTTGTGTATATATAGGCAGTTGTAACTTATTTCGTAATTAACACTGTTTGCTCAGACTAGTTACGTATTTAGACGGTTGGCGAATATCATAAGTAGGAGGGTATCGTTAGAAAGGATAATATTTTGCGCCGCGCTCTACTCATGACATTAACTGACCTAATAAGAGTTATGCTGTTTAGCGTTTATTTCTTCTCTTTTATTCCAATTTTTTGTGATATATTACTTTTAGAAACATATTCAGTTATCATCACAGTTGTGCACAGAATATAATGTCGGCATAGTTATTTGAAATATTCACTGGAAATATGTGTTTATCAGTTGATCATGCTGGATATGGGATTGAAACGCATGATCTTTGAAAGTAGTATCCATAATGTGGAAGTCATTACAGTCAATACAACTCCACCCCAACCTAGATCCAGAGACCATGATGTGGTAAAGACACGGGCTGTTAATAGACTGTCTGGTGTTCTTCCCCCAAAAGGTATTACGACGCCATCCACAGTACCATCCGTGTCCATATCTAAACGTGGTTTACTTTGAACTCTCTTGAAATGTATTATTGTTAGAGTAAACAATGCAAACGAAGCTGTAAAGAAAAGAGAATTACTTCAGGGAATTATGTACTACATTTACAGATTATTAATATAAAGTAAATTTTTGGTAGGAAAGGCAAATTAGTCTACCTCAACTATATTATGCAATATTGGTTTACATAGGCTATACATAGGTATATCTTCTTTACTATCTTTAAGATTTTCCAATAAAGCTATGTTTATCTTCTGTTCTTGCACTCATAGAACTGACAATACTAACATTTACTCCTCTTTCGGCAGTCGTCAGTGCCCCCACCTATTTTTTACCTTTTTGAGCAAACATTTTTGGTAATTTTTGCACGGCTGTTACGCGAGATTACATAGTCGGTTTGGAGTAAGTTTGTATTTCACAAAAATATCTTCAAAGTTTTTGAAAAAGATCGTACAGCATTCTGATTAAAGCCCGTAATTCTGGCTTATAAAGTTGCTTGAGGCTTTAATATTTTGATGTCTACGCAAAAACCCGTAAATCCATTTCTTAGAAGCCATTCTAGTGTCTTTATTGAATTTATTATGAATCTTATTTGCATTAGCAAAATCAAATGTCAGTCGACGAAGTTCTTGGTAAGTGATGCCAAAAAAACGCTTTTCCATTTCGAGAATATATTTCAGAATCTCGGTTTCTTGTTCCTCAAAGAGGAGAGGAGAGTGATCATGGTGCTCGTTTTGTTTAAGTTCACGCAGGTGGGGATAAAGGCGCTGAATTTCTATTTTGTTGTTAAAAGTAGATGTTCATAATGAAATGGATGCAGATTTCATACAACATTGATCGATATTTTGCCGTTCACATGTTGCAGAGTTCTTTCATTCTTTGATTTGCACGTATTGTATATAATACTGGTCAATAAATTAGAAATTTTTTAAATAACATTGATTAAAATAGATGTATGTAAAATATTTTGTGGTCCTAAACCCGAAAATGATATGCTAAATACTGTAACGCGTAGGATAAAAAAGAAGACAACAACTTTTTGCAATCAAATGTTTATGTACCTAATATGAACATGTAAAACATGTTAAATCTAAGCAGGCATTACTAATAAAAATAGAAATTGTTACATGCTGTATATCTTCACAGCGACAAAATATTTCATTTTTTTCTCGTTCAGTATGATCATTTCCTCTTAAAAATCAGCAATAGTCGTTCAACATAGATGGGTGCCAGCGTCCCTGGTATCGTGTTTCCATTGTTCTAATGTCCTGGTGAAATCTTTCTCCTTGTTTGTCACTTACTGTACCCAAATTTTACGGAAAAAAATCCAAATGCGAGTTCAAAAATGCATTTTTAAGGACGACATCCTAGTTCTTTATAGCCTTTGAAGAGTTCATTTATGGGGGTTTTATAGTTATCATATCTCGTCTTACCCAGAAATCCTTTAACTATACTTACAAAACAGTTCCAAACTGCCAATTCCTTGTCATTTCATTTTTCTTGAAAACAGGAAATCACTTAAACGTTTTCTTATTTAAGGTCCAATAAAGTTACCTTCTTTTAGTTTTGCATCACTTAACCGAGGAAATATATATTTAGGTACTTTCAGATATTTGAAACCATTACCTTTTTTATCCATAGTTTTAACAAAGTTTTTCATTAGTTCAAGCTGAATATGGAGAAATGGCAGAAGCACCTTTTCTGGGTTAACCAGGAGGGCATATTTTATGTTCGAATTACCTAGTTGAAAACAACTTCTAGGAAATTAATGAAATGAAGGAAATGTTCTTTTGTTGCTCGACTGTCCCATAGACACGAAAAACAACAATATATTGTAAAACCACCTTGTACTTCCAGCAATGTAACTATCATTTTTAAGTTTCCACAAATATCCCTCTGATACTGTTCATATTTAACTTGATTTACTATGGTAGCTAAGTTATAGTTATCATAGTTTTCTTTCATTGTCATGGATGGGCTACAGGATACATATATGATTTTTGTTTCCATTATGAAGCAATCTATAAATATACGCCACTTGAAAACACTGTTTTTTTCTACGAAACAAAGATTTTTTGCTCCGTACAAAGATTTTTAGCGACTTTGTACATTGTACAAAGATTTTTTTTTTTGGTAGTTCAGTTACCATTATTATGTTGTACAAACTAAAAATCTCTCGTACAACGATTTTTTCCGATCTTTATACATGTGCAAAGAGGGTCGTTCAAAAAAAAAAAAAAAAGAACAGTGCTCGAAAGGTATGTTGTATATTAAGCTTATTCATTAAACGATCAATACCATAACAGACACATAGCGATCCTTCCATTTTATGAAAACTTGAAAATGTTATCTTCCGTTTTCGGTACAGCTTGCGTTTGCCTTTTATCACAGTTTTATAACAGTTTCCACTGTTGCAGTCTTTAACCAAGACGTTCACATTTTTGTTTTAACAAACCCAGGTCACGTACCAAATCATTTAATCCATTCTGAGTTATTAAATGAGTTTAGCTGGTAGTTGGTAAAAATTTAGGGTCACTACTGGTGTTCTCAGGAAGCTGTGGATTAAATCCTAATGAAGAGTTAGAATCACCGGGAAACATAATGTTGTCCAAGTTTAAAGGCGAAATCGGCACTAGTAATTCCTGACTATGAGGAACTGGCTTTAGTCCAGAAGGCAAATTTGGATACTCAATTTTGTCTGTTTGCTTTTTTGAATATCCTGTTTTAGCGATATAGAAGTAGGAATCACTTACATGGCCAGTAGGTTCGCTCACCACACCAAAGGCATAGCAAACGACATATAATTCTTCTTGCCATGCATCCACTGCACTGAATTTACGTGACAACTCACACGGTAAACATGAGCAAACATCAACTTTTATCTTCATGTCCAATTTAGCACGTAAAATATAAACGGCAAAATAGAAGTGGTAGAGCTAAAAATAAGATCATCTACTGCAAAAGGTTTAAGATCGGAATAGAAAAGGTATATGAAGAAGACGTCGTTAAAGCATCTGCATGACCAAAAATTTAAAAATCACAAAAAATAAAGTGGCCCTAAGAAAAGAAATTATATATATATATATATATATATATATATATATATATATATATATTATATTATATTAATACCTAAATCTTCACGAATAACTATACTATGTGCTTACCGGTCCTTAAATGGAAATATAAAAGAATTTCTAGAAATATTAACAAATATTAATAAAACAATTCGGGAAACTTGTTAGTCATATAGGACTATAATGAAATAAATTTCGCCATACCAAGCGACAGTCATGCAGAGCTTAATCACACTAAAACCAGAAAATTCTGGTGTGGACAAATTCATTACATGCGGAAACGGTTAATACAAAGCCAGAATTACTGGGTTGGGAACATGTATAGATGCCACATTTCCCTTGAAAGCTAGTTCGGTCGGAAAAAATGAATTTTTATATGTCCTTCTAGAGTTATGAACTTACATGAAACTTACAATCGGTTATGAGATGATGATCTTAAAAATATACTCAACAGTTATAAAAGTTCTACATAAAAAAATGAAGAGGAAAAACAACAGAAATATATACGGCCAATATATACCTCAGATAACAAACAGGAATATGATAAAAGAAGAAACGAATATAGGCAGCAAACAAATGGATTTCATGCAGGAAGAACGACTGTAGACGCAGTTGCATCCATCTTAAATTATGTGTGGGACGCGATAAAGGATGGTGAGGACTGCTTTTTGACTCCATAGAAAGTGACATTCTACTGCGGAAACTGGAGAGAAACTAGAGAGATCGCTTTAGGGGTAAGACCTTGGAACTCCTTAACCCCTGCTTCCTATTCTGTCTGTATGTCAATAATTTTGGTTCGAGCATGTGTAGCTACACTTCCCAATATGCTGACGATACAACGTTCATAAACAGGGTCAGCCATGCCCAGAAAATAAAGCAGAAACCAAAAGAAGCACTTCAACAAGCAACAAGCTAGCTTACAATGAAAAAACTTATTCTACGTGAAGAAAAGACAAGTCAGTTATTCCTCCTAACGCGGACGCGGCAAAATTATTGGAATTAACCTTGGGCACTAGGCTTACCTGGAAAGCACACATCGAGCTCCTATAGTGAAAGCCCTCTTCATGCTCTTTGAAGAACGATATATATATATAGATCTATATAGGTCACTAAAAAGTGGCGGCAGTGGCATATCATGTCCTGTTTCACTCCAGAATGAGTTATGCATGAATGTGGGGTAAATCAGCCCACGTTTGTGATATATATCTGCTCTAAGAGAAGGCTATTCGAGGTATAGAACAGGCGAATCAGAATATACACTGCAGATATAAAAATAAAATATTATGTAATTGCCTTCAACTTATATCTTCAAACAACTACTTAGGGAAAATCAGAGCCACCAAACCTTAGCAGAAGAGGTTCCACACTGCAATACCATCTAACATGTAGTCAGCAAATTACCATTCAAAAACACAGAACATCGACAACATTTCGTCAACATAGGCACCTGCAACTGTTGAATGACTCACCGCCGAATTGGAGACATAAATGGCTGGTGAATTTTGAAAAAGTAATCAAAGCAATCCATCATTAGATAATATTGGATTTCATTATATGCACATCGATGTACACATGTCCATTAGACACCTATATTCATTCACCTGTAGAAAAAAGTACGAACCAAACATAAATAACGCCTGTTAAATTTGAAAAGGAACAAAAAAGTCGCTTCTTGTGACTGTAAAAGTATTCGGACACCCTGAAAATTCGGCACTTACTCGGAGATCACGTTCGCGAAAACTCGGTTCTGATAGTTTTTCGATAGATACGTTATTCCCCATTATGCACCACACATCAGTCGAACGGTACGGAGTAGTTTGTAAGCACTGGTCGCAAGTCAACGGAGACAACAGAGTCAGAGCGCTCATTGATAGTAAGGCTACATAATCAGTGTAAATTACTTCGTGATATAGAAAAGCTTACTGGGAGACCCAAAATCTATGATTTACGATGTTATCGAACGTTTTGGCCGAAGTAAAACAGTAATTAACAAGCCAAGTGGGTGTCCTCGCTCCTTCACCGACGCAGACAGGCGGTTCATCGTGCGACAAATCAAAAAGGACCGCAAGACCAGTGTTCCTACAATAGCAGACCTACTCAAGAGGGGAGTGAACGTCTCCGTGAGTACAGTGTGTAATGTGTGTCGCGCAGAAGGCTATGGCAGAGTAGCCAGGAGAAAGGGAAGAATAAGCGAGGCAAATTGCAAGAAGCGACTTCAATTTGATAAAAATCATCCAAGTGAGCCTCCGAGTTCTGGGACAGCGTTATTTTCAGTGGTGACAGTAAATATAACATTTTCGGTTTAGATGGGAGACAAACGGTGTGGCGGCAAAAAAATAAAGAGCTAGATCCAAAAAATTTGAAAGCTATCGTGAAACATGGGGGAGGCTCGGTCATGGTATGGGGCTGTATGAGCTCAGGGGCCGGAAAAATTAATTTTATCGAGGGCACCATGGACCATATGAAATACATACATAGACATTCTAAAAAATAATTTGGCGACTGGTGCAGAGCAATTAGGACTTAGAGACAGATTTGTGTGTCAACAGAGAATGATCCGAAGCACACGGTGAGAAACACGAAGATGTGGCTCCAATATAACGCGTCGAAACAACTAAACATCCCACCTCAGTCGGCGGACTTGAACCCGATTTAGAATTTGTGGAGTTTTCTCGAGAAAGCCATCAGGAAGAGAGGCATTTCCTGTAAATCCAGCCTCAAAACAGTATTGAAAGAAGAATGGAATAAAATACCACAATCTTTGACCCAATCTTTTGTCAGATTTATGCATCTTGATGCTGTTATAAAAGTCAAAGGTCATGCGACGAAATATTAATTTTGTGATATTTTGATGATATAAGGTCCCTGTCCTGCATTAAATCCTTGTGTTACTGGAGTGTCGGAATACTTTTGTACCTGCGACAAACGATATTTCTGTTCTTTAAATTAACCGAGTGTTATTTGTTATGTTTGTATATTTTGTTACGTGTGAATGGATATGGATGTTGGAAAATAATAAGTGCTATTGAAAACTCGCCATAGCCCTTCACTCCTTCATATTAGGGCAGTTCTTCGTGACAGACTTGGGTGTCCGAATACTTTCTACAATCACTGTACATACACACACCTACTTAGTTTGCAATAGATATTGTTGACGAAAATAGGGTCTATTAAAGTTTAATTGCCGGATTCTTGCAACATCGATGACTAGAACTTGCAATTTTATATAAAATACGAGAAACTAGTGTATTGTATACGAGACAGAATCAAACTAAGCACAGAAACATGAAAGTGCCATTGAAAGTTCGTAGAATACGTTCGAAATACCCCCGCTACCTCTCGTGGTAATTCTTCTTACATTGTCTAAAGCCAGGTAAAATGTTTTCAATAATCCCATAGTATATGTAAAGGACACACAGGTACTCGAAAATGAGCCGTGGTAGCCCATTTCTGTGAACAGATGTTTTAATAATTATCTAAATGAAATATAAAACGAGCATTTTCATGAATGTTACAAAAATCGTGTTGACTTGTGTAATTGGCCTATATATTTTTTAATAATTGAGTATACATCTTTCCTATATTTGTGTCTGGCGATTTTCTTGGCCATATCATGTTTCCAAAACTATGTTGAAAATTGAATATCTGACCTTTAAAAATAGCTTCTACAGCTTTAATTTTTTTACAATCACAAGTGAAGAACCAGTAAGTTTACGGGTTCGAAATTTTGCATACCGTGTATTCGTTACGATAGCTATGATTTATCGGCGAGCTTTTTTGTAAATTCTTTGTTTTTTGTTGAATTTAACCTCAATTAATCGCTTGCACTCGAGCGCGCCGCTTCGGCGCCCGACAGATTTGAAGTGCCAACTCGAGTGGCGCCGCTGCGGCGCCCGCTGTCATTGTAGCCAAATCTTCAGTTTAGTCATTCTCAGCGTAGCATTCGCTTGAAACAGTCTTGGCAGTAAATATAGTAACTAAAAGGCCGCTTCGGATGATCGTATCGCCAGCAACGAGAGCAAGCGTCTACGTCGCATTCAGATGAAATCCTACTAAACGGGAAGCTCCACGTAATACCAAAAGGGCCAAAACGGGACTGCAAGGTGTGTTCTGATCATAGCACGCCTGGTGGTAGGCGGGAAATTTCGTATTACTGTGATACGTGTCCTGCCAAACCTAGGATGCATCTTGGGTATTGTTTTACAAAATATCACACCAAAACTAATTACAGAGTGTAATATATATCCAAGTTTGTTGTTTTCGACACATAAATGAATAAACTGGTGAAATTTTATTTTTGTTTACGTTTGTTTCTTTATAAATATTTTTAAAGTACTTGTAAAGTGTTTGCCGAATTTGGCCGAAATCGTCCAGAGTTGCTGGTTCGCGCAAGCGAAAAGGTTTCGAGTGCAAAGGGTTAAGGAATAGAAAGATGACCATGGGCTTACCATCATTTTTGGACTTGAAGAAAGTAACGATAACAAAGGAATTTACAAAAAGGCCCCATGACAAGTCGTAGCTATCGTAACGAATACATGATATGCAAAATTTCGAGCCCGTAAACTTACTGGTAACAAACTAGTATTTTATCGTTACACACACTACTTTTAAAGGTCAGATACAATTTTCAAAATAGTTTTGAAACCAATAAAAAAATTAAGTTTAACCGATCTTGAAAAAGAGTACCCAGCACCCTTAATAAAGCTAATCTGGTATATATATCGAAAAATAACTAAAATAAATAATATAAGGCATTTCTAAATTTCAGTACATTAACCAGAAATAATAGTACACTGTTTTCGGGGGCCAAAATCTTAATAAAATAAAATCTGGAGGGTTCTACAGCGACGTAATTAAGTCATTATATAGAAAGTCTTCCAGATTTTATTCTAATTAGAAATAATGAGGCATTTACGCCATTCATTGCCAAGCAAATGCCTGGGAGTTCGTATTCTAGCTCCCACAACCAATTGCGCAGTACCAATCCGTTACAAAGGCTATGGCAATGGGTAGTGGGTATAATATATTAGGCATCTGGATTACCGGATAAGCAAAATATATCTTTTTACTAATGAATTCTATGATCTTCCATATCACAGTTAAGTCACCGTGGCCGATTTGTTGTTCATTCAAGATTTTTGTTCATTCCTGAGATTGACAATTTCAGGTATGTATGTTATGACTAGAGTTTGTTAAAAAGGTGGTACCGGCAGTGGGGCACCGCATAAAAGTAGGTACGTAATATATAATACTAGTGAAACTAATATTGTTGCCTTTTACTGTCGTCTTGACGTCCACTGTTGCAATAGGCAACCGTCCTGGTAAGTTGTGTAGAATTGCAACATCAGCAACGCTTCCATTGTCGATTCATTCAGCCGTCGATGGTATTGTGAATAGGTTGTCGTATACTTCGAA
The DNA here is from genome assembly GCA_038088585.1 of Chrysina gloriosa. Taxonomy (NCBI): domain Eukaryota; kingdom Metazoa; phylum Arthropoda; class Insecta; order Coleoptera; family Scarabaeidae; genus Chrysina; species Chrysina gloriosa. The sequence continues at coordinate 31,015,749 of CM076092.1, forward strand.
ATTGATTCGACATCTAGTGCAAATCTTACTTTGCAAATGTCAGATATTCCTTTTCCTTATTTGTGCACTCTTGATTTTCAGTTATAGACCAAACTTTTTGTAAATCGGGATTTTTCGTTAAAATCGACTCCTATAGTGTTCGTCAAGTTTTCTAGAGCAGCTTGTAAATTGTTTATGCAATTTAATGCGTTTCGTGTAGATAAGTGACAGTTTTCTTATTGCTCAATAGCTTGTTAGCATAGCATGTTATGTGAAGAAGAGTCGGAAAACATATTTTCAACATGCTACCACTGTTTTTTTTTTTGTACGAGACAAAGATTTTTGGCTCCGTACAAAGATTTGAGAGTCTGTAGATTTTTTTGGGTAGTTAATAGCAGGATTAGTTGAAATCATTGTTTTTTGAATGAAGGTTCAGTTACCATCATTATGTTGTACAAACTAAAAATCTCGTACAAAGATTTTTCCAATCTTTGTACATGTACAAAGAGGCTCGCACAAAAAAACAGTGCATCCGACCAACTTCCAGCACTGTTGCGGCGCTCTCAGTAACGAACGTTGTGACTTGGATTGTTGTGATAGAGAATTCTTTTAACGTATCTTTTATTATCTTGACAACGGTTTCTGCATCAGTTTGCTGAATCCTTTTACTGGATAAAAACAATGAAGCTGGTGGACCACCACGTTTTAAAGGACGCGCTAGAACGTGGATGACGTTGTGTTTCTGAGCATCAGTTGTTTCACCCACACATAGGCGGATGTTGTAATTTCTCAACTAGTCTTTTATACATCCCTTTACTCTACCTAAAACACGTGACAAATTGTATCGTAATTGCATAGATGTTGGCAATTTCCATGAGGGAACGCACTTAGCCCAAAATAAACGAAAGTGCTCATTAGATACTAGATGTTGTGGCATGTTGCACACACTTAACATAAAAATAAAATCATATATAAATTGCCAGTACGGAATGCTGTTACTTAAATTCAATAGATGACGTTTACTTTTACAATGTTACATTGTTTTTATACATTCAAACCTATCGCGACTTAGTAAACCGCTATTGCATATTGTGCAATAAATGTGCGGACTTCTATATTCTAATCCAGGGAAATGCTTGAGGTATTTATTCACATTCGAATGGAATCCTACACGTTTTGGGCGTCCCATCTCCGCGTACTTATTTAGGTGCAGCGTGCAACGTATTGTCACTTTGAATTCTCGCGCGGTACTGTCGATATCGACGGTCGATAATCGACCACGAGTTGAAAATTACCCCTACGCACGTCCCTACTGCTACGCTGCTTCCATCCGGTACCACCTTTTTAACAAAGTCTATTTATTAACTATTTTATGAAACCCAACTGAGTGTCATAATGATTTCATTATTAACGCAAAAAACAAATACGATGCTTTGAAAACATCAGCAGTACACGATTATCGCAATTTATGCAGCAGTCGACGTAGTTACTAAAACGTATTAATGAGTGATTTTATAGAAATGGTAACAAAGAAATTAAAAAATATATTATTAGATTGGTTATGCTCACCAGCTAATAAATACATTACTCCTGTGACTAGAACAGCACTGATTTGATGTTGACAAACACCAAATGCTCCTACCAAGGCCGCACTTCCGAGTATTATTAGGCACACAAGGGCGCACGATATTGACAAATTCTGCATCCCTGCAAAAACAAATGTTATAAATTCAGAGAGTTTCCTGAGTGAAACTCTATTCGCTTCTGAATGTAACATTGTTTGATTTTACTTCAATTATGTTTTCCTCAGTCTCAGAGTCTGCTTCTGAGAGCTAATAACTATCGACTATCAGTCACTTAATTCAGTTCGAGTTCAAATATAAATACATATATTAATATTGCTGAAACTATAAGCAATAAAAGACTATTACAGAAGATATTGTCAAAAGAAAGTGAGTTGCATTTTTATTATTCAGTACATATTAAAACAACAACATGTAATCAAAAGAATATACTAGTAAGGTCTTTAGGATACCTTCATTTTACAACCTTCCAGCTAGGAACAATGAAAAACACGTCTAACTTTTATGTCTGATCCCATAGTTGATTTTTTTTTCAGTGTTTACATGAAATTAGGTGTGAATGATCGTATTCAAATACTCAAGTGCCATTGTGTATATTAAGGCATAGTTTATTTTTTTCAAAGATATGTTGGATGTATTGGACATTGATTAGATGTATGTTGGTGTAATTTAACTTTCAAGTACATAGTTTAATGACGGTGTGCGACAGCAGAATGCTTGATGTTCTTTTGGGCATATACCTTTATAATATTGTTTTATCGATAAGATGTTCTATTCTCGTCTAGTGCGTGTCTTTATAGCGAAGTTTTGCAACGTTATGTATGTTTTAGTGCTTTCGTAGACGTTTATGGGATTGAATAAGTTACTTATTTTTACCTCGCGTAACATATTGTTGGTTCATTTGTTTCTCTTTAACCTAGGGGTGTTAACCTTTTCAGTATAAGGGACCATTTAACACATTCTTTGTTAAGTTAAATTAGAAGTTACCCTTTTAATGTGATTTTTATGTCTGCATGTTCTTCAAAAACTGCTCAATGCTTGGTTCAGTGCTGCACAAGCCAAACGCATGTCAGCTTTCGCATCCAAGTTATTTCTATTTTTATTTTTAATCGGCAAAAGTGGCGAGAAACTCTGCTCACATAAGTATGTTGTCGAAAATAAAGTAAGATACACAAAGCAGTTTCTTGAATTTTAGGGGAAGAAACTGCATTTTGGCTCCAAAAATCTTCAACATCAATGCTTGCCTAAAACAAATCTTTGCAATTGCTGTTGTGTTGTAACTCAATTACTTCTTGAATTTCATCGGATACCTCAGATATTTTGACAACAATGAAAGTATTGCGGAGTAATTTCCCCATACCGTTTTCTTCACAATCAGAGATATAACTTATGAATTCGTTTTAAGTGTTGTAAGTGGACTGTAAGACTGTTGTTGACTTCTTTCAATTCATTACACTGACAAGAGGACCATCAAACCTGTAACTCACGGATTTTAATGCGCTTCAAATATGTTGTAAGGGTTCCTATCGTGAGTACCTGGCTATCCGCTTTTCATGCGACGGGCTTTGGTTTTCGAGAAAATCGATTTTGAAGTTTTGAAAGGACTTTATATACTTGTAACTTTAGGTATGTTCCAAGTAATCGAGAGTAGCGCAACGGTTGGGGTTCACGGCTACCACGCTGCATTCCTGCCCGTGACCTTTTTTTTCAACTTTATTTTACAGGATATCAACGAATAGTTAAGGTTATGGAAAATTATTGAGGAATATTCAATTTTGTCGAAGTAATTTCATTTTTAAATCAATTATTACAAAATCATCTTACTCGCTATCGCTCGAATCGCTTGCCATAGCAGAACAGAACTCCGGATGGTATTTATCGTAAAAACAAAATTGAATATTCCTTAATAATTTTCTATAACCTTAACTATTCGTTGATATCCTGTAAAATAAAATTGAAAAAAATAGTCACGGACAGGAATCGAACACGATACTTCCAGTGTGGTAGTCGTGAACCCCAACCGTTGCGCTAGTCTCGTTTACTTGGAACATACCTAAAGTTACAAGTATATAAAGTGCTTTCAAAACTGCAAAATCGATTTTCTCGAAAACCAAGGCCCGTCGCATGAAAAGCGGATAGCTAGGTACTCAGGGTAGGTCCCCCTACAACATATTTGAAGCGCATTAAAATCCGTGATTTACAAGTTTGATGGTCCCCTTGTGAGCTGCAAGATGTGGTTTTATTGTTTCAAAAGATGAGAAGTTGTCGTCTTTAACTTCATTTAACCAAAGGTCGGTTTTAGTGACATATGCACTAAGTTTGTTTTGATATGTCAATATGTGTCCTGTGTCTTGTAATTTAATATTTCCCGAGCCTTACAGTTGAAGATTTAATTTATTGAAATAAGCCAAATTTATTTGAAATCTGAGGTCACAGAAATGATCCAACAACTCCTTTTTTCCTTGTTATGCAATAATATTTTAACTTCTTTGAGTTCATACAGCTTCGCCAACATGTTTCTTTTCGATAGCCAGCGAACTTCAGTGTGGAAAAGCAAGGTTTCGTGTTCTGAGTCCATATCAGATCACACTTTTTTGGTAAAGATGTGAATTTAGTGCACTACTTTTGGTATAGTTCAAAACTTTCATCGTTTTGGCAAAGCATTCCGGAAGAGTTTTGGCGGCCAAATGTTGGCGCTAAATAATGCAGCGAGATGTTACCGCTGATGCATTTTTTGTTTTATTAAAGTGGTTAGACCAGAACGTGAAGCAAGCATAGCGGGAGCGCCATCCATATAAATTTAAGTGAGCTTTTGCCATATAATCCCATGTTTCTTAAAATAGGAACTTATATTCATAACATCAAAACCTTGAGTCGTAGTTTCCAGTTCAAAACTTCGCGGACTACTGGTTCAAACACATTGCTTTAACAAGTACTATCAATATGCGTTCACTACCAATATAACATGTAAAACTTAGTAATTCTTTGTGTCGGAATTTGCCTTCATTTTTAGAATATAATATTATGGATTATTGATTGTATATAGATCTCAGTTATTTAAAAATTTATTCCTTTGTAGATCTAGAACGATTTTTGCTGTATCTGTACTATTTTATAAAGTATGCTTTTTTGTGGTAATCATAAGCCTTCATGTTTTGTTGACTTATGGTTATTTTTTATGCGAACGGGTTTGTTCTATATCTAATTAGTTCCTATTTTCATATTTAGGCCTAGTCTTAACATATACGATAATATAGAAAATTTTGTAATGCGTGTTTATACTTACTGTGTTGCCAATCTGCCCTGGGTTCATAACCTTTCATTCCATCGTTTCCCCCTGACAAATAATTAACACATGGAATCATTGGGGGAAAGCCAACATGACTTAGTAGTTGAATTTCTTCATCTGAAAGTCGAAAAAATGGTGTCTACGGTTTCAAATTAATTGATAGTGGTATTGTATGGTTATTCTTCATTAGCATTTACAACATGTGAAAAATTGTAATGTATTTCCAGATTTACATGTTATTGTATAAGTGGATTGTGCTATAATCAGATAAGAGTATTTGACACGATTATTAATATTATTAAGATACATGTGTATGTTTACCTTGAAGATTAGAGTTCAAATCGTTTGTACCATATGGAAAACATTTTTATTATCACTTTATCAAAAAGTTTTATTCTTGACAAAAGTTCGTGTATCCCATAAAACAGACTGTGTAATCAAAAAATTCCACAAATACATATGTAATGGTACGGACGATGCCTTATCTTTTTAGAAACGCCCACCAAGTGGCACTATTGAGATGTGTTATTACTCATTACTTCTACCCATTAGTCCGGTTTGCCCTACTTAATGATAACACGTCACCCACTCTTGTTAAATCTATAATTTCGTAAAATTTGACTTTTCATTGTGAATGAATGTGGAAAAATGGATATTTCTTTGGACGATTTTAGTAAAGGCCTACTGCAATAACATTGCATAGAATCGCTTTTTCAATTTTTGGCAATTAAGCGTCATAAGAAAAGACTGTTTACAATTGGTTTGCAGAATTTCGTCGTAGTCGTGCGTCCGTCAGTGGTGAATTGCGTGAAGGTCGACCAAAATTGGTTGTTATTCCAAAAAACAGATGCTGTGCACAACATGATTGACGAAGATCGGTGACTTACAGTGAGATAGAGACATGTTTAGGCATATCGTAAACTACAATACATTCGATTTTGCATGCCCATTTAGGTGTGAAGAAGGTCTGTTAATAATCATCATAATTTGACCGAAACTCAAAAAAGACTCGTGTTAATTGGTGTAAGGAAATGCTAAACAAAATTTAACCGAGGAACTGCAAAATCCGTATACATCGTATTTGAATGAATCGGAAACTAGGCAACAGCTCATTGTTTGGCTGTTTCAAGATACCTGAATCACAAAAGTTATTCGTCCACCAAACACTTCCAAGAAAATGGCTACTTGTTTCTTCCGCTGCACTGGAGATGTCACGGCTGTTTTCTGATTCACCTTGTATCCAAGTACAGAAATAAAATCTGTTATCGTAATCCCTCGGTAAAAGCGTATGAATGAACTGGGATTCGAATGGATAGAATTTATGCTTGTTTTAAATCCTAGATACCGACGCCTTACTTACACCAAATTGACCACGCAAAGGGGAAAGGGATATTCTGGGACTTTTAACAATTGTTAACACATCGATGATAGTTTCATTGTCGGCAGTAAGCCACTTTCGGTGTCGCTTTTTATAAATTAATCCAGTGTTTACCGTCGCATTATTACAATTATTTTAAGAAATGAAAGAGAAATCAAATACTTTTTTAATTACACTTGTGAAATCACCTTCAATAATTTACCTAACTATATACCTATAAGAATAAGTGATGTACCCGGTAGGCGCCATAAATTCCTGGCGTGCTTATACAGGTTTAAGCGTGTTTTAAACACCGTTGCGTCGTAATTGCACAGGCGTGAGGTCTACACTAAATATATTACGGCTCGCAGAGTGGTAATTTTTAGTAGCCAGCCAGGCAACGTAACTAGTGCATGAAAATGTCGCAGCTAACGGAAACAGTACACGCGACGCTTAAATTTTTAACATAAGAATAGCATACACTTAATGACATTAAACTATGTTTAGACAGTGTTTATGGTGATTTACCTCCTTCATATTCCACATTAAAAACTGGGCAAAATGTTTGCGTTTGGGGATAGATTCTCTTAAAAATGATGAGCGCTCCGGTCGGCCAACTGTCGTGATAACGCCTCCAAAAATTGCAATGATTGAAAAAATTTTATTAGAAGATCGCCGTTTGAAAGTGAAGGAATTAGTAGTAATGTTCAACATTTCTGAAACAAGTATTCGCCGGAGTCTCCATGACCATTTTGGTCTGAATAAGATTAGTGCAAGATGGGTACGGCGTTTTCTTTCCATTCTCCAGCATCAACGTCGAATGTGCGCGTTCGTTTTTAAACACTTGTGGAGGCGACCCCAACCGATTTTAGAGTGAATTGTCACAGGAGATGAAACAATGGTCCTGATTTACTTTCCAATTTAAAGAAAGACCACAGAGGAAATCGTTTTAAGGACGATGGTGAGTTACTAGCAGCTGTAATCGAACATTTTGAAGGAAAAACTTTAGATTATTTTAACGAGAGTATAGAATTATACTAATTGATCATTGTAAGAAATGTATTGAAGGTAGGGGAGGTTATATTGAAAATTAAATATTGTTATATTTTACCAAATTTATTTTGTCTATGGTATATCAAGCCGAGAATTTATAGCGTCTACCTCGTAACTAGAACACACTCTGCGGCCTAGCAAGGCAACTCAAAAATACATACATAAATACATAACTTTTTAACAAGAAATTTAAAATTTCAAAAAACTGGTGCAACTGATGTAAGTTAATTAATGCATACTTGGATTTGTAAAATTTTCCTACACATCGGATAAACAGTAATTATATAATGTCGGCACCACGAATGTTTACAGATACGTCATAATTGTTTATGACGCACACAGTGTATGAAACAAATTCAGGAACATCAACTGTGTTTGTAATAAATAGCACGAAATTTTAGTTGTCAAATATTTTGTGGTTATGAACATTTGCAATAGATTTTCTATTACACTTTTCTTTAAAACTCAATTGTCTTGTTAACATTGAATTTGGAAGATTGCAACTAACAGGATTGTAAATAATAAACTTCCTTTAATGTTAATTAACCTGTCAATATAAATTAATTCAGTGCTTAGAATATAATTGAATAGGATAAAGCCAGTATTGTTCTTTTTCCATTCAGCATTGTTATTACCATAGAGAAATGACACAGAACATAACGATTTTGTTTTATTTTTGTAATGACGTAAAGTAAACAAGAAATATAGTACATCCATACGAACATAATAATAACATATGCAAAGCAAAATATACGGCATATAAAAATGTCAACAAATGTCAATTGAAAGAGAGAAGCTTTATGAAATAAGATTCAATCGGTGTCTTCGCTTTCATCTTCTGACCCACAATTAACTGTTAAGATAAAGTCGTCTACTTTGGCTTCTCGTTCATACCACTCCTTAATTAACTTTTCTGTGTGGTCTACACAGTTTCTCCAAATGTCTGGTGCACAAGTGTCCAAACTTTCTTGCCACATATTTAAAACTTGTGCATCACCATATCCATCTCGACCAATATAATTATTGTAATAACCTTTAGCACGTGCCCATATTAACTCAATAGCATTAAAATCACAATGATACGGAGGAATTCTTAAGATTTCGTGTCCATGTTCTCGAAGCAATTCATCTATAACAGAAACCTTCTCTCTTTTATTTTTCTTGGTTATTTCCAGAAGTTCATTTTTATTCATAGTGGTTTCATAGGGAATTTGATTATTATTTAACCATGTAATAATATCGCCTTTGCACCAACTTTGATTTGGTGACTTCTCAAGCAAAACACTATGATACGGAGCATTATCCATTAAAATTAACGATGGCTCTTCTAAATTAGGGATTCGTTGTGTCTTTACCCATTTTTAAATAAATCACTATTCATCTCGCCATGGTAATCACTTGTAGATGATTTTGAACAAAATATTAAGTTTGCGTTAGATATAAAGCCATTTCTTGTACCAGCATGCAGGATAATAAACCGTTTCCCATCATAACCCTCTGGTTTTCTCACACTCTTAATATTGTCATCTTGCCACGATTTGGTTTGCCTTCCCTTAGCAAATATCCAGGTTTCATCCAAGAATACAATATCTCTTTGTAAAGGGCAACTCAATATTGTTTGATATTTTCTTAAAAAGGAAAATCGCAATGCTGCAATATCATTTTTCTCCATAAGGGCTCTGCGGTTATCGTCTTTTTAAATTTAAACCCTAAACCATGCAGTAAACGTTGCAGTGAAGTAGAGCTAGTCTCTAAAATATTTCTGCATTCCAGCACTTCTCGCAAGGACTTTATTGTTACATGCTTTTCTATAAAAATATATTTTATTAGAACTAGAATTTAATTGTACAAATTTACTTACTGTCCTGGTACATCTCATAAATTACTTTTCGAACATCCATTTTCACCCTCTCTGCCACATCACGTGTCTTTGGCATAGCCCTTGGTTTGTATAAGGCAGTCGCAGTACTGGATGAAGGAACAGCAGGTGTGGCTTTGTTCTTGTGTTTTATATTGAACACAGTCTTAATAGAAATACCCAAAGCGTTCGCAACTCGCTACAATTTGTACTTATAACCTTTGAATTAATAATAATTACAATTTACCTCATGAACCGCATCAACAGTTAGTAAAGGACCTCTAGCTTTCTTTTCTTGTTCGAAATACACAAGCAAACGGCTAACCAATTCTTGACAACAAGTAGTAAGTCGTCTACCGGGCATCTTGAATTATAATCTAGGAGCACACACAACGAAATGCTTTAAGTATTTCTATACTCATCAAATCTCAAGACTTACCACAAACTAATCAATTTACTTCTCTATAGTTCTCAAATGAACTCTTAGCACAAGGAAAACGGGAATGAAATAAAACAAATATTGAAAACTAATACACGCAATAAGCAATCTGAAGCAAATAGCAACTGACAACTGACAAGAGAGCGGTATTTTCTGTTTTTGTATTACCCAAGATTGCCTACACTGCGGTAGAAATCATAAATGCTCTTATTAGCGCATTACTCGATTATGTTTTATCTCACTTTAACTAGTTTATTGATACTTAATAAAATATGGCCGTATGTCTTCAATGTCTAAGGCATATGTTACATACTACTATCTCGTTTGCCTATGCGAAAAAGTTTCCGATTTTTATATAACGCTTGTCTTTACTCTACTGTTCAGTTGATGACGTAACTGTAAACATTCATGGTGCCGACTTTATTTAATGTTGAAGGCCATAATCTTGTATGTACGAATAATTTTTTAATCTCAATGTTTTGAAATAACATATTCATTAAATTCTTTTTTTACTTTTTCTTCTTTTGGGGCGAATTAAAATTTTTTGACTTACCTAGTATATTATGCAATATTAACAAACTACTAGTGGAATTTGGGTTTTAGATTAAGCAAAAAATCATTATTAGAAATAACATTTTGTGACATAGAATAGATAGTTTTATATGGTGCAATTTTTTTGTTACACCTTGTATATTAACATCAAAAAAGGATATAACTAATGTTATGTAGAGAGCCTGTTCATCCTAGAACTTGTACTATAACCACAATAGTGCATACGTTCTATCACTGACCATGCAATCTGCTATTTTTATACAACAGACAGTTCAGTTTCTTCGTTTAAATTTTTCTTTTTACATTTTGGCATATTTGGCTTTGTAAAGGACGAGATTTACCTTTATTCAGTTATTTATTTGTTGCTACCTCATCTAGTGTTTTAGAAAAACATATATATATATATATATATATATATATATATATAAATATATATAAATCAATTGCTGTTCGTTTGTCTCGCTAAAACTTGAGAATGGTTGTACCGATTTGGCTAATATTGATCTTGAAATATTTGTGGAAGTTCAGGGAAGGTTTAAACGGCGAGGAGCATAAATAATAAGTAACGGAAAATACTAAAAACGGCAATTTAATTTTCCATGATGACAGCTCGCAAAGAATTAAGGTTATGACATTTGTGATTGTGCGCGCATGAATAATTGTTGTCATAATAGAAGCAAAGTCAGCAATATCCATCACAGTGTTATTTACAATACCGCGAGCGAGAAGATCGAATCTTTCACAACGAAGCCGTAATACAAATAGTCTGCGGAATATTGCGAATGAATCCACTGTAGATGAAGAAGAAATCGCACGAGAGAAGGGCGCCGTGTTAGTACGGCCCGACTTCGTGTTTCACAAACACATGAACAAAGAGAGGCCATACGCGAAACGGCTCGGTTGGCAATGAGAAATCGTCGAGCAAAACACAGATCAACAACGTCGAGCCGCAAGAAGAAAGGTTTCAAGTGTTAATTTGAATCAAGGAGCGTTTCAATACGATTCCACAATGACTACAACTCGCACCCTTTCGTTAGTATTGGCCCTATGCAGGTTATGTGCGTCCATTGCGGTGCATTGAAGTTCGCTGGAGAAACGCCTGGATTGTGCTGTCTCAGTGGTAAGATTAAATTGCCATTGTTGCCTCCCCCACCTGAGCCATTGCATATATTGCTTTGTGGCGAAGCTCATGAATCACGACATTTTCTTTCGAACGCTTAAAGGTACAACGCATTTTCCCAAATGACTTCATTTGGAGCAAATATTATTGAAGAACGCGGATTCAGTCCTACATTCAAGGTAATGTTTGTTAATAAGGGAGTAACCTTTATTGTTAGTAATCATAAATCACTAATTATCACTTCCCTTTCGACTATACAGATACAAGAACAAATTCACCATATAATTGGATCATTACAACCGGTTGAAGACGCACAGCATAAAATGGTTACAAATTTACTTCATGGCCAATATGAAGCACCAACTTGATCGGCGTCAAACCATCAATAACGCTACGAAAAGAGAAATTCTTCAAGATTTGCAGCAAATACTCCATGAATATCATGCATTGATTCGGTTGTTCAAAACTGCGTTGGATCGCATGCCAAGTGATGACTATAAAGTAGTGATCAGAGCAAATAAACACCCCGCTGGAACACAGGAACGACAATTCAACGCTCCGACAATAGATAAAGTCGCAAAATACAGTATATCACAAGGTGCTTCAATGAAGATAATCGACACGAGTGCAACCCATTCAGCAAATACTTTAACAGAAAGTTGTGCTACAACGATACGCGAATCATTTGGTTCAATAAAGCAAATAATTTGCTCCCACGAGAATTTGCTCCTTTTCAAACTTTTATTCAACTTAATTAATTTTATCTTTATATAAACAAGTTAATAAAACTCAGGTAATAACTTAAGACAACATTTACTAATTCTAAGGCGGTACGACGTTCGCCGGGTCAGCTAGTATATAATAAATTTTAGGTTTTTTTTTTCGTAATATACAAATTCGTGAATGAAAGATTTTTTTATGGATATTCAAAGATATAGTCGAAATCAAGAGCGTATCGATTTCGAATGTATGTAAGGAAACTCAGTTTAACTACAAATCAGTTTTTAAATAATTTTTTAATACTTTTAATTTGCAAAATTTTCATTTCTAACGTCAACATTTCCTAAGTATTACGGATGTCGACATACATAAACGACAAATAAATAAAATATGCTTTGAATTAATGAGTAATTGAAAGCAAAAATAATTTAGGCCCTAGCTGACTCCTCCTGTAAATTAGTATTCGGCAAATAAGGATTGTCTATTATGTGAAAAATACGCTGCCTTTACGATAACAACGTTTTTTGAATCTGGTCTCGTGGTTTCTTTTTGTTTGGCCGATAGACATCTCCTGCATTTTATTGAATATATACTACATATACCTGAATTTTGTAAAGGTCTGACGTTTAATTTTTGTGACAAGTTGTTTGTTACAACCGTTACTTTTAATTAGAATTTTGTAATTTAATTCTTTGCCGAAATTTTTCTTTCGAGAGAAGTGTATTTACCAATCTGCTAATCAAATATAGAGCATTTGTATCAATTACATTAGAATTTTATTTGTATGTATACTTGAAAACTTACCTGTGAGGCTGACACAAAGGGTCCATATTCCCCCATGCATAGGTACCAAAAATGCCTTAAGAGTATCTCTTTCGTCAGCGGTGGATACACGAACTACAGCTCCATCTAATAGCCACTTCAATCTAACCGTATTATTTGCTACTATCTCCAATTCTTTTTGATCCCAAGTAACTTCTTCCCAGTGGTCTGTCATAATCGCGCCGCATAGCATAGCAGTGGCGCAAGTGGTTAGAACAAGAGTTCCTAACAAAAGAATACACTTGGATGTACGCTGCAATTCCATCCACTTTCATCGTCTGCCTCCGTCGATTCCATGTTGTTCTCGTATTCGACAACGAGGGGATCGTATTCCTGGTTACTCTTCAGTTTGAAGAGGCTTTTGAAAGAGTCCAATAAAATCTGAAAAGGTCCACGATTGCTGGTGGGCAGAATTTTGATGTAGTTAACTCCGTGTTGAAGAATTTTGGCGATTTCTTTGTTCGTTTGTATTAAAAGAATTGCGCTTTGTTTGTATGCGTGTAATTTTTTTATTTTCCCCTTGTTTATGCAAGACGGAGTAATTGATTGAGGTTTACTTGTACGCAAGACTATGTAATTAGTTTTTGATACCTTATTTTTAACTAAATAACTATTTTTGTAATACTACGGTTTACAATGGATAAGCTAGCCGACTCGTTCTTAATCTACTCTTCATGTATTCTTTATCGTTGACTTTGTGCTATGAAGTGCTCCAAGTGTTACATCTTTTGTTACAATTCGATTTGTTTATGGATTAAATGCACCCCTCAGTATAGCGCACAGATTATAATATTGTAGGCCTTCTGAATTTCAGTCGCGTTCCGAAATAATGACGTGTTAAACTAATTTGTTGAAATGCGTCTGTCATATCTTTCGAAATAATAGGATTGAACTAATTCACATAATTTACTTCACAATTGAATAGATATCAGACATTAACCGGCAGTTCTCAACGTGGTTTTAAAATCACATGTGGTTGCGCTTTCTTTTCTGAAAAAGAAGAAATATTTCTGGTTATTAATGCAGTACTAAGCGCATATTGAAACAAATTAGCTTTTACCCTCACTCTTTCAAAGAAACTCTAAAACAACGTACTAATGAGGTACGTTTGTTAGGCAGCCCTCAAAGAAAGTTGTTAATATCCTGCACAGTAGGCACACATCGCACATGCCAATAGCCATCACTGAACCAAGTTTGCTTTATTAATTACAGACTGCGACTGTAGACTACAGTTTCGTACTTATGAGCAGACACCGGACTATATGTTCTTTGCATATCGATAACTATCAACGGTACAACTGAACGTTTTAAGAACTACACGAATTCGGGTAAATAAAAGCGTCTAACACCAATTTAAATTTTACATATTTAGAATATTCTAACATACTGGAAATTATTCGACATATTTTCCCGCCTGAAAATCGCGTTTTTCTATAAAAAATATAGTAGACGATTTTTTGCGAAATTTACATTGTACGATTGCCGATGTTTCGTTAAAAATAATAAAATAAACATTACTTAAATAGGGATTAATGCTTTTCCAAGAAATGTATGTTCAATACCGAAGAGCAAATATTATTTTGTTACGGTTTCTAAGAATAAAAATCGGAAATTAAACGAATAAAGGTGAGCTCTGATTGGTTAAAAATAATTAGGTAGCGGGTATATACGTTTCAGCATTTATCATTTAAAAATTATCATCACAAACACCAAATAAAGTGAAGTGTTACACAGTGTTATCCAAAAATTCCAAAAGTGAAAAGCGATAGTACCCTCCTGGATTACGACCGTACCAGAACTACTTTTGAACGAAGAAAAAGTATTCTGCAAAGTGTGCGGTAAAATGGTAAGTTGATAATTTTACAAAACAATTTTATTTTATTTATCTAACAAGGGGACTGCCAAGTATGGTTCAAACGGATTTTAATGGGTCTCGAATATGTTGTGAGGGAATGTCCCCAGAGTACTAGCCTAAAAGTATTTTTTCCAATGGGCCTTGGTTTCCGAGAAAATCGACGTCTAAGTTCCATGCGTACCTATTATACCTGTACACTTTGTACGTTGTCCTGCTCGGAGTATTTGCGCTGAATGTCCCCAACCCTTCTTTTGTTATCCCCGCTTATGCTGTGTCTACTCATCCGACGAGTCCTAACTGAATATTTTTCTCTCCGACATTGTTCCAACTAATAAAATTGCGCTCATGCTTTCCGATATTGCATAATACGTGCTCTAAGCTGGTCAACAACTTCAAGTTTTGTATTTCAATTTAATTCACGGAACGTGTTTAGCAGACGGTTTAAACAAAGTGGCGGAAAATATTAGAAATTAATTTCTTATAGTTAATAGTTTAATTAGTAACGTAAAGAAAATATTTTTTAAATCTCTTCTGAGGATTCAGTGTTACAGAGAAAAATTACCTAATATTCCTTTGCAACCGGAACCAATTGGTTGAAAGCTGCCAGTTTTATGCAGAAAATTTTGCCCCTATTAAAAACGTTATTTTGAATTTTGAAGAGGAAAATATTGGTTCAATTTCAAAGTGCAAATCAATTCTAGAAAATAATTCACTGGGCCATGAACTTTGCTTCATTAAATCAAATTATGATTTTGTTCATGTAAGTATTGTTATTCTTGAAACTGAATTATTATGGTTACAAGAGTCTCTTCATTTGATTGATGAATTTAAGGAGAAACTTCAGAAAGTTCTTGGAAAAATAGGACAATTACTAAATAAAAAACTTAATGGTATTTTAAAAAGAAATAGCGATTCAAATTTTTTGAAACTGATTTAAATCCAGTAGTAGTAATGTTTTAAAATATGCACCAATCTCACCAGTTGATGTCGAACGAAGTTGTTCAACGTACAAATCGCTACTAACGAATAGGAGACATAATTTAACTAATGATAATAATAATAATAATAATAATAACGTTTAATTTAATACTATTGAAAAACATTTGATTGTGAATTGTTTTTCAGTAAAGAATGTAATGTTTAATGTAGAAATGTAAGTGATAGGTATCTGTTTAATAAAACCTGTTTAAATTTTCTTAGTGTTTGTTTCTTTCCCTTGTTAGTTCAAAATTTAATGATAAAATCACCTATTTATGTGATGTCCTGCAACTACAATCAGGTATCTTCCTATTTTTTATTATTTTTTATACATGACTTAATTTAATTTAATTTTATATTTGCTGGTGTATAATCTATGATTAAATTTAGTTCTTATTCAAATGTGTTGTCCTGTAATTGGAATATAATGTTCTGTTGGGCAAATAAATAAATAAATAAATAAAAATATATTTGACATGCTGAAAATAGTTTTCAAACATATTTTACATATTCTAGATATTTTAGGAATAGTTTCAACATATTTTTCTCATATTCAAGAGATATATACATATTTTAGCCAAATCAGAACATATAATCCGGTCTCTACCAAATAAATCTCTTTTTGTTGGTACAGTACAACTTCAACAGTCCGTCCCTTCAATAATTCGGACACTCCAATAGTTCGGACACCGTTACGCTTCGGACATTATTTAGTTTATTTGCCTCTATAGTTCGGACACCCTGCTATAGACTTATTTAAATGTATGTTTATTAGACAGAATACACGGGAAATCCCCTACTTATGTAGTTTAGCAAGCGTGTGATTTGTAGGCTACAACCGAAATGCTATTTCTTGTGATAATCCTTATAGGTCGTACATAGTTACATATACCGTTGTTTAGTTAGTGCGTTAAGTGGTAAAAAATAGTTGAAATATGTCACAAAAACCTAAGCACATAACTCTCACGTTAGAGACAAAATGTGAAATTTCAAAAGAAATAGAAAAAGGAAGAAGCGTGAGGTTTGCAGCCAATAAATTTAATACGCCACGATCGACAGTGGCAGATATTAAAAAACAAAAAGTACAAGTTGTTGATTGTTTTAGAGAAAAGAAAAAGGGTGAGAATCCTGAAGTATAAGCGGCATTCTATACGTGGTTTTTACAACAAAGGGCTATCCACGTTCCAATTTCTTCGGAAATTTTAAGAGAGAAAGCTAAATACTTTTACGAATAAATTACAGAAAAAATTGATGTTGTTGCTAGCAGTGGTTGGCTAGATAAATTCAGACAACGCCATGGAATCCGATTTTTGAAAGTGTGTGGCGAGCGTCTTTCTAGTGACATCGCTGCTGTTTCGCCTTTTAAACTCGAGTTTATGAAAATTGTGAATGAGATGAATTTATCGGAGGATCAAATTTATAATGCCGATGAGTCGGCTATTTTTTGGCTAACTTTACCCACAGGAACACTAGTGTATCAGGATGAAAAGTCTGCTCCTGGTAGAAAAATATCCAAAGACAGACTAACATTTATGCCATGTTGCAACGCAACGGGAACACACAAACTTCCATTGTTAGTTCTATATGATAGAGATCTACCACTAATAGGTCATAGTGTGTGTTCAGTGATAGTTATATTGTAATATAACTATCGCTCAAACCAGCCTTGTTTTATTGACCTATTAGTGGTAGATCTCTATCATATAAGATAAGTATAAAAAGGTCACGAAATATATATATATATACATTTAATTTATTGTTAGTTCTTGGAAAAGCAAAAATCCTCGCGTGTTTAAAAATGCAACATTGCCTGTTATATATGACGGATCTAAGAAGGGATGGATGACTAAAGTTACATTTTCAAGGTGGTTTAATAACAAATTTGTTCCTGAAGTTAAAAAGTTTTTGAAAAGCTCCAATGCAAAAAGCATTATTATTAGTGGATAACGCTCCATCACATCTGCTAACGGAAGAGATAAGTGATCCAAATTTCCGTATTTTGCTGACGCCGCCTAACTGTACGGCTATATTGCAACCCATGGATCAAAGTTTGATTCAAAACATAAAGGTTTTCTACAAGAAAAATTTATTAAAATATGCAGTTTCATTTGAAGATGGAGCCATTACACAACATTTAAAGGAGTTTAGCATTAAAAATGCAGTTTGCTATTTGCATAGTGCTTGGGAGCACATCACAGAAAGAAATATACAAAGGAGTTGGGATAAGTTATTGCCGAAATAGGACGAAGAAGATGAGTTACCACTCAGCATAATTAAAGAACAGCGGCCAGCTACTATCTCGGGCCTAGAGGATGCCAGTGAAATTCAAGAAATGGTAAAGACTATTAACGATGATGTAAGTAACGACGCGATTCGAAACTGGGTCTCAGGAAAACACGAAAATCTTGTAGAAATGACCGAGGAAGACATAATTAGGGAAGTTACAAACATCACGTCATCATGACGATACAGAACCAGGCAACACTTCATCGATATCTACAATAATAAAGCACCTTGAGGCGGTAAAATCATTTGAAAAGTGTCTGCAATGGGCAGAAGATGAAGAATGATCTGCCGTCAGAGGATATATTTTTACTGAAGAAACTAAAGGCAACGGCACAAGAGTATCATGAGGCGGTGTTGAGCAGCCAACTATTTATTCGTTTTTTAAAAAGTAATGTATCTAAACGAGTTAGTTGTTTTATTATATTTTATTTTTATTATATTATTTTAGGTCGCATTTTTGTTTATTTTCCAATAAAAATTAATAACTAAAAGGTCTAGTTGATTTTGTGTCATTTAAATGTAGGATTAAAAGTAAATTAAAAAAACGCCACCAATCCGGACAAACTCGATTATCCGGACACGGCAAAATCTTTATGTGTCCGGACTATCGAAGTTGTACTGTATTTATTTCAAATTATTATTCGACTACATACATATTATTACTGATATCATGTCACTCAAAAGGAAGCGTTTGTATCTTAAGGTATTCTGAAAATAAAAATTTAAAAAAATAAACTCTTGTTTATGGTCCTTTAAATAGCGATTCATATATGTAGCTACAAAAACTTGTGGCCGTTATTGAGAGGTTTTACTGTACTAAAAAAGCATTTAATTAAACAAAAAAAAACAAAAACTAAAATTAAATAAAGCTATTATGACAAAAGCAGATAAATCGGAAAACATTATGAAGAAGGGAAATTATGAAACTAAGATTAGTACCCTTTTGGAAGATAATCAAACTTATTTGGTACTATTATCGAACCCAACAAATAAATTACAGCATGAACTAATTTTAATTCTTTAACACCTACAAGTTATGAAATTCTCAGAGCATAATTTCTTTCTAAATTTTTATCTAAAAAATATTTTTAAACTTGATAGTCGAGGACCTAGAGCAAAGTTGTGTGGCAATACTACATTCTACTGTGTTTTACAAGTGTCATGTTGTTTTTGCTTCTGTTCCGTCAAGAAAGGGTGGTATTGATTAAGTATTAGATTCCTTTAATTGATTAAAATTTTCAAATAAGAAAGAATCATTAAATGTTCTAAACCTGACAGTCATGCACAATAATGACGTTGTAAAGCAAGTTGAAATATAAAATTTACTAATACTAGTAGACATTTAAATTATTTTTCAGAAACTTCTAAATTACATAAATTTAATGTAGTTACTGGATTAGTTGATCAGGTTGCTAGATTAACTAATTCAGAGTTCAGAGCAAAGAATTTACACAAAGTTAGGGAAATTTTATATCAAAATAGTTATCCACAATTTTGTTATGAAAGAATAAAAAATTAAAGTCGTATTATATAACAGAGGTAGTAGACATAGTCGGAATGAAAGTTATAATTCTATTCTTTATACAAAATGTTGAAGTGAAGAAAAAAGAAAAATCTCTTTTTACACATTTTTAATGTAAAATATTGTAGATCGCCAAAATCAAAGCAATGTAATTTATAAAATAAATTGTAAAGACTGCGATGGATGTAACATCGGTCGCACAATCGGCTGAACAAAAGGTTGTATAATCATAATTTTTTTAAACAATTATTTTAGTGCAATGACCGCTTTAGCAAAACATTACAGAGATTTAGGCCATTGCTTGGATTTTGAAAACAACTATTGTAAAAAGAAAAATAATTATAAAGAGTAATATATGAAATCACACTTTGCTTAAAAAGATAGTCAAACAGTGAATTTCAGAACCGATACAAAAGTTGAGTAATGTCATGTTTTAGAAGTAAGTACTGTTTCTATGCCTTGTATACAACGTGTCTCAGATAACATTTCCAACATGGGGATCTCGATTATTGTAAAAGATACAAGTTTGGTTAAATTAGACAAATTGTTCCTTAGGAATAATGAAATTATACAATATTCTTCAATTTTCAAATTTCCATGTATTTTAGGATTTATGGTGAAAATTGTCAAATTTCTTTTCCTTGTAATAACTTTTTTGTTCTAGTAGATACATAATTTCTTTTCATACTTTTTATGTAGAATTTAAATATTTTTTAAATATTCACTTGGATTTCTTTTGCACTTTTCGTTTTTTAGTTTTGATCCCTAATTTAACTTTTTCTTATGGAACGTTAACTAGGCATTGAAATAATTGAACGTGTTTTTTCATCCTCTTTACAATGCAACAGCTTCACGTAGATCTTCGGCATTATTAAATGTTGTTACGTACACCCAAGCTTTTACGTCGCCCCAAACAAAAAATCCAAGGGCGTCAAATCTGGAGATCTAGGTGGCCATAAAATCTGTCTTCAATTACCAATCCACATTCGGTGATTATGTTTGACTTATGGGGTGGGACGCCATCTTGTTGAAAGGTGATGTTAATATTTTCAATCAATGGTAAATCATCAAGTCTATTTTCCAAATCAGTGTAGTAAATTCAAATACCTTGCACTATTTAGTGTTTCGTTAAAAAATATGGGCCCAATAAGTTTAGTGCCTAAAATACCACACCAGACATTAAAACCAAATCGCACTTGATGTCGACTGTCCTTTAGAACGTGTGGATTCTGTCTGTGCCAAAAGTGAACATTATGTCTATTAAAAAGACCGTTATTTGTGAATCTGCTTTCGTCAGACCATAAAATCGTAGCAGGAAAATTATCATTATTCTCACATTGGTTAACATACCATTGGCAATTGTACTCTTCAAGTACCTGTAGAATGGTGTACTTATACGGGTATTTGTGACGCTTTAAAATTCTTTGTGTTGTACTTTTCGAAATACCAGTATTGTGCTCAATTTCTCTAACAGATTTTGAAGGATTTTCAATAACAGATTGTAATACATTTAATGCTACATTGTCATTCACTAATTGCGTATTTCTGTTAGGTTTGGAAAACGAACCATATTCTTTTAAATTAGCTACCAAATTTCTATACGAACGAAGAGCGGGCTGTCTTCTTTCAGGATACAGACTCGAGTACATCAGTTCAGTTTCTACACTGTTTTTGTGACAAAGATGTAAAAACTCAGCATACCAATTTTTTCAGTATTAGTAAATGAAGCCATTGCTGATGCACAAATATTCTGGAAAGAATCATTTCTAAGTGACATTAAACTACTATGTTTTCATGTTTCACAGCCTACTTTTGTTTAGACTAATAGAAAATAAAATTAATAAAATACATTTTTCAAATTTCTTTAATATTAATAAAAATAGATAGTACATGTGATATATCATTGTAAAGAGGATGAAGAAACACGTCCAATTATTTCAAAGCCTACTGGACGTTCCATAAGAAAAAATTAAATTAGGGATCAAAACTAAAAACGAAAAGTGCAAAAAAATCCAAGTCGATATTTAAATTCTACATAGAAAGTATTTTAAGAAAATGTGAAAAGAAATTATATATCTACTAGAACAAAAAAGTTATTACAAAAAACGAAATTTGACATTTTTCGTTTTTGACCATAAATCCTAAAATACATGGAAATTTGAAAATTGAAGAATATTATATAATTTCATTAGTCATACAGTCTACTAGATCAAATTGGTTGTGCACATGAAAGAGTAGCAATTTATGCGAAGATATCTTTGAATACCTAGTAGTAATTTATAGTAACACTTTAGAAATTCAAACGGGGTAAATAAGCTATCGGAGCTACACTTTCAATGCAATGACGTCCTAAATTCATCACGTAAAACTAATTGCTGTAGGTATACATACAACTGCAAATAATACATTGATGTTTTACAAATTGTAATACTTGATACACTAACTCAGTAAATAT
This sequence comes from Chrysina gloriosa, assembly GCA_038088585.1. Classification (NCBI taxonomy): domain Eukaryota; kingdom Metazoa; phylum Arthropoda; class Insecta; order Coleoptera; family Scarabaeidae; genus Chrysina; species Chrysina gloriosa. The sequence continues at coordinate 31,037,617 of CM076092.1, forward strand.
GCCGAGTGAACTGAAATAAATATAAACACGTACATACGTAAGTTCAAAAATACATATGCGGTGTTAACAACTGAACTAATACAAAAATGTATCTTCTGTTCCATTAATTTCTACATATTATGATCAACATATTATACCAGTCGCAGTTCCAAAGCAAATCCCTTCAGTTTTACATCTTTTTTTTAATCAAGATTAATATTCATTCTTATACCACCAAAGCAACCGCAAACCATAAAATTTCTACCACCGTGTTTCACAGAAGGTATTATACACTAGCTGTTAAGCCTGTCGCTGCCAGGCAGGAAGAAAAAGAAAATCTGCTTGGCAGAAAAAAGGCAAAAAAATTATTTACAACATCAAGTTCTTTTTTTCCAAATAGGCGAATTTTATAACCCAAAGAAAAGTACAATACAAATGAACTTAATAATTAATCAACGAAATAGTACAAAAATTTTTTATTTCAATTTATTTTTTAAAATATTTTTCATCTAAGGATTGTTAGGACTATATGCTAGGCAATTTTTAGCTTGCTATGTCATTAGGGGGCTTTAATATAAGCTAAAATGTTGATTGAATTTTGCCACGCCCCTTTTTCGTCTTAATTCTCCGCCCACAGGCCAAAAATCAAAAATTCGCCTACGTTAGGATTTGGCCTAGGCGTTCTACTATATGCATGCCAATTTTCAGCTTTCTAGGCTATCAGTGGGCTTCAAAAAGTTCTGGATAAACAAAAAAGAGGAACACACAAATAAGGAAATTATATATACATATATATATATATATAGATATAGATTCTGTGATGGACTCTCTCATTCTGCGATGGGCTGTCTAATTCTGTGATGGGCTGTCTTAGTAGTCGCTCTTGAGTGCGTTACAGCAAGTTATATATATAGGTTATCTGAGGAAAGAAATGAAGATACTAATGCTGTTGTAAGTAAACTTTGTAAAGAGAAGCTGGGACTTGACGTGACGACTGATTTCATTGACTATAGTCATCGATTACCCGGTAAAGCAAAAAACATCGACCTATAATTGTTAAATTTATCAGCCGTAATATTAATAAAACTGGTGTTTAGTAAAAAAGCAAGTCGAAGGGGACACAGATTGTCATCAACGAAGATTCAACAATGACTAGAAATCAACTACTGCGAGATGCAGCAAAGAAGTATGGGGGTAAATCGGTGTGGACGAATGTTTAAAAAATATTTACCAAATCTAAAGGTAAATTACGTATACTTAAGAATAGGGACGATTTAATTTGAATTCATCTTATCTGTTTGTTGTAACGTGTTCATGTGAGAACACTTTTCTTACTTGCTTGATAATATAGAACCTTTTTTTCCCCAAATTAAGAAATACCGAAACCTTATATTTCTTTTAGTGTTTAAGAAAAATAGTTTTATTTTGTATATAATTCAATATTTGTCTTCTTTTTTTTACTTTTTTTGGCGATGTGCATTTAATTGAATGCTTCTTATTATTGGTTAGCTGTTTCTTTTTGTAAAAACATTTTGTATGTTTCTAATTGTCTTGATATATCATTATTACATCTAGTGATGGTTTTGTATTGGTGACATTGATTCAGTAAATATGCAATGCACAGTTCTTATATTATTTCTTTGTTACTTCAGATTGATTTTTAGTTTTTTTATTAGAATGATATAATTTTGTTGATGTTTGTCGTAGGTACTGATTGTTGAGTATATGCGTATACATGCTATTTTACATTAACTTGTTTTGATAGCAGAATACTTTGGGTATGAGCAGCTTAAGGATTGCTTATGTGAATACTCGTTCTCTATTGCCTAAATTTCATGATATGTACCATTTTGTGTTTACTAAGAAAATTGATATTTTAGCTATCTCAGAGTTTTGGTTAACAGCTGATATTAATTCTAATACTGTCTCATTAAATTTACGCTTTCTAGAAGCGATCGTGGAGGCGTGTGGTTGTAGGTACGCTCTTGTTTGCGATCAAAACTACTCACTAGTAACGGTGATATTGAACACTTATGGGTTACTGTTGAGTTATCGCATATTACGGTGCCCGTTGGAGTTTCCTACAAACCTCCTAAATTTGGCTAACGGCCTTTTGTTGATGCTCTTGAGGGGTCTCTCTCTAGTCATGGCTTGTCTTCGGATGTAGTTGTTTGTTCTGGTGATATAAATTTGATCTTTTAAAGTCTGATGTAACGGATATGATTTATTTCCAGGACATGTTGAATTTTACACCTTAAACAAATTATTGATAAGCCTACGAGAGTCACGAAAAAGTAGCCATTCACTTGTCGATGTATTGATATGTTCGAATCGGATACTCTTAGATCAGGTTGAGGTAGAAAGTTTCCCCGACTTTGACCATTAATCAATTTTGTGCAATTTTAATGTACAAAAAATTAAACCTCAACCTGTTTTGAGGGTGATTCGTGATTTTCATGGATTTAATCATGCTGAGTTTGAGTGTGACTTGAGGAAAGTATCTTTGCATAGAATATTCGATATTGATAATATAGATGACAAACTTGATTTTTAAATTATAATATTACGTACTTGTTTGATCAGCATGTTCCGCTTAAATATATTAAGGTATCTAGAGGTGGAGATCCTTGGATCATTGAAAATATTCAATTATTTATATCGTTGAGAGACAAAGCTAAACAAAAATTCAGAACTAAATTGTCCGCTCATTGGAATCACTATAAAAGTCTGAGGAATCTGACAACCTTAAGTATTAGAAATGAAAAGACGGCTTTTTTAAACATATGGTCAAGCAAAATGATTCGAAGAGGTTGTGGACGGAGTTGAGGCGTCTTAATATCATGAGCGCAAGAACTAATGATGCCTTATGAACTTCGACAGCCTAATGACGTCAATAATTTTTTTATAGATTCTTGTCGCCATCATATGATGAGCAAACACTGATATCGTTTGACGATTCTAACAGATTAAATGTAGATTTTCCTTTTCTACTGTGACTGAGAACGAAGTTCTAAATTTTCTGTTAGAAATTGAGTCTAACTCTACAGGTTTGGACGGTTAAAATATTGACATGATTCGGTTATATTTTCCGTTAATAGTTCCTTATTTAACGCTTGTAATAAATGGGTCTCTGTATAAGAGTATTTTTTCGACTGCTTGGAAGAATGCGATGGTTGTAGTAATTCCTAAAACGGCCAATCCCTCATGTCTCGCTGAGTTGCGACCGATAAGGATTTTACCAACTTTCTCGAAAATAATGAAGAAGATAATTTCGGCACAAATAAATTCATATCTGGCTACGAACAATATTCTTTCTTTTGTTTAATCTAATTTTCGGTCTGGATATAGTTGTGAAACTGTCCTTCTTAATATGATAGATGACATTATCAGCGCCGCTGATGACGGACAATTGACAACCTTGGTTCTGTTGGACTATACTATAGTAAAGCATTTGATACTATCTCTCACGCGATGATGATTGCCAAACTACATTCTATTGTTTTTAATCAGGGTGCTGTGAGTCTGATTAAGGATTATTTACATAATCGTACACAGTTAGTAAAGCTCTCTGAACATCAGTCTGGTATTTGACGGGTTGGGTGTGGTGTCCCTCAGGGATCAATCCTGGGTCCTTTGTTGTTCACAATTGACTACTGCGACTCTTATATGTACTCTGATGACACGCAGCTATATTATTCTTTTGCCCCGTTTAACTATGAAGCGGCAGTGAATGGAATCAACAGTGATCTGAGTAAGTTGCATTCAATTTTGACTAAACATTCTCTCCATGTAAACTCAAATAAATCTGAAATCCTGTGTAATAAATTTGTAAGACCTAATTTAATTGATGTGATTGACTGCCGCATTGTTGGTGAGAAGATCAAAACTTTGATAAAACTAAAAACCTGGGGGTTATAATGGACTCTAACCTTAGGTTTAGGAATCATCTAGTTGGTTGTGTTGTTAAGGCATATAATAACCCAAGGCTGCTTTATCCGCACAGATCCTTCTGGATCGCAAAAGCAAGATGCATGTTTGTCAGATACATATGCGGGTTACGTAAATATGGCCACACACAAACTGCTTTCGGCCGATGGCATGGTTGGATATGTCTGATAGACGGAAACTATCAGCCGCTTCTTTATACATAAAATTGGCATAACTGCTATACCTGGGTACCTGTATTCACGTATAAAATTTCGTAGCAAAGGTCACAATAAGAGCCTACGCGGTTCTGTGCTATCTATCACGCCTCCACTCCATAAGACTGCTCTCTATGAAAGAGGATTTTCTTATAATATTTATAGGATCTATAACGAGAAGACTAACTTTTCTAACGATTGTGTTCTGAGAAGCTTTAAAAAACGATTAGAGGATCTTCATTTAAGTAAGAATTGATTTGAGAACTGCATTTTCGCTGGTGGGGGGACTCTGCCGTTTGCTTTGTGATTATTTCCTTGTTTTTAACTACTTTTTCTTTTTTCTTTTAATACTATATGAATATGTATGCGACATGCCGCACAGAATCTAGTTTTAGGTATACTTTTAGGGTAGCTTGAGTATACATCATTGTTTCTTCCCTGTCATTATTTTAAGGATTGGGTTTAAAAGCAGAGTAGTGTTACGCTACATCTGAACTCCTCCTTGTGGGTTCTTCATAATATTATCTTTTTGCTCGTTTTTGTTTCATATACGTATTTTCTGCCTTATATTGTACATTGTAGTTATATATAGAAGGAATAAAGACTATTGTAATTATTATTAATCAAGCTTCATTAAGGCGTTCACCCGGTCAATGGCGAACGAAAACTCTGCATTTAGTACCAAGTAGTTTGAATTTTGACTTGTCGGTCCGTAACACGGTTTTCCATTCATCTACTGTCCAGTTTGGATGTACCATGCCCATGATAATCTTTTATATTTATGCCGATATTTCAATAAGGGTTTTTTTTTTTTTTGCGGCAGCTCGCGAGGGGTAATCCATTTTTTACAGCCATGACAGACACCTTCGTTTCCCGCCTGGCATTAAAGTGCCTGATATCTGGTGCCGTAAGTCGTGAATCCAATTTATCTGATGTTACGATGAATCTATTCCCGGCTGTTGTTGTTGTCTATGGTCTTCTTCTTTGATCACAAAACTACTCCATTTCTCTCCTCGTTAGCGAGTGTTCGTTCCACCTTAGGAATACTTTTCGCTGAAATTGTCACTGTAGTAGCAATAACCCTCTCTGAATATCCTTCATTTTGAAGAGGACAAATAGTGGAACATTGTTTTAAAGTTTTCATACAAATTTAAAACTTGCGGACTGATTTCAAGCTAAAAATATTTGCAGGCATAACTTGCCAGACACTACGATAGAAATGGTTTGCTGTGTAGTCTAACTATTACCTGTATAGCCTACTATACTCTCCGACGCACCTTCGTTATTATATCACCCCATTCGTTACCATAGACAAGACAAGATGCTGTTTAAATTGTAAAGCAATAAACCGATTTAAATCTAATTTTTTTTTTGTAACATTTAGAATCTGTAAGAAATTCTGATTGATAATGTTTTTCTATACTTTTATTTAAAATAGGGATTAACAATTTTAGTATACATTTACCGTTATTAATCTTTTGAAGAAATTTGTACTTGGTTTTAAACTTGGTGACCGTAGTGTACATTTAACTAAACCCTAGATTTTAGGGCAAATACGTATGTACAATTAAGAATGTATAATGGTACATACATACGGATCATTCCATGTCAACTGGACCAGGGGTCCCCACTCGACCATCTACAATTTGGCTGAAAATTTATACGGATGTACATACAACTGTGTGCGAAATAATAGCGGTGCATATAAAAATACCGAACCCAGCTATTTAAATGCATCCGAGATGAAAGTCATCTATATCACACAGGACGAATTGATGTAAAGAAGTAATATCGGGGAAAGTATCTTTCTTGGGGCGGTAGATTTTTGCTACTGTGCCAAATAATAGCGGTGTTGTATGGAAAATCGGATACATCGGTTTTGTGTGATAACATAGGTCGAATGAAGCATTGCTCACCTGCAAAGCGCGAATTAATTCAAAAATTAATAAAATCAGGAAAATCCTACAAATTCATCCAAGACGCTAAAATGTTCAGCGAAAATTATTTCTAATGCAATAGAATGTCGAGCAAAACCTGAAAGAAGAGGAAGAAAGAGAAAGACGTCTAACAGAGATGATTGGCGCATTAAAAGATTTGTTAAATCACACCCTTTTACAACTTCTACGCAAATAAAGCAAACTTTAAATCTTCCAATTCACACTTCCACTATTCGAAAACGTTTGATAAACAATAACTTGATTGCTAGAAGTCCAAGAAAAGTCGCTTTGCTGATGAAGCGACATGTTCAACACAGATTGCGCTTTGGTAGGGAACATTTAAATTGGCCAGCTACTAGATGGCGAAATATCTTGTGGTCAGATGAGAGTAAGGTTGTATTATTTGGCTCGAAAGGATTAAGGCGGTATGTAAGAAGACCTCTAGAAACGGAATACAATCCAAATTATACAATAAAGACTGTCACACATGGAGGATCCTCTATTATGGTATGGGCATTTTTTTTTCATACTATGGTATTGGTCCAATCTTCTGGATATAGGAGACAATGGACCAGTTTGTCTATCTAAGTATCCTTCAAACAGTCATGCTGCCCTATTCTGAGGAAGAGATGCCCCTTCGCTGGGTATACATGCATGACAATGAGCCGAAACATGCAAGTGGTAGGGTTAAGGACTGGTTACGGGAGGCTTCTGTTAAGGTTCTGGCGTGGCCTGCTCAATCACCAGACCTTATTCCTATAGAAAATCTGTGGACAGACGTAAAACAGGCGTTTTTGCAGCAGCGCCCACATCGAGGAAAGAATTATGGAAATTAATTGAAAGAACATGGCGCTCCACTCCAAATGTGCGATGTCAAGCATTGGTTGATTCTATGCCACGAAAATGCGAAGCAGTCATCGCAAATAAAGATTATACGACAAAATATTAAAAAGTCTATAATGTTATTACATATTTCTTTACATTTTATATTTTCTTTATAATACTGCTATTTTCTCGCACACTTGCAATATATGTTTTGTATTATAATTTCTAAAGCAGGCAATACACGTACAAATTTTTCCATGTAAAATATATGAAATATTACATGTAAAAATTCACGACAATGACCTTCAAAAATATAACATCGTCTAAATCTGAAATATTGCGTGTAAAAATTGATGTAGAAATACACGCTGACAGTACACGATCAAATTCAAACTTTTTGAATAAATTCATGAAAATTACATGTAATTTGTGATCGTCTATTACGGCTTTAAAGTTATTATTATTTTGCTTTGCAACGAAGATGCAGATTATATTTTACATTATAAATTAAGTATAACTACATATATAGAGTTTATAATGTGTTGTGGTTTCCCTTTGGATATTTTTCGACGCACTGCTATTTTTTCGCGCACAACTGTATATGTTTGAAACGATGTTCTGCAAAGTTTTAGGTCTAGGTATCATATATCTGGAGCTCCACAGCTCTTTCTGTGGAGGTCCCACCAACCCCGTGGCGTCAATCACGAAGATTTTGCAAAGTTTGACATGTGGCCTATACGTATTTGCCCGAAAATCTGGGGTTTATTTATATGTATATACATACATACAAGGATGTGAACCTCAATATGTTGTATTGCTGCATTTTATGTAAACGTGAAGAGCAGGATATAAAATATTTATAAAACCACAAATTTATTTGATGTTACTAACAAGCAGGAGAGAACACAAATACTAGTTCAAGAGCTTACAAACATACATTTTAATTTGTTTACAGTTCACTACTTCATTCTGTGATGAATTAGTTAGGGGCAGTGGATTTTCTTCGTGTTTCTAGGAAGTGAAGTAAATTCTCAGATCTAACTTGTCAATGTTTCTTAACCTCTAACAAATCATCGTCCCCTTCAATAATGCCGTTACCTAGCATCGCCCCCTTCACTTCGAAAAAAAAATGGGAAAAACATGGAAAAACCCACCTGAGGGCGATACCTCCCGCCTTCCTTGAGAAACATTGATATAGCTGAATTATAGTTTAAGGTTAGGGGTGTCATTTTGGGTTTAGCATTTTCTGTGAACAATGAAACGACAAATAACTTCAAAAAGGATAATAGAAGTTCGTCAAAAAACTAGAGGAACTTCATCTCTTGTGTTTGTATAACCGCAATTTAACAACATACTACAATAATAAAACTATTTATAGCAGAGTGATAAGAACTGCAAAATTTACATATGTACTTACAACTTACGTACAATTCCCGAAATAACATTGTGACAATGACTTTAAATGTAGGTAGGAATGGAACAGTATTTTAAGTAACACTAATTGTAAATACAGATAATCAAGAAATTACCAAATTCCAGAGAATAGTAAAACAAGTGCCGTATTGGGTAATAATACTATGCCATGTCATTTACTATCTTTTAAGGATATTGCAAATTCTAAGTAGGTATATTTATTGCTGTAGTGGTTTAATTTTTGTTTTAATTTAAACTGAGCTTTAATATCAGCGACCCTTTTAATTGAATAGATTTTATATTAGTTATATCGCATATATTCTATATATTATTCTATTTACATTCCATCTCTACTTTCGTGCTTTACAATCATCTCACTCACCTGTATGTATCTCTTGTATGTTGGAACTTGTTCGGTTGTTTTCTGCACTATTCTGATGAAAGCAAAATAGTATTGTTTTCTGGGCTATATTTTTACATAAATTTTTATCCGAGTTTCAAATAGAAGCCAAATATTCCATGCAAGATTTCCTATGTTTTTATTGTCAATATATTTACATGGAACACCCGTTTCCGATTTTATTTACGTTTTGATAGTCAATAAATATTAGAGCTTTTTAGTTTTGATCACCTGTACATATCTATACAATTACATCAGTCGGCACTGTACGCCGATTTGACGCGTTGCGACGCCCCATTTGCGTACTTGGAGGGTTGAATAGCGCATGATCTGTCTGTAGGGTTGGCAAGTGTGATTATTAACTTGCGCTTTTGTTCTGTCGTTTACTGCAGGTTATTTACTTTAACGGTCTTTTTTCCTGTTGGTGCCCATAAATATAGGTATATTGCTTTACAATGTCAATAAGTTAATTATAGAATTATTAACTAATTTCTGTATTAGCATTTGATAGTTTTCTTTTATATACATTGCGCTTTCAACATGGTGCTATAGTTCTGTTTTTTGAGGGTATGTATACTAAAGCTGAGGTTAGTAGGTAGATGTCACTGTACTGCTTGAATTGTATTATTTAATATTTTCACTAATTTGTAATTACTTTGATACTGTGTAAGATTTTAAATGTTTGGTTGTTTCTGGTTTTTTATCTATTTACTTCAAATATAACGCATATTGGTATAGCATTAAACTATTCATTTTTCATTTAATAATTCAAGCAATTTTAAATATGGGAATAAGCATTTTATATACTAATTTTGAAATACACGATAAATAATGAAATAAAAGTACTGACTTCTCAACCTTTCCTATAAATTTGTTTCTTAATTTCGACTATAACATCGCATATTCTTCGTCTCATTAGAAAAGGTGTTGCGGGAAAAATACCACTACGTGTGGTATATTTTGATAAACTTATCTTTGTAATGGATTCACATTTATTAAACAGACCCAAATTGAATAAGTATTTGTAAGTTAGCGCTAAGACATCTGTGTTCTTATACTATTATTTAACTCAGAGTAAATTTCATAAAATAAAAGAATCATAAACTACTTTGTAATAAATAAATTAAAAATAAGTAATGTATTAAGATGTTGTTGTTATAGCTGTTTCCAAACTGCAATAACATTTTCAAGTTTAAAAGTGTTTACAACATTTGTTTGATCTGATGTAATATTGACGCTGTTTATTAATTGTTTTTAGAAATTTAAAGTAGTCCATCTTATTCAAATTCGGAAATTTGTCAATTTGTCAATAATACCGTACAGAAAAGTTTTCAGAATATGAAATTATGCCTCTATTCAAAATTGAATAAACATCGGATCACTTTGACAAAATCGGTATTTGTTTTTTATTCTTGCATCATAACCACAGAAAAACAAGTATTCTGTATAAGCTGCCAAAAAGAAATTATGTAAGTATGCAATAAAGTATTTTATTCAAAAAAGATAAGACAAAATACACAACAATTACTCAATTTGAATTTTCCCAGGTTTTATTTTTAATTTTTTAATTTAATTAAACTTGCGTCGTACGTAATCAATTGAATAATAATTGTAAAATTAATAAAATAATGCATATATTGAATCATCATTATCTAAGATTAAAATCAAGTTTTAAAAAAATTGTTTCAAATTGATTATACCGATAGTGGAGAAATTCAAATTATTTATTGTTATTATTATTTTTTTGAATATAATACTTTATTAGGCATTTACACTAATTTTTTTTACTTACTTCTGTAGTTACAAAGCAAGAGTAGAAAACAAATACCGATTTTGTCAAAGTAATCCGATGTTTATCAAATGTTGCATAGAGTGATAATTTCATATTCTGAACAACTTTTCCCAATAACATTTTGCCGTATTATTGACCGAAATGGTACTTTACTTGATCAGAACGTTTTTTTCCTCAATTGTCGTAATGACCTTGATCTTTAACCTTCCTATACTCACGTCAAAATGAAAGACGTATACTATACTATATAAGTCGGTCTCACAGACCGTATGCGTGAGTATAGGAAGGTTAAAAAGTGGAAATATGCTTGAAATTCTTTTCAGACCAAGAAGGGCGGTATCTCAAAACATTAAAAAATTTTGTAATATATATTATGGAAGTTTCTTCATTTAGTTTTTGTATGCTTCTCACTGCATGTATGTAATCAGTGATATTAGTCGGTAAATTACCCATTAAGTTACATTATTAATTACTGTAAATTACCGAATGAAGTTTTCGTAAATAACCGGTTGACTGTAAATTCTAACGTAAAAAAGATTATATATGCGTTCAGGGAAACTTCTTTATAACAGGTATTGTAAAAGGGCAAATAATACAGGTTAGTCATTCGTAATCATTCTGTTGATGTGATTGTTTCATTCGTTTATAATCTGAATGTTTAGATTTTATAATGCAATGAGGCGAAAAGATATTTTGAAAAAGCTTGTGCTGTCAGTATTTTCAAAATGGGAAGAAACAAATTATCAAGGTTCTAAATCAAAGAAATAAATATTTTTAAAGTTTCGTATGGGAAGCTTTGAAAACGGATAAGTTGAGTTCCGTGATATGGTGGAAATCACTTGTTGTAAGAAAGAAGTTTCTCGATATTTGGTAATATACCATACAAAAAAGAAATTTACTGAAAAGACTGCAAATAATGCGGAAATAAATCCTGGTAAAATGTAAGACTAATTTACCACAATAATTTACTAAAATTATAAGTTACACTAATTTTTATATCACTGGGTGTGATACATAGAGTTTCTTCACAATCTTAACTTTTTTTTGCTACGACAATCCAAATCTATTAGTGCTTGATTCGGTCATCATCAACTTGAACTGTTTGCATTTTGTTCGTTTTGGGAGTAACATTTGTAGAACAAAAAGGGGACCAATTTTGATGCGGCGGCCCTTTTAAAGCTTACCTACCGCATACACCACATTGTGAGCTTGCGACATACACGTTTTAGAGCTAAAATATACAGCTTTAGAAATAGTTTTCGAACCGACCAAAAAAACAAAAAAATTAACTTACCTTACAGCCTTAACCATTTCTTAATGCACAGAAAGTATCTTCCTCACTTTAGTCGTTTGCACTATAACATATTACTAGTGTACAGACGACACTACATTGTCAATGAATAAATCTAATGATTTTTTAAAATAAATTACCAATAATTCAATTTGTTGCAGATGGTAGATGTATCTGAAAAGATGAAAGGCAAAACTTCCAGGGAATTACTTTCCGCTGGTGCTCGAGCTTACGCTACTAGTAACTACAATGCTGCTGTTCAATATTTGAGCCGTGCGAGTGAATTAACTGTAGAACAAGAAGGCTCTCACACTCATGACTCTTTGGGTGAAATCTACTTTCTCTACGGAAAGTCTTTGCTAGAATTGTCACGTGAAGAGGGTGATCCTCTTGGAGATGTAGTTCCTAAAGACGTAGCTGTAGCACAAGAAGCCGAAGAAGAGGAAGTGGATTGCCAAAATAAAGATCAAGAAGGTGATGAAGAGCCGGAAGAAGATAATAGTGAAAGCGATGAAGAAGGAAATGATGAAGACGGGGAGGGAGAAGAAGAAGGTGAGCAGGATGTAAGCAAGGGGGAAAATTCTGTTAACGAAGATGCAGCCGAGGATAGTGTTACTACAACTACAAAAAATGTGCAATTTAATGGTGGCACTGAAGAGACAGAAGCTTCAAATATTCCTACATCTAGCGAAAAGTCAGAATCATCTGAAAATTTAGCAAATGCCGAAAAATCGGAGGATGCTACTAAAGTCGATGTTGAAGCTGGAGCATCAGGTGAGTATTTACTTCCGTTTTGATTGTTTAATTAGAATTCTGTGCACATTTGAAAAACCTTGCCTTAAAATTTAATATTTCTTTAGATGAAAAATCTGTGCAAAATGAAGAAGAACCAGCGTCTGATCTACAAGTAGCTTGGGAAGTCTTAGAATTAGCTAAAATCATTTTTACTAAACGCGGTGAAGAAGCAAAGCCTGACTTAGCAGAAACTTTGATTACTTTAGGTGAAGTATCCTTGGAAAGTGAAAATTTTGAAAGTGCTGTCAATGATATTACGGAGGGTTTAGGAATACAAAAAACTTTGTACGATGACACTGATCGAGCGCTAGCAGAAACACACTATAAACTAGGCATGGCTTTATCTATGAACAACAAATTAGATGAAGCTACTGAAAATTTCAATAGATCTATACAATTATTGAAGAATAGAATTGAAAAACTCAAAGACAGTCCAAAAAGTATCGAGAAAAAGGAAGTGGATGAAATGCAGCAATTAATACCGGAAATTGAAGAGAAGATTGTGGATCTGAAACATTACAATGAAGAGGTACGTTGTTTACAATCATACAAGTTGAGTTTATTTGAACCAGAAGTGCAGGAAAAAGTCAAAGATAAGGCTGAAGTGTGATTAGTTTGCGTTTGTGTAGCTATCAATGCTTTTCATTTTTAATTATCAGTATTCAAATGTTTTTTTGTGATAACCAGTTTTACCATATGTTTGTAGTGGCTTTTGCTTGCTGTTTTGTATTGTTTATGCTTTTTATTATTATTAATCATTTTTGCTAAAATTCGTTTGTCCACAACTTTTTGGCACCGGTTGTTTGATTAAATGAAATGCAATGTATGAGCAAATCAGTTAATAATTGTCAAATAACTTCGACTAGTTGGAGCAAAATATATAATTGCAACAGTGATTACAAAGTGATGATAGGGAAACCCCCAAGTCTTTACTGCGAATATAAATGCACCACGTATTATTTTCATTTCTTTTGCACACTTAGATTTGTCATCATGAAAGCTTTAATTTAATAACTCTCGAAATAGCTTTTAGTCGAAGAAATTTGACCAATCGTGTTATTGCGCATATTTGAACATATATTTTGTATTATTAGCTGTAGTTTTTAAGTAGTACGGTGAATGTTTCTCTATACCGACCGTGTACTTCGTACGTACTCTTTGTTACTGTTTTAATAACTACAGATTTAACGAACTGGAGGTTCTATTTTAATATAATTAGTAACCCTGAATGCATATTTATTGTTTGGCTAGAAAACGAAATGATTGTTATCCTAAGTTGATAAATTTTACTATTGCAATTCTGAGAATTACATTGAAAATTATATGTTTTATATTATCACTGTTTTTGTCGTGAAGTGAAAGACTTGCCATATTCAATACATTCGATTTTATATGATTTACTTTCTTGATTTTTTTAACTTAAGTTTTGTACTTAATTTTAGTTCCTATTTACATACATATCTTTGGTGCCCAATAAATTCTTTATCGTAGAAATTTTGTCTTTTTCCTTTCATAAAAAGTTTCCATAGTTATTTTTCCTTGAAGATGGTTGTTATCTGAAGTAGTATTTAATATACTTTCCAGATAATGTTTAAATGAAATGGTTCATTTTTCTTCATGATTTTTCTACGTGATAACTTAGTGATCAAAATTTCAAAATTGCCAGAATTGATGTTACAAGGATAAGAGCTATTTAATTTGAGTTCATTTTAAAGATAAAAATTGTAACAAAAAACCATAGGAAGTAGTATTACAACATTCATGTGGACCTAAACCAAGCATTAGTCATGTTCGCGAGTGATAAATTCCTTGCTTCTTTATGTGGCGTGAATGCGTTTAGTAAATGTTTTTTCATATATGATTTACTTCAAATTTGGTTTCTACTGCACTGAAAAGAATATTGCGGATATTTTTCATGCTTCGTTGTTTTATGTATTCCAGGTTGCTAGAAAAGTTAATCAAGAAGCTAGACCAATACTTCCTGGTTCACCAGAAAAGAAAGCGACAGATATATCGCATTTGGTAAAACGCAAGCGTAAATCACTAGATGATGGAGACAGTGCTTGCAGTCCGGTAAAGAAACCTTCTCTAAACTTCTAGTTCATAATATAGAAATAATAGGAGGTCCATTATTCTCTCACGATACTTGTTTAATTGTTCTACAAATATTTTAGTAGTTTTTGTAAATGATGTAAATATTTACGTAAGCACAAAAAATAAACCGCATAATAGCTGTAAGTTTTTATACGTCATTTGCGACTATTTTATTTTTATATCAAATTTCAGTATTTCGAATGGAACGGACATTTATTTTTAACTTGACTGATCAATCTTGATGATGTAATAATTATTTTTATGTTATTTAAAGTAAGTGTTTCGTAATTTCTTGTTGTAGGCCTAGGTAAGAAATAAATGCATTTTAGTTTTTTCAAAAACGGCTGTTTAATTTTCTTAGAGATGTTATCAGTAACATAGGAGTGGTAATTCATGGTCTTTTGTCGACTTTCTTTCTTTTCAATTGGGTTTCTAATTTTCTGTTACACCATTGATTTGCAGCCAAATGGGCGATTCGTACTGTTAAAGTTATTCTCATAACTAAAAAGAAAAATAAATTTAAAGGAAATAAGCAATAAAGAGGATATTTCACTTATAAGTTAGTTATCAAACTTGCAACAAAAAGGCTTATACCTATTGTATTATCACCTCGTTAGTAGTGGTAGTACCTATTTTCTTATATTCATCTTAATTTAAAAATGCACTGATAAAAGGGACTAACAATTGTAGGTTAATATGCATAATAAAATATGTCATTACATTTGGATAGTCAATTTAGAATAAACAAAAATGACAAAAAGAACTAATAAATTGTAGAAAACGCTGAGAGAAGTTGTAGAAATTGAAAAGAAGGTATCACATAGAAACCCAATGCATTAATCCTTTGCGCACGATCGGAACACATGCATAGGTACATATGCACCAAAACAAGCGATTGAGCAAAAGAAACGAATATCTTCAAATGACTACTACCGCGAACGCATACATTATTGTATTAGATAAGTGATAGATGCTAATACCAAGGTACTAAGAATCTTGTTTAGACGGTCTTTAAACACAGGTAACTTTCAAGACGATTTTTTAAAAATTGATAGTGCGCTCAAGAAAGAAATTGATAATGAAGTAAACACAAAAAGTTATATAGTATATACTATCAAGTTCTGAAAATGGGACTATAGTTAATAACAATTGAACAATACAGAGTGAGTAGTGTATGTTTTTAGAATTCTGATAATGAAACAGTTGGAAACTTTTCTTATGATTAGGTAATTTCTGATTAACTGTAATTTCAGACAATGATCGCTGCAATAGTTTACCTTTACAGATCACAGTTTGGAAACATTTCGATACGAGACATTCAACAATTCGGTACAAGCTGCATCAGTAGAACGTTAACCGATGTTGGATCTATTTGGGACCTGTAACATTGACACAACACGAACGTGAAATGGGAAAAAACGCACATCACTCAAGTATGACTTCAAATCATTGCTGTTGTTTTTAGCACCTAAAGAGCGCTTAGAGTTGTAATCTGAGTGATTAAGTCTTTGAAAATATCTGGAGCCCTTTACAGTAGCGTAGATTTCGAGCTTGCGGGGATGCGTATTCAGATGATCATTCTTTGTTTTTCGATGATCATAATTCTAGAAAATGGCGGAAAATTTTTATCAAATAGTAACCTTTACATGAATTTTTAAGTTGTCATTGATCATTCAATGCTCTCAGAGGAAAATTATGTAGTGCTGACATTCCAAAGTTCGGTACCTCTTGTACTGGTTACTTACTAACTAATGATGTTAATATTGAGAAACAAAGTAGTCATAAAACCATGTTTGACATATGAGGTTGACCTTTGTAGAAGATGAGCTTAGGGAACGAAGAAGAATACCGATATAAATAATTTATAGGATTATGCTACTGACACAACAAGAACTGTTCATTATTATTGATAATCTAGCATCTCATTACCTCCATACATATTGCGCTGACACAGGTTGGTTGAAAAGTTTTGAAAGGAAAGATGAGCGAATGTGTATTTTTTTATGAAATTAATTTTTTTATTCAATATAATTTCCATCAACTTCAACACACTTATTCCAACGATCCTCCAATAATTTTATACCATCTCTGTAATGATTTTTCGGAAGTTCTGCAAAATACTGGTCCACGGCTGCAATAGCTTCTTCATACTTTAATTCGTTAAGTTTAGCCATTGTCAAAACACTAGTGTGAACACATGCATTGTCTTGATGAAAAATTATTGTTTTCTTCTGTAAGCCGGGTCTTTTTCACGAATTTTTTTATCAAACTGGTCCAAACGGTTGCAATAATATTCAGTTAATTACACCGGCACACAAAAAAGTGGTCTGTACTTTTAACCAGGCCCACCTACCGATATGTATTTCGATGCGCTGAAACCGAATTTAGGGTCACTTTGGCCCCTCAAAATTTCGAGTAAATTGCAAAAACGTCAAAAATGGTTAAGAATCGCGAAAAAAACTGCAATTTACGAAATTTTGAGGGTGTACGGGCCAAAGTGACCACAAATTCGGATTCAGCGCATGGAAATACATATCGGTAGGTGGGTCTCGTCAAAAGTACAGACCACTTTTTTGTGTGCTGGTATTATTTTACCTTTTCGAACATAATCAATCAACATAATCTCTTTTGCATCCCAAACCATATGCCATAGCCTTTTTTGGCCGATCGTTCTGACTTGACTTGTTTTGGAGCTTAACTGAACTCGGTTTTATTCTGCTTAAAACCCTTACAATTACGCTGAAAAATTTGTTTTCGATTCAGTTTTTGTTGAATTGTAAACGAATACGGCACTAATTTTCCGAATAGCTGTTTTATATGTAATTCGTGGTGTAAAATAAGGAATACTCGTTCGTCCGAGATGACTATGGTATCAGCAATTTCACGCTTACTCAAACTTGGATCTTTACAAACAATATCATAGACTTGCTCAATCATTTCTGGTGTTGTTGCACTTTTTGGACGTCCATTACGTGGTTTATCTTGAACGCTTGTACGACCACGTTTAAACTCCAAAACCCATCGATACACAGTTGTAAATGAAGGGGCAGACTTCTTTAACACT
Organism: Chrysina gloriosa; assembly: GCA_038088585.1. NCBI lineage: Eukaryota > Metazoa > Arthropoda > Insecta > Coleoptera > Scarabaeidae > Chrysina > Chrysina gloriosa. The sequence continues at coordinate 31,055,349 of CM076092.1, forward strand.
TTCACCATTTTGGTATGAATTTCTGTTGCTGATAAACCTTCCAAAACAAAGAATTTTGTCACCGCACGATTTTCGGTTTTCCATTATAACAGAATACACTGACACGTCAACTTCAAATAGCTTGTAAACAAAGGATTAATTGACAGATCGAAATGAACTTGTGTGAAGATGAAATATTAAAATGGCGTGTAAGTTTTGATACCTGTACTAGTTAAAAGATGTCGCTTTCAAAACTTGTCAACCAACCTGTATATGTAATACTAGATCGAATATTTTTAATACTTAATAATTGTAAAATTGGGTAAATATAATTTTATCGGACTCTGTGTGGAGTAAACTTACCATTATAACAGTGATTTGTAATTCTAAACCTAAGAGAACAGAAAACAGGAACCCAATAGGATTAAAATAATATTTTCTTTTTCTCTTAATTCTACATTATTATATTAATAGAAAGTTCACTAAACAAACCTAGCCCAAGTAAATCCATGCTCAGTGCTATCCAAGGCAGTTTCGCTATAGTTCCGGTGTTTCTCAATACAAGTCCCATCTTCACCAGCCCAAAATAATGGACATGGTACATATTCCAAAACGACAGAATTACCCATGGGATAACCAGTAAATAATTGCTCTAAAATAGGAATATATAAACATGGGTTAAGACAACATAAAAATAAAGTAACTGAAGTATAGACATGTACAGTACGAGGGAATTTTAGCCTTTTAGTTATACGAGGGTAGATTGGCAAGTTTCCGGAATCGCCGCTGGGGGTTGCAATTTTTCCAAATACTTTATGTCGTTGTATTAGCAACTCCTTCGTATCAGTTGACTACAAATGTTAAATCGATATGTCAAATAGTACCTCTCTGTGTTGTCAATTATGGATAAAAACAAAATTCGGTAATCATTTTTTTCTATTTGGAAGCGAGTAGCTACAGGAATGTTGGATCAAATGTGTTGAGCTTCGCGGGCATTATATTGAAAAATAAAATATAACTTGAATCCGGAATGACAATGAAAACAAAATGGTTTTTATTGTCATTCCGGAAACTTTTCAATCTACCCTCGTATTTTGGTTTAGTAATTGTGTATTTGTCCCAGTATGAAGTTAACTTCTTAAGGCCTTCTTTAAAGAAAGAAAATTGGGGTATATTTTATTCTACTATTTATAATCCGTTTGATAGTATTCAAATCCTGGAAATGCGCATCACAAAGAAGTTCTTTTAATTTTGGAGACAAAAAAACACTAGATGAAAAATCAGCTGAGTAGGGGAATGTGGATGTAATTTCCCTGTGCAATGTCTTTTGCGTACTCCATTGGACAGTCGAACCATGACCAAACTAGAAACCTAAATTCGACTGCTTAGCAAAATAGATTACGTCTACCAAGATATGTCGGTTTCCTGATTGAGCAACCGAAAAAAGTATAATATAAGCAACTATTGCTTCACTGATGTGACTTCGGCTTTTCCAGCGCTTGCAGATACCTGTAACATTCTCTAATTTTTATTAGGATTTTGATATCCAATTGTCTTGTAACATTGCTGTGATATTTACAAAAACCGAAACTCTCAATATTATAGTTTGTTTGACTTGTGTACGATCAAACATTAAATTTATTTTAGGATTCCATCTTCCCATTGCGCTCATAAGGTTTTCGATTCCTTTATAATCAATACCTAATTGTTTTTCAGCCTAATTCTTTAATCAACAAAGTCGTCATTTTTTCCCGCTTTGTTACAGCGCATACAGTAACGTAGACTGTACATTTGTCTGCACAGTACGTCTGGGTTGGTACGCTATGCAGCTCTCTAATGTCGAATTCTGAATCGATGGCCTCTCTGTAGTCATCTCTGGAGTCGTTTGAAATTTGTCTTTCTGGATTATTAAATTGCAACAGCGAATAGCGAATCGCAATCCATTCGTCAGTGCAAGCCTTTATGCAAGTGTTTCGAAGACAACTATGAGTTCTCTTGTGGTTAAGTAGTAGTTGCACCGCCATTAGTATTGCTACTATTTACATTCAAAAAGAATTGTCAGAGTCCACAAGTCTCTTTCTACAATATTAAATGATTGTCCGCAACCCTTCTTCATATAAAGAACTGGTCTTACTCTAGAAGTCGATACAAACGTTTCGTAAAATCGGAAAAACTTTTAACAAACTTTGTGTAATAGCTGAATCGAACCAGAAAGTATCATTTTCGGAATTTATTCTAGTAAGTACTCTGTGAATTGATGCCATTCCCAAGGTAATCCGATTTTGTCACCACACGGTTAAGAAAACTCTGACTATGTATACCACAGTGTTTCTGTGCTTCTTCGTGGAACACCCATTTATCCATCCCATTTGTTATCTATGTTCTTGGATTATGTTCAACTGCATTCTCCAGCATGGTCGTTGCCTAGAATCTCACCTCAATTACTTTCATGCCAAATGGAAGTAAGGTACTTTCTTTCAAGATCGGTTAAACTTAAAAATTTTTTATTGCTTCCAAAACTATTTTAAAAATTGTATATCTGACCTTTAAAAGTAGTGTGTGTAGCAGTGTTCGAAAATAAACAACATTATTTAGTGTATTGTACACAAACCCAGAAACGATATCTATTTTTTTAGTGTTTGTGTATTTTTACACAACCCGAATTCAGTACATAACGATTTCTTAAGGCAAGTAACAAACATTACGTAGCGTTCTCTTTTTCGTCCTAAAGCAGTACAATTGTAGTGGTTGTGTACTCCTACATTATATTTTAGCGTTTTGTAGTGTTCTTTTTTCATAATATACAAGTATTTTACTTTTTTGGTAAGGCTTGCGGCATTTGTATGTGCATATGTCCAAGCAGTTTAGTTTAACCATATGGAGTGGGCGCCCGTTTTTAGTAAACAATTCTACAATGGCAAGCTCTATATTTTTTTATTGATAGAATAGTCCAGGATTCTTAGACATTCGCTCCACAAAAAATCCTGATAATTGATTTTTTGATTGGATTATGTCAGAGAGTGTCCTCTAAGTATAAAACCAAGTTTGTGTTGTCCGAAACCGCGAGCGTTAGGCGCCATCGTGAAGAACGCCTTCTTCCAAATACCTCGGAAACGGTGAATTTTGTGTTAAAAATTGTGAGGGCCTTTTTTGGAGAGGATAAAATTTTCCATCTTTTTTATTTGAAACTGTTTTCTCTATTGTTAATATTTACCGAGAAAGAAACCAAATTTTTGTTTTTGGAAAATAACTCGATAATTTTTGGAAGCACGAAAAAAAAAAACTTTGGTCTTTTTCATCGACTATATCTCGGTAAATATTAACAATAGAGAAAACAGTTTCAAATAAAAAAGATGGAAAATTTTATCCTCTCCAAAAAAGGCCTTCACAAATTTTAACGTAAAACTCACCGCTTCCGAGGTATTTGCGAGAAGGCCTTCTTCAAGATGGCGACTAACGCTCGCAGTTTCGGACGACACAAACTTGGTTTTATACTTAGGGGACACTCTCTGACATAATCCAATCAAAAAATCAATTATCAGGATTTTGCGGAGCGAACCCGTTTTCGATGCTAAAATTCCTGGACTAGAATTTGTTACACCATTTCCTTTCAATTGTATATGTGTTATGTAATTGTGTTATTCTTTCATTTCTTTGGTAAATATACTTTTTATACAGTATGTCCCAGTATTGACGTTACAAGAGGTGTGATGAACTGAAAATTGGCTTGGCGTGAATAGAATTTTAAGAATATTTTCAGTTTTTGAAAAACAAGTTGGCCTTGACGGTGAAGCGAAAACTATATTCTTTTCAGGTAACCTACCCTTTTTGTTCATGATACGTCAAAATGTTACTAAAAAAAGTTGTTCAGAATGAAAAATTATGGCTCTATGCAAAATTTCAGAAATATTTACGTATTTTTTAGATTGAGCAAAATAAATTGTTTTTTTTTGTTGTGTCTGAATTCGCGTGAAATAAAACAATGGGAGGCCATGAAAACAAAATTGTTCACTAATTTTAAGTACTGTCAGATTACAATAATTTGTAGCATCCCTTAGTTCAAATTTCAATTAATGCTAGATCATGTTAACGTTACAGCAGAGAATTTACGTTGTTCAGTGTTATGGGCTCGGACAAATTGCACTAAGAGAAGTGGTGCAGCAGTTTAACGAGAGATTTCTCAATACCAACCTTACACGTATGACTGCCATGCGAGTAGTTAAGACATTTCTTGCAACTGGCAGCGTTCTTAACGTAAAGAAAGAAAAGAAGAAACATGATGAAAACGATGTCGTAACTATTATTGCTCTTGATTCGGTGGAAGAACATCCTAGACTATTATCCTTCCTATACTCGCGCATACGGTCTGTGAGACCGATTTATATAGTATAGTATACGTCTTTCATTTTGACGTGAGTATAGGAAGGTTATTGAGGGAACGTTCACGTAATCTTAATGTTAGTAAATCGGAATTACAAAGAATTTATAAGGCAAACAAGATAAAGGCATTCAAACCAAAATTTGTGCACACTATCGAAGAAGGTGATGAAGGAAATGAAAGAAATGGTCCGATTGCATGGCCTCCACGGTCGCCCGACCTCACAATATTAGATTTTTTTATGGGGTCGCCTCAAACAACTGGTTTATTCTCAACCAATACCCAACAGTAGAGAAGTACTAAAGGAAAGGATAAGAAACGGCGTACAGCAAATACACATCGAGGAAGTTCGTAACAGTTTCAGAGATTTCAGACATCGCATAGAAAAGTGTGTACAAAATGGCGGTAGTTACATTGAATAAATAATTTATTATTACATTATGTACAACAATGTTATTACGTTTTGTAAATTTAATTTTTGAGTAAATACTACATGCAATTTATATTGTTCAATCTAGAAAAATGACGGTTTAGTCAAAGTACGTAAATATTTCTGAAATTTTACATAGAGCCATAATTTTTCATTCTGAACAACTTTTTTAGTAACATTTTGACGTATCATGAACAAAAAGGGTAGGTTACCTGAAAAGAATATAGTTTTCGCTTCACCGTCAAGGCCAACTTGTTTTTCAAAAACTGAAAATATTCTTAAAATTCTATTCACGCCAAGCCAATTTTCAGTTCATCACACCTCTTGTAACGTCAATACTGGTACACACTGTATAAAAAGTATATTTACCAAAGAAATTAAAGAATAACACAATTACATAACACATATACAATTGAAAGGAAATGGTGTAACAAATTCTAGTCCAGGAATTTTAGCACCGAAAACGGGTTCGCTCCGCAAAAAATCCTGATAATTGATTTTTTGATTGGATTATGTCAGAGAGTGTCCCCTAAGTATAAAACAATTAATTCTATTAAATTAAAATTCTATTCACCCCAAGCAGGGCTTAATTCTACAATCTTAAAATAAAATTCAAAAATTTTCAGTCCATCACACCTCTTGTAACGTCAATCCTGGGACACACTGTATACATCTGGATGTATCAGTTTTAGATGTCTTTCTAAATTATCGCTGTGGGAATTTAAGACTTTATTTTCTTTTAAGTTTAAGTTTAAGACTTTAAGTTCATTCATTATTGTATATAATTTCATTACTTTCGTTTGTGGAATACAATGTTTGCAATAAAATATTTTTTGGACGCGGCATTATAAAATTTAAATAACAATTCTATAGCACGAAAGCCAAACGAATACTAATAGTAAATACACAAACAGTACATTAAGAATAATGTACTGAACCGAATACAATGAAATGTTTTGATCTTTATGTTGAGTTAGTTCAGTACAGTATTCTCGTTATGTAGAAAGATCACAAACAGAATAACAGTTCTCTTTTTTTTTTGTATTTGCTACACAAACACTATTTGCGTTTGTGTATTAAATATTCTACCGTACGGAACACTAAAGTATATTATGTAAGGTAAATTTTCGAACACTGGTGTGTTACGATAAAATACTAGTTTTTTTACAATGTTAACCCTTCGTTTAGCGCATGTTCGGATTGTCACATTCGTGCCTCGTAAGGTCTAGCCACCAGACCTCTATGTATTTTTACGTATTCATATGGAAATATTTAGTTATTAGAATTGCATCCTATTTATATCCATGCAGGTATATATTTTCGGGCTCTTTTCTGGTTCTCAAAGATTTTTATAAACGTTGCACTACAAATTCAGGTGAAATCTTTAAGGGTGGAAAGTAGTTTTTTCTACGTTCATTTTTGTGTACTATTTGAATTCTATGATGGAATGCGAAATTCTGTTATTCATTTTTATTTGTACAATCAAAACAAATATAATCAACTTTTGAATGTTGTTGGAATACTAGATCTGAACATTTTGCACAAAAGAAATAAGTTTTACTGCGCGCCTTATAAGTTCTCTGTGAACAAAGTTTACAACCTCTTTTCGTTCCGAGTGTATTAAGGCCGCCGAATATGAAATGAAACGATGAAATGAGAACAAATGGAATGAGATGAACTGCAGTTGAAATGCATAATGTTTTCATGAAAACGCATGAAATGAAACACGGTGCAATTGAAATAAAATGGAAGACAAACTGAAAGTGAAATGAGAACCAGCAGCAGATGTAATTTCGGTTGAACATGATTACTTACGATCATTGGTCTACCGAAAAACGATTCGATCACCGAACGAGTAGAGAGTTGTTTGATAATATGAACGTTGTTCATTTGATTTTCAATATTCGGGAACACTAGTGATTTCGAAAGGGCGGATAGAAAATTGCGTCCTGCATCAGATCTGTTGAGTCCATCGAGTTCTTTGCAAAAGTCCATCGCTTTGTTGAACGTTTTGATGTGAAATGCGTAACCAACTGATCCATGCAATCGACACAGGCCTTATTCGCATTGTAGAATATTGATAGAAGATTGCCCTTGGCTTCATCGCTTCGCCTTCACAATTTTTAGTATAATGTACCGCGGTAAGTAAGTTTACGGTCTTATTATTATTATTTTTTTGCCACGTAGTTGCAGATAGAAACCAAATCCCCGTGAAATCCAAAATGTGATGAAAGAACAGGACGAGAGGGGCTCTTAATTTAGTTGGGGATACATCTTTTGTTCGACCGAATAGTACCGACGAAGGCGATGCCGATGTCAGCGAGTCGCTTAGCTCCTTCCAACGTTGTGAAGAAATTATCAGCAATTGCTGTTCGGCCGCTGTTACTGTGCCGATTCAAGAGCTGGACCAATACATTTTCATCTTGCTTGAATTCGGGTACTTCTCCTTCTTCACGGCCTGTATACAGTTTTCCTTGCAACGGATATTTAGTTTTCGAATCGCAGACCCACCAAACTTTGGTTCCATACTTCGCTGGCCACGATATGCAAAGAACTGTTTAGCAATAGTAATATTTATTATTATAAACGATTTCCACTTCATCAGTCATTTTGAAGAGAACGAACAATTAGAAAAATTTCGCGTGAAATGTATCTCATTAGCACCAATGTTATGCGTTCAATATTCACGGACCGACTGACCAGCGCGTTGCAAAGAACAACGTGATAAAACAGGAATGACCATGTTAGTTGAAAGTTCGTACGGGTGAATAATTACGCTTATGTCTGCCCACAATGCTCAGATAATATGAAATATAGTTCGAATTGAAAATTATCAATAGGAAGTAAGAAGAAGCGAGGTGAAGTGTTCGAACCGCATCATGTTTCATACATTTCTATGTAAAATACCTAGTGGTCTGGGCAGACCATATGAGGTACGAATGTGACGTGTATCTTGAGATATAATTGTAATCATCCTCGTATGCGAGGTATCCTCCTAGTTTTTCTAAGAAGTTATAGCTAATTCAATTTTAGGAAAAGCCACGAAACTCCAGGTGGCTAGTTCAATCAAAAGTATATTAAAATTACAATTGAAACTGAAAAAGGTCTGGTTAGACCTATGTGCCTAACGGAGGGTTAAGAGTTTCTACAGCTTTAATTTCTTTTCAATCATAAGTGAAGAACCAGTAAGTTTGCGAGCTCGAAATTTTGCATACCGTGTATTCTTTACGATAGCTAGGACTTATCGAGCCCTTTTGTAAATTCCTTGTTGTTGAATTTAACCTCAATTAAGGAATAGAAAAATGACCACGGGCTTACCATCATTTTTGGAATTGAAGAAAGTAACGATAACAAAGGAATTTACAAAAAAGCTCGATGATAAGTCGTAGCTATCGTAACGAATACACGGTATGCAAAATGTCCGTAAACTTACTGGTTCTTCACTTATTATTGAAAAAATTAAAGCTGTAGAAGCTCTTCACTTTGTAAAAAATCAGTATTTATCGTTACACACTACTTTTAAAGGTCGGATATATAATTTTCAAAATAGTTTTGGAATCAATAAAAATTAAGTTTAACCGATCTTGAAAAAAGTACCGAACACCCTTTAGTTCAACATTTAAGGGGAGGTTCTACACTTCAAGTATAAAAATTTTTTTGTTGCATTTTTAATCTATATGTATCTAAAAATATGCCAGTCAACGGATTTTGTCGAAAACATAATCCTTCCCAGGTTTTCAGGACCTCAAAAATATCCATGTCCGGCCTCTTTATGCATCTAAGCGCGACGCGGTCGACCCGTCCCTTTTCCAGGAACAGTTTCTTTCGTGGACTGATCATCCAGTTTATTTCTGACATATTTTCAATGTGTGTGAATATGTATATGTGGTTTTGTGTTGTCATACGAAATTCGTTGATTAGCTCAGTGTCGAACCGAGTGTCGAGTCAAGGTGGTCCAAGTTGCGACTTATTTGGCGGTGATGATCTTTAAAGGAGGTTTTGCATCAATTCTAAAAACAATGGAAGTCATGGGGATCACCTTGGGATCTCACGCTGAAACGTGCGCCGCTCGACTCGACAAAAACCGTATAGACCGCTCCGAGTGCAGAGTCAGTATCGCGGCAAAAGGGCCCGAATTGAACAGGGAGAGGAATGTGGCCAACCAGGAGCAAATTCCGGAAGAGGAGGGAGAGCTGTACGGCCCTGGCATAGCAGATTAATTTTCTAAGTTCTCCAATCATGTTTTATACCGTTATTTATCTTTAAACGCGATTTCCCAAATGTTACCTTTTTCAAGCTGGATTATATGCCTTTCACTAGAAATATTTATCGAATGGACTCAAATTTGTTTTCATTTGTTCAGTAAACATACCTCTCTGATCGGCCGAGCATCATTTTCAAAATTTGAATTTTTTCATTTTTATAGCCCCCAATAGGTCAAAAAATTGAGTGAAATTTCAAACGTTCAATTTAATATTGCATTATTTAAACAAATTTCATGTCGCGAAAAATTCTCTTCGGCCGATTATAGTCAACACCATCGTTAATTAAAAAATATTTAATTTTTTGGATTTCAGATAACCCAACTGGTTGATGTGATACAACAATGACACCCATGTTTTTGTAGGGACGTGTTCAAAGAGGTTCCAACGTCGCGGAATTCAATTTTTTAAATTTACAAAAATACAGAGTTAAAGTAGAAGCATGTATCTTTAATTAAAAAAGTTTGTGTTAATATCTTTAGTAGATCCTTTGCAATTAATTCCCGAAAAATAGGCCTGATTTTCCCGTTGAAGTGTAGAACCTCCCCTTAAATGTTTGAAGTATTTCTAATTGATCTAAACTAGGTATGGGCAACCTTTGACATGTTGTGGGCCAAACTTTAGTGTGCAAATACGTTCGCGGGTCGCGTTTAAAAGTAATACATTTTAAAGTAGTGTTGTAGTGTTCATAATTTTTTGCGATAGATATCAGACATGAAATAATACGCCAATGTTATTATAATATCAATTTATGAAAATAACAAAATGAAATAATAACATTATAATTAAATCGTTAAATTTGGAATTGTTACAAACTACGAAAGTTAAATAGCGATACCGAAATCAATGAGACACTTAAGCTTGAACTTGGGAAACTAATCCATCGATGTTTGGATTAATTCCACTGATACAAAGACGTAAAGAATTTTCCAAATTATCGTCAGTCAGCCTTGTACGATATTTCGATTTATTAACTTTCATCAGTGAAAAGAACTGTTCGCATTTGTGAGTACTGCCAAACGCACAAATCAATCTTCTTGCGAATTTTCTAAGCTGCGGAAAATGGTCTTCGAGGTATTTTTTGTAGAAATCACAACTCCACGTCTTCAAATTTAGATTTTAGGAGTGAGTTTTCTTGAATCTCGATCAACTCCATTTGCAAGTGTATTGGAGCATTTTGTACATTACTTTTTGTTGGAGTAGCAAATAAATTGAAACAGTCTTCCATGTTTCTGAAATCGCTAAATCTGTTCGAAAATTGCTCCGACAATACCTCGAGTTCTTCAGCATATTGAGCATAAGCAATATTCTCATACGCAGAAAGCGTGGTGAAATGGTAACTGTTTCCAGACAGCATCTGTGCCTCCCACAAGCGGATTTTATTCTGAAACGCTTTCAAATGGCTGTACAAATCATTAACTAACTGTCCTTGTTTTTGAAGTTTCAAATTTAAATCATTCAAATAGCCAGTAAGGTCGACCAGAAATGCTAAGTCATATATCCATTTTGGGTCACTCAATTCAGATAGTGGTTTATCTTTTATTTGCATAAAGTCTTTTATCTCATTTATAAGCTCGTAAAACCGTTTCAGCATTTTCCCTTTGCTTAGCCATCTGACTTCAGAATAATATGTTACGTCGTCATATTCGGCTGATATTTCATCCAAAAACGCCTTGAATTGACGATGGTTAAGTCCTCGGGATCGAATAAAATTGATGGTTTTTACTACCACATTCATAACATTCTGGAGTGGAATGGACAAGTTCTGTTGGTGGATAATGCAGTGAAGGACTATCAAATCATCTTTTTGCACATTTAATTCAATTGTTTTTCGTTCAAAATTCCGATGAAACCTTTACGTAAGCCGACCATAGAAGGTGCACCATCTGTGCATACTCCAACTAATTTTGACCATGGCAAGGCAAAACTTGTAAATACCTTTTGAACTTCATTAAAAATGTCATCTCCTGTAGTGGTTCCTTTTAGCGGCTGTAAAGCAAGCAATTCCTCAATAACAGTGAACTCTTTATCAACACCTCGAATAAATATAGCCAGTTGAGCTGTGTCCGACAAATCGGTGCTCTCGTCTAATGCCATGGAGAATGATTCAAAACCAGCCATACGGTCAGTCAATGTTGTTTTTATATCATTAGCCATCATTTCTATACGTCGGACGACAGTTCGTCTTGACCAACTAATTTTTCAAATTCATTTTTCTTTTCAGGACACAAAACACTGCAAACTTCTAACATACACTCCTTGATAAGTTCGCCTTCGGAAAATGGTTTGAATGACTTTGCCAATTTTGAACTAACTACAAAACTAGCTTTCACAACATTATCAAGTAGTGTTCTTTGTTTATGAAACATTTGCTGCTGTTTTTCCAAATTTGCAGTAAGCTTCTGGATTTTGTCTTTTCTTATTTGTCCTGTCAGTGAGTGCAGCGTAGGATGCTTAGTTGAGTAATGCCTCTTTATATTGAATTCTTTCATCACTGAAATGGATTCATTACACAGCAAACAAATAGGCTTACCATTGTGCAAGATAAAAAGAATTCTTCAGTCCATTCTTCTTGAAATTGGCGACCCTCTGCATTTACTTTTCGTTTCTTTCCACCAGACATCATTTTCGTATACAAAATATAATTAGAAAGCACCCAAGATGCACACAAAGTCACAAAGCTAATTGACGGCACTAGCAGTTCGCTAGGATATCGCTCGTCGAAGTTATCACCTCGGTAGCTCAAGTAGAACTGAACTAAAGTTCGGGCCATCCACCCGCTTATATAGGCAAAATGAAGGAATGATCTAGAATCGTCTAGTGTAGAACAGTTGAGAAGAAATAATCTTTTGTTGCGCCGCCAGTGAGGCGGCAAACATCGAAGGCTTTGATGTTTGCCGCCTCACTCTTTGATGATCGCCGACACTCGGCTTGCTCGCTTACTTGATTCCGTGAGTTTGAGTAAGTAGTGTAATTTTAATTTTCTTTTTAAATTAGGTTTTTCAAAATGTCTCGCGGGCCGGATCAAATCATACAGCGGGCCGGCTGTTGCCCACCGTGGATCTAAACGATCATTTTTGATTACACTGTTAAACACACATTTTATGACATGAAAATTTTAAGGTGTTTCTGATGTATTTTGGTATCCTGAAATCGAATTTTAAAACGTACATTGCCCATCACCCACGAATTTTTAGTAACAAGCATTTCTAAATATGCATATAACTATGTTGAATAGATTTATCTAAATATATTTATTTAGATGCAAAGTGATGAAATGTTTACTTACTAATAAATATTGCATCACTTTGTGTAATGTATCAGCAGTGACGAATATATTGTGTTAAGACAAGTTCATTCCTGTCTATTACTTGCAAGAAACACGCACCCAAATCAGATATTGGCATTAGTAGGCATTTTTACCGGCGCGGCGTATGAAGTTACTATATTTTCTATGTTGTGCCGCGAGACGTTGTTAAACGTGTTTGTGTTCTATTTCGGACTTAAAGTAGGAGTCATGGGCCCCTCACATATGTTGTAAGACTTGTATAGCATTGTTAACAGGTTGGTTGAAAGGTACAAAACGTAAAATGCTCCTTGCGGTGCTACAGATTGTTACTTTTGCCTCACTAACATACAAGGCATCGGATCGAAGTCCAAGCATACTGTGCAGCATCCTAATTTAGCATTAGCTGTACGACTTGTCGAATATAGTGAAGAACCTCCTATCCGACGAAGAAGAACCTGTTTGTGGTGGTGATCCAACCGATGATACACAATTCGCACAGAAAATCGACAATGATGAGTTTTCAGCACCAGAATGTTCAATAGAACCACTTTTGATGTTACATGCTAATTTGAATGATTTAGTTCGAGATTTAAAACTAGCGAAAACACAGCCAGAGCTCCTACCATCCAGATTAAAAGGATGGAATCTCCTCGAAGGTGACGTACATACATTAACTGACTTCCGAAAACGTTACAAAGGACTTACACATTGTCAGTAAGGGACTTTGGTATACTGCACGAATGTGGATAACTTATTTGATGCATTAGGATAGAAACATGAATCAAGCAATTGGCGCCTATTCATTGATTCTTCTAAACCTAGTTTAAAAGCACGTTTGCTTCACAGAGGAAATAAATACCCATCTGTACCTATAGCTTATGCCATTGATATGAAGGAATCATATGAGAATATGCGATATCTCCTAGAACACATCCGGTATAAATACTATGAGTGGTTAATCTGTGGAGACCGGCAGCTGAGACATATGAAATACTGTTTTCTGTGTGAATGGGACAGCCGTGCACGAGATCGTCACTATATACAGAAACAATGGCCGTAGTGTCAAGCACTAACCCCGGATTACCAACGAATCACTGGATGATCCTAAAAACGTATTTCTACCACCACTGCATATTAAATTGGACTTAATGAAAAATTTCGTTAAAGCACTAGATCGGAACAGTATAGAGTGCTTGTATCTGAAACTTATATTTTCGAGAATTAGTGAGGCATAAATTAAGAGATATATATATATATATATATATATATATATATATATATAAGATAATTAAGCATATTTGTAGGATCACAAATACGAGAAATTGCGAAAGATGGCGAATTTGACAGGATGCTGACTGAAGTTGAACTAAGAACATGGAGAGCTTTTAAAACAGTTGTGTGTGGAAATGTCAAAGCTGAAAATTGCGAAGATCTTGTAAATGAAATACTTAGTGCCTACAGAGAAATAGGATGTAATATGTTATTAAAAATTCACTTTCCGGATGCTCATCTTCCGGAAAATTTGGGTGCCGTAAGTAACGTACATGGGGAACGGTTCCACCAGGACGGTGCAACCCTGGAAAAGCGATACCAAAGCAAGTTGGCTTGCTGATTACTAAGGTTCGACAAATGCGCGTCTTATTCGCTGTATCTGATTACTGCTGGATATTAATCCGGAATGCCGCTGGGAGAAAACATCGCAGTAGAACATCAGTGTAACATTAAGAATAAACCGATATTTGATGTATGTATTTCAGTATAACACGCAACACTTTGTAGCAAACAATGGTGATATGGGTGATAGAGAAAATACAAGGCCATTTTCTGTTTTCTAGTGTAATTTTACATAACATACGCCCTGTTTTATCCATGTCACAAAAAAATTGATTTTGGTTTACCAGTGTTATTTACCTCTCGAAGGCCTTTGCCTAGCATGTAAGTCATCGCTAACATCAATAACACATCTTGCGTTTTTACAGAAACTGAAATACCTAGAAATATGTGATCAAGATACGATAATAAGTATGGTAATAGGACAGATACCTGTCGCGTTTGGACTTATATTCATGTTCGCAGCTGTTACAATCGCAGCAATGCCCCACAAACATATTGCTATTAAATTTGTAGAATATTCCTTAAAGTGGTCGAATTTACTGGGATATCCCGGAACAGGTTTTTTAATTATTATAGTGCTTGCTGTGCTCATTGTATATTTGAATTTAGAAAGGTAATTATTTTGAACAGAAACTAACGTAAGAAATATATCTGTCAAAAATTCGTCATACGCCAAAAAGCATGAAATTCTAGCTAAAATCAACTGTTTCATGGACATCTAGTCGCATCCAAGTTCCATCAGAAATGCGACAATGTCGCAGCCAAAATGGTTTAAGGGAAAATGGTATTTTATTATTTATACAAGCCGATTAGAAAGAAAACATTTGTAACCAGACTTTGTACATGCCGACTGTTTAACGCAAGTAACAGTTATATTATAGCCTTGGGTGTCCTGGGAGTTGTAAGTAAGAAACGGAGTTTTTCTATACTTAAGTTCGTTAACTCTAAAAAAATTTGAAAATGTTAAACACGATTTAAAATTCTAAACCGTATTATTTGCCAGTATAATCATTTATGTGTGATAAACTACTTTTCCTTTTATTTTTAACTGACAGTGACATTAATAAAGTAACCTAAAAATGAAGACATTACTGAAAAGTATGAACAGCTTTTTAATCTATTTCCCAAATTGCTAAGCTACCTATGTATTCATATTATCTGAATTCTCAGTTTACCTAGTTATGCATGTATTATCTGATGTATGTTTAGAAATTTACCTCGTGGGTACTCTATTGATTTTGGATCTTCAATTCCTTTGATGATGTAAGGACGAGTACATATTAGTGTTTAATGGTTATATGTGAGTTATGCATAATTTGGTACCGTACATTGTAGACGCTTTGGTTGTTTGAAATCAGAAGATGAAGAATGTGAGAGAGATTTAAAGTTAAAAACCAAAGCAAAAATAGAAAGACACACGAACAAGATCTATATATTGTGTCAGGTGGATGGCAAGAATGTATTATCGGATCCTAGTCAACGCCGGCTCCTGATACCGTATATTCGTAGCTGCAGCAAAGATAGCAGTCGTTCGTATATAATCATATATCGTCGGTATTCACCAACATGCAACTGCCGTCGATACACAAGCATATACGAACTAATGTTATCTTCGCTGCAGCTACGAATATACGGTATCAGGAGCCGCCGTTGATCCTAGTATAAAAACATTCAGAAGCGGATAACGATTTTGGAAACCAACCTCATTTCTGGAAACCTTCAACCGTGGATAAAACGACACTTGAAACTACTGAAGTAACTCTGGCCACAAACACACAGCAATTGTCTTTAACGGTGAACCATAGGCCCCTTCTTTAAAAAGTTAGGGAAAGTAAATAGGGAATATAGAGTAGTATACCAGGAGTTGACTAAGGCGCAGTTAAATAGTTTATGCATGTTTGCAATGGATTACTTACTAACTCCTAAGATTAACGTACGAATTGTAACTTGGGATGAAAAATAGATCAATTGCAGTAACAGTAATAAGTAAAATCAGTAATTAAACCGGATCTGGCTTGCCCAATCTAAAGTGAAAAAGTTACATTGGTGATGGAATTATCAGGGTGTTATACACTTTTATCCTTCAACGATCAATAGAAATCGCATACTGTTCTAGCAGGACAATATCTTTAGCTTGTGGCCATCAAATTATCACGTGCTTATGTCAATGGCGCACTTTCTGTATGGATGGAGTGCAGGAGAAATGTGATTTTGAGATTTCTTCGCCTCCAAATCTTAAAAATGGCATAAGCGAGGTACAGAAAATCTCATAATGGCAGCAGTCCATATAACATACTGAACCTTATTTTCAATTTTAATTATTCTTGTATGTTTTCCTTTTGTACCACCCAAATAATTAGATCACCTTTCAGTTGCTGCTCTATAGGCGAAAAATGTATTGAAAAACACACCAAAGTTTAGATTATTATACTGTTTCAAGGCTGTATTTACCGTTTCAAAGGTATTGGAATTGTTCATATGGACATTTTCATGCGCCTCTCTGTAGAACGTTATTGTCAGTTGCCCAGATACTACAGTCAAGTAAATTACCTTTTGCAGGTACTTAGTTTACTCGATTTGTTCAGAATATTAAAATCAGGGCCCACATTACCCTGTGCCTTATGGAGAGGAAGGATACAATCGGGTCGTGTAGTTAGTCCAGAATGTGAAAGAGATCTAAAATTGGTTGGGCTTGTATTTTCTATGGAATATTATGGACTGCTAATATATGGGGTGGTGGCTGTAAGTAATAAGCAATAATATAACAGTCTTTTTGTGTTTTATGGATAAGTGATTATTAAATGTTACAAGTTGCAATTATACATTTCGTGTTTACATTAAATAAGATATCAAACCAAATTTTGTTCTTTCACCAGCAATTATTTATTTATATTTCATTATCATTATCCTTTAATTTTATCCATTTCATAAAATCCTTATACCTTCTTTTCAGAAAAATTCTGTGTATCTATTGCCAGTATTATGCTTTTATGCTATAATAATCGTACTCGAATTTTTGGTATTCGTATTAAACATGTATTTACACGGATTAGATTTGAACAAACAACACCTTGTTTCGTCAATGTTTGTTGTTTTTCATTGGATCATAGTTTATTGTGCATATCATGAAGACGAATACCTATGCCCTGGAAAATGCTGATGTCGTTTATGTGTTTTGTAGTTGTTAATAAAATTAATATTCTTTATGTTTTGAGTTTGTTTTGATAGATACTGCATTTGTTTAAATGAAACAAAATCGGTGTGGTGTGGGTAAGAGATAATCTATTTCAATTTTACGTCACAGGAATTCGCATTTTCGTCGTTTTAACTTGGTCTACGTTAAAAGTAGCTTTCAGTTGAATTATAAATAATTTCTGATATTCACCACACAAATATTTTGTAATTCTTAAAGTTGTACGAATCTGAGGGCTGGTTACGTGTGGTACCTATTGATTTCATGTCTACTTGTCTCATTTAGAAAAGAGCAAGTCCTATTCGTGATTTAACACTAGAATATGGAATGTATGTACTTTAAGATATGTATTTCTGATAAAACCACCAACAATGAACCATGAAGTTCGTCTATTGCATTATTTGTTACTTTTCTGTAGTTACTGCCAACTTTAATATCGGTAAGAGTGCTAAATTTTTGGAGACTTTAAATATTTGTAATTAATTTTCAGATAAATCAAATTCAAAGGAAAATGACAGTCAATTAGTTTCAGCGATTATCGATATTGCAATCAGTTTTCCAACGTATGAATTAGTTATTGTTTTTGATAATACAATGGGTAAGTAAAAATCTTAGTAAATTTTCGACATGCGGTACCTCTATTGCTATCAGCGAAATTTCTGTTTATCTTTCATTTTCACAATGAAGAATTGAATAATTGAAAATTGAGGCAAACAAAGGAATGTTTCCAACTGGGGATATTTTAACTTGTTTGCGGGTGGAATCACGGCATAACACCGTTGAACGGCGACAAACTTAAAATTAAAATTAAAATGTAAATTTAAATGTAAAGTTAAAATATTATGTTATAAGAAATTATTCAAGCTTAAATAATAAATTACGTTCATTTGTTTCTTGATATCCACAAGTGTATGAAATAAAACAAGAATAATGTCGCCAAATAAAGCAAAATAAGTGCCTATTTGCGGCATGCAAATATCGAAAGAGGCGGATGATAAAAAGTGAACAATAAAATAGTAAATAACTAATAAAAGAAAATAATTTCATATAAATAAAAGGTAAGACTAGCCAATAGGAAAACTAGGATTGAAATAAAAACTGGAAATGGTTCAGTAGCCGAGGAAAGCCATTACCGTGACTTAAGCAATAACATAATACTACACTTCTAGAATTTATAAATATTAAAAAATAGTTGACAAACTGCGTAAGGTATGATTAGATATAAGAGTTGATATACACTCCCAGTCACGGTAGTTGGGACACCTCGTTAAATTTAGGATATTGTGCAATAAAAATTCAAAATCTTACACAATACTGAGAATTCTACTGCGTAGTAATTATTACTGGTTAGTGGATCATACAGCATTATTAGGAATGCTGCACTAATGGAATTTACAATAGAACTTCATCTTAATTACAATAATCCCTAATAATGGCAATATAATGATTTCATAGTATTACCGAAAGAAATATTCAAGTAGTATTACAATGCTTTATGTGTCATAAACATTTACAAGGGTATTTCCAAGAACGATTTTATGGTCATCGAGGTATTATCCTATCCCTCTAGTACCTCGGGCCATTCAGTTTACTTCTAAACGTCTCCGTGTACGCGCGAAGTGCAAGTGGGCGAATTTTGAAAGTATTAACAATGAAAATGCCGCGTGGAAAACCGATCAGTGTTGAAAAGCGATCGTCCGTGATCACACTCGATAAAGAAGGGTATTCTGTTCGACAAATTGGCGAAAAAGTGCATCTGGCAAAATCTAGTGTAGCCAATATTATAAAACTGTACCGTACAACGGAAAATTTAAATGACCGTGATCGACCAGGTCCGTCTGGTCGATCACGGTCTGGTCAACGTTGACCAACGTTGACGATCAGCGAATCGTTTTAATTAGTAAACGAAATAGAAGACTGACAGCACCACAAATAGCAGCAGAATTCAATCGCGATCGTCAAAACGCGGTGTCAGTGAGTACTATTCAACGTCGCTTGCGAGAGGCAAACCTATTCGGACGAATTGCTGTACGGAAACCGCTACTAAGGCGAACCAATCGTTTAAAACGATTACAGTGGGCCCAACGACATCGAGATTGGACGGTGGAGGAGTGGAAAAATGTGCTTTGCACCGACGGATCCAAGTTTGAAGTGTTTGGACAAAATAGAAGAGTTTATGTTCGGACATCAAAGACAGAAAAAATGCTTCGCGAATGTCTAGCACCCACTGTAAAACATGGTGGTGACTCAGTTATGGTGTGGGGTTGTTTTTCGTACGCAGGAGTAGGAGATCTCGTTCGGATAGAAGGTATTATGAGAAAAGAACAGTACAGAAATATTCTAGAGCGTAAAGCTGTACCTTCTGGCCAGCGATTGATAGGGGAGAATTTCACCTTCATGCAAGATAATGATCCTAAACATACGGCGTTAGTATGTAGGGATTATTTGAATACACAACAAACACAAAATACCTTGCAATTAATGTCATGGCCTCCACAGAGTCCCGATCTTAACCCGATCGAACTCTTGTGGGATGAGCTGGATAGACAGGTACGAGAAGTGGCTCCAACTTCGAAACAACATCTTTGGGAAGTTTTACAAGAATAATGGAACAGTTTACCACCCAACACACTTACAAAATTTATCGAAAGAATGCCCAGAGTTGTTCCAGCCGTATTGAATGCAAAAGGAGGATTCTTCAACGAGAAGAAAGTTTAATGATTGTATTTGATAAATATTATTATTTGCTATCATTTTGTCATAATAAACCAATATTTTGTTATATATAACTGATTTTGTGTTTTATTTTTATTTTTGTGCAAGTTAAATACTTATATTGAAAAAATATTAACTGTCCCAACTTCCGTGACTGGCAGTGTAAATACAGCCAATGGCTAGTCGCGAAACGTATAAAGAAACCATGGGGAGAATAGGAATGGGTCATGTTAGGATTGGTGAGGAAAGTATGAAGAAAGGAGGAAGAGTGGATGAGGAATTATTCAGAATGTCTAAGCTAACAAGAAGATCACCAAGTAAAAGTCTTAAAAATGACGAAATACTTACGGACATGATAAAACAAATCTTGTTAAAAAAATGACGAGATGACAGAAATGCAACATATAAGAAAGGAACAATAGAAAACTTTGGATATGATTAAAGAGATCAAAAACAAAAATAAAAACTTGGAAGTAAAATTTATTACGTACTTGATCTGGAGCGGGTGGTGGGGAAGCTTACTACTCGGAAACCAGTTATCCCTGCTTTTAAACTTTATTAACTCTCGCTCATGGGGCACCATTTACAGTTCACTGCTGCAACATATACAACATTCCTTCCCATTCTTCTTTCATTCATTTACCTTCTGCTCTGGTGTGTATGTTGGATGTCGAGCTCCTTCACTCTTGAGTACTGCTTGTATTCTTGTCCCATTCATGGATATTTGTACCAAATCTTCCAGTTGCTTATCAGTTTTCTCTTCTACCAATCTATCTAATACAGGTCCATGTTTCATACCCGTTACAAATTTATCTTTCAATACCTCGTTGAGATTTTTAAATTCGCAGTTAATTGCAAGTCGCTTAACTCTGGTAAACCACTCCATTACACTCTCAGTTGTTATCTGATTGGCTCTATAAAACTGTATTCTCTCTCGATAAACATTAATCTGGGGACTATATTGCTGTTTGAGAATATTTTTTTAATTCTTCATAAGATTTGCTTTTGGGGATATTCGGGAAACACCAATATCGTAGCGTTTTATATACATCAGTAGACAGTAAACTGATTAGCATTGCAACTTGAATTTTTTCCTCCGTAATTCTGTTTGCCGTGCAATATTGTTCAAATCTGTCTATGTATACGCAGAAATCATCGTTTTCGTTAAATTGGGTTATGATGCCTATTATCCCGCTCATTTTTTTTAGTAACAAATAAATACACGCAGGCCGTTTTCACTATGCTTTATTTTCATAACACTATGCATTATAGGGTTCAGCCATAACTGACATAAGTTCTACCGCCCAATGCGCACGCCCCGGTCCAATAGAGTTACGAGGGTTATTTAAACTTACACTAAACACTCCACCTTCTTTCCTAGTTAAACTGTTTTATCTATTATTACTTATAAACTTATATGTTCTCTTAATGTTAGCCGAGCATCTGGCTGCTCGTTGGCGACTGCGGTTAAGTAAGTTTTTAAGGAAACAGGATTATCACTTTTATGAAGTTCCATTGCTGGTGTGGTTTGCAATGTTGAACCTTGGTTAGATAGATGTACTTCTCTTGTAGTGGATGATGATATACGGGAAGTATTGTTTAACATGTTCTTCTGTAAGCATTTTCTGCTTGCACTCATTTATATTATCTTCATGTATATATTTTAGTTTCTGTTTAACAAAGACTAGATCGGTAAGTTTACTAATCAGTTTTAACATTTTTCTGGGGAACCACCTGTTTGCCTTACTTTCGTAAACCCATACATTTTGTCCTTCTGTATAAAACTGAATCTATCTCCTTCTGCTATCTTCTCTTTCCTTTATTTTCTGGTTTTTGTCACTCTCTTTCCTCGTTACTGATGTCTGAGGTTTAATCGTATTCAATTTGGTTCTAGGTGACTGTTTAACCTTCTTCCTATGGCTAAAATTTTATACGATCCTCAGCGACGCAGGTATCCAGGTACCTACATGTATATTATACATCAATATCTTATTTAAATGGAGAACGCGTCCACTAAATGTAGTTGCACGTTCCATTTTGAATATCTATGTGTATCTAATAATCATTTCGCGATAGACCCAGTTGCAACATATGCCGAGCGAATTCACGGAAGCAGAGAAAAGCAAGAGAATCATGCCGCGTATGTAACTGGCACATTTGCGATAAGCATACGGAAAACATTTCTAAATGTTACTAAATTTTTACAGAACATTTCATACATAAATTCAAATTCTTCATATGGCTTTTTATTTTTCCATTTTCCATAAAAGAAATCGGTCAATTTACACACCGCAATACAAAACACATAGAGGTGCTTTAACGTAGAGAATAAGCATAAGAAACTTTAACAATAAAACTATTGAATGTTATTGTCATTAAGTTGCTCTATTACGCAAAAACAGTGTTCTCCTACTTAATTTTAAGTTGTCAAGGAGGACTAGCGTTCAATTGCATCTCTGAGATGTGAAATTATCCCTATGAAAATCAAAAAGGTACCCGGGTACCTCGTCATTGGGATGAAGGTTAAGTATAATTTCTGTTGCACTTTTCTCAGTCATTGAAGATGGAGTATCTACATATTAATACGCAGTGGGTCGTCTTCTGGTACATATTTTAGAATGTTCCCTCCATGTATCGCGATGGTACATATATCGTTGTTTTCGTATTACAATGCAGATTTGTCGAATGTATGTTTCATCGCGATACGTGCAGTGGAACGCAGGTGAGAGTCTGTAACATTGCATATATTACATATTGTAAATGAGCTTAAGTGTTAGAATGACATACGCAATGTGATATACGTCAACTACGTCAAGTAATGACATATTACCCATTATAGTGAATACGTTCGAGAAACGGACAAAAATTGTGTGGCATAATATTGATTGCACAAAAGCGGATTAAGTGGATTAATTTGGCGTCTCAATACATTGCGAGTGAGTAAAATAATTGTATGTTCAGCTCATCCGTTCGTGCCAAGCATTTACATTTGTTAAGCATAACACCAGGATTTATGAGCTTTTGTCCTAACGTGCTTTACTTTTTGAGAAAATCGTTGAAAAAGGAATTGAAGTTTCCTATTTGTCCCTTATATCGTTAATTTTAAGTGTTGTTTAACGAAGCGATCGTAGTGCAGTGGGTAAGGTTCACACCACGGGGGTGTGTGTTCAAATCCTCCTAATGTCCTTTTTTTCCAATCTCTTCGTGCAATTTATTCGCAAAATTACCATGGTGAAAAATAAAAAAATAAAACAATTTTGTGGTCGAATTTCGACCGTCATCGGCCGATCCTAGTTTATATAATTGAGTAGAAATTATCTAATTTATGCTGTTTATTATTATTATTTATTCCTATTTACCTCGAACAGTTGTTTTCTTAGCGCTCTTTTGACCGTGTTAGTATTTCTCTCCGCTACACCATTTGAAGTAAGTATGATAAGGCGGCGAATTCATTAATTTAATTTCATTTGAAGTACAAAATCTACGAAACCGTTGACTGTTAAACGGGGGACGATTGCCCGTTACTATCACTTCAGGAAAACCAGAAACTGCAACCAAATTTCTTATCTTTTCTATGATTTTCCCCGCATCAGTTTCTTGAGGTATCTGATATATATATATATCTAACCATCTACTAGTCGTACCCGCAATTAACAGAAAATCCGTTTGTGGTATATGGAAAAAGTTCATATGTATTCGACTCCAGTTTCTTGTTGACTTATTCCGTGGGGATGACGAACTTCTTTATGTTTGCCCAAGAATGTTCGACAAGCTTTACGTTCTCTTACTTTTTCTTCTATCTCCGCACATACTAACATCGCTTTTTGGCTTTCTATTTCATACGTACTATACTATAATAATAATAATAATAACATTTATTCAAGAAAAAGACCCTTTGGTGTTAAACATGCCAATTAAACTACAATACAATATATACAATATATGTACATACCATATATACAAATGCAAACAATACAAAAGAAAATATATTACACAAACTATATTGGCGTTCATGTCTTATTAAATAAATTGATCAAAACTTTCGCATGCAAAATAGTTTTGTACACTGTAAAATGCATTATTTAATAAAAAATTCTTTATTCACTTATCGAATGTCTTTAGTTGTAAATCCTTATATGATGCAGGCAAATGATTATAAATTTTTAGCAGTTGTGTAACCACACCTTTGTGTACGCTTGCTGTATGTAATTGTATGTTGATCATGTACCATATCAGGTATTTGCGAACGTAATGCTAGTGGTATAACTACTCTCTGTCCCTACGTTAAACAATTACACCTAATTCTGTTTTTACACGGTCCTTTTTTACATGGTTTTGGTTTAACATGAATTATAACAGGCTAGCGCCTATTACTGTTTTTAAAAAGAAGAAATTTATTGAGACAAATCAATCACTAATTACAAAGTTATAATTTAGAAAACAAAAGGGTGAAACCTGTACTAACGTTAATACACGAATGTGTACTATACGAATGTGTATTATACGAATGTCTGATAACAATGCGTTCAAATAATTTATAAACTATTTCCGCAAAGTCGGCGGTTCTGCTAAAGCGGCGACGAAGCGGCTGTATCCAAAGAGTGCGTGGGCTTTCCTTGGTATTCCTATTGTTGCGTCTTATGTTACTCACGGTTTGAAAATAAAAAATTTTAAAATTTTTTACACGATTTTATTCCATTTAGCACGATTCAAAATATTGTTTTTTTGTGTATACATACATACAAGCAAATTTACTGGTCAGAGCAATTGTAAATAGCACAAATTTAGGGAATTCCCTTTTAGTGCGTGCAACTTATATCTATTCTTTTTGTTAACAACATAGCTGTTTTACATACATACGTAATTGTTTTTAGTTCCTCAACTTGTCATACATTTAATTTACATTACATACTTTTAAGCTTGCAGTGAATATCTTTTTTTCTTTAATAACTATGCTTGTGTAAATACACATTATATACAACGTGACTTAATAAAATAAACATGAATACTTGTTCTTAAAAAGTCCCTGTTTTTCACTAATTTTAATAGGTTTTAGAGATAAGGAACCAATCACCTATTTTTGCATACGATCAATGTCTTTTTTACACGTTTTTAAACGGCTTTTTCTGGAACCAATCTACCGTGTAAAAATAGAATTAGATGTATCTTTATGTTTAACTCGCATCTCCTTCTCCCAGATCTTCTATAAAATTGGGTCAACCAAATTTTATTAGTCCAATTACCTGGGTTAAAATTGTAGCTCTCCTTGTTTCTTGCGCAACATCTTTCGGACATAGGGGTAACTCATCAATTGTTGTAAACGACGTTATTTTATATAGAACAAACTGGCAAAGGGAAACTTGATAACATATCTGCATGAATAATTTCGGACTCCTTTTTATATTTTATATCATAATCGTATGTTCACAATATAATAGCGTAACACTGCAGTCTTCTAAATTTATGACCTTGCATCGGTAAGTCGATCAATTTGTAGAATAATTTTTCTGCCATAAATAAGTTTATGAATTTCTTGACCAGAATTGTTAAAGCTAATGTTTCCTTCTGAATTTGGGCGTAATTTAATTCTGAGTTCGATAATGTGCACGATGTAAACATTACGGGTCTTTCCTCGCGGTGTGCCTTGCTTTGAATTAGTAATGTTTTACTATTTTCTGTTCGTAATAGTCTGTTTAGTGGTTGAATATTGCTTGAAAGCATATGGATGAATTTGAGTAAAAATCAGTAGCTGTAAATATGTTCTTAACTTTGTGGCATTCTTGGGTATTGGTGTTTATTTAATGGTATCTACTTTTGATTTTAGTGGTAGTATTCCACTATTTAGTGTATGGTCTAAAAATTTTACTTCAAGGACAAAGAAGAGCGTTTCTTTATTTAGGCTAATATTATGTTCATGTAATCCGCTTAGGACTTTTTACTGTATTATAGCAATCATTGACATTCACGCCCCAAATTGTAACGACATCAATATGCGTAAATGCCTATGTTTCGTTTCGTTTCCATTCTTAATTTAGCCAAACTTCTGACACTGTTCATCGACTTTTAATTGTAAATAAGCACTACTTAAGATAGAATAGAGTTTAGCTTTTTAGTTTTAAAATCCACACATATTTAATTTCACTATGCTACTCTTTTACTGGTATTATGGGATTTGTTATTTCAGACTGAGTTGTGCGAACTAAGATTCCTTCACTCGCCATCTTCTTCAGTTCCTCGTTTACCTGATCCTTTAGTGCCTATGGCATAGTGTATGGATTATGAAAAGCCATCTGGGCCTTTTCTTTTACTACGAACTGATATATTCTATAGCATAATGATTTCTGTCTTTGGAAAACATTTCGTGAAATTCATGCTGCAACTGTTGGACACCTTGTCGCCTTGTTTTTTATCGTTATACATATCATTGGATAGAGTAAGAAGAGTATTTCCCCAATTAGGATATAGAATATTTATCCAAGATCTACCTAATAACGCTTAACAATGACCGCCCTTGAAAATATACAATTCTAGATGTTAAAGACTTAGACATTTGTTAGAATTAAGATATATGTATATGTAATATTGTTTCAATATTTGCTATATATCAAGATTTGTAATTTTTGTAACTTCATTAACTGTTCCTTTTATTTTACTATTATATTTAAAAAAAAAAAAAAAAAAAACTATATTCAATTTTTGTGTTATATGTGTTATAGGTATCGTATATGTACCACATTTAAATTTATCTCATGTTTTGACTCTTGTAAGTGCTTATATTGTATCAAACGCTAGCGACAGTGCGTGCGTGTATTTTAACGTACGTTCAGACGTACGAGCATACGTCGGTCTGTTAACCGCGCTAAGATGGAAAGTATCGAATGTCACCATCGGTGAATACAAGTCAATCGTCTGCAGTCCCCGTCTGAAAAGATCGAGCGCCGAGTGAATCATCTTAACCCATTGCATTAGGCCTCGTTTCAAAGGAATCGACGAATCATTCAAATAAACATTCTGTGGCTTCGTCGGTACTATATGGAAGGCGAAGCACACAGATATGGATGTAGATATAGCAAAGCAGGGACATGCGAGCTGGGTATAAGACCACCCGAACGTCTTAGAACTGAGAACCGCCTTCCTAGACGTTCGATCTACATTTCATAAGTGCTTCAGTACGTTAAGATCATATACGTACAAATCTCCTAGCGAGACCGTAGAAGATCCGTCCGTCTTCCATCGTACGATGAACGAAAGTATACGCATCGGCGACCGCCATCCGACTTGCGACTGCATACACGTTTAGGGGCAAACGTATTTTGAAACTATACGAACTTACGTTCCTTCATTTTAGCGTCTAACAGACCTCGGCGACCGCCTGGCCGCATAAAATTTTGTGTAGACTTCGGTCTTCAGTAAATTTAAACGTTTAAGACAAACGTATGTTAACGTCTCCGTCCTAAGAGACATATATGGTACGGCTTCGCCGTTTTTACCGCGCTTAGGCGCAAACGTTTGTGGCTGACGTATTTAGAACGTTTAGGACAAACGCAAAGACGAAATACTTGAACTGTTTTGAACGGAGCGTATTCTAAAACGTTTAGCCACAAATACATTTTAAACTTTCTCCGAAGCGAGAACCATCCGATTCTTCGGATTCAAGTAACAGACCGTCGTTCACCGCCCGACTTAAATGCAAGATATAAGCGTTAAGGCAAATGGGCTAAAACACAGTACACGCTAGACGTGATACACATTATAAGCATAAGTTGCGATACATTTTTTTATCTAAAAATTTGACCTTGGAATGATGACTTACCATCGTTTCTTTTATTGTGAGTGTCGATCATATCTGTGTGTAGAAATGTTATATAGTAACTGTGTCAATTATAGCTATCTGATGAAATGTTCTTTTATTGTGTATTAAATGTATTACTAATCATATCTATCAAATAAACCGGCATAAAACAGAAAAGCCTGTTTTAATTTCTATATCCACACGCAAGCGGGTAACCGCATTGGTGCTCTCTCCAAACCAGGAGACCGTAACACTAGATTACTTGTTTTTCCATTTACGTTAAGATTTACCTTAACAATAAGGTTTCCACTGACACTGTTTAAATTCCATTTGTACATTTCATGCAAGTTACACATGACTAAAATTAGCTTTATAACACATTTTCAATATTTACATTGAATAGATTTTCAATTACTTAAACAGTTTGGTTATAAATAAACGTATCAATTGTTTCGTGCTCTTGTGCGTCCTCTTTTACTAGATTGATTTTGTTTCTCTTGCACATTCTAGAGGTATGACCCAATTTATTGTAACTGTAGAACTTCCACTCTCGAGCTAGAGATGTGTTTGGATTAAGTTGAGGTCCATATTTAGATGTTCAAATTTTAAACCAAAATGATATATAGTGTTTTTATTATTTAACTTTAATTATAGTCGAACGGGACATGTCGAACGGGACTTTTTTTTCCTTCATGATGTTTATATTTTTCTGTTGCTCTTTTGCGAAATTATAAATAAACAAGTAAAAACATGTTTTTAAACTAAAAAAAAGTATTCAATGTGTTTATTTTAATATAAATCGACAAACTTAACAAAATTTTTAAGTGAGAAAAAAGTAAAAATAGTAAACAAAACTTATAAATTTAAATAAAAATAGCATCAGGTATATTAATTATTATATTATATTAATTATAGTTTTCTTTTCGGAATATGCAGCTTTAGCTGCTTCCTGGCCATCGCAACAGAAGAAGTGCAATTGAGCTATGGCGGGTATAATTTTACTTTTTTCCATCTTTCGTCTAAGTTATACAACAAAAATGCCTCTCAATATAATCAGATGGTATAAAATACATTTCAATCCCTTTTATGTTTAGTTGTGCACATTGATGAAAGGAAAATGGATCGGGTATAAGTTTTTGATTTAGTTATCTGCCAGACTTTTCGTTTGATAACTGCTCCAACGCGCCAACCGCGCGCTTGTCATTCCCAACCGGCGTTTGAGACCCCAGAGGACTCCGTCTTGCTCTGTTCCCAATCTCTCTGGTTGTTGCAATTCATTGTCCTTATTTTGCGTTGTCAAAAGGTCAACCGTGTATACAGTTTAAAGAAAATGATAAGTTAATATACGGAACACTAAATTGAATGGGAAAACCGAAAACTAATAGAGCTAACGCTAATGTAAATACCCGATATTGAAAACATTGCGCTAATGTGAACACAAAATTCGTAATATAGGATTATACGGTACGCTCGACAACGTAAAAGTATTGAAAATTCGATAGCTCGATAACGTAAGCAGCACGCAATTTCCGATCGTCTGCGAATAACTTCGAGCATTACAAATGCGCAGTTTGATTAATCACCGAGTTATCCAAGTCCCCGATTTATGTAGCATATATCCATATTTGAATTTAATTGTGTACATTCCCGGGATAACTCATTGTTATAGCAAACACAGATGCTTTTAGTTGCGTATACATACATACATTTGTAGTTTTGATTTTGCAAAAGTAGTCTTAATTACAACTTTGTTGGCTGAGGTTCGTTCTTTAATACACGATTATAAACCGTTATTTTGATTTATTGTTATTCTTAGTGTTGTTCGAATATTTTTTGTATTTTATTTTGGCGTATTAAATGTTTCTTGCTTGTTAGTAATCACTAAAGGCCGGATAATATGCAGTTTGTATAAATTTGCATATTTGCATAACATATGCATTTTGTAAATTATTTGCATATTTTGTAGTAATTCAGCATATTTGAAGTATCCGAGTTTTATTTATTTATTGGCTGTAATTTATTATAGGATAGGCATTACTAAAAATATGTCGTGGTTGTAAAAACAAAGAGTTAAACAGCCCTCTTTAAATTAAAAATAGCATTCCATGAAGCCTCTTCTCGATACTTTTCCGATAAGCGCTTCCAAAAATTTATTAATGCTGTTCCTATACATCTAGACCGGGACAGAATTCAAGGAAGAGCTAATTCCCTGAAACTTCTAAATAAATACAAAAATACATTTTACCAGAAAATTACGAGCACAGGTGTTTCTTTGTTATTCGGAGAAATTTATTCCCATATTCGAAAGCAATCTTATTTATTTTAAACGTCATTTTACGTTGGTTTTTCGAAGTGTAAACTTGTGGGCTGTTATTAATTATAATAGCAAAAATGCCGAAAATAGCGACTGTGCCTGGATGGATTGCACGTTATTCAGAATTGCGTATGGATGGAGAAAAAGTATGTTGCGTAGCATGCAGCACGATTGTAAGTAAACTTTAAGTTTATTTCCTCTTATTAATCTATAGTTTTTAAACGATGTTTAACAAAATCACCAGTACAAAGCTTCGACAAATAATTTTATTTTAAAATTTTATTTTAACATGAGTAAAATGAGATGTCTATTTCATGCGTATTTTTCGCATATCATCAGCACAATACGGAATATCTGATATTCCGTATTCTGCTGATGACTTTTAAATACAAAATCATTTCAAAATAAAATTATTTGTCGAACCGTTGTGTTGGTTATTTTATTAAATGTCGTTTATTCCGATTGCTTCGCAAACTCTTTACACATTAGTTTTTTATTACTCCTTTATCTTTAACTAACACTTATTTTATAAGAAAACAACTGATGATGTGATATTTTTATACAGGTTACAAGTGGGAGAAAGTTTCAAGTCGACCAGCATATTAAAACTCCATCTCATGCTGCAAAACTATCAAAGAAGAAATTGGCGAAGAAGGGTCGGCAAACATTACCGCAATGTTTGCCATCAACCTCCAAAAAATCGGAACAAGAACAATTTAATGAAGATTTGTGCCTAATGTTTGTGTCGGCAGATATTCCACTACATAAAATAAACAATTTAAATGTGAACTTATTTTTGCAAAAGTACACCAGCAAATATAATATTCCCGAGGAGAGCACCTTAAGAAAAATTATATTCACCGTATCTATGCAGAAACATTGAGTAGCATTAAGAAGGCTGGAGTGTCAAACAATTACCTTTACATATGCGCAGATGAAACTACTGATAGTGTGGGCCGATACATAGTTCATTTAATGATAGGTGTCCTTAACGTATCGGTTCCAGCAGTCTTATTTAATTTCATCCAAACAGTTAGAAAAGGCAAATAATTTGACAACAACAAGGTTTATACAGGAAGAAGTGGCAACCTTTTTCTTACGGGAATCGATTCCAACAGAAAAGAATTCTATTGTTTCTAACGGATGTCGCATCATAGATGGTGAAGGCAGCTTGCAACTTGAAAATATTTTACCCAAATTTAATTCACACAACTTGCTTGGCGCACGGACTAAATCGTGTTGCAGAGGAAGTAAGAAACCATTTTCTCTTGGTAAATACTTTAATTAGTAGTGTTGAGAAAGTGTTTTTAAAGGCTCCATTAAGAGTTCAGTTTTACAAACAACATCTACCCGGTATTCCGCTTCCTCCTCAACCAGTTACACGATGGGGAACGTGGTTGGAAGCTGCTATTTTTCATGCAAATCATTATGAAGAAATAAAGACAATTATTATGGATCTTGATAGCGATACACCATCTGTGCTAGACGCCCAAAAGGTGTATTCGAGTAAAGAAATACCTCAACAGTTGGCGTTTATTAAAGCCAACTACAGTTTTATTTCCACTTCTATATTGCAATTGGAAAAACAATTTATGTCGCTTATTGAGAGCGTTGAAATAATAAACAAATTTGAAAAGTTATCTTTTGATGTTAAAGGAAGGGTGGGAAGATCCGTTTATGAAAAAGGTTTATATTAAAATTTTTTGTAATAGAAAAAAATGAGGATTTTAAAAAGCTAAAGGATATTGCTAAAATCTTGTGTGGTGAGTTAGTAGAAAATATTAGAAAGAAGTAGACCGAACCTTTTCAATATATAAATACATGTTATCAGACAAGCGCCACAATTTTTCTATTGAAAGCTTTGAGAAATATGTAATTGTAAATTGTTTTCATAGTTAATTATGTTGTAAAATGTTATAAATAAATTTGTAGTAAACATAATAGAATATTTTTTCTATAGTATTATATTTTCTAGCATTATTCCTATTTTCTAATCTGCATATTTTTCATAAGAAAGTGCATATTTAGGCCAAAACATCTGCATATTTATGCGCATATTTCCACTTTTTTCATATAATGCGGCCTCTAGTAACCACCTTCGCTAATGTAAACATTTCGATAATGTGAAACACCTTTGGTTTGAATGTTGTGTGTTAAAAAATGACACTATACTAACAAGGCAAATCGATATTATAAAAAAATGGCAGGTACATCTTCGGGGGCTACAAGAAGGTGAAATAGAATATAAAGATGAAAAGACAATGAAAACAGCACTCGCTAAGAAACAGAAAAGAGAAAATGCAGGGGATTTGATGACTATGAATCAAATAGAAGAAGCAATTCATAAATTTAAAACTCGGGAAAGCACCGGGAACCGATGTAATCACGGCCTAGATAATTAAACGTTTAAATAAAGAAGGAAAAGGAGAATCGTTACAACCAAAAGTCTAGATCATGGATTGTATAAGTTCAATAAATTATAAACATGCACGTATTTTATTTGGAACGTTTGTCTAATTACGAACAATAAATATACCTAATACTTTCTTTGAGTTGCAGATAAAGATCATCTAAATAATTTTTGTAATACTTTATTTTCAAAAGGGATTTCTCTATTTGTGTTCAATGTTTCAATGATTTCAAGTTTGGAAGAGGTATGTTGCATAAATTGTATTAAATTGTGTAATGGATAAAATTTTAGTATTTTGATTTCCTTGGAAATATAGCTGAGAATTATTTATCGTCGTATATCTTGCATTTTGTTAGTGAGAAACTAACAGAACATATTTTACTAGAGGTATTGACTTCTTCTAATGCGATATCGTGCTGAGAAATTAATATAGATTTCAGATAATTTTATTCGGAGAAATATGTACTACATGTTTTATTGGGGTAGAAATAGTATCCAGCGTTATTTTTTGAGAAATATTCATGAAGCTATGAAATTGATTCTAATAACTAATCCCCGAATTGATGTGTATCAAATTTACTTTAATCAAGCAAGTTCTCACAGAAGACATCATTTGACGATGGTTAACTGGTGGACCAAACAAAAACGTTTATTTAATCATCCGACTTTACCTTCTCCTCTTCAAATATTTAACGACTTTAAGCAAAGATTGATTTACGTCCCTATCATTCATGTATGTAAGTCATAAGAAACTGTTTGATTTTGAAAATGTTTTATAAACTTTTAGAAGCCCCCTTGGCATTTTGTACGTTACAAGAATTTCAGTTTTGAAGTATTGGGGGTAGAGATGATAAGTTATTGCATCTTATAGCCGAAAAGCTGAATTTTAGGTACAGTTTTAATGTCATCAGTGAATTTTATACAAGTGAAAATTTCATTGTGATTTCTTTCAGATATGAATATATTGATCCGCCAGAAAGAATACAAGGATCATCATTTTCCGTAAATGGAACTTTTGAAGGAGTTTTAGGGTTAATATGGAGAAGGGTATTTCGTATTCTAAGAACACTTGTGCATCTTATTGCGTATATTTATTTTCCCAGGAAGTGGATTTCTTTTAGGAGATGTGGCTCTGACTTGGGAGCGTTCGAACGTAGTGGAATTTTCTTTCTTCACATTGGCAGACAGTGGGGCTTTTGTAACACATGCACCTGATACGCTGAATGAAGCATTCGCTTTAATCAGGCCTTTTCATTGGAAGGTATAACGTGTGTGAATATAAATATTTTACTTTATTGTTGGCTTGTGTTAATGATGTCTAAACTATGATAACTTTCACTCGCATACACTATTAGTATTATTAGTTTTCTCCGTCTTAGAGTTAGAGATGATAAATATGAGAACACATGTGGGAAAAACACTAAGGTTGGTGATTTCAGAAACAAATAAAAAACACAATATAAAGATAAATCGAAGACTAATTGAACAAGTAGGGAGCTATAAATATCTGGGATTGGTAGGTAAAATACTGTAAAAATAAGATTGCATCTGGTATTAAAAAGCTGCGCGTTCAAAAGGTACCAGCGACGTAATACGAAACTGAATTTGTTGTACATATATATGTCCAAAATTAAATAAACAAAAAGAATTTATTTAAGTTGCACTACTTAAATTTTGTCTTTTAATTTAGTCAGTGAAAAGAACATTGCCGTCCTTATAAAGTTCTAATTTAACGGTATGAGACAGATAACAAATTCAATATGGTCGCTATAAGAAGAACAAAAGGTGGCGTTGATAACTAAAAAACGAAATACGCTAGACAGTTGGTTTTCACGTCATAAGAATCACACATGATGTACAAGTTTAAAAAGTGTTGGATTTAGAACTAACATTCTCTTGGCTCAAAACCAAATAACTTTTGTCAAAAACTCGACAACAAGAAAATCGAAATTATATCTGTAATCAGTACAAAATTATTCAAAACTTGCACAGCTTGAGTTTTCCTCTGTCTCTAATACTAATGATCATATCAATGTTATGCTACTTTTACCTCTGGACAATATAGCTCCTATTCCTCTTCAATATGTTCTATGCTACGTCCTCCCCTTCTATAATATTCTCGTTGTCAGTATAATACATCATATATATCTTCCTGACATGTTTTCTTCTACTACCACTTCTTCAACAATATTTTCCGAGCAATACATTTTCTTCTCTACAAGGGTATGTTTCATGCAAAGTCTTCATTGTTAGTAATTTTTTAAAAATCATCCTGGAGTAGATCTTTTATATCTTATAAATTATACGAAATTGAAGATCCTGTGTATGTATGTATTGCAGTCGCTGCACCATCCGTACACCAAGTGTAAATTGCTTTGTAGATTGTTATAGTCTGCATCACTACCCATCTCCACAAAAATCTTTATATCATCGGCGTAATCCAAAACGTCACAGTCTTACAAAGTTAAGAGATCATTAATGAAGAGATTAAATAGCAGAGGCCCTAAGTTAGGACCCTGAGGCATACCAGATGTAGGAGTAAAATGAAACGAGTGAAAGCCCTTAAAACACATAACAAGAACGATGACTCAAGTAGGAGGATATAAGTTTCACCAAAGACGGGGAAAACCCAAAGGTGTCTAATTTAGCCAAAAGTAATGAATGGTCAATTGAATCAAAGGCTTTAGTGAAATCCGTATAAATCACATCAACTTGCAGTCGCTCATCAATAGCTCTACTAATAAATTATGTTATAATAGATAAATTCGTTGTGATGGATCGTCCGTTAACAAAGCCATGCTGATGAGTAGACAGAAGATGTTTAGTGAGTGTTGCAGTTTGGTGATAAATCAATGATTAAAACACTTTGACAAAATTAGTGAGGATGTTTATAGGCCTATAGTTATGGATTTTCGAGCTATTACAATTTTTGTGTACGGTAATAACACTGCCAACCTTCCAAAGCTTAGGAAAGCTAGATAATGTAATGGCCAAATTAAAAATAATTGCCAACGGTTTGGATAACATAATTGCACAATCCCTGACGAAAAATACCCGGAAGGCCGTCATGGTACGATGTTAAATTCGGTTTAAGTTTATGAATACTTCGCAATACTTCGTCAGATGTAACGGGATATAAGGAAATAGGATAACTATCGTTATATGTATTAGGAGTGAGCGTCGATACAGAACGGAACGCAGAGGAGAAAATCTCCGCGAAGGCGTCCACAATTCCTTGAGCCGTAGTAATATCGTTATTATTATGCACCATGGACCCTGGAATACGTGTGCTTTCCTTCCTACCATTAACAAACTTCCAAAATACAGCGGGTTCACGAATAGCCTGAGCCTCAATATGAGACTGGTAAACATTATAAGCTAGTCTAATTTCATGCTTAGTGGACGACCTCAATCTAGTGAATTCCAAGCGATGATAATGAGCCTTACTTTTCTTCCACAATCTAAAGAAGTGCTGTTTAAGTTTCAGTAACTGAATTATTTTAGTAGTGTACCAAGGAGGATAATTGCGCTTGGAAGACCTGACCTTTGAAACCGAGGAGTCCACGATAGGATATATCTTAGCATACAATGCCGACACAGCAACATTTACATCGGTGTAAGGTTCAAGAAAAGACCAATCAGTATTAGCCAAATCGTTATATAATTATGTAAAGTTAGCACACCGAAAGTTGTAACGTGGATTCCTACTGGATGGAAAATTAACATTCTCAGTAATATTATTAAACACTAAAGTTACATAAAGAGCAGGATGGCGTGGATTCTCCGCAACTAAAGAAGAGGAGTCACGAATAAGCTCAAATGTAATATCCAAATTAGAGAAAAACAGATCAAGGAGTCTTCCATTAGAATTAGTTACGTAGTGAAGTTGTTGTAGTCCTAGGGAAAAATGCAGTAAGGTCAAACACATCGGAATAGCTCCGACAGGAATTGTAGAGAGGACAATTAAAATCGCCCATAATAATAACTTTCTTGTTTGTTAGTTCAAGTGTTAAGTTATCAAAGAACAATTCAAATTCATCAGATGTAACGTTAGGGCGAACATAAACATTTACCACATACACAACAAAATGATTAAGAATGCATCTAATTATGTTAATGTCGATTAGAGGCGCCAGCGACACACCTGTATCAACGGAAATCGCAGTAATACGTTCAGAACAAGCGGACATAACACCTCCCGCCAGTAGACAGACCAACTTCAGCAAACTTTCTGTCAGTTCTCATAACGGAAAAGGAATGAGAGAAAAACTCAGCATTATCAATGTCCTATGGAAGCCATGTTTCAGTAAAAGAATCATGTCCGCCTGAATACTGTCGCTAACAGCCCTAATCGTGTGCAATTTCGTGCTTAAACCTCGAACATTCTGACAAAGTAGGGTATGGGAAGATAAACTTCTGTTGGATAATGTTAGTTTCCCGAATTTTGAACCTTGGTGATAGTGGGAATACCTCGAATATATTTAATTGTAAGATCAGACTCTCCAGCTGCTCTACGATCTGTCAACGTTTGCTTGACAGATTTAAATAGTTCAAGTTGCAAGGGTGTCTTGTCTCTGGATAATATAACTTTGCTAAACTTAGGAATAGAGGTAACCTTTTTTACTATTGTGCAAAACCCTAAGAATATCACTATCACCCGCCAGAGCAATCCTAATCGGTCTCATTCTGGACTGCCTCGATCAAATCTTCCCAGTCTAGTTGGAGCAGCAGTAATCGACTCCACTTCCAAATAATTCAGAATTCAGAATCTGCCCCACATCCGCAGTATCACACGCGACTTGATCTGCTTTCTTAGCAATTGTTTGTTCAGGAATATTGAAAATGATTATATTATTCTTCCTCTTCTCACGTTCAGCAACTTCCTGTACAACTCTTTCCGTGTCCAGCAAATCCAGTTTCGATCCACCAGAAGAATTGAAAGTAGCAGAATCAAATTTTTCTTTTAGAAGTTGAATCTCCACCTGCAACGATGTCACCATAGACGAGAGATTATGAATCAACGAAAGTTGCTTCTTGAAGTCGCCACAAGATGTACAGTTGAATGTTCACCTACGATCCTTGCACTTCAAAATTTGTACTTCATTGCATGATAGACCACTACAAAGCGTGTGAACAGAGTCTTTAAAAAGATCGCATGACATCTCCTTATTCGGAACCAGATCTTTCCTACACACTGAGCACTTGAAGCTCATAATAAAGCCAAAAAGGAAACACAAGCAAGAAATTAGAGTAATACAAAGGAATTAAGGAGGAACAATGTCACTCGCTTCGCACCTAGGGGACCGATCCTGGTGACTAACAGAAATAGACAAACACGAGGGCTACGGTAAAAGGAGTGGAAAGATGAAAACAGCAATCAATATTACAGATAATAATGGTCAAATAACAAGAATAGTGAGTGTATATAGAGTTCAAATTTAAACATAAAG
The DNA here is from genome assembly GCA_038088585.1 of Chrysina gloriosa. NCBI lineage: Eukaryota > Metazoa > Arthropoda > Insecta > Coleoptera > Scarabaeidae > Chrysina > Chrysina gloriosa. The sequence continues at coordinate 31,093,175 of CM076092.1, forward strand.
TATCCAAGAAAAATACAAGAAAAATACGATTTGTTTTGTTGACTAAAAAAAAGTGTTATAAGAAACTACGAAGCCGCAATAAGCCCACAGCTTTAATATTAAATTAATCAAGTACTACTGACCTTAAATAAAGTAGCTTCTACGTACGTAGTGCTACAGAAAAAGGGCTTCAAGATGATATAACACAAGTAATATGTGAAAAGGAATTACTCACAAAAATCAGCAAAACACAGAGCACTAAGAAAACGTGTCAGTATGCAGAGAGAGATACATACATATAATTTATCATTGAATAATAAAATTTGGAGGAGTGCCAGCGTCAGTCCCATTTACATTACTTAATGATAACACGTCATCCATCTTTTAGCAAACTATACATATTAGCAACTAATGAGACCTGGTTAAAGACAGAGATTGATGCTACTGCTATTTATATAAATGGTTACAAATTTATACGAATGGGTCGCGGTGCTCGTTGCGGTGGTGTCGGATTTTATATCAGGAGTGATTTCCATGATACTAGTCCTGCATCTTCTGAAAGTATCAAGCAATTGTAGCTATGCGTAAGGAAGGGCGGGGATGCGTTTGTCATTGGTGTTGTTTACAAACTCGCTACCTAAATCTAATACTGACAATATTAAGTTAGAACATTATTATCAATCACATACAAAAGGAACTCTTGATGCACAGTTTGCTTTCAAATTAATTGATAAAGAACTTATCTCAAAAATTATATCTGATGTCCCTTCCTCTTCTTCTGGCTGTGATGATTTGACTATCGACAGCATAAAACTTGCTTGTAATTATATTCTTCAATATATAGTACACATAATATGTAAATAAATATAAATAATAAATATTTGTATTATAGAAAGTTTTTTTCCTCATTCATTCAAAACATCTACTCCACATTCTTATGCAGATCTAAGACCAATTAGTTTGCTTCCGTTTTCTTTCAAAAATGTTTGAAAAGGTTGTTGGTCTGCAATTGCAAGAGCATTTAAATAAAAATAGAATTTTGGCTGGGTATCAGTCAGGCTTTCGACTAGGCCATAATTTGGAATCGGCACTACTACGAGTGACCGATAATAATGAGGGCGAGTGATATGGGTCGTGTCACAGTACTGGTCTTGTCGGATCTCAACGAGGCCTGCGACACTGTTGATCACAGGTTGATCTAGTCGATCTTTGCTTATATTGGTTTATCGCCAACCGCTATTAATCTGGTGAACAGTTTTCTTGCAGATAGAACACAATCTAAAATTAAAGATAAGATTTCTGGCAAACCTTCATTAATTTCTAGTGCGCGTCAGGTTTCCATTTTAGGACCAATGCCTTTTTTATATACACGTTAAATCTACAAATATCAATAAGACCGTTTAAAGTTCAAATGTATGCTGATGATATGCAGATATACAGCTTGTTTCCGGTTGGTAATTGTGATGATGCTTCAAATGAATTGCAATACGACTTGAATTGTGTCTTTGCTGTCTATTCAAACCATGCCTCATCTAAGTCACTAATACTGTTTTTGGGTGCGATACTGTGGGAAATATGTCTAGATTCCACATGGGTGGTAATGTTTTGCCAGGCTAAAAGTCTGGGTTTAACTATACCATGCTATTTATACCTTTAGGTATAAATAGCATGTCCAAAGAAATATTCAAGGTGCGTAGTGTAATTTAAGAAGTCTGTACATCGTATAGATGATACTTGCTCAAGTAACATCTCTGTGATTCCCTGGTCTTGTCACATTTTGCATATTGTTGTAGTGTTTAAGGAACTAGTAGATAGTTTTGATCAGAAAAGAATTCAGATGGAACAAAAACTCCTGTCTGAGGTATGTATATGTGTATATAACATCAGGAAATGTAATCACATTTCTCATCCTTTTCCTGATTGCTGGTGGCTGAATATGCGCAATCAATTTCTTGTCAGGGCATCATGTATGTATCATTCCATTGTAAGAGATAAAACTCCAGAATACTTGCATCGGAAAACTAGTTTCAGAACAAATGTACACAACATCAATATTAGAAATAAGGGTCTTATCACATCACCATTACATAGTTCACCACTCTATGGAAGATCTTTTTCGTATTGTATATACAAGGTCTATAATATCATACCATTACATCTAAAAAACGAGTGTCATTTTTAATATTGAAATATTGGAGGTTAAGTGGTGGATTGACGATTTGTGTTGCATCAAAAGTTAAACTGCGCCTCGAGATTCTCCTTTAAGGCTTGTACTCCGTTCCTTAATAGGAAATAAAGATTCGATTGTTATTATTACTATTACTATTATTATTCCTAGACAAGCAGCTGTCCAGCTTGGTGATCGCAGTCTTTTTCCTAATTGTATGCCATTGCAGTAGTAAAGCATAAGCCCCCAGCTCTCCTAGACACCCACAGGACCTTTGTAGCTTTTGCAATGCAATTTTTCAGATGGCTGTTAAGGGTGATCTTGTCGTCAAGGGTTCCTCTAAGATATCTAACCCATTTCTCCACTGGTAGGTCATGTTACTCACGTCCATACATTTTGAGTTCCTTAATGTTTCTAAGATTTTTCCTACCTGTGAACGCAATTAAGATTTTGTCAGGATTAACTGACAACCCATTACTACATAACCGACCCTTGGTGGTTCTTGGTACTAGCTTCATCATTTCCGGCACGACACGCCCGTATCTCCCATTCACCAGGATTATGAAGTTATCAGCATATGCCTGTGCATATACTCCGGCTCTTTCCAGCTTCTTTAGAAAAGCCAGTAGAATTCCTTTCTCTCTGTTAACTCACTCATTGCTAGTTCACAGGATTTGGTCACTTGATAGTCAAACCGATTCCAATGCTGCAGTGCACTACTAAAAAAATGGTCCCTGATATACTTGTCCACCAAGGGTTTTATCTAGGGTTTCTAAGAGAAAAACATTGGCTATACAAACGATTTTATACTTACTTCGCTTCTATTAGACGATTTGATAAATTTGGTAAATTAATTGAATCGTAAACGCTGACATTGGAAACACAGAGCAAATTGATGGCCTTTTTATAGCATTGAATGCAGAAAGCAACACGTTTTCACTGGGGATCAAATACCGAATTTCTATGGTAATCTTTTTGAGCCACGTTACCATTTATTTTGTTTTGTTTCTCGATATGATATCTAATCTAATATATTTAAACGAGCAATTCTTGTATATATATATATATATATATATATATAGAATTGGTTTCTCGAAAACGGCTCTAACGATTTTGATGAAATAGCTGGAGGTTTTCGGGGACGACTAATCGATCTAGCATGGTCCCGGTCTCAGGAAAATCCATTTTGACCCGGTTTACACACATTTCTGGTATTGCGGTATATGAAATTGGTTATCGAAAATGACTTTAGCAATTCTTATGCAATTTAGTATCTGGGGATTTTCGAGAACACAAAATTGATCTAGCATGGTCCCGGTCCCAAGAAAATTTGTTTGTGCCGCTTTTACCTATTTCTGCGGTACATAGACTGTGTTGTCGAAAATTACTTTCAAGATTTTGTTACAATTTGGTATCTGCGAGTTTTTGGGGACGAAAAACCGATTTAGCATGGCCCCGGTTTCGATTCAATCCTTTTAGTCTAGGTTTTCATCAATTTCGGCCTAAACGTGGGTTAGCAACTTTTTTAACATCATGCAGCCAAACGAAATTATAAGTAATTAAAACTTTACTGCTAAACCCTATTTCCCCTATAAAAATCAACACATTATAAAAATACATAAAAAACATGAATTACATCAAGGTGTGAATTTGTTAAGAAAAAAGAATTTTGTTTATTTTGTAGATGTTATAATTCCCCCAATATTAAAATTTTAAAATACCGAGAAATATACAATATAAATTCAGTATCAAAACTAAAATAAAGGGCGTTATTATTTGGTTCAAAATTATTCAAAAAATTTTGGGAACTCCGAGCAAGGCTCGTTCACCAGGTACTGTAGATATAATGTTGATATAGAGTTTGTCCTAACTAATACGTAAAATTTATTTATAAAATTATATGAGGTAAAAGCAAGTCAATGAGTCTAACAGAAACAAAAAGAAAAATTTATTAAACGTTTTATAAACGTATCTCAGAAAAAATACAGAATAAGCTACACTAACGTACTTCCAATTAATTTCTGCGTATTTATTCATTAATATCTACCTGTCATTTAACACAACCTACCTACATATGTATATTACAAATATGCTATCTCTTGATTTTTAGGTGTGGTCAGCAATCATTGTAACATTCCTTATATCAGGCCCAACATTATTTGTTTTAATAAGTATTCCAAATGTATGGTATCCAAAGTTTTTAATCAAATCTTACTCCAAATTGTTTTGTGACTGCGTTTGGTTTACCACGAGCTTGTTTCTACGACAATGTTAGTTATGTTAATAACATGTTTCAGTCATATGCAATTTTTGGATTATGTTTTTTAGCTGAGACCGAACCAAATGACAGTCATAAAGCTAGGTTCTTTATTGCATTGTTAACGATAGCAGCAACTTATGTCATAGGAGATATGTATTCCGCTAACTTAACATCTTTATTAGCGAAACCTGGACGAGGTATGTATCTAAAATATAGATTCACGTTAGTATTAAACATGAAAAATGAAACTTGTGGATGGTTATATTTTCATAAAAACACTTCAAGGAATTTTAAAATAAATTATTTGATAGCGTACCGAAGCAAGTGCATATAAATACAAAGGACGTGTTTTAAGTTGTTACAAAAACTGGACAGGAAAAAATTCTATTGAAATAAACTGTATTACTGCTTAATATTCACCTTTAGAATTTATACATGTTTGCATGCGTCCAAACCAATTCAAAGACTTTCCACTCTGAAGTTGGTAGCCCAAAAACAGTTCTTCAAGCATTCGACAGCTTCTTGAGGTGTTGAATATCGCTCTACACGCATATTTTGTTTGACATTCGGGAGCAAAAGGAAATTACGATAATGGCTATCGCCTAGTTTATCAACTAGGTGAATATGAGAACGAGACATTAATTCGATGGTTTTCTTCTCCAAGGAATCAATTCTTTGATCCAAAACGATGCGACGTTTTCGGCCGTTTTTCCTGATTTCATCGATGACTTCTCCCAAAAAAATTGTTGTATAGCATTAACTGTTCTTCGATCCTCTAAAGTAGGTATGGGCAACCTTTGACATGTTGTGGGCCAAACTTTAGTGTGCAAATACGTTCGCGGGCCGCGTTTAAAAGTAGTGTTATAGTGTTCATAATTTTTTGCGATAGATATCAGACATGAAATAATACGACAATGTTATTATAATATCAATTTATGAAAATAACAAAATGAAATAATAACATTATAATTAAATCGTTAAATTTGGAATTGTTACAAAGTACGAAAGTTAAATAGCGATACCGAAATCAATGAGACACTTAAGCTTGAACTTGGAAAACTAATCCATCGAAGTTTGGATTAATTCCACTGATACAAAGACGTAAAGAATTTTCCAAATTATCGTCAGTCAGCCTTGTACGATATCTCGATTTATTAACTTTCATCAGTGAAAAGAACTGTTCGCATTTGTGAGTACTGCCAAGCGCACAAATCAATCTTCTTGCGAATTTTCTAAGCTGCGGAAAATGGTCTTCTTCGAGGTATTTTTTGTAGAAATCACACAACTCCACGTCTTCAAATTTAGATTTTAGGAGTGAGTTTTCTTGAATCTCGATCAACTCCATTTGCAAGTGTATTGGAGCATTTTGAACATTACTTTTTGTTGGAGTAGCAAATAAATTGAAACAGTCTTCCATGTTTCTGAAATCGCTAAATCTGTTGGAAAATTGCTCCGACAGTACCTTGAGTTCTTCAGCATATTGAGAATAAGCAATATTCTCATACGCAGAGAGCGTGGTAAAATGGTAACTGTTTCCAGACAGCATCTGTGCCTCCCAGAAGCGGATTTTATCCTGAAACGCTTTCAAATGGCTGTACAAATCATTAACTAACTGTCCTTGTTTTTGAAGTTTCAAATTTAAATCATTCAAATAGCCAGTAAGGTTGACCAGAAATGCTAAGTCACATTTCCATTTTGGGTCACTCAATTCAGATAGTGGTTTATCTTTTATTTGCATAAAGTCTTTTATCTCATTTATAAGTTCGTAAAACCGTTTCAGCATTTTCCCTTTGCTTAGCCATCTGACTTCAGAATAATATGTTACGTTGTCATATTCGGCTGATATTTCATCCAAAAACGCCTTGAATTGACGATGGTTAAGCCCTCGGGATCGAATAAAATTGATGGTTTTTACTACCACATTCATAACATTCTGGAGTGGAATGGACTTAGAACACAAGTTTTGTTGGTGGATAATGCAGTGAAGGACTATCAAATCATCTTTTGCACATTTAATTCAGTTGCTTTTTCGTTCAAAATTCCGATGAAACCTTTACGTAAGCCGACCATAGAAGGTGCACCATCTGTGCATACTCCAACTAATTTTGACCATGGCAAGGCAAAACTTGTAAATACCTTTTGAACTTCATTAAAAATGTCCTCTCCTGTAGTGGTTCCTTTTAGCGGCTGTAAAGCAAGCAATTCCTCAGTAACAGTGAACTCTGTATCAACACCTCGAATAAATATAGCCAGTTGAGCTGTGTCCGACAAATCGGTGCTCTCGTCTAATGCTATGGAAAATGATTCAAAACCAGCCATACGGTCAGTCAATGTTGTTTTTATATCATTAGCCATCATTTCTATACGTCGGACAACAGTTCGTCTTGACCAACTAATTTTTCAAATTCATTTTTCTGTTCAGGACACAAAACACTGCAAACTTCTAACATACACTCCTTGATAAGTTCGCCTTCGGAAAATGGTTTTAATGACTTTGCCAATTTTAAACTAACTATAAAGCTAGCTTTCACAACATTATCAAGTAGTGTTCTTTGTTTATGAAACATTTGCTGCTGCTTTTCCAAATTTGCAGTAAGCTTCTGGATTTTGTCTTTTCTTATTTGTCCTGTCAGTGAGTGCAGCGTAGGATGCTTAGTTGAGTAATGCCTCTTTATATTGAATTCTTTCATCACTGAAATGGATTCATTACACAGCAAACAAATAGGCTTACCATTGTGCAAGATAAAAAGAATTCTTCAGTCCATTTTTCTTGAAACTGGCGACCCTCTGCATCTACTTTTCGTTTCTTTCCACCAGACATAATTTCGTATACAAAATATAATTAGAAAGCACCCAAGATGCACACAAAGTCACAAAGCTAATTGACGGCACTAGCAGTTCGCTAGGATATCGCTCGTCGAAGTTATCACCTCGATAGCTCAAGTAGAACTGAACCATAACTGAACTAAAGTTCGGGCCATCCACCCGCTTATATAGGCAAAATGAAGGAATGATGTAGAATCGTCTAGTGTAGAACAGTTGAGAAGAAATAATCTTTTGTTGCGCCGCCAGTGAGGCGGCAAACATCGAAGGCTTTGATGTTTGCCGCCTCACTCTTTGATGATCGCCGACACTCGGCTTGCTCGCTTACTTGATTCCGTGAGTTTGAGTAAGTAGTGTAGTTTTAAGTCTTTTTTAAATTAGGGTTTTCAAAATGTCTCGCAGGCCGGATCAAATCATACAGCGAGCCGGATCCGGCCCGCGGGCCGGCTGTTGCCCACCGTGGCTCTAAAGGAATGGTTACATGTCCAGTACAACCGAAGAAAGAAGCGGTCATTTCTTGGAAGTGCTTCGCGAACGAATACCTTCTGTGGGATTGAGTTCATATTGAAACACTCAAACATTGTTGCTTAGCTTCCGATTTATACGAATACATCCAAGTTTCGTCACCTGTTGCAATGTTGTATGCGGAATTTGTAGTTGTTCTGTCGAATTTTTTGACTATTTCGTTACACCAATTAACACGAGCCTTGGTAAAACTATGCGGTATTCATCGCAACAGAGTTCTTTCACAGTTAACTACCCATACAAAATCGAATGTATTACAGTTTTCGATAGATAGATAGATAGATTTATTTAATTCAATAGTGTCTAAGAAATCCCCTATCTCACTGTAAGCCACATGCCGATCTCCTTCAATCAAGTTGGGCAATTTATCACTGACGGTCACATGACCATGACGAAATCTTGTAAACCAATTGTAAACAGTATTTTCAGTGGTGCTTCATGACAAATTGAACGAAGCGATTCTATACATTGTTGCTCAGTTAGGCTTTTGCTAAAGTCATAAAAAATCATCCAGCAAAAACCTTCACCTCCGGATTATTACACCTCTTGCTTTTCTCCGACTGTTACATTTCCCGAATATATACCTATGTCTTATTTGATAATTTATTGATAATAATATAAAATCCTTCTTGGGAAATGAGATTTCCACCCACTTATCTACAAATGGCTCCAAAACTGAGAATGCCGTAGGATATGCGTTCTACTTCCCTGATTTAGATATTCATAAATTATATGAATTGAATTTTGAAAGCGTTGGAATTTATTTAGTCTTCTAAATTAGTAACTGCAACAATTCTTTCCGACTGTCAAGCTAATAAAACTTGCCAGCAGGAATTTTAAGTATTCCGGTGGTAAGCATGCGATTATATTTAATATCATCTTTTCACTATTCAGATCAGAGGATATGTAATCAATTTCATTTGGGTCAAGCGTCATTGTGGTATCGAAGGTAATGAAGTAGCAGATCACCTCGCAAAGCATCCGTATAATGATACAAAAATGCCGATTCCAGTTTCTAACATATCTTATTATAAAAGACAGATGAGGATAGAATGGGAAATGAAATGGACGAAATTCGCAGAAGCTTCTAATACTCAATACGTTTTAATGCATTCAAAATTGACAAATAGGATTAGTTATATTCAAGAATATAGCCGCAGTTTTTCATCTACTATATCTAGACTTAAAACCGCACATCTTTGCAGTCTCAAACACTTTAATAGAATTGGTATCTGTATATGTAAATGTGATAACGAATCTATTGCTGACATCAATTACATATTCTTTCAGTGTTCGGCCCACCTAGACAATATACGTAAATTTATGCGTAATATTAAGACAATAGTTAACACGTTTCCAGTAAACATGTATTTATTATGTCTAGATCAGAGTTGCCTTTGGATATATTATAGAATTTAAAAAATAGTAGGTCTTAAGTTCTAGTAGCTGTTAATCCTTTGTTATTCTTTTCCTGGTATATGTTTTCCTTCTATCCGTGGTCTAGTATTGCTTAACCAATCTGACTCCGGAGCCTTTTATTATTTCTGGCTTTGATATCGCCCAGAAGCCACGTCCAAGAAAGATGGAATCTTGTCTTTGGTGGCTGTAGGTAGCGGCGTGTCGGTCATCTTTGCCCATCCACCAACCGACTCGTTTTTGTGTGTAACTGTGTAACTTTATTATTATTATAAATCAGTTTTTCTAGTTAGATTTATGAAATCGGAAATCGGTTACACAATTTCGAGCAAAATATTATTTGTTGTTGGATTTCATGAGAACTTGAAATGTTTTTGAACAAATTCAATTAAATCATTCAATCAATTATGAATTACACAAATTGTATAACTGTGCATTGAAAATAAAATATATTTTTGGACACAAGTGTGGCTAGAAGCAGGCTTTTGATGCTACAGGTACTAATCTACATTACTTTTCATTCTAGAAAAATCAATAAATAATTTAGTGCAGTTAGAGGAAGCGATGAAATTTAATGGTTTGCAGTTATTTGTAGAGAGACATAGCTCAACCCAAAGCTTGTTAGAGGTAAGAATAGAAGGTTTTTATATTATTGTTAAGTTAAGTAACTTATTGTATAAACAGATTTACAAGGGAACACCGGCAACTGAGAAATTCTGATTTCGATGAAATTGCACAGACTGAAAGAGTACCTTATATAAGAACAACGCAGTAGTCTCAAGGCTGACGCAAATTATTTTCGGAAAAAAATTTAAAAACGGGACCGGGTACCCCATACTACCATTTCTTTTAATTTTTTTAATTTTTATTTATCACAAATAAAGCCGGTTTTATGTAGAAAATGATGCTGTATAGGACATTTAGACAGTTACTAATAAATATAAATAAAACGATAATAAAACTTTACTTGCCATTGACTGTCGTTACAAATATATATTTATCTAGAAATTATTTATTATTTCGATATCGCTTAGAAAAATACTATAATATAATGTGATATAATATTTAATTAAAAAATGGAATACAAATATTTGGGCACGTGTTAACACAAGAAGAGATAAAACCTTATAATTCTGAAGTACATGCGATACAGAATATTTTAAAATCAGAAAATCCGAAAGATGTTAGAAGATTTTTGGGTATCCTAATTTATGTCTCAAAGTTTATATCTGTTTTAGCTCAAAAGACTTTGCATCTGAGACATTTACTCGTAATTAAAATGAATACATTTTAGAACTGGATGCGTGCACATAAACGAGAATTTTAAAATTTGAAACAGATTTTAACAAGGTAGCCAGTTTCGCAATATTTTAATGAAAAGGAGGAAATAGTTGTTTTGATAGACAGTTCAAAGTCTGCAGTGAGTGCAGTTACTTTATAAAGTAGCATATGCGTCAAAATCTCTAAGCAACACACAACTTAATTATGCGCAAATCCGGAAGGAGATGTAGGTGATAGTATTTGCATGTGAGAGATTCCATCAATAGCTATATAGCAAACATTTTAAAGTAGAAACTGACCACAGAGCTTTGGGAAAGAAGTTTCAAGAAACTTGTAGAGAAGTGTTTGCTTCGACCACAAATCCAAAAATTAAATTACAGGTGTATGACAAGGAAGTGAAATATAAGTCAGAGAGTCAGTTATATTTTATCGATGTATTATCAAGAGCACATAACTTCAATAAAATGGACGTCAATAAACGAGTCTACCATTGACATTGAAGTACATTTAAATGTTATTGTATGTTTAAAGTGTGACGCAACAAAAAATTAACCAAATAGTGGAAGAAACTACCATGGAGGAAGTCTTAATCAAACTAAAGGAATTAATTAAAGGATGGCGAGACCAACAGAAGATATTACCAGATGCTATGCCATTTTGGAACTATAAAAGCGTTCTGGTAGACATAAAAGGAATCATCTTCAGCGGAAATTAGATTGTCATTCCTAAAAGATTAAGAAAAGAAATGTTGGAACGGATCCATTACAATCACTTGGGAATAGAAAAGAGGATTCTCAGGAGTGAAGAGTATATATTTTGGTCTGGTATTTATAAAGAGGTAGAAGATAAATTACGAAATTGTGGAATATCAAAGTATCCAAATAACAGTCAGAGTGAACCATTAATAAATATTGACTTATCTAGAAGTCCGTGGCAAATGCTAATTGTTGGTGGTTGATTTATATATACGTTATCCTGAAGTAATATAATTAAGCAGCACATCAACCTAGTAGATTTTTTAACCTTCTTATACTCACGTCAAAATGAAAGACGTATACTATACTATATAAGTCGGTCTCACAGACCGTATGCGTGAGTATAGGAAGGTTAAAGACATGTACACAACGTTAAAAAGTTGTTGACCAAACGCTTAGCTGATGATAAATACTTATATGTATAATATATATCTGGATTAGAATATAGTAATACACCTCTGTCATACAGTACCATCCCCTGCACAACTGATATTTAGTTTATCATATTAGAGGCAAATAACTATATCCTTATTATTGTTGAAATAACGACGACGATTTAACGATATCAAGGGGGAACAGAAATATAACGTTATAAATTAATGCTCTGCCACAATCAACTCTTAGCTATATGAATATCCAAATCGTTAATAGCAACCCCCATGTGCAACACATCATTAGAAAGCTTGTAGAAATGGTTTTGGTGAACGGCATATTCAGTTGGATTTATTTAGGTTAAAAGCACTTAGGTCGCGTAGTCTACTTTAGCAGTTTCTTAAACTTTTGTCCGTTGTTGAATGATCAATTGATTTATTTTTTTATACATTTTCAAAATATTGCCCAGCAAGTAATTTATATAATATGATCGCGACTTGTGTTGTGGCACTTCTAAACCAAGAGTTGCTACTTATAAATGAAAATTTCTGTTAAAATGGTTTTTAAAGACTTTATTAAAAGTAAAAGGTATTGTTTATAAATTAGGCTAGTGTCCTTGAATGTACAGTTAAACGTCGGTTTGAATGTATACAATTAGAAAACATACACGAAATGAGGCTGAGGTTTGAGACTAATGAATATTGAAAACATTCTGTAGTCGTTTCTAACGTCATTAACTTTACCTTTTCTTATTTCTAGAATGGCACAAGTATCTATGGAAGACTCTGGGAGTTGATGAATTCTAGACAATCATCTTGCCTAGTAAATTCTGTCGAGGAAGGTGTGAAGGCAGTAAAAGATTTTAGTGACATCGCAGTTATAGCTGGCAGAGAAACCCTTTTCTTCGATATACAACGATTTGGTAATTTTGCTGTATATATGCACTATTGTGAATACAAATTGCAACACCAAAAAAGAGGACTTGGAATAATAAAATTTTATTGAGAAGTTGATTTTACATTTAGTGATAGAGGTATTAATGATTATCATTATGATGACTAATAATAAGGCATAATCATCACTGGTTTTGAAATAAGGCTGGCGCTTTGCATATCCTCCATATTAAAAAGTAAGAATTCGACGTGGTATAAACTGAAAAAGCATTTAGATACTGTCTTGAGAAACTGCATACCATGTTGCTTTTACTTGCCCGCGTCGCAGCGACTGCTCGACCAGACACAAATTTGGAAAAGAAGCAAGCGACAGAAGTACAGGAATGACATTGGTTGTAATATATTGTATTATTCGTGAAGCATGTATCATGACGGTATCCTCTTGAAATGTGGCGCCAGGAAGCCAGTACATAACATAATAATAATAATAATAATAATAATAATAATAATAATACGTTTATTTCCCCAAATTGTACATATGGATAAATCATACAACAAAATTACATGGGAGAAGAAGGATCGCATTCGATTAAAAATCGATCTTGCATGCGACCCGTACAGAGATAAATTATAATGATAATTATAATAATAATAACAATTTTGAGTTCTGTGGTACAAATAACTTTGCAAAGAACAAGTAAAGAAAAATGAAAAAAATTAAAATACAGAGAACATACAGAGATGATACAAAGAAAATACAGGGAAAATACAGAGAATAATTTCTGACATATATTTTCAGGAAGAGCTATGCGCTTTAAAATATTCGCCCGTAGAGTAAAATATACCTTTTTGCAAATATATTTTTAGCTCAGTTTTAAATCTGGCAAATGGTGTGGTGGCGCGAATATATTCCGAAACATGATTAAAGATTTTGATACCACTGTAATCAACCGTCTTGCCTGATAGTTGAAGTGAGTAGGCCGGCATCCGTAGATCGTTTTGTCGTCGGGTGTCGTATTCATGCACTTGTCTGTTCGTCTTATATTTGGCTTTATGTTTATATATGTGGCAGGCGCATTCTAGTAAGTATAAGGACGGCAGAGTTAGTATTTGCAGAGACCGGAAGAGAGGTCTGCACGAATCCGTTTGCCCGGCGCTCACGATCGTACGAACCAAATTCTTCTGAGCCAGTAAAACAGTTCTAGCAGCAGGTGAGGAACCCCAGAAAATAATTCCCTAACTCAGATGTGATTGAATTTCCGAATGGTAAACATTTACCAATACTTCACTGGATAGCTTCTTTCTTAAGCTTCTGAATAAGTATGTCCTGGAATGAAGTTTACTGGATATTTCTGAAGAGTGTTCCTTCCAATTTAGTGTTTCTTGAATTGTTACCGCAAGAGTCTTCGTGCTTTCAACTGAGGTTATGTTAGAATTACCAACACGTATTGAAAATTCATTTTCTACTATCCTTTGATAATGATGGAAAACCATATTTTTGGTTTTTTTCTCATTTAAGCATTGAAGGAAAACCATGAACTCAGTTCCCCCAGCATGACGTTAACACGAAATACCGACTGCTTCATATCCTTCCCTGAAGAAATGACTATCGAGATGTCGTCAGCGTACATGACAGCCAACTCTCCCCGCATACAATTAGTTATGTCGTTAATATATAAGTTAAATAGAATTGGACTTAGCATTGAGCCTTGCGGAACACCTATGGTCATGAGCAAATCAGGTGATACATATTTTCTGGTACCGCTGGGCTCATTAAAACTTATCCCGACAAACTGCGATCTATCCCCCAAGTACGACTGAAACCATTTAGCTGACATTCCCCTGATTCCATACGCTTCGAGCTTTTCAAGAAGCAATTTATGTTGCACACAGTCGAAAGCCTTTGATAAGTCACAGTATAATGCAAGTGGTGAATTTCCGTTATCTATTTCTTTTATTACAAAATTGAAAAAGCTATGCAGAGCAGTTGTTGTGGACTTCCCCTCTCGAAAACCGTGACTGGTCAGGCGACAGAATTTGAAACCTGTACAAAAAACTGCGCAACCTGGAGGACATTGCATATTCAAAAATTTTTGCGAATGTAGACGTTATTGAGATCAGTCTGTAATTCTCGACTTTTTTGGGTTTGCCCTGCTTAGGGACTGGTATTACCACTGCTCGCTTTAGCAGGTGAGGAAATATACCAAGCTTAAAAGATTCATTTATTAAATATGTTAGTGGATGAACTATTTAATTTTTAAATTCTTTAATTATGGCAGCCGATATATCATCGGGACCTGGTGACGAATTACTACGCAGATTAGAGATTATATGGATCAATTCCAGTTCCGAAACAGGAAGCAGAACCATACTAGATGAATTATTGGGTATCCTTATCTCCCATCTATCGATGCAATATTTGCTGTTAGGGTTTCTGGTGCGTCCCAAAAGCAAGTATTTAGTCGTTCGGCCACTGCTCCCGGATCCACCACCAGCTGTCCTTCCTCGTTGATGGATATATTCTGCGGCAACTTAGATTCACACTTAGGTCCATGTTTCTTTTTCCAAATAGGCTTTGAATAAGTTCTTATTATGTGCATTGAAATTTCTTCTTTTAACCATTCCTATCCGCGATTGCCCCTCAAAGAAACGGCCATTGGCTTTTATATTTACGTATCTATGATCTGATAAGAGAGTATCCCAAATTTCCGCACCAAAATCCGAGTAGCAGTTGGTGGAAACATTATCTATGCAGGTAGCAGTAGTAGCATCAGGCTTAATAGTACTGGGATAAGGGAATGCTGTGAACGTCGAATAGTCACTTATAGGTTTTATAACTGATGGTGCCGCTGGACAAACATTTTTTGATTCTTGCGGTAGCGTGATTTCGTTCGCCTGATTTGTCGGTAACAGATGTGCGAGATATGATCGATGCGCAACATAATTCTGGAACATAGTCGCCGACTACGGATAACATGTAGAGGCAACATGGTTGTGGTTCTTGAAAGTTTCATTCAAATACTTTCTCATTTAATTCCACATCATCTAATTGGAACCGTTATTTGTGCTTGTGGGGGACGTACAAGGTACCAATTGTCTTCACACTTAACGTCTATAAGATGGTAAAATTTTACCGCTGCTATAGTCTAAGCGTAAAAGTAAATAGCCCATATCCTGTGTAACACTACAATTCCGTTGACAGTGCTGATTGTTCTTAAAAACCGACGCTACTATTATTTTCAGATGATTAAGCGTTTGGTGGTCGCCATAGTGATTCTTATTTGTATATATATATATATATGTATATATATATATATATATAGTACCTGGTGGACCGAGCCTTGCTCGGAGTTTCCAAAATTGTTGGAATAATTTTGAACCAAATAATAACGCTCTTTATTTTAGTTAAATAAATTCAAGCTCAAAATCTTTCTTAAGAAATACACATTTTAAGTAAACATTTACATACCTTCTTTTTGCAACGGCAACTAATTGTGTATAAGTTTTTTTATTTTGATTAAAAACTCAGCTCCGATTACTTTTGTAACTGTATACAAAGTATGTGAATTTACATGTTGTTGTTAGTTTTCGTAGATATTTTTCTTTTATTAACATACTACTTTCAGTGCCATCTATGGTTTAGTAGTAAAGTTTTAATTACTTATAATTTCGTTTGGCTGCATGATGTTAAAAATTGCTAACCCACATTTAGGCCGAAATTAGTGAAAACCTGGACTAAATGGATTGAATCGAGACCGGGACCATGCTAAATTGGCTTTTCGTCCCCAAAAACTCGCAGATACTAAAGTGTAACAAAATCTGGAGAGTAATTTTTGATAACCCAATTTTATGTACCGCAGAAATAGGTAAAAGAGGACAAAAAATTTTTCCTGGGACTGGGACCATGCTAGATCAATTTTGTGTTCTCGAAAATCCCCAGATACCAAATTGCATAAAAATTGCTAAAGTCGTTTTCGATAACCAATTTCATGTACCGCAATACCAGAAATGTTTGTAAACCGGGTCAAAATGGATTTTCACGAGACCGGGATCATGCTAGATCAATTTCTCGTCCCCGAAAACCCTCAGGTACTAAATTTTATCAAAATCGAAAAGCGGGATAAAAAACTTTTTCTGGGACCGGGACCATGCTAGATCAATTTTGTGTTCTCGAAAATCCCCAGATACTAAATTGCATAAAAATTGCTAAAGTCATTTTCGATAACCAGTTTCATATACCGCAATACTAGAAATGTGTGTAAACCGAGTCAAAATGGATTTTCCTGGGACCGGGACCATGCTATATCGATTTCTCGTCCCTGAAAACCCCCAGGTACTACATTTCATTCAATTTGCTCCTTTTATCGCGAACTCATATATATATATACACTGACTAATATATATATTTATATATGTATATATATGATGAAATAGGTTCTTAACCGATGACAAATGTGCAAGAAAAATGCTCGGAATACAAAACAGTCCGAAACCGGGTGGTGGTGAAAGAAAGAAGGGGAGAAAACACAAGACACGCTTACTCGTTGGTTTTCGATGATGCGGGGTGAAAATCTCATTAACACACCACGCTGCTATTCCAATCTCCCGATAAGAAATTCATAACAACAAAATTCTTTTAAAATCATTTTTAAAAAGCCAATTAATTTAAATTTCCTTTGGCCAAAATTTAAGACACCCCAAATTTGCCAGTCACACAAGAACGTGTCGGGCAGTAAAACAATATGGCAACGGAAACCGCGTCTTGCTTGGTTCGAATTTTGCGGTTACTTGCAATGTCTCAATAAAGATATAAGAAAATGACAATGAACTTGTCATTGATTGTAGTTGTAAATATCTAGAAATTATTTATTGTATTATTTTGATAACGGTTTAAAGAAATACTATAATATAATGTGACTGAAATAGATTAATTATAGGTGCTTACTATATACACAGCAAGTGATATGCTAAAAGTACATTTTTCCGATCACATATACAGTAAATATATATTTATCTCGAACGCTTGAAATTACTAATTATTTAGATGACGTTTCCAAGAAATACTGTATGGGTATATTGCTATAAATACCGATAAACTAAAAATAAATTATCGTAATGCATGTACATATAAGGTGGCCGTTTCAAATGATATATCAGACGCATTTTCCTGGTGTAGTGTAAATTTGCGGTTTAGTATAATGGTAGCTAATGGGTTGAGCATGTTGCTTGCAATGTTTCAAGTAGCCAACTTTGCAATAATTCCTTTGACGTCTCAAGAACTTAAGTTGCATGATACGTTGAAGGCTATGATTGTAAGTGCTCAATAATAAAATATGTTCTTTTTTGAATACGTGATAGCGTTGGAATTTGAACGATTAAAAGAACCACATGAAGCGCAATTTGTGGAAGATGCCGATAGCCGAAGATGAAGAAGGCAATTATGAAAATATTGCACGTGTTCCTGAAGAAGGAGGCAGTGTTGTTGGGCTAGTTACAAAATTAAAATTGTAGAATACAGGAGAAGTGGTAAAACTAAGCGAAATTCTGTCGAAAGCATGAAACAAAAATTCAGAAAGGTCAAATTGCTACCACAGTTATATAAATAGGAAGAAAGTACAGTACACGCTCGATAATCCGACACTATAAGAATTTGCCTTCGTCGGAGTAGTGGAAAGGCCGGATTACTGGACGCATACAAATTAAGAAACGGTTAGAAATACGTAGTTTGTAGTAGATATTTTTATTCAACTAATACGTATTATTAATCGTATATTATCTCTCAGAATAATGAAACAAATGTATTTAAAATAAGTACATGCACTATAATAAATGTAAGTACATACATATTTATGTAATATGTTATACATATGGAAAAGATACAACTAACTTATGAATGCTATAATACAGTACATCACTGGAAGACAATTCATCTTTTGGCCTATGTCCGGGTGCCTTGTCTAACACGAGTAAGGCCTTCTGCAGAAAATTTCTTATTGTTAAGAAACGGTGTACTTCAAGCACAAAATCTTGGTGCAACCATTCCACAAATTTGTCTTTCGTTAACCATGCTCTGTTTTGATTTTTGTAAATAACAGCAAGACGTACATTCTTAAATGTCCTGAGATTCTTCGCTTTTCCTCTTAGCAGAAGCAGAGCCCGTTCTTTGAGTACTTTTCTGCCAGAGGCTTGGGCTTCCCCACTGTACACATAAGTCTTGTTTGGCAACACTCGCCAAAATAATCCACTCTCATCAGCGTTGTAGATTTGATCAGCACTAAGTCCAAGCTGTTCTACTCTCTTCCTAAATTCCTCAACAAATGGAGCATTTTCTGATTTTCTTCTGTTTTCGTAGTTTGCCTGTTTCCCTTCTCATTCTCTGCCGATTTGATAAAATGTTCAATTTCTTCACTAGTTTTTCGTATATGATGAATTGCATCGTTGCACGTCCGACATTGTAGAATGTCCCCAAAGTAACTATTTGAAGACAATTGTCCAACTTACCTAAAATGTCAATTTTTTCAGATAAATTTAGTGTTTTATGCTTACGTTTTCCCTTTTTTGGAACGACATTTAGTAACAGTTTGTTTTGACGTTGTCACTAACAATAAGTCAGTACCGGTCAATTCATTAGACTGCAGAGCGACCACGTCGGATTACTGAACTGATGGTGGTTGGAAACGCCGGATTATAGAGCGGTCTTGAAACTCTTAATATCTATGAAATACAGTGAATTACTGGGCTTGTCGGATGAAGGAACAGCGGATTATCGAACTTGTACTGTATCAGCAGAGGTGGCACACATATGGATAAACTATGGTTTATTACAGTATACGTTCATACAAAATTTCAAAACAACATTGAAGATGGAAAAATAATTCACACGGACCTTCGAAACTGGGCTTTAAAAGCTAAACAAGGAATTGGACCCAATAGGTTTAAAGCAGAACATTGATGGATATATCATTTCTAGAAACTATACATAATATTGTGTCATTCAAAATAACAAAATTTATTACTCGATCTACACGTGCTGGTATGGAAGATCTGCGGTTGTTAAGCAATAATTTATTAGGAAAGTCAAACTCCATACGACTAGTATCGGCGGAACAACGTATACACCGCCGATGAGAGTGGATTTAATCCAAAAATACACTCTGGCCGTACTGTGGCAGTAAAGGCTCAGAAAACCGTTGAAAGTGTTGTGCAAACTTTGCACTCTAAAACGCATAGTTATATCATTTTATCAGCCATTTCGGCAGATGGACGCTTACTTTCGCCATTATGTTTGGTATTAAAGGAATCTACGAATACGTTTGGACCTCGAATTGCGCAATCATTCCTTACACCCGTAAATGTGTATATTTTTCCTTCTACGTCTGGAAAGCTCACTTTAATTCAAAACTGGGCTAACAGATGTTTTCTTTCCAAATATCGGACCCAAAGGTGTTCTCTTGATTAATTCTTAAAGTGGGCATTGTGTTGCCGAACTTCAGGAACTGGTGCCAAAAGATAAAACTGTACACATCTTAAATATCCCTAAAAAACAATAGCAATGGTACAATCTCTAGATGTGTTTGGTTTTATATTATGGAAAAATTTTATTAAAACTTTTTCTGTTACAGTGATTCTTATGAACTACGGCATAGATTTGCATCAGAGAAATAGTATCATTAAGCTGGGATCATTGGCCCACAATCAGTTTTCTTCACCAAGATTTTCCGATGTCTTTTAATAAACGTGGCATAAAAGTGGATTTGGGAATGAAAGACCAGAATCTTTTAAAAATCCTTTGTTTGTTTGTTTTGCAAAGGACGCGGGGTGTAGGCTCTTGTGCAGTGTTTGTAGAAAATCTACTATTGTGCGTAGTTCGTGGTGCAAGTAATATCTGTGTTTGGAGCACTTTTCTACTGACTACCATTACTGCAATAATTACATAACATAATTACTAAAGGCCGGATAATATGCAGTTTGCATAAATTTGTATATTTGCATAATATATGCATTTTGTATATTATTTGCATATTTTGTAGTAATTCAGCATATTTGAAGTATCCGAGTTTCATTTATTTATTGGATGTAATTTATTATAGGATAGGCATTACTAAAAATATGTCGTGGTTGTAACAAACAAAGAGTTAAACAGCCCTTTTTAAATTAAAAATAGGATTCTATGAAACCCCTTCTCGATACTTTTCCGATAAGCGCTTCCAAAAATTTATTAATGCTGTTCCCATACATCTAGACTGGGACAGAATTCAAGGAAAAGCTAATTCCCTGAAACTTCTAAATAAATACAAAAATACATTTTACCAGAAAATTAGGAGCACAGGTGTTTCTTTGTTATTCGGAGAAATTTATTCCCATATTCGAAAGCAATCTTATTTATTTTAAACGTCATTTTACGTTGGTTTTTCGAAGTGTAAACTTGTGGGTTGTTATTAATTATAATAGCAAAAATGCCAAAAATAGCGACTGTGCCTGCATGGATTGTACCTTATTCAGAATTGCGTATGGATGGAGAAAAAGTATTTTGCGTAGCTTGCAGCAAGATTGTAAGTAAAACTTAAGTTTATTTCCTCTTATTAATCTCTCGTTTTTAAACGATGTTTAACAAAATCACCAATACAACGCTTCGACAAATAATTTTATTTTAAAATTTTATTTTAAAAGGAGTAAAATGAGATGTATATTTCATGGGTATTTTTCGCATATCATCAGCACAATACGGAATATCTGATATTCCGTATTCTGCTGATGATTTTTAAATAAAAATCATTTTAAAATAAAATTATTTGTCGAAGTGTTGTGTTGGTTATTTTATTAAATGTCGTTTATTCCGATTGCTTCGCAAACTCTTTAGACATTAGTTTTTTATTACTCCTTTATCTTTTACTAACACTTATTTTATAAGAAAACAACTGATGATGTGATATTTTTTATGCAGGTTAAGAGTGAGAGAAAGTTTCAAGTCGACCAGCATAATAAAACTCCATTTCATGCTGCAAAACTATCAAAGATGAAATTGGCGAAGAAGGGTCAGCAAACATTACCGCAATGTTTGCCATCAACCTCCAAAAATCGGAACAAGAACAATTTAATGAAGATTTGTGCCTAATGTTTGTGTCGGCAGATATTCCACTACATAAAATAAACAATTTAAATGTGAACTTATTTTTGCAAAAGTACACCAGCAAATATAATATTCCCGAGGAGAGCACCTTAAGAAAAATTATATTCACCGTATCTATGCGGAAACATTGAGTAGCATTAAGAAGGCTGTGTCAAACAATTACCTTTACATATGCGCAGATGAAACTACTGATAGTGTGGGCCGATACATAGTTCATTTAATGATAGGTGTCCTTAACGTATCGGTTCCAGCAGTCTTATTTAATTTCATCCAAACAGTTAGAAAAGGCAAATAATTTGACAACAACAAGATACAGGAAGAAGTGGCAACCTTTTTCTTACGGGAATCGATTCCAACAGAAAAAATTCTATTGTTTCTAACGGATGTCGCATCATAGATGGTGAAGGCAGCTTGCAACTTGAAAATATTTTACCCAAATTTAATTCACACAACTTGCTTGGCGCACGGACTAAATCGTGTTGCAGAGGAAGTAAAAAACCATTTTCTCTTGGTAAATACTTTAATTAGTAGTGTTGAGAAAGTGTTTTTAAAGGCTCCATTAAGAGTTCAGTTTTACAAACAACATCTATCCGGTATTCCGCTTCCTCATCAACCAGTAATCACACGATGGGGAACGTGGTTGGAAGCTGATATTCTTCATGCAAATTATTATGAAGAAATAATGACAATTATTATGGATCTTGATAGCGATACACGATCTGTGCTAGACGCCCAAAAGGTGTATTCGAGTAAAGAAATACCTCAACAGTTGGCGTTTATTAAAGCCAACTACAGTTTTATTTCCACTTCTATATTTCAATTGGAGAAACAATTTATATCGCTAATTGAGACCGTTGAAATAATAAACAAATTTGAAAAGTTATGTTTTCATGTTAAAGGAAGGGTGTGAAAATCCGTGTATGAAAAATCTTTAAGTGTAATAGAAAAAAATGAGGGTTTTAAAAATCTAAAGGATATTGCTAAAATCTTGTGTGGTGAGTCAGTAGAAAATATTGAGTTGACAATAGAGGATATTTCTAATTTGAAATATGCTCCTATAACAAGCGTGGACGTAGAACGAACCTTTTCAATATATAAATACATGTTATCAGACAAGCGCCACAATTTTTCTATTGAAAACTTTGAGAAATATGTAATTGTAAATTGTTTTCATAGTTAATTATGTTGTAAAATGTTATAAATAAACTTGTAGTAAACATAATAGAATATTTTTTTTTCTATAGTATTATATTTTCTAGTATTACTTCTATTTTGTTATCTGCATATTTTTCATAAGAAAGTGCATGTTTAGGCCAAAACATCTGCATATTTACTTTTTGCACTTTTTTTACATATAATCCGACCTATAATAATTACTATATGTATAATATTGCTATTCAATTATAATATCAATAATCACATTACAGTGTGCAGTGTGTTCTTAATTCTGCTCCACTGTTTTCCAAAAATGTGTTACTGTTACAAACATGTTAGTTATACTAATATTGCTCTGTAGAATAGCATGCTGAACTACAAATTTAGATTGGACAAAACAATGCTTCTCATACATTGTTTGAAACGGCCGCCAATGGCCATTTCAAGCACATTATATCATAGTATTTTTTAAACCGTTATCGCAATAATAAATAATTTCTAGGTAAATATATATTTATAACGATCGATAATCAATGACAAGTAAAGTTTCATTATCGTTTTCTTATATCTCTATTATTAACTGTCTATATTTGATATACAGCACCGTTTTCTACATAAAGCCGACTTTATTTGTGATAAATAAAAATTAGACAAAACTAGGAGAAAGATATTGTATATAACATATATTGGCACAGTTACATTTGCAAAAGAATATTTGGTGGTAGAGCTTCCACAAAATGGAAGTAATTTTTGATTAAATTAAGTTAACTCAAGTGTGTATGTGCATAAAAACGATTTGCTATAATTATTGTTATTTATTTCATTCATCAGGTCCAACAAATTTCCACCTCAGTGAAAAAATTAGCACCGCTTATTCGGCCATAGCGTTCCAATTAGGTTGTCCGTACATAGAAAACGTGAATAAAATGTACATATGTGAACTAAATAAATAAACAACAATTCAATTATAATTTATTTTCCTTTTAGATTAATATCGATATTTGAAGCTGGAATCTTAACCAAAATGACAGAAAGTGAATATGAAAAACTGGGTAAGGAACAAATGAAGGAAAGTGAAAATATTGAGAAAGGTGTGGATTTGAGTATTAAAAAAGAGATGAGAAAAATAATTAAAGAAGCACGAAGTAAAGATAAATTGAAAGCTATCAACATAAAAATGTTACAAGGCGCTTTCTATCTTTTGTTCATAGGATATTTTGTGGCAGGTAAGACCTAGTTTTGCAATATGTATCTTATTGCACGTCAGGGTATAAACCTAGTGGACAGACGCGACGTAAATTTTAAGGCGGGTATACGTATGTATTACATATACGGTTCGCTTTAACACGTTGGCTGCCATGTGCGCCACCGGTGGCTCACACTTTTTAAAAAATGAGGCGATATGTATCACGCGTGGTACACACGTATACTTTGTTTGTTTATTAGATATTTTTCGGCCTGTTAATTATAGAGACGCTTTTCTAGTGCTCCAGCTTTTCAGTGGCACCTTGGTAAAGATACATTCTTTTTACTATATAATTTTTTTCCTTTATTCAAAATAGTTATTTTAACTCTTTATTCGGGATCCGCGAGTTATAGTCGAATTGGCTACGAATTGTTGGGCATTGAAATTCGTCTGGAACATTATTGACTCTTACATCTCGTTCGTTTCCATCAAATGAAATAAATCGATTGATTTTATTGATCTATTATCAATTTCGGCTATTGCAGGTGCAGATGGATGATCTTGAAATCTGAAAATTTTTAGTGTTTGCCCAGTGACAGGAGTCCATATTTTGGAATGGACATCGGGCTTATTGTTCTCATCCTCTGATGATTCGCAATCCATGTCACTATATTCAGAATTTTACGGTATATGCTCACTAGAGCTTGATCCTTCAAAATCGAAGTCCTCCTCATCAGAATGTGGATTCATGCTTCCATAAAATAATCGAGACGGGATAGATAAATTATTATTCTCCATTTTTTATATCAATAACTAAAGTAAAAAACAAAAAATAAGTAAAACAATGAAACTAAAGACCACAATACATGTGTTACCATCGGTGGTACACATGACATCACTTCAAAAAGACTATTTACACATGCTAAAAACACTCATCAAACGACACAAATGACAAAAGACAAGGTCAGAACACTTAATACAACAGCAACAATCACTGTGAAACTGTTATAAAAACACTTTTTTGGGAATGATTTTTCTTATATGGTGGCAATCAACGTGCTAATAGATATATCTAACTCCTGTCACTCATTGTCAGTTTGATTTACAGTGATTTTGTGCTGCGATAAGTTGATGAATAAGTTATCCCGTGGCAGCTTCTAGTCGCGTCCTAAACGCTTAAGAAAGTTGTGATCCTTTTACAGTTTTTGAAATTGTATTTATACATACGTCTTTCCCCCTTGGCAGTGACAGTTACTAGCGGTTACATTAATTCTTTCGGTTTCCACTTAAGGAAGTAGATGTGTGACAGTCTGTGCAAAAAGTTAATCAAATTTTGAGGTTTCTAATTTCACGGTTTGTAGTGTTTATTTCTCGTACAAAAATATTTGCAAGTAGCTGATATTTATAAAAAATCTTTAGGTTTCAGCCTATAAGCAAATTCTTTTATTTAAATTGCTTAAAATTGAGATTTATGCAATAATTACTTTTACTATTACTATTAATTTACTATTTGTCAAATGCTCAGACTGACCAACCGTGCGATATTAAAAATTTCGAAGTATAAATTTGTTCGTATAATGATAAGAGTGATTGAATTAAGTTTGCATGATCATAAAAGTATCACAGTATTCAAGTATTAATTGAAATTTTCAATTAAAATCGTAAATATACAAAAAATTAATATAGAAAAATGAAAGAGAAAACGTGACAATACTGTATGACTAATGTTTTATCTGGTAAGTTGGAGGCAGTGGTCTTCTCAAACGACGCGTCAATTTGCCGTGAGGTTAGGTTAGAAACAGAGAATCGTGTTCGTGTTTACATTAAGAAAAGGAATATGAGTGCATTTATATAACGAAATAATTTTATTTGGAGAGTTTTATTATACTTAAAACATAGAAAAAGACTTGATTTCAAATTTTTTAATTGAATGTTATGAAGCTGTTGGTTATTTTTCGCGAATCAAGATATACGATAGATGCGGTGCATACTTTTATACATCTAATGCTGGGAACGTGAAAAAGGAGAATTTTATTTGACAACTTTTTATAATTTCAAACAAATTCAGTAGTGAACCATAACAAAAATAGGCTAAAAACTTTCGTTAAATGTTTATCTATTTGTTCCTGAAAATTTATGAACGAGTTAAGATTTTATTTTATGCTTTTTTCTTATCGAAGGGCGTCGCGTCAAGCTATTTTTGAGTAGTCCCATAAGAGCCCTTGTAAAAATGTAACATTTTAAAATTAGTATCTCAATAAATATGTAGTGAATCGTCTTCAAACTTCACAGACATGTTTATTATTGGTAATATTTTGTGTTTCCGAAAAATATTGAGGTAGTTAGATAACCGTGTTCACACATCTACATCCTTAATGGAATCAGCAAGAGCCTGCACACACACACACATACACATAGTAGCTAGTAAAGTAGAAGCTGCGTATCGATAAATCCAATTAATTAAAAAATAAATACATTTAAGGAGGTGACAGCACCCACGAAGCCTAAAATTAAATATTTGGATATTCATGGCACCAGTCCGGCAACTTTTGGATTGCACCCCGTATAAATCTAAAGCATTTGTAAGAAAGGTTATTTACATGAAATCACAATACATATTGCCGCTAATCTCTGTAGGATTCTTAATTTATTCTTTAGCCACACGGACTACATGTTTAGACTACAAGTTGTTTCGACAAGACTGAAAACAAATCTTGTTCCCTTGGTCTTTTGTCTATTTGCTTCGAAAGAATAACTATTTAATATTGTTGGGACTCTACGATCTCAAGCTACATTTTTGAAAATAAAAGACATTAGCTTTCTCAAGAAGAGAACTTGAGTTTGGTATTTACTGTGAATACGATCTCACGGTCAATTTGAAATGTTTCTTGTAGTCTGAGGTAACCAACTTTTTAAGACTTTGCCTAAATCTTTCAGAAAATTCCTATTTAAAACTGCTGAATTGAAGCATTCATTTGATGAACGCATCAGACGCTTTTCTAAATTTAAAAAGAATTTTACCGTATTATATCTAAAATGTTCAGCATGCTGACATATACAGCATGGATTGGTTGGAGTTATAGTGCGAAGGGAGTATTTAATTCATTTTAATTAATCTTCATTATAAGATATTATAAAATACATATGTATATCACAAATTAAAATCGATACGTTCTCGCTTAGATATATCTTCCAAAGAAGAATGCAGTACAACTTCCTATATCTAAAATAAACGGATCTGAGGACAATCCGGATAATCAGAAATTTCGGGTATCGGAAAGAATTAAATGTTGAAAAAATACCTGCAGTATTTATATATATGTACATGCATTATGTAAAAATCTAACTTATACAGGAATTAACTTTACACCGCTTCTTGGGTAGATTGCAGATTGTAGATTTGAAATGGTAACGTGTGTCTTTCAATTACCTTGACCTCTCACAAATCTTTCGAAATATAATCCTAATCTATGATTAGGCCCGAATTCTCTTAAACCTAAAGGTTATAAGTTTTTGGAAATTGATGCTGCCAATGGTTGAACAGTTTTTAACGTTTGTTCTTCCCTTCAGTCTTCCTCTACGACGCACACTAGGGATTTTTGTATGGAGGTGAGGAAGAAAAGGTATTTTTAAAAATATAATAATTTAATCACTGATGTAGTTTTATTTATATAGTAGAACATAAAATAATTGAGATTATATATATATATATATATATATATATATATATATATATAAATATGTTGAGGACAAACTAAAACAACAAAAGTTGTACGAAAATATACCAACCATATTATTATTATTCTAACAGAGCCTTAACTTCGTTACTTATATCACTACACTTTTTCTTGCTAAACGAAGGAGTCAAATGTGATATCATTTGGGTTTGATGTTACCATCATTCGGTGCATAACATCTTCGTTCGTGGCAATTCGACTACATTTCCTGGAGTGTCTGAGTCGATATTTTTTATAATCTTTGTTACGACTTTCTTGAGCCTCTTCGGACAGTAAGCCAACAGGAAAAATACACTTTTCAATTATATCTCTTCCGTGAATAAGAATTTTGTGGAGTCTAGGTGGCATATTGTACCACTCGTACAGTGCAACAAACTTTTTTCGGTCTCCAGACAAAACTCACCAAATTTTTTGGGTCCACTGTCTCGCTGATGGTTATAGCTTCGAGAATAATTGAAAACCTTTTAATTATGTCTTCATCTAGACCTGTGATTTCGGAAATCAAAGTTGGAATAGCAAAGAATCTTCGTGACGTATTTCCTGAATTTGTCGTACCAGAGCCTTGCTTGACAATATCAACCTGTATACCAATTTTCCCTTTAAGTTTACATTTTATCAATTCCTTTCGGGCTTCCCTTATTGGACGAGTATTTGAGTCGACTCTCCCACGTTTAAATTCTATATTATAAGCTACATGCAAAAGACACTCCATCAGCTTAATACGTGCATCAAGTGGTGATATACCAAATTGCAGTGCTTCTTCATTTACGGGCCTAGCTTGCACTTCTTCGATTTTATTCATCTTGGAGGTTGTGGCTCCACAAATAAAACAAGAAGATGCTGCTGGTGTTTCTGTTACTGACTGTGCTGTCTTTCCATCAATCATTGTATAATATAATTCATATTTTACTTTAAAATTACGATTGCTTATTGTTAATTCAAATTCTCTTAGTTGCGATATTCCCTCATCGACCCTTCTCTTTTCTTTTCGTATAACTTCAGGTGTCTCTTTAACGTATGCAAACTGTAATGTTCTACAATACTGTGTGGAAGAAGCTTTATTAATATTCCATACTGATTTATTTATGTCCTCACTGATTGATAATTTTAGTGGTACAACTGATGTCATATATAAATGGGAGTCAGATATTTTATCTTCTGAAAACCTCTGCTGATACTCACTTTGGCCAGATGCCCCATCACAACCCCATTTACAGTACATTGTTAGATTTCCGCTTTCAATTTTATTTATCTCGTCTACTGACTTGGTCTCTAGGATTCTTTTAGCAGTATGGTCCAACAGATTTTGCAGAGGTACACTGCCTGAACTTTCACTAATAGCAATACCTTGAGGATAACTGTTACTTTTTTCTCTCGTGAGTGCTTTGTATGGTACAAGTATGTCATACCCTTCACTTTGTAACCAATGCATTAGATATTCGTATTTTTCTTTAGTAAGTTTAAGCTTTGTAAACATACCCAATGTTTTCTTTGTTCAAATTTTTGCTCGGTTTGTGAAATACTAGAAGAAAAATCAATCACTTCTTGAGGAAATATAGCACGTAATTCATCTCTTTTGTACCGTTTGGCGCGATCACAGCACTCCACAAACGATTTCCGTGGTCGACCAAGTACAGAACTAGTAGCACATTTACTCTTACTACTTCCAATTCTGAACGTGCCTTCAAGCCAATTTGCATTCTTTTTTCAAATCGCGGCTTCATACGAGTAGAATCCTGCCATCTTCGTTTAAATTGAGAGTAGAAACGTTTGTATATTGCATCCAAAATTTCACATATTCTATCTTCGCTTAAGTCAACGTACGATTGTTCCAAAAACCGTTTTAATTTCGTTCTGTCATTGTCACATTCCATAAGCTTCGAGCATAAACCCGCGTATGAAATAGAAAAACTTTCCATTATCGTGTATTTAGCTCTCAATAATTATCACAATCCGGAGTTTGTTAATAGCTACTAGTGAGTGTTTGCACGGAAGATAACTATAAAGTAATTGTTTGTAATAACTACCTTCAAAACGTTGCGTCAATCTGAGCAGTTCAAAAATACAGATCTTAATAGCGTTCCGTTATAAATGCAACTGTTTAAAAAGGGGCATCTAGGTGCACTTGAAATTGATTTAAAATGTAACAGCTGATATTAGACAATGTATTGGTAGTGGTTTCCAACTGTAGGCAACTGTAGCTAAAATTAAAAGTCCAAGAGTTTGGAGAAATATGTTTTTTTATTCTATGTTCATAGAAACATTTCTAAACAGAAAATAAAAGCCTCTGCAGTGTTTATTTTTTCAACCTTAGCATATTGAAATATCCTATTTCAAATAAAAAATAAAAAGAAAGACGTAAGTTCAAGCAATAAAATAATATTCGTCTTGAAATTCTTAGGTTTAATTTCAGTCACTTCAATAAAACATACAAGTCATGAGTTTGAAACGGCTAAAAAAGTAGTAGTCATATCAAAGTAATTCTTTTTGAATTGATTTCGATATTCCGAAATTTAAAAATACCATTGCATATTGCATTAATCCTATATTGACAATTGGACTTTTTTCCGCGAAATCCCCACTCTGCGACGCCTACATTAGACCTCTAAACTTAACAATGTTAAGGTACGTCTTCCCTTAAAGCCACGAGTTTCCAGACCTCTCATAAACGCTGTAGATCATTGGAAAAGAGCGGTGTCAACATTTTAATTACTTTATGGAACGTATTCCTTCCTCTAGTTAGCCCTCTTGTCCTTTATGCTCGAGATTTTACGATTAGACCTACATTCGGTCTCTATGCTTACAGAACAATGCTATGCCACATTTCCGCTTAAACCAAGAGTTTTCAGTTCTGTAGTAAAAGCCGTAGGTCATCGAGTAAGATACTGCCCACATTCTCATTGTTTGCTGGAAACTCTTCCTGTCTCTAGCTAGACTCATTGGTTTTTATACTCGAGGGCTTGGGCGCACGCACGAGTCTCGCACTTGACCTGCATGTTTGACAATGTTAATGCACATTTTTCTTAACGCCCCGAATTTCCAGATCTTTAGTCAAGGCTGTAGGTGCAACGAGCAATATTTCTCATACTCTCACAGAATTAATGTCTAATATTGTTCAGGCACATACTTACTTTCTTAAAGCCGCATCTTTTTCGATTGTCTTCCTGTTTCACGAATCGCTTGATAAAGCCAGATCATCTGAGATAGAGCCATGTGTATTCCAATAGAGCTTATAGAACTGCAGGTCGCCACGTCTCACAGTGGTTCAGGTGCGCAGAAAAATCATTTTGAGAAGGTATGAATCTGTTGACATTTGTAATCTTAGAAGGAGAAGGCAAGGTAATCGGATTTTTGTAATTTTTTATATTTATGGTACGTGTAGTTTGGACCTTAAATAAGAATATTTTGAAGTAGTTCGACGCAACGTTCATAAATTACCAAGATAATCGATGTTGAAGTTTCAGCCACCAGTTAAATCCACTAGATATAATACGATTGTCAACTGGACTCGTGGCCTAGTCGATAGCGTTTTAGTGCGATACTCACGAGATCGCTGGTTTCAGTCCCGTTACGGGACATTTCTTTTCTTCCATTCAAAACGCACCATATGTTTTTTTCATTCTTCTTCTCATATAAAAAATTATGAACAAATGAAATATATGAACTATATGCAGGAACATTCTTCAAGTACATCATTAAAATGCACAATCGGTTGATAAACAATATTCATTTTGAATTAACTTGACAAGGAAGGTAATAATAAAAAATGTTGCTTCCCATGTTTCCATGATAACTACCATTCTGGCTCGTGCCACATTGCGTAAAATGTCGCATACTAGATATAAAATAATAGAAATTTTCATTTCCTACCTGACTCCGTTCGTTTTTTTTTTTTTGAAGAAACCTTATTGTTAATTCAAAATGGATATTGTTTATCAACCGATTGTGCTTTTTAATGAAGTACTTGAAGAATGTTCCTGCATATAGTTTATATATTTCGTTTGTTCATAATTTTTTATATGAGAAGAAGAATGAAAAAAACATATGGTGTTTTTTGATTGGAAGAAAAGGAAATGTTCCGTGACGAGACTCGAACCAGCGATCTCGTGAGTATCGCACCAAAACGCTATCGACTTGGCCACGAGTCCAGTTGACAATCGTATTATATCTAGTGGATTTAACTGGTGGGTGAAACTTCAACATCGATTATCTCGGTAATTTGTGAACGTTGCGTCAAACTACTTCAAAATATTCTTATTTAAGGCCCAAACTACACGTACCATAAATATCAAAAATTACCTTACCTTCTCCTTGTTAGTTAATCTATTTGAAAAATAGAATTAGTTCACGATTGCGACCAATTTAATATGAAACATCGTCGCTTAAAATCGACAAACAGGTAATATTTACTTACGATGTTAAGTAAACCTTGGGCCTACCTGTAAATTGAAATGTGACCACTGCACTGATTTATGAAATTTCTTTTTTCTGATGAATAATTTGGTATTATAAATATTAATATTATAGCGTATAAAATATTAAAGTAGTATTTAATAATTATAAATAAGATATAAATTTGCAAATATTTATGACTTCGTAGAAATTTACACACATATTTCCACGTCTTTTCTCTTCACTACTTTTTTTCTTCTAAAATAGAACAGTTAAGCTCCTATTTATTATAATATCTAAAGCATAAATATATATTCTCATTACAGTAAAACTGGCAAGTTATAATTTTTACGAATAAAAAAGTTAGATTTTTTCCGCAAAAACGCGATTCTGAACCACTGTACGTCTCCGAAGGTATGAACTGCGGAGGGCGTGCCAAGTTCTAGCCACTTGACACCAAGACTTCTTTAAACAGGAGCGCAATCGTATATAGAAAAATCTACCAGCTAACACTTTTGAATATAAGAAGTTCAGATTTGGGAGGTTTTACTGTATACAACACTTTCTGCAACTTATGCATCAAATTTACATATAAAATTATATGAAGTGAAAGTAAGTCGAGTGTAAAAGAATGAGAATCGATTTAAAAAATGGGCAGATATATTATATATTGGGTTCAATGCAGGTGCACGCGGTGGCCGTTGAATTAAACCTATAAAATCTTTCCTAATATCCACTTGATCATGTTTAACGTATGGTCCGAATTTTAGTAGGGTTTACATTTCTTTGTCTAAAACCCGTCTGGCACGATCAATTTTCTTGTACATTCGCCTGTACGTTTCACTGTCTGCAGTTCTCAATCATTTTGTTCCGAAACTTAAAAATCATTTCGGCTTCCTGCGATAATATGAAAATGTATTCTCTTAAAAATTTTGTTTTACTTACTATGATTTTTTTCTTTTAATTTGATGCATAAGTTGTGTTACTTAAGCCTACTCGTTGAATTTATTATTAATAATACTGTTACTAAATTGCAGGAATCTCGCTTCTGGGAGAAATTATTTACAAAAAACAGTTTACTACGTATCAAAAACATCAGAAGAAATGTTTAAGCTGTACAAGAAGAATGGCACAAAAATTTATATATCATATTCAAATTTGCGCCACAGGTTTAAGATATAGAGTGCAACGTTACTTGGACGAAGCAATCATATCAACGTTAGATTATATAGAGTAGTGATTTTAATAACTTCTACGAAAACACAAAAAGTACATTTTATTTACATTAAATACTGTTACAATAGTCAGCATCCACAGCACCTTTCACACAGAAATTTCTTAAAGTATTTCTTATAATTTCAGATACTGTAGTTACATTTGTCGCGTGTTTTAACTGCATTAAGGCTTCGCCAAAGAAAGCATGACAGGTTGTCTTTGTTTCCATGTGTATACCTTCTTCATCTACGGTAACGAGCCCTTTAGGAAGATTATGGAAAGAAGTGTATCCAATACTGATCATGTTTTGAAGTAATTTATTTGTTTCCCCTAAAGAAATATTATTCCAGAGTACTGGAGCAGTAGTTGCGTTAGTAACTGTAACATTCGTTGAAGAGTTTTCTTGTACGGTTTCGTAATTGTAAAAGGTTACAGTGTTTGTGTGCAGTATATGCGGAATTTCGAAGGTAATACCACCGTTTTCCCAAAGTTTTAAAATCCTAGCTGCAAAATTCAGAGTTTCTTTATTTAGTATCTTCCAAACATCATAAAGTGGGCTGTTTTCAAAAAATTCGCCTTCTGTCATATTTTTCACTATAACTCTTGGAAATTTGATCAGACTATCACTTAAATTTGGTATAAGAGGAATATTAGTTGTACTGATGGTTACATTAGTTATTGTAGAATTTAAATGGCGTCTTCTTTCTAGAAAAGCTTTCAGTAATTTCCTTGCACCTATGTTGATATCTAAGTCGAATTTTTCCTCAGTATTATTTTTACGAGCTATGTGTCTTCTATGTTGTTTAGTATGTCGTTTTAATTGTTTATGTTTCACAAATTTGTGTTCGTCGTGATAGGTATACGTTTCTTTTCTGAGTATTAGAAGTTCTATATGGCATTGATTATACCTTGAAAAAATAGTTTCTAATATATCTAGCTCGTTTTGTTGCCATGCGCTATCGTCATGAACTAAGAAGAGATTAGTTTCGAAATCGGAGGAACCTTTTTTAAGCACTTTGAATGTATAGTATTTGCCACTGGCTTTATCGTTGAAGCAATCAGCGTTAGAAAAAAGAACAAGACTGTCATGATGACGACGACCATTGCTAGTCCACAAGAGCTTAGATGTCCTAGAATAGAAATGATTTGTTAGAGATATTGTGAAATAAAATATGTTTACTAGTTCTTATAGTATACACTGTTTTAATCGTGAGTTTACAAAGTAGCTAATGTAAAAAGTTAAATTATTGTAACCTTTTAAGAACCAATATTTTTCCTAATAAATTAACCTCTTTTTGCGAGATATTTGTTTTCGTGGAAAACCTACACGTTTTGTAGTGTCTAAGTTTATAGGTACTCACTAAAGTGGCCAATGCGGTCTAGAACAGTTAGGATAATAGTAAAAACAATTTCAAATTCCATTGCTCATGTTTATAAGAGTTCTGGACGATGCTGAAGGTGAATTGATAGAATTCTACCTAGAATCAGTATTGCTAACGCAGATGAATTGAGATATATCTACACCGGAATCGGAATTGGCTCTATGAAACTTTCATTTGACTTTATCAGAGCTATGTAGAGGGGGAATGTAGAGAATTGTCTAGCTCCATATTTTCTTGTTTGTTGTTTTTATTATTAGTATTTTCTTGTTTTTTTCCTCCTTTTTTATTTTTAAAGTAATACATATATAAATATTTGCGTACATATACTATGAGCTTGTATGCCTTACATTTTCTTCGTATGATACTGTTTGAGACACAGTGTAGTAGTGGTGTGTTACAACCACCATTTTTTTACGAAGGTCGTGCAGAATCTTGAGACTGGACCACTTGCGGAATGAAACGATTAGAAGGCGTACAAAACAAGAAACTAAATATCAATTGATTTGGTATGAACGTGAGAGAAAAATTATCAACCAGCGATGGGTTAGAAAGATGCACCAGCAAATAGACGAAGAAGAAGACCCCATAAATCGACAAAGGACAAGGGATTAGGGATGACATGAGAGTTACAGAGATTTAGAAAAAGAACTGGCGGTTGAGGAGCCTATGCAGTTTAAGAAGAAGTCACAGCTGTAGAACCTCAGTTATATATATATATATATATATATATATATATATATATATATATATATATAGTGTGTCCCAGGATTGACGTTACAAGAGGTGTGATGGACTGGAAAATTTTTGAATTTTATTTTAAGATTGTAGAATTAAGCCCTGCTTGGCGCGAATAGAATTTTAAGAATATTTTCAGTTTTTGAAAAACAAGTTGGCCTTGGCGGTGAAGCGAAAACTATTTTCTTTTCAGGTAACCTACCCGTTTTGTTCATGATACGTCAAAATGTTACTAAAAAAGTTCAGAATACTACTACTTATAGACGTAAGTCGATAATGGAAACTACTTCTCACAAAGTTGCACTGATGAGCGGTAAACCGCGAAACGCGTCTGCAAATGGTGGGAGGTAGTTTTCCAATCATATTACTTATCATATATATATATATATATATATAATTTTTTTATTTTGGGGTCAATAATGTTGTAATTATAAAGTACTTTATTCCATACCACTATTTCGCATAAGGTTTCTGCTGTGTATTATTTGTGTCGTTTAAATCTTCCGCCTTGCCTTTAAGCTACCTAAGGTTGCTTTCTATTACTCTAGAACGGAAACCTAAGAGGAAAGGCTAACATTACTCAGTGTTAGTAAGACTACTATATTATAGTTTATTTAAAATTACAAGGAGCTTTTATATCTCAATATGTATCGTCACTGGATGCGGTTTTCTCTTATTATTTTGTACACAAAAGTTACTTGAAAACACTTCTTTAGCTGATCCTAAAGAAGCGTAGAAGCCTTATGCGAAATATTGGTATAGAATAAAGAACTTTACAATAACTACAGTTTTTGCTAGAGTTGCAAAAAAATTATTTTCATTCCTTCGTGCTGTAGGCGAAGACTGCTGGTCCACCTTATATATTTACGAGCGACGGATTACAAGTTCAAAAACTAGTTAAGACAATTTTATTTTTATTTTATTCGCCTCTAAGATTAATATACTTTTGGATGCGTTCAAACTAATTCTCGAAACATTTTCTCCGCTCTGCAGTTTGTACCTCAAAAACACGTTTTTTCAAGGCCTGGACAGCTTCTTGAGGCACTGAGAATCCCTTTTGGCATTCAGGAATACAAAGAAATCATTAGGGGGCAATTCAGATGAATACAGACAATGAGCATAATTCGATGTTTTTCTCCTCCAAATAAAACCAATTGTTTGATGTGCCAGAATTGTTATGGTGCGATGTATCTGGTTGTCTTTCGTCGATGACTTATGGGAAACAAATTGTTGTGTACCATTAAGAATTAACTATTATTCGATCCTCTAAAGGAATGGTTGCGAGATGTCCAGTACAAATGAAGAGACAAGCGATCATTTCTTGGAAGTCCGCAAACGAACAACCTTTGTGGGATTCAGTTTATCAATGGATTGTTAGTTAATTTTCAGTTCATCCAAGTTTCATGACTTGTTACGATGTACACGAATTTTGCAGTTCCTTGCTTCTTGAAAATTTTCTTATACCAATTAGCACGAGTATTTTTTGGGGATTCGGTCAAATTATGCGGGATCTTTTTCACAGCTTAATACTCATACAAAATCGAATGTATTGTAGTCTTCCATATGTCTCTATCTCACTGGAAGTCACGTGCTGATTTTCTTCAATCTTTTTGCGCACAACATCAATATTTTTTGGGATAACAACCGATTTTACTTCACTGATGGACGCACGACCACGACGAGATCCTGCAAACCAATTGTAGACAGTCTTAGTTTGATAGTGCTTCATTACCAAAAGTTGAACGGAGTGATTCTATGCATTGTTATGTATTGTATGGGGCCTTTACTAAAATCGTCAAAAATCATTCAACGAAAACCTTCACATAAAATTTCTATTTATATATGTATTTATATATATTTTAATATTTTTATTGAACAAAAAGAACATAAATTTATCTATTTCTAACAAAGTTTTTCCAAACACTTTTCATACCACGATGACAAGACTTTTTGAGCACCCGTTATATCCGAAAGACGATAAAAGATTACATACAATTGGAAATTGCACGAACGACATGCACAAAATTAAGATTTAATATTCGATTGTCTTATAAATATGTTCCGCACATGTCAACAAACACCTGTCGCCGTGTTTATATGAACCTATGCGCCTCAGAGTTAAATGTGAACGTCATCGTTCTATTAGCAGAGATGTCATTTTCTATCTCATTTGTCGGAAACCAAAGGAAATATTTGAGACATGTAATGTTGCATTGTTTTGAAAACAAAATAGTACTGGGCATGGGCGTAGCTAGCGAGGGGACATGGTGGGCATTGCCCATCCTAAAAATTCGTGCCCCCCTCCCCTCCCCCAGAAAAATTCTGCAACGTATATATGGTATATATATGTATATATATATATATATATATATATATATGTACTGAGTGCCATAGAAATTGCAAGAACAAGAAGGGGTTGGAATTTCTGAATGAAATTTGGTTATTATAGTAATAAATGATCAAAGTTTGGGAGGAAAATCTTTATTAGTTAAACAAAATTTAATAATTATTGTTAATAATGTGTGAAGCGGTCTCTCCGATTTATACATTCATTTACCCGTCGTGGCATTGATTGAAAAGGTGGTTTATTTCGTCTTGGGGTATTGCGTATCTTGGAGGCCAGGGCAAAAGATTAATCTAGGCCTGTTCAAAGAAGTTCAAGGAAATCCTTGCTACATGAGGACGTGCATTATCCTGCTGGAATAATGGATCTTCAAGCTCTTGTAAGTATGGGAGAAGATGTGCTTCCACCACCTCCGCAATATATCGTTGTGCTGTCATATTTCCTCGAGTGAACACCAATGGAGGCCTGCTACCGTAAGTAATCGCACCCCTAACCATAACACCCACGGCGCGGTGTACGTGTCTCTCAATTGTAAATTGAAGATTCCGTCGTTCACACCGTCTTCTTCTGACTCTCTTACCACCGTCGTGCATGCCTAAACAAAATCTAGATTCGTCACTAAAGACAACACCACGTCATTCAATATCCCAATGAGATCTTTCATTGTACCATTGTAACCGTTGCTGAGAATGTTCTGCAGTCAAAGGAAGCACAAGTTGCGAATTCGTTTTTCTTGAAGCACTGCCGGTTCGCCTTTTACGATGTTCCTGACCATCTTCAAACCATGCACGACACACTCGCATTACAGTAGACCGGTTTCGATTTACACGGTTAGCAATCTCCCCAAATGAAAAACCAGCTTCGCGCAAACCAATAGTTCGACCTCTATCCAATTCCCTTAATTGATGGTAATTGGCTCGTTGCCGTATTCTAGGTATGATCAAACAAACAAAACACGTAAACAACTGAATAACAATCGAAATAATGTTAATTAACAATGAAAAAACAACAAATCTACCAAGTTTTAACAAAAATATCCTACTCCTTCTTGGTATTGCAATTTCTATGTCACTCAGTATATTTAGCGCTTTTTGCCATCATTTTAGTACAAGTGTCAACATTGATTCGCTAAATATAGTATTGATGATTTTTCATTCAAAGGTAAACTACTTTTAAGTGGTTCAGTTAAAGTTATAACAACCCATAACAACCAAATTAATGCAATAATTGATTTGTGTCATCAATCATCAAGCACACTTTGGCAGTAAAGAATGGGTTAGTTGCCGTCTCAATCGAAAAAATCATGAAACAAATAAGACGGATTTGATGCTATATCACGTCGATAAACTCATCACATTTAATAATAAATCCGGTGTTCTAAACATGCATATTTACCCCACCCTTACTGTAATCGTGTGTGGGGCGTAAAAATATTTTTCTCGGAGACGACCTATAACGATGCCCGTCCGTCGAAAAGACTCTTATATAAATAACATCTATAGATAACATGCAAAAGAAAGAAACAGTACCTGTTAAAGGTTGTATTCTGGTTTGAATATGTTTCAAATGTTAAACAATTTACATGTATCATTATGTGACTAATTTAGTTAATTTCCCGAAAAAAAAAAATAAAATGATAACAAACCTTACGAAGACTAACATTACTTAATTATTTCATTATATACTATTACTATACTGAACAAGGTGGAATATTGAATGGGGCCACTGTCACGATTTAGAAGATTTGTATTTTTACGTATGTATATCGCTTCATACGTATCAAGTTCCCGCGGTGAATTAACATGTTTTATTAATTTTAAGTTTTCCATTTTTATGCCGTGCCCAGTGTTGTATCGCTTTGTGATATTCGACAAAACTATCCTACCATAATGATAATGTGCCATATGTTATTTAAATTGTGTAGCTATTGCGCGTCCCGACTATTCTATATATGCTTTATCGTATTTACTACAACCAATTTTATGAATACCCAACAGTTGTTTCACACCTGTTTTATCTTTGGAGTTACCTAATAGATTCTTTAAAGCGTTCTTAGATATTGAGGACGCCTTCATGTAATATTCTAGAGAAACAAATTACTAATTCCTTTTGAAATCTTAGATACGGCAGTTTAATGAAATTCCTTTCACAAGTTACTATAGGGAGCAGAGCCGTTGAATTTCTTATATGGACCTTTTTCTTAATTCTTCCTAACCCTTTTTCATTATCGCTTACGGAGTAACCATTGTATGGAGCTATCTTTTTGATAAACTCTACCCTATTTTTTGATAAGGAACATCTTTGATTGCTTACAAAGGTTCGAATCTGTCATTACAAACCTTTTATGGTTTTTACTTTTTCTATAGACTTCCACTTCCAATTAATTATTGTTATTGTTCTTAATAACTAAACTAGCTACAAATGCGGGGAGGGAGGGGAAGGGGTGGATTACGCACTGCTTCTACCGTAACCTCACCTGTATCGAATTATTAATATAATGCGTTTGTTAATCTTCTTGGAAAGTAATGGTAATATCTAATATGTATCATAAGTATCATAACAGTAAGAAGATTGTGCGATCCGTAATGATTGTCCGACGCTTGAACAACTGCATAATGTTTTTGAAAATATTAAAAGAAGGGTAGATGCTTGCATAAATAGTGCTGGTGGACACATTGAACATAATTTTTAAAGGAAATACATTATTATTATAAGAAAATTTCGTTTTGCTTAAATAATATGTGAAATAAATAAAAATAAAATTACATTTTACTTAAATATGTGTATTAATTTATACTACAAATTATCGTATATTTAACTTAAGTAATAATTGAAATAATGGTAAAAAATGAAAAAATTGTATCCTAAACATGGTTATGTATTGTGCTAATCATCGCGTCATATCTTGTTATTAAACGTGCAAATCACTGAAATAATGCTATCCACAATATAAGTATGGCGACATTTTGTGAAAGTTAAATCTTTTAGTGGAAGCGGCACAGACAATAATTTTGGATTTCACTGTAATGATAATAATAATAATAATTATTATTATTATTAATTATAACGATAAATATCCAAACATATTTATTAGGTATAGCACAATAGGTGACATAGAAATACATAGATTCCTAAGTCACATTACCCGCGCACTATACCACAAATGCAGAATTCACCACCTATACTCAAATATGAAACGATTCACACGTAGCAGAAATGAAGAGGATGGGGATATAATAGTCGTTAAAATAAAAACCATAAAAAATATTGTCAAATAATAAATCTAAGATACAATTTTATACAAAAATAAATATTAGTTAACTCTATTTAATAATACACCTAATTCTAAACATATCTGGCACACAGGATTCAACATTTGAACACGCTAACTATGTAGGTAATTGCAACCACACCAGTCTGAAATTCTTGGCTCAAATATGTGGGTAAGAAGGGGATCAAAGTGTTAATGCCCGCAATTACCTCAAATACATAATAAAACTATAAATGAAAACTGTACTGGGAACAACTATAAATAATTAATTGTATAACAAGTAGATGTAGGATCTTAGCACCACAAAATTATACACAGAGATAGAACAACCAACGTAAAATAATATACCAACTCCTGAAATACAACCTTCAAAAACACTATGCAGCTACACCCAAATACATGTCCACAAACAGCCTAGCTAATGAAAGCAAAAACGTTTTACTGGAATAGAGACAGGCACACACATAAACCAGCACTGATAAGACAGTCCACCACAGTAGACGTCATCTGGTACTATCAGACAAAACCATGAATACTACAAATCTCATTGAAATTTCAGTACCCAATAAAGCTAGCCAACAGCAAAAATTTATAGAGAAACTAGATAAAGACCTACAACTCGTAAAAAATCAAACATATTTGGAACTAATAGTAACACATAGTACTACAAATCATATATACAGTGTGTCCCAGGATTGACGTTACAAGAGGTGTGATGGACTGAAAATTTTTGAATTTGATTTTAAGATTATCGAATTAAGCCCTGCTTGGCGTGAATAGAATTTTAAGAATATTTTCAGTTTTTGAGAAACAAGTTGGCTTTGACGGTGAAGCGAAAACTATTTTCTTTTCAGATAACCTACCCTTTTTGTTCATGATACGTCAAAATGTTACTAAAAAATTGTTCAGAATGAAAAATTATGGCTCTATGCAAAATTTCAGAAATATTTACGTATTTTTCAGATTGAACAAAATAAATTGTTTTTTAAAGTCTGGGATGTCTGAATTCGCGTGAAATAAAACAATGGGAGGCCATGAAAACAAAGTTGTTCACTAATCTTAAGTACTGTCAGATTACAATAATTTGTAGTATCCCTTAGTTCAAATTTCAATTAATGCTAGATCATGTTAACGTTACAGCAGAGAATTTACGTTGTTCAATATTATGGGCTCGGACAAATTGCACTAAGAGAAGTGGTGCAGCAGTTTAACGAGAGATTTCCCAATAACAACCTTACACGTATGACTGCCAAGGGAATAGTTAAGAAATTTCTTGCAACTGGCAGCGTTCTTAACGTAAAGAAAGAAAAAAGAAATATGATGAAAACGATGCCATAACTATTATTGCTCTTGATTCGGTGGAAGAACATTCTAGACTATCATTGAGGGAACGTTCACGTAATCTTCATGTTAGTAAATCGAAATTACAAAGAATTTATAAGGCAAACAAGGTAAAGGCATTCAAACCAAAATTTGTGCACACTATCGAAGAAGGTGATGAAGGCCGAAGATTATTATTTTGTCTTACCATCGGGGAGAAATGTATTGAAGAATGAAATTTTTATAAAAACATTGTTTTTTCTGACGAAGCAAATTTTACTACAAATGGCGTTGTTTCCTCTCAAAATTGTCGCTATTGGGCTACACAAAATCCAAACTTTCGGGTCAATTGTAGACGACAGTATTACCAAAAAGTGAATGTATGGTGTGCCGTTTCATATCGTTTTGGCATTATTGGACCTTTCTTCATAGAGGGGCGGTTAAATCAGAATGTTTATGTACAGCTACTTGAAAGATTCAGAGAAGAGTACTTACATGACTTGCCGCTGACAGAAAGACAATCAATGTATTTCCAACAAGACGGATGTCCTGCACATTCGACAACACGCGTAGCTGAATCGATAAATTTTGGTGTTTGGAGAAAAGTGGATAGCTAGAAATGGTCCGATTGCGTGGCCTTCACGGTCGCCCGACCTCACAATATTAGATTTTTTATGGGGTCGCCTCAAACAACTGGTTTATTCTCAACCAATACCCAACAGTAGAGAAAGTACTAAAAGAAAGGATAAGAAACGGCGTACAGCAAATACACATCGAGGAAGTTCGTAACAGTTTCAGAGATTTCAGACATCGCATAGAAAAGTGTGTACAAAATGGCGGTAGTTACGTTGAATAAATAATTTATTATTACATTATGTACAACAATGTTATTATGTTTTGTAAATTTAATTTTTGAGTAAATACTACATGCAATTTATTTTGTTCAATCTAAAAAATGACGGTTTAGTCAAAATACGTAAATATTTCTGAAATTTTGCATAGAGCCATAATCTTTCATTTTGAATAACTTCTTTTAGTAACATTTGGACGTATCATGAATAAAAGGGTAGGTTATCTGAAAAGAAAATAGTTTTCGCTTCACCGTCAAGGCCAACTTGTTTTTCAAAAACCGAAAATATTCTTAAAATTCTAGTCGCGCCAAGCAGGGCTTAATTCTACAATCTTGAAATAAAATTCAAAAGTTTTTAGTCCATCACACCTCTTGTAACGTCAATCCTGGGACAGAGTGTATATATATTGGGCAATTCCTTAATTGGATTGCTCATATGTACAAATATCAT
Source organism: Chrysina gloriosa (assembly GCA_038088585.1). Lineage (NCBI taxonomy): Eukaryota > Metazoa > Arthropoda > Insecta > Coleoptera > Scarabaeidae > Chrysina > Chrysina gloriosa. The sequence goes on from CM076092.1 coordinate 31,136,814, forward strand.
ATAGGTTACTGTATATAGACGTAAAGTCGAGAATGAAAACTATATCTGACAAGAGTCGCACTGATGAGCGGTAAACCGCAAACCACGTCTGCGAATGGTGGGAGGTAGTTTTCTAATCATTTCTCCTTATTATATATGTATATATATATATATATATATATATATATATATAATAATCATCTCAGCAACATATGTATGTTATCCGCATTATATCGAAAAACCAAAAACCAAATACTTAGAACTTGAGGAATAACAAATACTAGTGCCACTCTAATATAATAATAATAATAACAGTTTGTAGGGCAACAACAACAACAAAACTAAACTAAACTGAGAAAGAAAACTCTACAATGAATACAAGCAAATATCATACGCTGCAAAAGTTAAATTTATTGCGTGCAAGTATTGTTTATAGGAGATTTAAACATTAATTTAATTAATTAATATACGCTGCATAATGAATCCAACAATGATCGTGCAAGGGTATGCACCATCGCTGCAGTATTGGGGATGTATGTGGCTAGTACAAAATTTAAGCACAAAAGAGAACATAAAGAGACGTGGCGAATACCAGGACAAAATAGGGAAAACCAAATAGACTACCAAATGTTAATATCAAACAAAAATTTATCAATGGCACAAGATGTGAGAACATCTTGAGGTGTTAATGTGGACACGGATCATTACCTGATAATAGCAAAAATTAAAATAAAAGTCACGAGGGGCAGCCGAGAAAAACAAGCAATACAAACAAAATGGAATATAGAGAAGCTGAGGAACGAGCAAGTGCAAGGCAAATACAGAGAAAAATTTGAAGAGAAGGTAAGCAATTCTGTGATGCAAAATGTACAACAAGCGTGGAAAGAAATAAAAAATTGCATATGCAGTGTGGCTGAAGAAGTGGTAGGAAGAGAAAGCAAGAAAATCAAGAAGGACTGGTTTGATCATTACTGAGAATATGGCGAAAATAAAGAAAACCGCAAGAATAGAATGATTAAGAACACAAGAGGAATCAGATGGAAAAACTTACAATCTGTAAAACTGTATAAACGAAAGAAAAATGAATGGATAGAGAAAACCTTGGAAGAGATGGAGGAAAATAAAAAATGAATAGCTCGAAAGCCTTTTATTTTTTTATTTTATTATTTTCTTTTCACAGTATCTCCTGGTGCCCTGGTAGAGCGTCAGAGTTAAATTATTTACTGTTCGTTGTTCCATTTACTCCATCGCCGCCGATCCTGTAGGAGTTCTTTCATTTCTCTTATCGTTCTTCCTCTTTTTTCCTATTTGCTGTATTTGTTGGCTCCATGTTTTTGCTGGGTCTCCCCTTTCTTCTCTTGTTGGATCTTTTTCTTCGTATATGTTCTTTACTAAAATGTCCTCACTCATCCTACATACATGTCCAAACCATCCCATCTGTTTCCTCTCAATTGCTTCTATTACGGATTCCTGCTTTAAGTCACTTCTTATTTTTTCATTTCGAATTTTGTCAAACTTGGTTCTTCCATTTATTTTCCGGAGGTACTTCATTTCCGTAGCATTTATCATCATGTCTTTTATGTCTTGTCCACGTTTCGCTTGCGTATGTTACTGTAAGCGAAACGTGGACATGATAGTGCCTATACTACAAAAAGGAGATTGTAGTGACTGTGTGAATTACAGAGGCATTATGTTATTGCATGTAGCATATAAGATCTTAACATCAATTGTAGGTACGGCAAAAGCTATCAAATTTAATGGAAAACAAGTGCGGCAAACTTCAGTACGGTTTCAGAAAGGAGAAATCGACAGTCGATGCAAACATATCATGAAGCTAATACTAGAGAAAAGTTACGAATACCATATTGATATATATATGCTGTTTATAGATTTTAAAACCGGCTTGGATAAAATAAATAGAGCTGAGCTGAGAAAAAGTATGTGTGAGATGGAAATACCTGAGAAGCTGATCAGAAAAATAGGTGTGACAATGCGAACCCGCAAAGCAGTGGTGATGACAGATGAAGGAATAACAGATTTCTTCAGTATTAATGATGAAGTACGTCAAGGAGATTTACTATCGGCGATGCTATTCAAACTTACACTAGAATGTACAATGAAGAGAGTAGGCATAAAAGGAACAATAATTAATAAAATGTCGCAAGTAATCGTCTATGCAGACGCGACGTAGTACTTATTTCAAACGAAAAAAAGCACTGGATGAGATGTTTCAAGAAATAGCGGGTGAAGCAAAGATTAAGGGTCTTGAAGTAAATACAAACAAACCAAAGTATATAAAAAGCAGTAGAGAAACATGTGAAGGCGTGAAGGAAATCAAAGTAGGGAGATATAAATTTGAAATGGTAAATAACTTCAAATATCTGGGATTGCAAATAAGTAGGGATGGTTGTAAGGGTGAAGTACAGAAGAGAGTGCAGGCAGGAAATCGAGTCTATAATTGTAACAAATCATTGTTCAAGGAAAGAAAAGTGAGCAAGTACACTAAAATGGAAATTTATAAAACAATGATCAGAAATGTAGTAACATATGCAGGCGACACATTAGCCATGACCAGAAAAGAGGAAGAAGAACTAAGAGTATTCGGGCAGAAGAATAATCAGAGTGATGCTGGGGTCAAAGAAGGTAGGCGCGAATGAGTACAAAACGTTGATGAATCATCATCAAAATAATAAAATCACAGCGTACAAGACACGCATGGAGAAATATCAAAATGGTAACAAATTGGACACCAATGGAGAGAATACCAAGGGGAAGACCTAGAGGAAGATGGATTGACCAAGTGACAGAGGATTTAAAAATGATGAAGCAGCAGAAGGTACAGGAGAGAAAATTATGGAGAGATGCTGTTGCCAGGGCTAGGGAGCACGAGAGATTATAACTAACTAGGCAATTGGGTAATCACCCAGAAAATCAATTAGGGAGTTTGAAATGGTAACGATAAAAATTCCGAAGAGTAATAAGATGCCTTATATATATATATATATATATATATATATATATATCGATTATTAGGCCTAGCTACAAAGAAGTTACATTCAGCATAATGACAGAGTGCACCAGTTGGATTATGTGACAGCTGAAATAAATTGTGCTCCAGTTTGATTTTTGGGAGTTGACTTTATCAAACACCGTATAAGAAAATCTGCATCATGGCTAGTTATTTATCTCTGGATGCCTAGAGTCTTCCTGGGATATGCGTTACTCTGTCTCGGATGATCTGACTTTCCCTGGTTATTCCTGGAGTACGAGGAAGGTATGCTCTAACAGTACTAAACATGACGGCGACACCTCTGAAGACGCATACAAAAGAAATAAAATTACCCTTACCACACCTTTCGGAAATAATTCCAAATACATATTTCGATAGCTAAGTTACCATCTTCAGTGGAAAACGGGGAAATTAAGTATCACCAGCGATATTCAGCTAACGCCCAAGATCAACACCACGCAACGAGCGCTTTACAACTCCAAAGCACTGTACAATGAACTCACACATTGAATGTTCGCACGAAACACCAACACACTGTTGACCCTCACAGTGTCTAATTACCCCAGTTTGCTACTGAAGATGGCAACTTAGTTGCCGAAATACGTGTCTGGAATTATTTTCGAAAGGGTAATTTTCCTTTATATATTATTTTAACCAGGAGCTCCTTATTCTTACTTCTAGCTTTCACTAAATGTTATCAAGGGCATAGGTCGAAAATAGTCCTTAATAATGTCTAGATCTTCGGCGATAGAGTCAAAGCTTAGGTAGAAGGAGCAACAAGATACAGAAAACGGTAAAAGCGTGGGTGGTTTTCTTTCCTGAATACTTATAACTAGAGTTGCTCACCAGCGCCAACGAGCAGTGGCGGAAGTGCAATAAAACCTTCAGTATAACTGCAAGTCTCAATGAGATCTGTTATGTATACATGTACGACTATTTTATAATTCTACGTTTGTTTTAAAAATGTTTGACAAAGTTACAAAATCTATAGCAGATACATATGCCTGACCTAATTATCATGGCGTTAAACTTCAATGTGTAGTTTGTAATATGCCTTTAATATGTTCGTCCAAAGGCGATTGTCGACGTCACGTAAATAGCAAACAGGATCCTTAAAAAAAAGTTGCATACGACATTATGAAAAATTTAAATTTAATTTATATTACCTTTGTTTGATGTAATCTACCGTTTGAATTTACTAGACAACGAAGAATATGTCTTCTATTGGGATAAATATTCGGACTGGAAATTACAAAATTGGCTATTGTTACAAAGATTTGGATCATCTGCTCATGAATATGTTGAAAAAAGTATTAAATCGGACTTGAAAGACAAAAACTGTGGTTATCTGTGGACGAAATAACAGATTGTAGAAAATATTCTGTGGTTATGTAATGGTACAGACAATGGAATCAGATCAATCGTCGACTACAATTCTATTAGCTTCCAGACGAATACAACAATGTGCTGCCAAAATAATTCAAAGTTACTGTTAACAACATTGGAAAAGTTCGAACTTTCAACAAGCCAACTGTTAATCTTTACGAGTGATTGTGCCGCAAACATGCTTTCTGTAGCCCGGTCTCTTAAAAAACATTGTGATAACTTGATTCATGCTTTCAGCCTTGTGGCCGATAGTATTAGAAAATGTTATCCTGAAGTAGACGCTGTAGCGAATTTTACAGACTGTGCCCCGGTATGCCTAAGGCACGTCATACTTTGGGGAACATGGTTACAGGTCGCGTTTTACTATCGTAAATATTATGAGAATATTACGAACGTGGTTTCTAACTTTAAAACCACGTTCGTAATATTCTCCTAAGGAAGCTGCGGCAATCAAGAAAGGTTAGTCTAAATTTCAAGATAGCCAGGTTTAAACGGATTTATAAACTATCCAGAACAATAACTTCGGACTAATGGAGGCAATAGAAAAATTACAAAATTCTTCGGTATCGTTAGCGGAATCTCTGCAAATAGTGCAACATGATCACGCTCAGCTACACGCGGTAGAAGACTCAAAAAATGTTTCTGTTCTAGAAAGGTTTGGTGTGTGTGTGTGTTTTAGAGAAAAATTCTGATTTTTGGACATTAAGACAAATTTGTCAAAGTGCGTCAACAGAACCGTTACATTGTTCCAACGATTATTTTAATTACATTAATACACCCTCTGTCCCAAAAGTAACCGCAATGCGTCTATAAATCAGAAACCAGTGGCGTCATCTCTTGATAGTTGATTGATTATTGTAGTGGGACTCTTCCTTACCAACCTGACAAATTTTCATGACATTTGGTGCATAGTCAGCTGATACATCGCGCATCCTGTGAGAGTGTTTTTCGTAAACGGTCAGAAAATGAGTCACGAACAACGAGTCAATATTAAGTTTTGTTTTAAACTTGGAAAAACTGCAACCGAGACGTATGAAATGCTGCAAATTGTTTATGGCGACGATTGTTTGTCGAAGAGGCAAGTGTTCGAGTGGCATCGACGATTTCGTAAAGGCAGAGAAGATGTTAACGATGACGAAAGAGCCGGTCGTCCTTCGACAACTTTGGCCGAGGCAAATGTGGAAAAAGTGCGCGAATTTGTGAAAATTTCGAAGAAATCGTCAGTGAGATTTATGGAAATGGAGCTTGGCATCCCTAAAACAACTATTCAGCGCATTTTGACTGAAACCCTTGGTTTGAAGAAAGTCAATTCGAAGTTTGTTCCGCACAAATTGACCGACGACCAAAAAACGCCTCGAATCGAACACTCCAAAGACATTATTGCACGAGCCCGTGCAGATGAAGACTTCTTGAAAACGATTGTGACTGGTGACGAGACGTGGTACTTTCAATACGAACCAGAAAGCAAACGTCAAAGCACAGAGTGGAGATCACCAGAAGAAGGAAATCCGAAAAAATCACGAATGGAGAAGTCGAAAATCAAGTCAATGCTGATTTCATTCTACGATTCGAAGGGAATTATCCATAAGGAGTTCGTTCCATACGGCTCAACGGTTAATGGTGCATATTACCTCGATGTTATGAGGCTTTTGCTGGGTCCCATTCGTCGTGTTCGGCCCGAATATCGCGAGCCAGGCAGCTGGAGATTACTGCACGATAACGCACCGTGTCATCGAGCAACGATTGTCACCGATTTTTTGGCGAAAAATGAAATATATTCGATACAGCACCCACCGTATTCGCCTGATCTGTCCCCATGCGATTATTTCCTGTTCCCTCGTCTTCATTTGAAGCAGAAAGGAGTTCGTTATGCATCCGTAGACGCCATTCAAAGATCGACGATCGGCATCCTAAAGGCCATCCCAGAGATCGACATGAAAAAGTCGTTTGAAGCACTCGTTGACCGTGCAAATCGATGTATTGTAGCACATGGAGAATATTTCGAATAAATACAATGATTTTTGTGGACATAACATACATAGCGTGCTTTATTTCGAACTATTGCGGTTACTTTTGGGACAGAGGGTGTATAACGTCACCAGATGTAGAAAGTTCGTGTTTATGCACATTTTTCCTGGCGGCGCACTTGGTTTGCTGAAATAACTGTGGAAACATACCTAATGTTGGAGATATTTTACAGATGTTATTCACTTTGCGATTTTAAGACGGTAAGTGTTTGAGCACGTATTATAATTTATTTCGGACCATTTATTTTATGTGTAAACTTTTATGCGCTCGTCACTGGCTGTTGGTGCAAATTGAGCAACTCTACTTATAACCCTTAGCTTAAGAATTCGGAGCTGACTCATCTCAATTTACGATCTAAAATATATAGTTGCTTAATTAATGCTAGAAATTGATCCTATGGAGGTATTAGCAAGGAATGATAGTATTCTCAGACTCGCTAAGATGTGAACGTAACCAAAAGTTGTGTGTATATAACTATAATAGACAATTCCTAATATTTGCAAAATGTTTTTCATTTTTAACGTATTTTTACACTTCCATAAATATGGATGAATTGCAGTGCTAAAAGTGATATTCGGAATCATATACCATACTTAGCACTTTTGGGTCATGTCCAAAGACATACTTATTACAGTTTATGTCATAAGAAGTCCTAAGTACACGTTCGTATGAGCTATTGAAGTAACACTGCCTATGTAAATAAATCAAAGCAATGACTATATGGCAACATAGATCTGATTTTCCATAATCCTTATACTTAGGATTCCTAGAACAAGCTATAGATGTATATAATTATATATATATATATATATATATATATATATATATGTATGTATATTCTCTTGGAGTGTGTAGTATAAAAATATCACATTTTGTTTCAAATTCTTAGGAAGTGGCGCATATTAAAAGAGTATCTATACCTAAAAGCTCAATTTATAAATGTCTCAAATTTACCTGGCCATTGCGTCAAAACTGTAGTTGCCCCTGACATGATTCCTTGTGACCTACTTCTTTCAAAAACACATTTCTATTTTTCCTTGTCGATTTGTTACTGTCGTCCAAAAATAAAAATAATAGAGGATATCTTTCTTCCGATTGTACATGGTCTGCCATTTTTCATAGATCGATTTTCTTTGTTACTCCACTTACTTTCTTATCACAAATGATAACATGCTGTAAAGTTATTGTTCATCACTTGTGTGTTTGTTATTCTATGTACTCGCTGTTATTGCTAGGTACCTGCAGCGTGTGCACTTATATGTTCCAATAATAAATATTAAAATAATTAGGTCAATATCAATTTGTATTAACCTATCGTGTATACCAAAACTGCAAGTAACCAAATTACTTTTATAATATAATATAATATTGGGATAAAATGCTCACATGTCAAATACATAAAATGCTTGTATATGATTATAACATAATAAAACTGTCATTGTGATATTAAAGGAATGGCGCTATTGTTTTTACTTATTAGCATGCTACGATTGTAATAAACTTCTCAAATCGGTTTGTATGAACATTTTTTATGAATAACGATTAAATAATAAAACAATGGTTTCCCAAGAAATGACTTCAAAACATAATATGTAAGAATTCTTTCAGGAAATTCCAAATATATAAAATTGATCTGAATCAATGGTCGGAAATATATGATATATGTTTGGCCTATGTCCTTCGTTGTGGTACTTTTCCGATATACTTCATATATTATTCTAGTATCTGGAGAAACTGTTTAGGGAGGAATGATTTTAATTTGTATATCCGTCGATTAGTCCCTTCTGCCAATTTTTGTCGAAAGCCTATGACACACACGTTATATATATATATATATATACAGCGTGTCCCAAAATTGCTGGGACATAGAGCTACCAGGTATTGTAGAGGTCAAAATAAGTCGAATGGACGCAATTTATATATATACCAAAATGTATCGTTTGTCCGTGAGAAGAGTTCAAAGTTTACTTCAAAAATCACGTTTTTGTACGCTGTTCAGAAATGCGCCCAACAAATTCAATGAAATTTGGGAAAAGTACATCTTAGAGGGTTACCCTACTTTAAGTAATCAAAGAAACCGAAAGGAAATTGTAGAAGGGTTAAAATCACCCTCACCGCCTGATATTTTTAAAATTCTTTTTAGGGGTGTTAATACGGTTCTAAGCCTTCTTTTAGTAAGAATACTTATTCATCATCTTCATTTTTCGACTCTTATGAAAACTCCGTATTTCGCATAGTTGCGAAGGAAAAGAATGTTTTCTCAAATACTGATCACCTACATTCTTAGTATTTACAAGTTTAATAAAATTGTAATACAAAATTTAATTGGCGGTAGACACAAAGACATAAGTCATGATTTTGAGAGGAAACAAATTCATAATCGTCCCTGTTTATTGTTGACAGTAAATAATTTCAATAATGTGTTCACTTTTAGTTGCTTTTGTATTGCTTTATCTCGCGATCACCGTTACTGCTTTAATTGATCTCTCTGTTGTTGTTGCAATTACTTTGGCAGCTATCAAATATGGATTTCCCTTTTAATGAGCAGACAAACATTCTATTAGTTCTTGGATACTGTCAAGGTAACTGACGCGAAAGTGTCCGCGTGTATCAAGAGAGGTATCCAAACTGGAGAATTACGAATCACAAAACCTTTGCCCGACTCGAAAGACGTCTTCGAAAAACAGGAATGTTGAAGCCAGTCAGAATTAACGCTGGAAGACTTCGACAAGCGCGAACACCCATTGCGGAAGAAACTGTTCTTCAAATGATTGATAACAATCCTGAAACTAGTACCAGAACATTGCAACGATAGACTGGGATTTCAAAAAGCACTGTAAGACGGATTCTTACCGATCAATTAATTCGTCCATTCCACATCCAACTAGTGCAAGAATTATTACCACTTGATCAAGATTCACGTTTAAATTTTCACAAATTGTTCGGGAGCGCGGAGTAGTCGACAACGGATTCCATACTAATATCTTGTTTACTGATGAGTCTTGTTTTACACGTCGTGGCATGACAAACCTACACAATGAGCATATTTATGCAGATGAAAATCCGCATGCTATTAAAGGTAGATATTATCAACGAGAATTTAAAATTAATGTCTGGGTCGGATTTAGTGGCAATTTTTGGTTGGGCCGTTCCGATTGCCTGATCGTTTAAATAGCGCTAATTACCTTCGTTTCCTTCAAGAAATTTTGCCAGAATTAGTGGAAGACTTGCCCCTTAGTTTGCGTCGAAACATGTTCTTCATGCACGACGGTACACCACCTCATTTTGCACGTGCCGTGAGAGAATATCTTAATGAATTTTGCTGGTAAATGGATTGGTAGGTGACAAGAAGTACCCATTCAATGGCCGCCGCGGTCTCCAGATTTAAATCCTTGCAACTTCTTCATCTGGGGAGCGTTAAAAACACAAGTGTACCAGGTTCAAATTAATAATTCCGAACAACTGTGGGACATAATTCAAAATGCTGTAAACGCACTACGAAATAACGACGATGTTTTAAGAAGGATGTATTTCAATTTTTACGCCGAATTGACCTCTGCCTTAATGAAGGTGGAGGTCACGGTGAACACCTGTTGTAACAAAAGTTTTGTCTTTGTGTCCACCGCCAAGTAAATTTTGTATTATAATTTTATTAAACTTGTACTAAGAATGTAGGTGATCAGTATTTGAGAAAACATTTTTTTCCTTCGAAACTATGCGAAATAGGAAGTTTTTATAAGAGCCAAAAACTGAAGATGATGAATAAGCCTTCTCGCTGAAAGAGGGCCTAGAAGTGTATTACCACCTCTAAGAAAGAATTTTAAAAAATAACAGGCGGTGAGGGTGGTTTTAACCCTTCTATAATGTCATTTCGGTTTCTTTGATTACTTAAAGTAGGGTAATCCTCTAAAATGTACTTTTCCTAAATTTCATTAAATTTGTTTCGCGCATTTCTGAACAGCGTACAAAAACGTGATTTTTTAATTAAACTTTGAACTCTTCTCACGGACAAACGATACATTTTGGTATATACATATATATAAATTGCGTCCATTCGACTTATTTTGACCTCTACAATACGTGGTAGCTCTATGTCCCAGCAATTCTGGGACACGCTGTATATATGCGTAGCGCGGCAGCCTTAATTGATTACTGCGCTGCATTCTGCTCTGTTCTTAGCCTTTTTCTCCTAATTTCTAATTTCCATTTCTTTAAGGTCCTCTTGTATCGCTTCCAGCCATCTTCTTCTTTCAGGAAAGCTTATTACATGACCCAACTGTCGGCCGTACATGTCCATTATCACGTTGTTAGATCTTCTCTCCCACATCTCGCCCTTTCCTTTACCACCGTAAATCCATCCAAGAATCTTTCTCTTCCACATTTCCAGACGATTCTTGTCCTTTTCTTTTAATATCCACACATCACATCCATAAATAACAACCGGCCTGTTTCATATATATGCACTTTTTTCATGATTCAGTAGACAGAACGCAAATGTTTAAAGTATTGGAAAGATTGGGCATACCTAGAAAGCTAATTAAACTAGTACAGATGTCCTTAGAACAAACGCTAAATACGATCAGAATAGGGGGCTGAGTCAAGGAGACCCATTATCCGTATTGCTATTTAACCTGATACTAGAGGCAGCGATAAGAAATAGCAAAACTAACAGGCAAGGTACATTATACACAAAGAGCCATCAATGTCTGGCATACGCAGGTGATCTAGGATTGATAGCAAACAGCCAAAAGGAACTTATTAGAGTAACAACACATTCATAGAGGAAGCATCGAAACTGGGACTGCAAATCAACAAAGCGAAAACAGAATATATGCGATTAAGAAATAAGCATTATGATAAACAGAACAAACCCTTGGAAATCCAAAACTATAATAAGGAAAAGATAACACTCGAAGAGACAGTCGACTATGTGTATCTAGACACATCGATAACTAATAAATGCGAAGAAGGGGCAGAAGTAGACTTCAGACTAACAATGAGTAATAAATGTGCAGAAATTAGAAGAAACAATCATAAACAATCTACACAATGCAACAATAAGCACACAGGAAATAGGACAGGCATGGCAGGAGCTGAAAAAATATAACCAAGGCAGCGGAGAAAACACTCAAAACAATGAAACAAAAAACAGAGACGAAGAAGTGGTTTGATGAAGAATGTGAAACGGCAAGAAAACGAGAGAATATGGATAGAATGGACTGGATTAACATAAGAAAACAGGAGGACAGGAAGGCATATGAAACGGAGAGAAACAAAGCAAACACAATATATAAAATCAAGAAGAATGATTGGATAAATACAAAACTGGAAGTGGAAGGGATAGAACATTCAAGCCGATGCCATAATACAAGACAATTCTGTAGAAAGATGAAGCGACTAAACAATAAAGCAGTAAGTACAAGAAGTGTGAAAGATATAGACGGCATAGCAGAACAGGACCGAGGAAAAATAGGAAACATATGGAGAGAATACTACAAGGAGGCCATGTATACGGCAGAAAAAGAAGGACACAAGAGAATGATGAACGAATAACTAACAATCAAGACGAGGAAGAGGAACTTCCCAAAGAGGAGGAGATACTGAAGGAAATCAGCAGGCTAAGAAATAACAAAGCACCCGGTGAAGATGAAATAGAAGTGGATTTAATCAAGTACGGACGACAAACACAAATAAGCAATGTGATTAACAAGATTTGGAAGCAAAACAGCATGCCCGTAGGATGGTGCACCGGAGTAATAGGGCCTATATATAAAAAAGGAGATAGAGCCAACTGCAGGAACTATAAACCAATAATACTGGTAAAGTCACTTACAAAATCCTGGTCAATTTTGTGAATACACGATTGAAAGAATAGGCAGAGAAAATCCTTGCTGATTATCAAAATGGCTTTAGACCCAACCGATCGACCATAAATGCTATACATACGGTAGAGCAAATAATCCAAAAGACATGGGAACATCACAAAGAAATACATCTAGCCTTCATTGATTTTAAGGGAGCCTTTGACACCGTCAACAGGAATGAAATGATAGAAGCGTTGAAATCAATGGGAATACCAGAAAAACTGAGGGCACTTGTAAAAGTGAGTCTTAGGAACACAAAAGCTAAAGTGAGATACGTGCGAACATCGACAGACTCATTCGAAGTAAACAAAGAAGTAAAACAAGGAGACCCGCTATCTTTAACAATATTCAATTTAGTTTTGAAAAGTGCAATTAGAAAAGTAAAATTAGACAAAAAGAATATAATGGTTGATGAATTGCAAATAATAGCTTATGCAGACGATGTCACAACAATTGGAAGCACAAAAATAGGAATAACACTAGCCCTAGAACATCTGGAGAGGGAACTGCGAAAACTGGGTATGGAAATCAATGAAGCCAACGCAAAATATATGAAGATAGGAAGAACTGAGATCAATACGCGAGGCCACCTGAGAACACAGAACCACAAATTTGAGGAAGTTTCTTCGTTCAACTACCTAGGTGTAATAAGAGAGAGGAATGGGAGAGAGAGGGTGAGACAGAAAATCGTAAAAGGACTACAAGCGTTTAGACGAAATAGGTCACTACTGAAAAGCAAAACACTAACTAAGAAAACCAAGATGAATATTTACAAGACTTTAATACGGCCAGTCATTACGTATGCAATGGAGACCACAGTAATCAGCCAAAAAGAACAGGAAGACCTAAAGATAGCAGAAAGAAAAATGTTAAGAGCAATATTGGGGCCCAACATCACGGAACAGGGATTAATAAGACCGAAAACGAACAAAGAAATAGAGGATCAACTTGAGGGAGAAAATATCATAAGATGCATTAAAGCTCAACGGCTCCAATGGGCAGGCATCATTAGAAGGAAGCCAATGGATATGATAAAAAAGATTACCCAGTTGATCCAGAGATGCCGTGGGAGGAAGACGTAAAGGCGATGAAGATAACCGACTGGAGGTCAAAAGCAAGGGACAGGAAGGAATGAAGGAAAGTAACACAGGCCGCCAGGACCCATAGCAAACTTTGAAGCACAGGGAACAAGAGGATTAGTTCACCTCATCAAATAGATCTTCAAAAACGTCATAAGACCTTTCAGGCCTTTGTGTTTTGATGCTCGATGAGGTTATGGAAAATAATCCGATCTAAAGAACTTTCATGGAGGACAAAAATAACAGTAGTTAGTAGTCCCGTCTAGTAGATCTAGACGGGAATGAAACATGGACGATGACAAAAGGAGATCAAGAACAAAATACGGATATGGGAGAGAGGGGAAAGAGGAGAAAGAGAAAGAAGGTGACAAATCGACAGAGTGGAAAGAAGGAACAAAACCACAGGCTAGGCGATATATAAATGTAAAATGTAATGAATCTATATTTTTATAGCCTCATCAGGAGTGCTAAAATTAATCACAAATTACAAGAAATTCTCCTGTGTTTAATTAGTCATACTTATAACTACAGTAGGCACTGACAAATAATTAAACGAAGGCATTACAGGCATTTAAAAATTACTTTTACAATTTTTCATATTAAAATTGAAATTCAAAATATTTTCGAATATAGGTGTATAAGATGTAGAAAGATCTCGATATACATTCGTAAGGAACATTCAATGTGTTTTGTTGCAAAAAGTTTGGTTATTATTTATGGAATCTATATTTGAAAATCTGTACAATGCTGGCTCATACAAAGAGAACAGCACAGACTCATAAAATCTGCAACCAATTAGAATAAATTACAATTAATTGATTTGTATCTGTTTTCAAGTTGATTGTATTTTGTTCTTTGTTTATATGTATCATTTCTAAAACTAATCTATTTTTATATTTTTCTTCTTTACCTAAAATTTCTATATTGTCATAATCAAAACTATGTCCCAAATCCCTAACATCTACTATCAATGCCCAAGAACGTTTTCCCACTCTACAATGACTTTTGTGTTGACTTAAGCTTTGTGTGTTTCTAATACAGATGACAATTTATATTAGTGATTTCAACTTTTTTGGTATTTTAAATTCAGTCATTATCTTGTAGTAGGAATATACAAGAAGAAAAACGAAGTTGGCAAATTCATGTCGTCGCCTAGGAAACAAAAAATCGATAAAGAACACTTGTCAAAATATAAAACATAAAAATTATACTTTTGCTGTAAGTAAAATAAAATAATAATATCTTATCGTGGTTTTGTCTAATTGTTAATACATAAACAAGATTCAGCCACAATCTAGTATAGTTTGTTGCTGTTTGAAATCTATAAATAGGATGTGAAGGTCCATATTATGTTCAAAGCTATTAGTCATTATTTGTTTAATGGTAAATATCTGATCAGTTACGGATCTACATCTTCTATAACTGCATTGGTACTCAGTCACAATTTTATCGGAATATGAATGTAACCTGTTCTTTATACTACAAGCCATTATTGTATATATATCATCTAGCAATGCAATGCTTCTGTAGTTTTTAGTATTTCTCATTCTTGTTTAATGAACTCCACAATAATTCCATTCTGTTCTGAATTTTTGTTGTTCTTTTGTTGCTTAATTATCAATATCACTTTAGCTGGGTTTAGTGCTATCTTTAGGTTTTCATCATACTCCATTACCAATTCTTCTAAAATTTCGTTCTGTGTGTTTTCCATTCCGTCTTCGTTCAGAATGCCCTGAAAATACTTCATTCATGTAAGCAACCCTTCTTCTTTGTTGCTTCGTCCACTTGATCAAACGTGCGAGTCTTACTACAGGCAACAAGCAGTTTCGACAGATTAAATAGATTTCTGAAAAGGGAATTATTCAGTCTCTGTAATTGCTTCTTCGCGTCAAATTTTTAACTTCTCACCCCGAAATATAGGAATCCGCCGAAATAAAGGATGCCGCCTATCATCCTCAGTGGTCTACAAATCTACCAACTTTCATTCAAACCGGCGAGTTACACCTGAGACACTTTCGTTTGTTACCCGAAATATTGAAATAACAAAGACCAGATTTATCATTTGTAACCATGCAATTCAGCTAGCGAGATACGTCACTTTAAAAGCATTTCCTTGCACTACAAAAAGTTACGTGCTATCTGTTCCTCTATCAAGCAATGTGGCACCCACAAACAGCAAAGCTATCTTATCGCAATGTGGTGGTATAGAATGGTGTACAGTTGCAGACAGGTGCAAAGATTTTTGCTAGTATGATACATGCCGGTCTGTATCCACTACGTTCTGCATGGCAGTAATATTTTCACTGCCACCGCCGAAGACAGTCGACTTGAGCGGGGAATGCCTCTCATGTCAAAGTTATTCATCTTAGATTCGCAAGCCCACAGGCAATCTTGGTAGTCGAAGATCGTATAGGGTATTTGCTGTTCATCTTGTTAAAGATTGCGGACGTGCGAATGTGTTATCTCCGTTCGGTTAGGCAACCTATCTTATCTGGGTTTGGTATTTCTTGGTTAGCCATCTTGCATTTGTGATTATGTGGTAGTTTTCGCTAACAGAACCACGCGTGTTCGTCATATAATAATATGCAATTTTCCATCCAGCCGAGTGTCACTTGTGAGAGTACCGTAACGTGGCGTAATAAAGTATATTAGCGCTTTTATCGTGTGATATCAGGCAATTGGTGTTGCAAATTCCGTTTTAAAATTTCTATCGCAGGCACCAGTCCACGGTCGGTCTTCCTTTTGCGGTGTAAATCCACCTCGAGCGTGAGATTGACACACATTTTAAGTAGAAGATAAAACGTTTGAAATGGCACTGGTGATATATTTTTTCGATTTAAAATTATGTAATGTCTGTTTTGGAGCTAGGTCAGATTAGATTACTTGAGGTGGCAGTACTGCCTCTTCCACTGCGACCTTTACAGATCTATTGTGGTCCTCATGCCTCCTTAGAGTACGTTCTCTAACTTTATTCCTTTAATTAGACTTATTAGCTTTGAGAGCGGTTCTTCCGCATATGATCTCGCCTCGGGATATTCGTCTTCCATGTGTGACAGCCGCGTCCTTGTCAGTACCCCGCATTGGCACAATACATGGATCGCGGTTTCTTCCTTAATTTGACAGAATCTACATATCGCTTCCTCTGTCAAGCCCATTTTATTCATGTGCCTGTTGAGTCTGCAGTGTCCTGTTAATGGGCCCACTATCACCCTGACAGACTTTATCCCTGCGTAGTAGGCCCATTGTAAACTTCGGCATTGGTTGTTTTGAAGGTAACAATGGCAAACAATCCAGGCGACAGCCTGCATCCCCTTGGTTCAAGCATACTAGTATAGGATCGTAATAGAATTGGATCCCAAACTTGAGCCTGTGCACGGATGTGGGTATGTATTTAGATCCCAGATAATTGAAAAGTGCTATTTTTCATCTAGTGAACAGTCAAAGAGCAAGGTACTGCTGTAGATATTTCGTCGAGGAAAATATGCAACAAATGTTAAAGACTTAGGTGCTAAGAGAACACATCACTTTTCACCATTGTAACATACTGTATATTGAGCATGCCAAAATTATGCAATACGTAATTAAACTTCTAGGTAAATTTTGTGCATGCCTGCTGCGGTTCTCGATTTAGGGATAATGAAATAACCACCTGCTCTTTTGTACCGATCCAAATCCACCGGAGACACAACGAAATTCGATGTTTACAATGTTGGATCAAATTGACAACGAAGAGACGATGGATGAAAGAGAATAGTAAGCGGAAAGAAAAAAAGTTAGGTTGTTTTCGGGTATCAGCTTCAGTTTTCCCCTCTCAGCAAAACGTCGATGGTGTTCTGCTCAGAAGATCTGGATTTTCACTTGAAGGGTTACGTGGAGGAAGCAGCATATGTACAGGACGCGTTGTCTTGTCTATTTACTGTAACATGTAGACGACAAAGATAACGTCCGGTCCCTTCGTCTTCGTTACAACCTCTTCCACGCGGTCACGGCGTGAATGCGCTCCTATTGCTCTTCCTCCAGTTAGATGGGGTTGGAGTTTTAGCTGCCGAAGCTGGAGGTTTGGACGGCTGTTGTTTCGATGCGGGCGACGCCGCAACCTAAGGGTGTGGTAACCTGGAAGTAACATCAGTCTGTGTTCTAATCCCCGGTTTGGGCTCCACCAGCTGGCGAACTGGGATCGGTCTCACGGGCGGGCAGCGCGAACATTCCCGAGAATTAGCCGGGTGTTCGCCCGCGCAGTTAGCACATGTTGATGCGCCAATATGCGGTGTATCGGGATTGTGCGTGGCCAAACTTCTGGGATCTGAAGCATTGTCCCAGCCTAGGTCTAGACCAAACCGGTTCGATGGAAATATCCAGATCAACAACCGTCCAGATGTCGTAGATTATCTTCTGGTCCTTGTATATTTTTACCTAAACGAGGGGCATGGTTCTCGCAAGTGTCGAGAGACGACACGGTATCGCACGAATGACAGAGTGGTTCAATGTGTAGGAGCGGAATGGGCTCCGACTTGTTGGTTGGTACAATGTTCGTGGTCCGTGGTAGAAATGGTAGCGCCAGAGTTCAGCAACATGACGAACTTCTGGGCGGTAGCAGTGAGATGGTTAGATATCTCACAAACTACGCTTGCTACCGACACCGGAAAAAGCTGTTACCGACCTGCTCTTTCTGCTGTTCACACTTTGAACTGTCACACCCGTCACTCGATGATTTTCATTGTGAAAGGAGGACGACTGCAGGAATTGGACTTGGAATTTCTCGATATTATTTAATTACTTTCGATTAGTAGTTTTGTCAGAATAATTTAATGACTTTTGTCTACCTCGCGTATATGCGGCGGTCCAATATGCACCCACCTGTACGGAGCCGTTGGACCGCATTTCTTCAATTCTCCAAAACTTCTAGAGGGCAACGCACACACAACATTATCATTTAGGATTGGTCTAAGGGCACAAATAGACTTTTTGTAGCATAAAACGGAATTCAGGGAATGATTTATATCATTAAGTCACGAGATACTTATATGTAGAAAATTTTTCTCCTACAAATGCATTGGAGGTGATCCTGAATTTACCGCCTCTTGATATCCATATACAAGGAGTAGGAAGCTCAGTAGCCTACAGACTGATGTAAGGCTAAACCTCTATATAAACCAAGTCCACGGTGCTGACCATCATAAGTTGATTGAAGAACTTAAAGCAGATCTCCTCACAGGAATCCCTAGTGATGCCCTGGCTCCCAAATTCAACTTTGAAAATAATTCTAAAATAATTATACCAGATAGAGAGGAATGAAAACAAGGTCCACCTGTACAGGCGCAGTCTATCTGGTATACGGATGTCTAAAACAGAGGAAGGGGTCGGAGCAGGAAAATACGGACTCAAAGAAAGGACGATAGTCCAGATGAGTCTAAGTACAAACACTAGATTCGGTGCAGGTCGACTCAAAGCTTGTAAGGGGTTGTGTGTGTGCTCTGAAAGAACTGGGCAGTCGCGTAAAAGTGACAATAGCTTAGGTTTCGGGGCACAAGGGCTACCGCGGGAATGAAGAAGCTAATCAACTGGTCCCAGAGGCCTCGTTGATGGCATTTATAGCACCGGAGCCCTCCTTTCGTATTGCAAAGACAAAAATCAAAACTGCCATAAGAAAGTGGATCGAAGATAAATCTCGGCAAAGGTGTAGGAACTCTCCAGACAAAACAGTTCCTTAGAGAACCAATGCCGAAGTTTGCAACGGACTTACTACGCAGGGATAAAGTCGGTCAGGGTGATAGTAGGCCTACTAACAGGACACTGCAGACTCAACAGGCACGTGAATAAAATGGGCTTGACAGAAGAATCGTTATGTAGATTCTGTCAAATTGAGGAGGAGACCGCGATCCACGCACTGTGCCAAATCGAGCGATTGCCAAGGACGCGACTGTCATACATGGGAGATGAATATCCTGAGGCGAGACTATATCCGAAAGAACCGCTCTCAAAGCTGTCTAATTAAAAAAACAACGCTGCAGAACGTACTCTAAGGAGGCGCGAGGGCCACAATCGATCTGGAAAGATAGTGAAAAAGGCGTCAAGTCATTGCCTCAAGTAATCTAATCTAATGTAGCTACTCGGTTTGGGGAAGCCTAAGAAGAGTAGTAAGCGTTTCTTTGTCCCTATCCCTCAGTTCGTTTCTTTGCAAAGGAAGCTACTATGACTCTCGTGGACAGTAATCGGTTTTAATGATCAAGATTCATGTTGAAATAAAAGTTACGAATTACTCTCCTTTATGACACATGGATACGTATATACGTGATGTGTTCCATTAATAGAAAATAAATCCTATATTTATAACAGAAGCAGATGGACCGCTAAATCTTTGGCGTCCTACTGTATTTGAATATATTTGGGCACAATTGATAAAGCTATAAGTAATGTTTGGTACGAAAGATAAGTGTATTTAAAAGCATGATCAGAAGAGAGTTCAAACAAAATAAAACTTAAGTGCAAATATTTTACTACTATCACAGGAAAACCGAAATTAATTTTTGAAGTTTCGTAATTTTCGTAAGGAACGTTTGGAGAATCTCTATTAGTATGTGGTTAACTAGGACACGTAGAAAAAATGTAGATGCTAGTAAAATTGGGACCAAAGTCAAGTCGGGTTTCAATTACCGACAAATCTGTTACGATGTACAATTAAGTACTTCCAAAGCAATACTTTTATTTATCTAATTGTGTTTTAATCACTTCTTCTTTTTGTACACTTTTACCTCATATAATCTTATAAATTTGACGCAATAGTTATAAAACAGCTTGTCTAATTATTAGAACGATTTCTTATTCCTTATTGTTTGAGTTTGAAATAACAATGATCTTGTTAATTAACCCAACACTAGCAATTGCGCTAAAATTACACCATTTCTAGAAGTATTAACAGAGCGTGTCCGATTTTGAGATGCGTTTTATATTTAATTCAATTTAGTTGATTATTACTACCATCGCATTTGTAGGAGAGGTTGATAATTTTTCAAATTTTCTAAATTTGAGAAAATAAAATGTATACCAATACGACTTAAATTTTTGTATAAAGTGTACCTTGATGTATCAGTAAATAAATTTCTGAGTACTTACCATTCACACTCACTTTGTAACATGAAAATAGCTACCATGTGTAGATATAATCATTTAATGATGTATGCACTGTAACCTTCCTCTTTGTATACTAATTTATTGTGATGGTTGATGCAAAATTTATAGTCGGGTAGTCATATTATATTAAATACAGTAGTTATTTAAAATATTTATTTTGTTTTCTGTTGGCAAACAAATTAGCAAATGTTTCAAAATTTTACTTAAAACGTAACTACGTACAACATAATACACGAATGTCGTGTTAAAATATATCTAGCTTCTTGTCATTTAATAATGCCCTATTTTATATACGTATAATAGTAATTTCTTCAACTATCCCTAGATAGGATATAAATATTCTAATAAATGCGGTGTTAGGAAGCGAGGTATATTTTAACATACAAGAGTATATAAATATAAAGGCAATACATATATGGCAATTTCAATAACGTATACTTAGTCAGTAGAGGAAAAATAAATAACCCAGCGAACCTTCTCCGAAAGTTCTTCGCAATTTTGCAGAAATTACGAAGAACATGATATTTTCTTTGTACTAAATCATCACGTTTATCAGTACAAAGAAAACATATCGCTTAACGTTTAAATTATTAATATACGGAAAATGTCTTTCGTTTTGATAAAAATAAGTTTGCATAGCATTGTAATACCATACTTGATCCTATATGTATTTAGTGCAAACTTATTTTCAATAATGAGATATGTTAAGCGTATCAATTCACAATTCATTTACTACTGACACCTCAAATACCACTTATGTCAATTCTCACTGTCTGCTTTGGAAATAATGAGATGTTTTCACTTGAATAGAAATTAATTACAAATTTTAATTACTGTTCGAAGTATCTCTCTTAAAAGATACGTTGATTGTTTCTATTGGTATTTCCCATCGACTACTATATCGATCTGCACCCCGACAATGTAATAATCTAGATATTTTCTCGCACCTCCTACTTATACGCCAATATGCGTATCCTGATGGGCACTGGTAGATATAAGCACTTATTCTTTCTGATTCAGTCTCTCGTATACATTTCACGAAAGTTCCTTCGCAGGAATCAGAGTCGTCTATTTCATAATATCCTTCTGATGGACAAAGTGATGTACGTTTAGTAATTTTAATCTAAAAAACGAAAATTAAATTAGTTATAATAAATATTACCAGGTCGATTTTGTTAGCAGCAATTTCAACTTTGTGATTTCACTGAAACTATTAGGCTTCTTCAAACTTACTGTTATTAAGTAAAAGGTAAATTGGATAACTCCAATATAAAGATTGAAGATTAAGTATAAGACTTATTTATGAAATGTATTAATGTCTCAGCAACATTTGGTATTACATGGGAATTATAAGTTTGTCATTACCAAAGGCCGGATAATATGCAGTTTGCATAAATTTGCATATTTGCATAATATATGC
Organism: Chrysina gloriosa; assembly: GCA_038088585.1. Lineage (NCBI taxonomy): Eukaryota > Metazoa > Arthropoda > Insecta > Coleoptera > Scarabaeidae > Chrysina > Chrysina gloriosa. The sequence continues at coordinate 31,158,711 of CM076092.1, forward strand.
ATTTTGTATATTATTTGCATATTTTGTAGTAATTCAGCATATTTGAAGTATCCGAGTTTTATTTATTTATTGGATGTAATTTATTATACGATAGGCATTACTAAAAATATGTCGTGGTTGTAACAAACAAAGAGTTAAACAGCCCTCTTTAAATCAAAAATAGCATTCTATGAAGCCTCTTCTCGATACTTTTCCGATAAGCGCTTCCAAACATTTATTAATGCTGTTCCTATACATCTAGACCGGGACAGAATTCAAGGAAAAGCTAATTCCCTGAAACTTCTAAATAAATACAAAAATACATTTTACCAGAAAATTAGGAGCACAGGTGTTTCTTTGTTATTCGGAGAAATTTATTCCCATATTCGAAAGCAATCTTATTTATTTTAAACGTCATTTTACGTTAGTTTTTCGAAGTGTAAACTTGTGGGTTGTTATTAATTATAATAGCAAAAATGCCGAAAATAGCGACTGTGCCTGGATGGACTGCACTTTATTGAGAATTGCGTATGGATGGAGAAAAAGTATTTTGCGTAGCATGCAGCAAGATTGTAAGTAAAATTTAAGTTTATTTCCTCTTATTAATCTATAGTTTTTAAACGATGTTTAACAAAATCACCAGTACAAAACTTCGACAAATAATTTTATTTTAAAATTTTATTTTAACATGAGTAAAATGAGATGTATATTTCATGCGTATTTTTCGCATATCATCAGCACAATACGGAATATCTGATATTCCGTATTTTACTGATGATTTTTAAATAAAAATCATTCTAAAATAAAATTATTTGTCGAAGCGTTGTGTTGTTTTTTTAAATGTCGTTTATTGCGATTGCTTCGCAAACTCTTTACACATTAGTTTTTATTACTCCTTTATCTTTTACTAACACTTATTTTATAAGAAAACAACTGATGATGTGATATTTTTTATGCATGCTACAAGTGAGAGAAAGTTTCAAGTCGACCAGCATATTAAAACCCCATCTCATGCTGCAAAACTATCAAAGATGAAATTGGCGAAGAAGGGTCAGCAAACATTACCGCAATGTTTGCCATCAACCTCCAAAACATCGGAACAAGAACAATTTAATGTAGATTTGTGCCTAATGTTTGTGTCGGCAGATATTCCACTACATAAAATAAACAATTTAAATGTCAAGTTATTTCTGCAAAAGTACACCAGCAAATATATTATTCCCGACGAGAGCACCTTAAGAAAAAATATATTCACTGTATCAATGCAGAAACATTGAGTAGCATTAAGAAGGCTATCTCAAACAATTACCTTTACATATGCGCAGATGAAACTACTGATAGTGTGGACCGATACATAGTTCATTTACTGATAGGTATCCTTAACATATCGGTTCTTATTTAATTTCATCCAAACAGTTGGAAAAGGCAAATAATTTGACAATAACAAGGTTTATACAGGAAGAACTGGCAACCTTTTTCTTACCGGAATCGATTCCAACAGAAAAATTCTGTTGTTTTTAACGGATGCCGCACCATACATGGTGAAGGCAGCTTACAACTTGAAAATCTTTTACCCAAATTTAATTCACACAACTTGCTTGGCGCACGGACTAAATCGTGTTGCAGAAGAAGTAAGAAACCATTTTCCCTTGGTAAATATTTTAATTAGTAGTGTTAAGAAAGTGTTTTTGAAGGCTCCATTAAGAGTTCAGTTTTACAAACAACATCTACCCGGTATTCCACTTCCTCCTCAACCAGTAATCAAACGATGAGGAACGTGGTTGGAAGCTGCTATTTTTCATGCAAATCATTATGAAGAAATAAAGACAATTATTATGGATCTTGATAGCGATACACAATCTGTGCTAGACGCCCAAAAGGTGTATTCGAGTAAAGAAATACCTCAACAGTTAGCGTTTATTAAAGCCAACTACAGTTTTATTTCCACTTCTATATTGCAATTGGAAAAACAATTTATATCGCGAATTGAGAGCCTTGAAATAATAAACAAATTTGAAAAGTTATGTTTTGATGTTAAAGGAAGGGTGGGAAAATCCGTGTATGAAAATTTTTAAGTGTAATAGAAAAAATGAGGGTTTTAAAAAGCTGAAGGATATTGCTAAAATCTTGTGTGGTGAGTCAGTAGAAAATATTGAGTTGACAATAGAGGATATTTCTAATTTGAAATATGCTGCCATAACAAGCGTGGACGTAGAACGAACCTTTTCAATATATAAATACATGTTACAATTTTTCTATTGAAAACTTTGAGAAATATGTAATTGTAAATTGTTTTCATAGTTAATTATGTTGTAGAATGTTATAAATAAACTTGTAGTAAACATAATAGAATATTTTTTTTTCTATAGTATTATATTTTCTAGCATTACTCCTATTTTTTATTTGCATATTTTTCATAAGAAAGTGCATATTTAGGCCAAAACTTCTGCATATTTATGCGCATATTTCCACACTTTTTGCATATAATCCGGCCTCTAGTTATTACAAATATTCTGACACAATTAAGCCATGGATATGAGAGCAGACCATTAAATGCCTGTGTTTAGAAAAGCGCAATATTTTTGGTATCTTTTGTTCATTTTTTAACGTACTTAGCCGAAACTGGTTTCTGTTTTTATAATTGTTTCCCCATTGGATGTGACTTCGTTTTCACTCACCCATCGTTATATATTTCGGAATGCGAGAAAGTTGCATGGAAGTCTTGAGACGACGATGAATACGAGAGTTATTTGTTATCCAATTACTAATTTGATAGCGTCAGTGATGGATAATCTATCATTACGCTATGGTGGTAAGAAGTAAAAGGACAGATTGTCGTTCGTCAAGTGAGAATGTGTCTTTTTCAGTTTAGTCTTCTAATCTTTTTCTTTAAATAATGCATTAAAATTAAGCTAGGTGAATCATCAAAAGTGGTTTTCATCGTTCCTTTTAACGATGACACCGACTTGTCTCCTTTCTGGGGTTTGCTGATGAATTGAAGTCTCATCAGCTCATAGGATAACACTTAGCTCTTTCGAACTGTGTTTGTTTCTACGCAAGCATTGCTCTCATGTGGTTACCTTGTTAACTATTTTATTAGTGGTGACCTTCTGTGGACGGCTTGCATGTTTTATATATTGATAAATATATGTCGCATATGTCTGTATTTTACAATGAAAGAGTTAAACAAGCGCCTCCTAACATAATTTGTGCAATAGATATGGGTATTTAATCATCTGCCCTCATATGTAGATAATTCGCTAAAACTCATTGTTAACTTAAGTTAGAAATCTTTTTGGTAGAGAATACTATAGTAAATTATGTACGTTACGAATATACTAACATCCAAATGATGGTCAATGTCAGTGGAATATTTTATACTATATTTGTTTACTTACCGGTGGTAATGTATTGCTATTTAGTTTCCTGTAATATGTTTGTTGCGCGAATTCACCGTTGCATGTTGTTTCGTTTGGTGGTACACATTGTATTTTGTTTTCATCAAATGCGCTATCATCTGGGCAACTTAATACTAGTACTTTGATATCAAAATTTATCGAATTAGTAGTACACTGATAAAAGAGATTACAGTACTTAGGATGCCTTTTAAAACCTGTGGGACATATTAAGGCAATTTGGTCACCTTCTAATTGACCTATAGGACAACTGGCAGTTGTCAATATAGACGTATTATTAATATCGGTAGAGGTGGAAGTAGTTTCTGTAGTATCTATAAAATTTGAGACGGTAGATTCGGGTATCGTGGACGACGAAATTGGTTCAGTAGTGGACTTTATTGCATTGGTTGTTAATACTGTTGGATTCGTAGGAGTGCTATTTAAAATTTCTGTGGCAGTCGAAATTCCTGTAGTAGATGATATTTCTATAGCAGGTGATGTTTCTGTACTAGGTAGAATTTCTGTAGCTGGTGAGGTTTCTGTACTAGGTAAAATTTCTGTAGGGGGCGAAGTTTCTGTAACATGTGAAGTTTCTGTAATAAGTGAAACTTCCGTGGGAGATGAAGTTTCTCTAGTGGATGAAATTTCTGTAGCAGGTGAAGTTTCTATACTTGGTAGAATTTCTGTAGGGGGCGAACTTTCTGTAACATATGAAGTTTCTGTAATAAGTGAAACTTCCGTGGGAGATGAAGTTTCTCTAGTGGATGAAATTTCTGTAGCAGGTGAAGTTTGTATACTAGGTAGAATTTCTGTAGCAGGTGAGGTTTCTGTACTAGGTGAAATTTCTGTAGCAAGTGAAGTTTCTATACTTGGTAGAATTTCTGTAGGGGGCGAACTTTCTGTAGTATGTGAAGTTTCTGTAATAAGTGAAACTTCCGTGGGAGATGAAGTTTCTCGAGTGTATGAAATTTCTGTTGCAGGTGAAGTTTCTATACTAGGTAGAATTTCTGTAGGGGGCGAAGTTTCTGTAATAAGTGAAACATCCGTGGGAGATGAAATTTCTGTTGTAGGTGAAGTTTCCGTACTAGATAAAATTTCTGTGGGAGATGAAATTTCTGTAGCGTATGAAATTTCTGTAGTAAGTGAAACATCCGTGGGAGATAAATTTTCTGTTGCACCTGAAGTTTCAATGGTGGATAAAATTTCTGTGGGAGGTAAACTTTGTGTAATAAGTGAAACTTCTGTGGGAGATGAAGTTTCTCTAGTAGATGAAACTTCTGTAGCAGATGTAATCTTAGTAATATATTGAATTTCTGTAGTAGCTGGTATATCTGTAATAGATGACATTTCTGTGATAGTTGAAGTGTCTGTGGTAATTTCTGATGTTGAATAAATCCACTCTGTTGTAGACACCTAGAAATAATAAATTGTATATTTTTGAAGGTGCTTAGCTTGTGGTTCTATTTACTTCTGCTATGGAACTATCAATGCTACTTGAATGCGAACAATTGCGTTTAGGTAAAACTAACTCTTTATCATTACATTTATTTAGAGCCGGGTCAAAAATTTGGTTTTCCGAACAAATGTAATAGTAGACTGCATATTCTTTTTCATTACTACTATCGTTTAACAGTTCACATTTGTAGAATTTAGCACAATCGTCAGCATCTGGATAGATTCCGGCCTTATTACATTTCTCAATGTGAGGTGGTTCTGTGGGTCCTAATTCTGGTTTTGATGTAGGAGGCTCCTTAGCAGTTCCACATTCACCATATACTGCCCACGGATGATTACAGCTTTTAGAGTATCGATCCCAAACAGTGCCTTGACCACACGTAAAGACGTAGTCTATTCCATTGGCGCAAACATGAAATTTAGTGCAGTCTGTCTTATCAGGCTTGAAATCGTTATCGCTACATTTCTTCTCTGTTTGAGTAATAGAAGGAGATTGGTTTTGAATCGTTGTCGTTTCTGTTGGAGGCAGTGTTACTGTTACCACTTCAGGTTTTCTTGGTGCTTCTGTTGTAGATACAGATCCTTCTGCAATTGTTTCGTTTGATTTACTAGGTACTTCTGCCTCTTGTCCTGATGAGCTTATGGGTTTTGCTGTAGTGCATCCGTTAACTGCCCAAGGGTAGTTACATGAATCAATAACCGAGTCCCATACCGTTCCATTAGGACACGAAAAATGATATTTGATATTATTTACGCATCTATAAAACTTTGTACAATCTTTAGGATCCGCTTTGAATCCATCTTTGTCACATTTACCTTCGGTTTCTGGTGTATTTGGTTTTCCATGTGACTCTGGCACTTGCGGGTTTTCTGATTGTTCAGGAATACTTGGTGCTTCAGATATCGGCGGTATTACTGGTTCACTCGGTTTTACTGTCGATTCTTGTGATGCTGCTGGTTCTTGCGGTTTTTGTGTATGGGGTGGCTGAGTTGCGGTTCCACATGGACCATAAACTGCCCATGCGTAATTACATGAATTATTGGATCTGTCCCAAACTGTTCCCTGGGGGCACGAAAACTGATACACAATATTGTTTGCACATCTATAAAACTTATTGCAATCCTTAGGATCTGGTTTGAAATCGTCCCCCGTACATTTGTCACCAGTTGCTGGTATATTTGGTTTATCAGATATACCTGGCTGTTCTGGTCTTTCTGACTGAAGCGATGCTTCAGATGTTGTCGATTCTCCATTTCCGGATTCGTTTGGTGATTCTGACGCTTCAGATAATCCCGATTCTCCCGGTTTTTCTGGTTGATTTGGTATTCCCGGCTCTCCGAGTATTTCACTTGGTTTACTAGGTACATCTGGTTTTTCTACATTTTCCAGTTTCTCCTCATCTACCGGTTTTATTGGTTTATTAGCTGTACCACATGGGCCATAAACCGCCCAAGGGTAATTACATGAATTAATGGATGAGTCCCATACTGTTTCTTTAGGACACGAAAATTTATATTCAACATTATTTGCACATCTATAAAATTTAGTACAATCTTTTGGATCTGCTTTAAATTCTTCGCCACTGCATTTACCTCCTGTAGTTGGTACGATTGGTTTCTCAGATCCTTCTGGTCCTATTGGTTTTACAGGTTTATTTGTTGGCTTTTCACTACTTTGACTTGATGTTTCTGGTGTCTCCGTTGTAGCAGGCCTACCTGGCGTTTCTGCTGCTCCCGGAATCTCTGGTTTATTTGGAATTTCTGGCGTCCCAGGTTTATCTGGAGCTCCTGGCTTCTCAGGTTTACCTGGAACTCCTGGCCTCCCAGGCTTACCTGGAATTCCTGGTTTGCCAGGTTTACCTGGAGTTCCTGGTTTGCCAGGTTTCCCTGTGTTTCCAGCATTTGTTGGTTTATCAGAACTTCCAGGTTTATTTGGCCCTTGAGGGGCATCTGGTTTGGAAGGTGGCTTGGTTGCTGTACCACATTTACCGTTGGTTAGCCATGCATAATTGCATGAATTAATTGACGAATCCCAGACCGTCTCGTTAGGACACGAAAATTGATATTCAATATTATTTGCGCATCTATAAAACTTGCTACAATCTTTTGGATCCCCTCTGTATTCTTCTCCACTGCACTTTCCGCCCGGAATTGGAGGAACCGTAGGTGTTGTTGATATTCCTACTTCTGCCACTGGCTGTTCGGAAGTTGTAGTGAGCTCGGGAGATATCGGTGAGGATGGCGGTTTGCTTGTTGCTTCTAAAAGTATTTGCTTATATCTCTTAGCAATTTAAACACAAAAACTTACCTTCTCCAGTATTGGTAGAGTTATCAATGACTTGGACTCCAGGTTGCGTAGAATGGGGGTTTCCACATTTTCCAGATACTGCTGGAGGATAATTACATGATTGTATACTTTGGTCCCATACTGTGTATTCACCACAAACGAAATCATATTTTATATATCCACCTTGGCCGTTATCTACGCATCTATAAAATTTGCTGCAATTCTTTGGATCTCCGTGGAAACCCTCTGTTTTACAAATAATATTGGTGTGCTTATCTGAAATGAAAAATTAGTATCAAGAAGATAGTAAGTAATGTATGCAATTTGGTGTGTAATTACAATAATTTCTGACAGAAATACGTGTTCTTGTAAAATATGGTTTTTGGATGAAGCCATCCTTGCTTCAAAATAAATAAACAATTGTGCGCTGCATAGTTTTTAAATTAATATCTATACGGATAAAATCGGTGTATGAGTATATGGGTTCATCGTTAACAAAGAATAATAATGGCGGTTGCCTACCATATCACCACGTACAATTCCCCAATGAATTGGTACAAGGTAATTTGGTATGAAATCAAAGATGCGGGATTCCTGACACTCCTCCCATGCTCCGTCGCCGGACGCTAGTGTCTTATATGGATCAATCCTTCACAAGCCCACAGATGATGACAACAATAATTGAGAAAGATGAATCAGTTGTTTGCAAACACTATACATACTACTGTATCAGGTTCTCTTGCCTTATAGACCACTGGCTAAAGCTTCCTTTTGTGGTCGAATAGCATACAGGTTAACGTTTAATTATCAACGTTCCATATTTGTAACATGTTCACTAATAGTATGTTTGATAAATGTTTACAATAAAGCTGTTTTAATGCAGAATATTTGTTTGTGATAAGACAATTGACATTAGAAAGGATTGCCAACCTGTAGTTATTTATGTATGTTTATGTCTTCTTTCATACTTAATTGAAAATTGTTACTTTTTTATTTATCACCAATATACTTGTGCCCAAAAAGTATGCAATAATAGATATATAGTCTTACCCAGAAAAAGTTTCAAATAGAAATGGTCATGTATTTATTTGTTAAATAGAAGACAATGTATATTTCAAATTCTTTTACTTTTGATAAGACCTTTTAAAGGGCATCGGATTGTAATGTTCTAATGAAAATTGTTTTCCAGATATTTGAGCTTCTACTAACAAAAGCCTTACAATGGTGGCATAGGATGCTATGAACAAGTATCTAAACAAATGAGGAGCTACCTAGTTTACCTACCTACCTTAGTTGTTACGTGTAACTAAATAACGTGTAGAAGGCATTGCTATTATAAAATGGTAGTAGAAAAGGAACGGATTATCTTTTAATGAGGGTTCGTTATGGAGTTGGTACAAGAACTCAACAGGAGATATGTGCTCTATTTAATGAAGTTTATACAAAGCGACAACCAATTACTCAGTCGGTTTCCAGCAAAATATTAAGGAGTTTTAGAGAAACGCCCTCATTCGTGAAGCCATCAGCTAACTTTAAATTACTAATTAATATCAGTAAAGGCTCCATTCACAACATTAAACACAATAGCATTCGTACAAACCTACTTCAGTGTGAGAACTGCCAGAAGATGACTTTTACAGACGTGCAGAATTTAGTGAACAAATGATGGAGCAACATTAATACAAAATTTTTGACGCCACTTTCTGTCTAAATGGAGATTGAATCACAGAATTGTCGATGTTGGGCTGCTATCAACACTCACCTGGGTGATAGAAACCGATACGCAAATACCAGAGACTCAATTGTGAGCAGGGATTTATCGTAATCAAATTATTATTATTATTATTATTATTCATTTCTGGAAATCTTACTGCCGGTTATTATATATAGTTACTACAGGAATAAATAGTTCCGTCCTGCGGAATCCTCTTTCACTTAGATATGCCACATAGGTCCTGTAGACTGGCCACCATGGTCTCCAGATCTCACGCATTGTAATTTCTTTTTATGGGGCTCCCTGAAAGACAACGATTATAAAAACCTTACAAGGACGACGGTTCTAAAATTCTAGAAAATCCAAAACAACCAACGTTATATAACAAGTACACAGACTGGCACACAGAGAGAAATTAAACGAGTCAATAGATCTGAACTTGAACAGGTAAAAATCTTAGTAACAAATTACAAACAACGATCTGGGCAGCAACAGCAACCATATCTGTAAACGAAAATACGAATCAAAATCTACTATTTAATCTCAAAGAAAAATAGCCGAATATGTGAACCCAAGGCGGCAAAAAACCAGAAATGAAAGTAATAAAAATAAATTAAGTGAGGTACAACTGGATCAATTACTAGTACAATTAGGAAACCAAAATATACAATAATATACAATAGTAAAGAACTACTCGTCGCGGAAAGCGGCAAAAGATTTAAGAGAGTTGTGCTTCCCACCAGTGAGAGACACCAACGGCAATTGGGCTACACCAAATGAACCAAAAGCTAATGTATTTGCAATTCATTTGAACCAAGCCTACTCATCGTATCTAGTCGAAGAAGCAGGTTGCAAAGAAAGAAAATAGAGGACCGCTGAAGGTATCCTTGAAAAAACTGCATTAATAAAAATTCATTCAAACAAACAATATTGTTTATAAAGAACTTAATCCGAAACGGGCGAAATGATGTGATTTAATAATTGGTAAACTTCTTTGGGATATAATTGATAGTGATAACGCACATAAAGCAATACAAATACTTTTTAATGCTTGCCTTGGACTTGAATATATACCACGACAATGGAAAGCAGCAGTAATCATAATGTTGTTCAAATCCGGAAAAATACAACCTAAAATCTTAGCGTTTAATAAGCCTTTTATATTACAAAGCTTAATTGGGAAAGCATTGATTTTCATATATATGTACATATAGAATCGAAATTACATACTCCAGTTGCATTTATCGATATTGCATAGGCAGTAGAAAAGGTCTGACATCAAGGCTTACTACCACACAAGAACTTTCTTAGTAAAATACGGAGACACCTATGCAGAACTATACATCCGACAAGAGCAGGACTACCACAGCTAGTATATTGCACTCGGTGTTATACAAACTATATAGTATCGATTTACAACAACAAATAACACCATGCTAGCTACGTACGCGAACAACACGATCATTCTAGCCACACATCATAATCCTTGAAAAAATGTTTGAATAAAGTCGAAAAGCGAAAACTAAAAGGGGAAATCTGAGCTATGACAAATAAGTCAGTATAGGTGACCTTCACTTCACTTATTATTACAAACATATGTATAATACTTATAGTAATACTGTACGGTTAAGCACTAACCCAGGCTCAGGGTGTTAAGTATCTAGGGCTTCATTTGGATGGAATTTTATTAATCTGACAAAAACCTATTTTCATAAAGGGAAACTGGGCTCAGATGTACTGGCTCGTGGGTGAAAGATTAGAATTACCTGCCAAAATTCTCGTGCATACCAATATTAAAACAGGTATGCACTTACGGGATACAATTATAGGGTACAGCAATTGCATTTCTGCAGATGTCACACGCCGTTGATCTATGATTATAGATCTGCTCAATTTGCGCCAACAGTCAGTGACAGGTGCATAAAAGTTTACACATAAAATAAATGGTCGCAGTTATACCGAAGGATGTATCGAACCTCCCCACTGCGTGTTGGCGTTAGTGAGCAACTCTATATATGTATGCGAACGGTAATACCAGCCACTCTGATATATAATGCATTGAAAGTGATCTTCATATACCATCAGTATAAGAAGCTATTAACAAAAGACTTTGATAATCACAAGTTAACATAAAAAATATTCTAGTATTGCGTAAGAGGTATCCCAATGCAGAATACTACTAATAGGTACAGGACACAAAATATGTCATATAGATTGCCAATTGTCTTATTGTTAGTCTCGGTGTAGATATGTAAGATATTTAGTGAACGAACTAAATTTACATGATTGTGTAAGCTCTTAATTCTTTTCACAAAAAAATTTAAAACAGTATTACGGATTGATCGTCAGATATGTTGTTACTACTTTGCGATTCCTTCTGAGAATATATGATGACCATGACGGGAGGAGATTGGAAAGGGAGATATATTCCGTTCTCTGTGACTTACATATATATCATGCTGCAAGCGTACTAGTTTGGAACACTATCGTTTCCGGTAGTACACTTTTACTATTAGCATTTATTCAAATTAGGTTTCTTTTTGCTATTAATCGACGACAGTAAACGTCCACATAAACAGCCGGAGAAGAATAGAGATTTTTAAGAAGCTATAATTACGCAGCCACGGGAGCCATATACTTTGACCTTAGCGTCATTGACTATAGGAGGTGCGTTACGAAATTGTTACTTACCTGTTTCTTTATTATCAGCTCCAGTATCTCCATCAGAGTCACTACTACCACCGCCGCTTTCCTCCACCTATGCCATTGCTACCTCCTGTACCACCAGTAGCTCCAGTTCCTCCACTTCCGCCAGTTCCACCACTGCCTCCTGTACCACCACTGCCTCCTGTACCACCAGTGCCTCCGCCTCCGCCTGTTCCGCCACTGCCCCCTGTACCACCACCACCACTTCCACCGCTTCCGCCAGTTCCACCACTGCCTCCTGAACCACCAGTGCCTCCGCCCCCGCCTGTTCCACCACTGCCTCCTGTACCACCAGCGCCTCCGCCTCCGCCTGTTCCGCCACTGCCCCCTGTACCACCACCACCACTTCCACCGCTTCCGCCAGTTCCACCACTGCCTCCTGCACCACCAGTGCCTCCGCCGCCGCCTGTTCCACCACTGCCTCCTGAACCACCACCATCGCTTCCGCCAGTTCCACCACTGCCTCCTGTACCACCAGTGCCTCCTCCTCCGCCTGTTCCGCCACTGCCTCCTGAACCACCACCACCGCTTCCGCCAGTTTCACCACTGCCTGCTATACCACCAGTGCCTCCGCCTCCTCCTGTTCCGCTACTGCCCCCTGTACCACCACCACCACCACTTCCGTCGCTTCCGCCTGTTCCACCACTGCCTCCAGCACCACCAGTGCCTCCGCCTCCACCACTTCCGCCTGTTCCACCACTGCTTCCGGTCCCACCAGTACCTCCGCTTCCCCCACCTCCACCTGCTGCACCACTGCCTCCAGCGCCTCCAGCGCCACCAGTGCCCTCGGTTGCCCCGCCTCCCCCAGTTCCATCACTGCCGCCTGTACTACCAGTACCACCAGTTCCACCGCTTCCACCTGATCCACTACTGCCTCCAGCACCACCAGGACCTCCACTGCCACCAGTTCCACCTCCTCCTCCAGTTCCACCACTTCCTCCTGTTCCACCACTGCTCCCTGTACCACTTGTTCCACCACTACCTCCTGCTCCACCACCGCCTCCTGTTCCACCACTGCCTCCTGTACCACCTGTGCCCCCGGAGCCATTGTTTCCGTCTGATCCACCAATTTCTTCCTGGTTTCCACTTTCGTTTCTATTTCCAGTGCCACAATGCCCTGATACACTGGTTGGGTAATTACAAGACAAAATACTTTGGTCCCAGACGGTATTAGGGGCACAAGAAAATTCGTATGGAATATACACGCCATTTCCATTATCCACACATCGATAAAATTTGCTGCAATTTTTCGGATCACCTCTGAACCCTTCTTTTTGGCAGACTACCTTGCCTGTGTAGGAGATAAATACTAAAATGTAGTTTATTTTTACTTATAGTTTAACAATATACTTTCTTGATTCTATATCCGAATACCTATGTATAAGGTAGTGAATTTCTAAATAATTTCTTGCTTGTGCTACTCACCTACTTCGTTATTATCCGCTTCACTGCTTACATCGTTATCGCTGTTATCACCGGTAACACCATTGGTGCTTTCTTCATTGCCGCCTTCACCATTACTACTACCACTGCCGCCGCTTCCATCTGCTCCACCGCTGCTTCCCGTACCATCAACACCTTCGCCACCCCCACTTTCGCCTGTTCCACTACTGTCGGCGGTACCACTACTACCTCCACTTTCCTCCGCTGTCACCTGTTCCACCGCTGCCTCCCGCACCACCACTGCCTCCACCTCCGCCTGTTCCACCACTACCACCACCACTACCAGAGCCTCCACTGCCACCACCACCGCCAGCTCCACCGCCTCCTCCAGTTCCACCGCTTCCGCCTGTACCGCCAGTTCCACTTGTTCCACCACTACCTCCTGTTCCACCACTGCCTCCGGTTCCATCACTACCTCCTGTACCACCCGGGCCCCCGGAGCTACTGTTTCCTCCTGATCCACCAACTCCTTCCTGGTTTCCACTTTCGTTTTTATTTCCAGTGCCACAATGTCCTGATATACTCGTTGGGTAGTTACAAGACAAAATACTTTGGTCCCATACGGTATTAGGGGCACAAGAAAAATCGTATGGGATGTACACGCCATTTCCATTATCCACACATCGATAAAATTTGCTGCAATTTTTCGGATCACCTCGGAATCCTTCTTTTTGGCAGATTATCTTGCCTGTGTAAGAGATAAATACTAAAATGTAGTTTATTTTTACTTGTAGTTTAACAATATACTTTCTTGATTCTATATCCGAATAGCTATGTATAAGGTAGTGAATTTCTAAATAATTTTTGTTTGTGCTACTTACTTCCTTCGTTTTTATCCGCTTCACTGCTTATATCGTTATCGCCGTTATCACCGGTGACACCATTGTTGTTTTCTTCATTGCCGCCTTCACCATTAGTACTACCACTGCCGCCGCTTCCGCCTGCTCCACCGCTGCTTCCCGCACCATCAACACCTTCGCCGCTCCCGCTTCCGCCTGTTCCACTACTGTCGGCGGTACCACTACTACCTCCACTTCCTCCGCTGCCACCTGTTCCACCGCTGCCCCCGCACCACCACTGCCTCCACTTCCGCCTGTTCCACCACTGCCGCCACCACTACCAGAGCCTCCGCTGCCACCACCACCGCCAGTTCCACCGCTTCCTCCAGTTCCACCGCTTCCTCCAGTTCCACCGCTTCCTCCAGTTCCACCGCTTCCGCCTGTACCTCCTGTTCCACTTGTTCCATCACTACCTCCTGTTCCACCACTGCTTCCTGTACCACCCGTGCCCCAGGAGCTATTGTTTCCTTCTGATCCACCAATTCCTTCCTGGTTTCCACTTTCGTTTTTATTTCCAGTGCCACAATGTCCTGATACACCGGTTGGGTAGTTACATGACAAAATACTTTGGTCCCATACGCTATTAGGGGCACAAGAAAATTCGTATGGGATATACACGCCATTTCCATTATCCACACATCGATAAAATTTGCTGCAATTTTTCGGATCACCTCTGAACCCTTCTTTTTGGCAGACTACCTTGCCTGTGTAAGAGATAAATACTAAAATGTAGTTTATTTTTACTTGTAGTTTAACAATATACTTTCTTGATTCTATCTCCGAATTACTATGTATAAGGTAGTGAATTTCTAAATAATTTTTGTTTGTGATACTTACCTCCTTCATTAATACCAGCTTCACTGCTTATATCGTTATCGCTGTTATCACCAGTGACACCATTATTGCTTTCTTCACTTCCGCCTTCACCATTAGTACTACCGCTTCCACCTGTTCCGCCACTGCCACCAGTACCTCCGTTCCCATTACTTCCGCCAGTTCCACCACTGCCTGCGGTACCACCACTATCTCCACTTCCCCACCTCCACCTGTTCCACCACTGCCGCCAGCACCACCAGTACCTCCGCCCCCACCGCTTCCGCCTGTTCCACCACTGCCTCCGGTAGCACCAGTACCTCCGCTTCCCCCACCTCCACCTGTTCCACCACTGCCCCCAGAACCACCAGTACCTCCACCCCCACCGCTTCCGCCTGTTCCACCGGTACCTCCGCCTCCACCGTTTCCGCCTGTTCCACCACTGCCTCCGGTACCGCCAGTACCTCCGCTTCCTCCACTTCCACCTGTTCCACCACTGCCTCCAGCACCACCAGTGCCTCCGGTTGCCCCGCTTCCACCCGCTCCACTACCGCCCCCTGTACTACCAGTTCCACCGCTTCCTCCGCTGCCACCAGTACCTCCACTTCCTCCGCTACCACCCGTTCCACCGCTGCCCCCTGCACCGCCACTGCCTCCTGTACTGTCACTAGTTCCAGTACTCGCGCTACTGCCTGTTCCACCACTCCCTCCTGTCCCACCAATGCCTCCAGTTCCTCCGGTGCCACCTGTTCCGCCAGTACCTCCGACACCAGTACCACCACTTTCTCCGTTTCCACCTGTACTGCCAGTACCTGCAGTTCCTACTGTAGATCCTTCATTTTCACCCTCGTTTGCATTGCCGGTGCTACATTTTCCTGATACAGCTGTTGGGTAATTACAGGACAAAATAGTTTGGTCCCACACGGTATTGGGAGCACAAGAAAATTCATATGGGATATATCCACCATTTCCGTTATCTACGCACCGGTAAAATTTGCTACAGTTTTTGGATCGCCTTGGAAACCTTCCTTTTCGCAGATTATTTTCTCTGGATGATGGCCTACAAAAGAATGGGATTGAAATTTTTGTACTTCAATTTTCATCAAATAATTTTTTGTATGTTATTTAAATGTTTGCTATTACACTCATCTACGGAATATTTTAATTTTTACATTTACCATGTCAATTTAACTTTTCTTTTAACACATCTTAATTATAGAAAATACTTCTATGTATAACAAATTTTGACTGAGAATGAGTTAAAGTCGACATGTTAGATCTTTAAGACGAGAGTGTTTAAAACGAGGAGAGGAATTACTGAAGCGATTTAAATCACTAAAGGCACATACCTTTTGTAAAATATTATGATTTGTCTAAAACTTATGGAATTCGGCGTTTTCTCTTATCGTTCTATACAATTACCAAATTCTTTATTATATTCTCCCTCGATTACATACGTACTACTGCGGCAACAAAAAATAGGACACTTAGTAGACTATATAGTTTAAATCTGGCTTTTGCTGAATTTTATACCCTTTTAAATAATATATCACGCGTGGGGTAGTGCCATTTAAAATTTTGGGCTGGGAGTAGTTAGCGTCGGGGTTAAAAGTTTCCAACTGATAATAATACGTTATTAAATGCCCTCCCTCCCCACCTCTCCCTCAAAACAAAATCGACGTGTCAGCGATTTGTGATAATTTTGCTAATAAAGAGTTATTTAGGGTGGGAAGTTTTTAAATACAAGCGTGTATATTGCTTTTCTAACTTTTGTAGCAGGAATCACAAATCACCAAGCGGATCTTAGAACAAAACAGTTTGCAAACTGTCTGATTTCTTGCTACTAATCACTAATTGCTGATTTCTGTTCAAACAAGCCTATCCTGTTGCTTTATTTACTAACCTGTTTTATTACTATCATTGATGTCTTCTATTCCGGTATTTTCCACTTCTCCGCTATTGCCATCATCAATACCTCCAGCTCCAGTTTCTCCTGTTTCACTAATGCCTGCACCTCCAGATTCATCTGTGCCTTCTGCATCTGACCCATCAGCATTTCCGGTTTCCCCACTGTCTGTTGTTTCACCACTACCCCCTGTGCCACCAGTGCTTTCTGTTCCACCAGTACCTCCTGTTCCACCACTGCCCCCTGTTTCACTACTGCCCCCTGTTCCTCCACTGCCTCCTGTTCCACCATTACCTCCTGTTCCACCACTACCTCCTGTTCCACCATCGCCGCCCGTTCCACCACCACCTGCTGTTCCACCACTCCCTCCTGTTCCACCACTTCCTCCTGTTCCACCACTGCCCCCTGTTCCACCACTGCCTCCTGTTCCTCCACCGCCTCCTGTTCCCCACTGCCTCCTGTTCCACCAGTGCCCCCTGTTCCACCACCACCTGCTGTTCCACCAGTGCCCCCTGTTCCGCCAGTGCCTCCTGTTCCCCACTGCCTCCTGCTCCACCACTGCCTCCTGTTCCACCACTGCCCCCTGTTCCACCTGTGCCTCCTGTTCCACCACTACCTCCTGTTCCACCAGTGCCTCCTGTTCCGCCAGTACCTCCTGTTCCGCCGGTGCCTCCTGTTCCACCGGTACCTCCTGTTCCACCACTGCCTCCCGTTCCCACACCGCCTCCTGTCCCACCAGTGCCCCCTGTTCCACCACCACCTGCTGTTCCACCAGTGCTTCCTGTTCCGCCAGTGCCTCCTGTTCCCCCACTGCCTCCTGTTCCACCACTGCCTCCTGTTCCCCCACTGCCCCCTGTTCCACCAGTACCTCCTGTTACACCACTGCCTCCTGTTCCACCACCGCCTGCTGTCCCGCCAGTACCTCCTGTTCCGCCAGTGCCTCCTGTTCCAGCACCGCCTCCTGTTCCACCAATTCCTCCTGTTCCGCCACTGCCTCCTGTTCCACCCGTACCTCCTGTTCCACCGCTGCTGCCTGTGCCACCACTGCCTCCTGTTCCGCCACTGCCTCCAGTTCCACCAGTACCTCCTGTTCCACCAGTACCTCCTGTTCCACCAGTACCTCCACCTCCACCTGTACCTCCTATTCCTCCACTGCCTCCTGTGCCGCCACTGCCTCCCGTGCCACCTGTGCCTCCTATGCCCCCTGTGCCTCCTGTACCAGTTGTGCCACCTGCGGCTCCTGTACCACCATCACCTCCAGAACCACCACTGCCTCCTGCGCCACCACTCCCTCCTGTTCCTCCGTTGCCACCAGATCCATCCAGATCTACCGCTTGATCACCGTTTCCATCAGTATTATTTGTTTCAACGCTGCCTTCGTTTTCCCCGTGTATGCCTCCAATGTATTTGCAACCAGTTCTATTTACATTCCACGGGTAATCGCAAGAAACAGCATGCGGATTCCAAATGGTACCGGAGGGGCAATTAAATTCATATTTAATGAATCCGTTTTCACCATCAGCCACGCAACGATAAAATATGGTACAGTTAGATGGATCACCTAGAAATCCTTCTTGAAAGCATTTGTGTCCTACTGTACTAGATATGGTGGTTGACGATGGAATTGGTGTCGTTGTAGGTGGCTCGGTTGTTGAGTTTATTTTCTCTGGACCGTCATCATTGTTAATTCCACCGCATTCTTCCCGACCACTAGCATACGGAAAATTACAGATTTTATTGGTTGTGTCAAAAACTGTGCCTGGCCCACACTCAAATCGAACTGGTACTAATTCATCACCATCTGGAATGCACCGATAGTAAACATGGCAGTCGTTTTTATCTGGAAAATAATCTTCACTGGGGCATGGAAAATTTCCGATTTTTAATTGCAGGGATTCATTTATTTCGTTGTCTGTAATCCATCCTAAAGTATTGGAAAAAAAATTAACAATAGGTTCTCATTAATTTCAGTCTATCTTATAATTAATAAAAGCATTCTCCTTATTAAGTACTTACCTTTGGATGTAGAAATCAAAAATAGAATTTTTATCACTTTCGATACGAATTTCATGTTAATGCTGAAGGGCACTTACTTCAGTGTCATCTGAAATGAAAGTATATATATATGTATAATTTCTCGCTAGATATAGATATGCGGAAAAGGACTGACATGCCTGTATCGGGTTAGTAAAGTATACCTATTGAGTTCAATAGGTACGCATCAGTTGTATGTTGTACATATGTATGTATTTTTTCTTTATGGATTGTTGTGTTGAATATTGTGTTTTATTGTAGTATATAGATCGTAGTATGATGTTGTTATATGTACTTATGCTATATGTAAATAAATAGTAAAGAAGCATGTGCCAGTATTATTAGCTAGCTAGCGTACGATACTACAAAGTGGCGATGAGGTAAAAGTCAATTGAGATTTCAAGGAATAATACCAAGGTGAAGGAAAAGAAAAAAAGAAGAAAGAAGTGAGATTAGGTAAAACAACATGGAAAGGCAACTAATATACGTAAAATAGGAAATATGGAAGAATACAGAGTTGTGAGGATATGGATCTCTATTGTGGAAGATTAGAATATTTTTGGTAGCTAGGGAGACGAAAAACGAATAAAAAGTTGCAGTTTTACTGACAACTACTGTTCAAAATGTTTACAGATGTTGCGAGATTTATGTGAACCACATTTACCCAAAAGCAAAACGTAAAGGAGTCTCTGTGACAAACTAAATTGACGGTTTGTTCCAAGGGTTCCTATATTGAAGAAGAGGATATCATTTTTCAACTTAAAACAAGAAGATAATAATAATAATAATAATACTTTATTATGCAACAGCAGCAACAGCTGCTAATTACAGGATAATATTTACAATAAAAAACAAACTTAATCATAGTAATAGAAAACCCCAAAAAAGAATAAAATAAAAACAACCTCAATCGTTCCATCAATACTCAAATACATAAGTTATACTTAAGCTACAAAACAAAAATAAATGGATCAATTATGCAACACTAAATTTAGTATTTAACAATAATTTTAGATTTCTTTGTGAAGTGTTAAACAAATCAATTTCATCACAAAACCTATTCACATTAACAAACATTGATAAGACTGGTTAGCGCGAGTGGTGAGTAGTAGCGGTAGTTGATACATATAAAAGACACGCATGTCTAGCACACAGCCTAGGAACATGAAAACTAAATTGCTGCAACAAGTCAGGAGCATAAAGAAAGTTGTTAACCAATTTATACACAAAGACAATCTGTGATATTACCCTACGGTTTTCCAAGGAAATATAATTAAACTAAGATAACAACTGATCATAGGAATAGTTATGTGGCAGAAATGAGTGACTAGGACGATAATAGAGAATCTTCAAAAATTTTCTTTGCACCCTCTCAATTATGTCCGTATACTTCACATAGCATGGCTTCCACACTATAGCGCAATATTCGAGCTTTGTTCTAATAAATGCATTGTAAAAGCTAATAAGTGCTTCATTGTTGAGATATTTGGTATTTTTTGTAAGGAACCCAAGCATTCTTAACGATTGTGTGCAGATATTTTCAACATGTAAATTAAATGTTAGCTTCTCATCAAATGACACACCCAAATCCGTGAAAGACTTCACATCTATCCAGAGGTGAATCACAGATATAATATATAGACATGATAACATGTTGTTTTCTTGTAAAACTCAACACTTTGCATTTACTTATATTAAATGGAAGTTCATTTTCAAAACTCCAGCGTTCAAGGTTGGTTAAATCATTCTGTATGATTCCACAATCTATAATATTTTCAATACGATGAAAAATCTTCAGATCATCAGCATATAATAAGCAGTGCGATGATATACAGTATGTAATGTCATTGACAAGAATAAGGAAAAGCAACGGGCCCAACACTAATCCCTGAGGAACTCCCGACCGAGACAAATATGGATAGGATGTAAAACCATGATACTCAACATAATTTGAACGTCCGGACAAATAGGATTCAAGCAATTGTATCAGATCGTTGGAGATACCAAAAGTATTCCACTTCCGTAGAATTTTAATATTTTGGACTGCATCAAATGCCTTTGAAAAATCGGTGTAAATTGTGTCAACCTGTCCGCGTTCATCCAAAGCACCGGACACATGCTTCACAAAGGAGCACAAGTTAATCGCAGTCGATCTACCCTTCACAAAACCATGCTGATTAATAGAAAGTCGATTAACGACATGGCTATAGATTGGTTTAGCAATCATTATCTCAAAAATTTTTGCAAAGGTACACATCACAGATATCGGTCTGTAGTTTCTTATTTCATTGTTGCTTCCAGATTTAAACACCGGTGTTATTTTCGAGGTCTTCCAGCAAGTAGGAAGTGTTTTATGACGCAATATTAGGTTGTAAATATGAAGCAATGGAAGTCGGAGTACACATTGACAATCCTTAACAATAGAAATAGGAACTGAATCTTGACCCATCGTCATCGTGGACTTCAAAGAACCCATAGCCTTCGAAACATCATCCTCGGTAAAGTTATGAACGGTCACTATTTCAGTATTCAAAAAATGTTCCCTGTTTTCAACACAAACACCGTCAACGAAAACAGATGAAAAGTATGAGGCAAAAGCATTAGCAATCTGATCAGGGGATTCAATGCGTCTGTCACCATCCATCATAGAACCAGGAATACGTGTCTCACTTCTACGTTCTCTAATGAAAGTCGAGATGACTAGCCTATTAGTAAACGGTACTTGAAACTAAGAAATGCAGCACCGCAATGTTAGTTTGGAAACCAACTAGAAAAAAGATCAAGGATAAATTTATAAGTGGTATGAAACCAGGCCCAATTCTAGATCGATTATGTGAAGAAGATCATAATAAAAAGCTAAACGAATACCTAGATATAGCATTGCGGAAAGAAGCTTTGATGTCACAAACTAGAACCATGGACGTGCATGCTGTTCAGCAAAGAAGAAGAGTGGGTGAAAGTAAAAGTGAAAGTTATCAGCAATTTAGTGAAGTGTAACAAGCGTACTTGCTTCGCGTGTGTTGAGGAAAATCACAATTTTAGAGAATATAAATATGGACAGTATAAGTATAGGATTTGTAATAAGAGAGGGCATTTGGCTAAGGCCAAAGCCAAGCAAGAATCACATTTTAGTCATAAGGAAAGCAACAGTTATTGTCTAGAGTCATTACCTCATAAACCCTAATGGTAAAATTAAGTTGTGTGGAGATTATAAGGTCACTATAAACAAATATATTGAAGATTTTAATTACCCCGTGCCGAGAATAGCATTCTTATTTGCAGCTTAGCAAGGAGTTAAACATTTTCTAAATTAGATTTCTTAACAGCACATAATTAGTTAGAGATAACAGAGGAAACAAAGAAAATTTTGGCTTGGAGTACTCACAAGGGAGTGTACTTACAAGGGAAGATCCCGAACCCGGAAATTCAAAAAATTTGAAACTTTGGGAATATGTACAACATATATAGGTGTGCTATACGCAATTTTTTTGTGCCGACATTCACTTTGAAGGGGTGAAACACCCCATCGAAAATTGACGCATTTTCAAGTTTCTCCACACAACTCCAGTAAAAGAAAGATAGAAGATAGGTGTAAATGCAATAGTTGCAGCATACATCAAGATCTTTCAAAATATGTGACTATCATATATACAGAGTGTTCCGTTAAGCCTTGCGCTTATACTGCAGATGTTTTTGTAACAATACAAAGAAAAGTTTGAGATATAATTTGTGTGACTTTTAATTCTGCTTAAAACTATGTAGGGTGTTCTAATGTACAGAGTGTTCCAGAAGTAAATATCACCCTATACTTGGTTATATCTAACAGAACTTCATATATTATATTATAATATATATGTATATATATTATTAAATACTTATTGCAAGGAATGATCTCAATCCCGCAAATTTAAAATATGAAATTTGAGAATATGTAAACCACATATAGAGGTGCGATACGAATTTTTTGCTGCAAAGTTAATGAAATTTACTGTATATCTTTGCGGTACTATATTTATTAGATAAGATATTGTTTTGTGTGATAATAATATTCGAAGTTTTTATCTAATGGTGTAAACATGTTTTTATAAAAACGCAATAATCAACCAAATGCAATGATAAATGATAACGTTGCTTATATAAATTCCCCACCTGACATTAATAGTATTTGTTGTTTGACTGTATAACAAACCTGTGGTGCTGAAAATGGTTGTCGTAAATACTTTAAATGTAATTCGCTTGCTCATGGTAACATTTGACGTTGCCAATAACAATAATCCAACACCTGTGAATAACCACGAAGTGGAATTACACGACATAATAAAGGATATGCTTCTTGACGTTCAAAAAGATACTTCATTTTCGCTGGAAATTGACACAACACTAGAATTTTTGAATCAGTTAGACCACATTCCGTAGACTTTGTAGATGATGTATACGCACCTACACGCGAAGAAATTTTAGAAGCGATGGAAGCTAAAAGACGAACAGTGTGTTCCAGAAGAAGGCGGTATTGTCACTTTGG
Organism: Chrysina gloriosa; assembly: GCA_038088585.1. NCBI lineage: Eukaryota > Metazoa > Arthropoda > Insecta > Coleoptera > Scarabaeidae > Chrysina > Chrysina gloriosa. The sequence goes on from CM076092.1 coordinate 31,181,807, forward strand.
AATATAAAACCAAAGCTGTTGAATACTGGAAAAGTGGGAAAACGAAGCGACTTACGTTAGCAACCGTCCAAAAGAAATTTCGAAAAGTTTCAACTCTCCAACAATTGTACAGGTAAACAGTGAACTCCACTTAATATAACAACGATTTGTCTTTATTTTCTTTTATTTGTTCTAGATGGGAAGAAACAGTAAACCGGGGAGGCACACGACGGGAAAAATTGCTACAAATTTCGGAATCCGTTTATAATAAGTTTGTAGAGAGTATTGATTCGGGTGATATTATTCATGATTTGGACATTCAAAAAATGGGCTTTGCAAGCTAATCAAGGAATAGATTTAGAAAACTTTAAAGCATCCCGGCATTGGGTCTGGAATTTTAAGAAAGCGTATAGAATAGTTTCATGAAAAATAAATAAATTTATTACGCGATCATATGGTACAGATTGCGAAAAGCTGAATGAAATCGCTTCAACATTTGTTAGCCATGTAAAAGATCACATAAAACAAGTCGGAGAAGATAATACATTCAATGCCGATGAAAGTGGCTTTAATCTAAAGCTTTATTCTGGTCGCACGTTAGCTGTGCAAGGTTCAAAAAGGGTTACAGCAGTTGTGCAGTCAATATCCGCAGCAACACATAGTTATACCATATTTCCCACAATATCAGCTTCTGGAAAACTTCTTTCCCCTCTATTTATTGTCATGAAAGAACAAAGTGGTAGTTTCGGTCCGCGTCTAACACAGTCTTTGTTTGAACCGTGGAATGTTTATGTAAGGGCTTCAACGTCGGGAAAATTAACAAAAAGAACTGTTTAATGAATGGCTCACCCGTGTGTATGTGCCAAAATGTGGGAGCTCAGAGCGTGTTATTCTTGGACTCTTGGACTAGTCATTGTCCTGCTACATTGCAAAGAGTATACCATCAAACAAGCATGTTGAAATATTGACGATACCGAAAAAAACTACGGCAATGATACAACCACTAGATGTATATGGTTTCCGCTTATGGAAAAATTTTGTAAGAAAATTTTCCGATCTTGTGCTACTGTTTGGTTATGATATTGTATTGCATGAACGCAATAATGTTATCAAATTACAGTCCCTTATTCACAACCAACTTGCGGCACCAAAGTATCACGATGTATTTGCTTATGCTTGGTATAAAAGTGGATACATTGATCAAAAAACCAAATAAGTTTGAAAATCCGGTAGCTTTTACTTTTAGACAACAGGATTTTATACATCCTGCTAGCTGTTCCATATGCGGTGCCCAGGCCATCTTACGATGTGCGTGGTGCAACGAATTCCTATGTTTTAAACATTTCTTTGAAGAATTTCATCACCATACAGAATAATTATTCATTTGCCAGTATTTCACTACATAATAAATATGACCAAAAGATGTAAAGTGTTATCTACAAAAATTTCCTATATATCTTATACTTTATGACTAATCAGCTAATCACATATAAATTATATTGATGTACTTATCAATATTTGTATTGCCTAAAATGTTAAAAATATTGATATATTTGTTATCGCTTAATAAAATCGATTAATTGTAAGATATAACTTTGGTCTAAAAACTAACCTTTTCCTCTTACAATATGAGTGATTAAATCAAATTAATAAATACATATTTCCAAAACCAATACTTTGGATGTTATTATCAAACAAAACAATGTCTTATCTAATAAATATAGTACCGCAAAGATATACAGTAAATTTCATTAACTTTGCAGCAAAAATTCGTATCGCACCTCTATGTGTGGTTTACATATTCTCAAATTTCATATTTTAAATTTGCGGGATTGAGATCATTCCTTGCAATAAGTATTTAATAATATATATACATATATATTATAATATAATATATGAAGTTCTGTTAGATATAACCAAGGATAGGGGTGATATTTACTTCTGGAACACTCTGTACATTAGAACACCCTACATAGTTTTAAGCAGAATTAAAAGTCACACAAATTATATCTCAAACTTTTCTTTGTATTGTTACAAAAACATTTGCAGTATAAGCGCAAGGTTTAACGGAACACTCTGTATATATGATAGTCACATATTTTGAAAGATCTTGATGTATGCTGCAACTATTGCATTTACACCTATCTTCTATCTTTCTTTTTACTGGAGTTGTGTGGAGAAAATTGAAAATCCGTCAATTTTCGATGGGATGTTTCACCCCTTCAAAGTGAATGTCGGCACAAAAAAAAATTGCGTATAGCACACCTATATATGTTGTATATATTCTCAAAGTTTCAAATTTTTTTGAATATCCGGGTTCGGGATCTTCCCTTGTTAGTCAATAAACTTTCGTACGGCACAAAACCAGCCTGCTAAATTTTCCAAAGCATTGTTGAAAATTATTTGCAAGGTATTGGCGGCGTAGTAAATTTAATGGATGATATTGTGGTTACATCGAAAGGCAGACAGGAATATCTAAGAAATTCAAAGTTAGTTTTTAGTAGGCTAAAAGAATCCCGGATTTGTACTGAGTATAAGGAAATGCAAATTTTTTCGAAGGAAATAATATTTAGGGTTTATTATAAACTCAGAAGGTACAAGCAAAGACTCCGACAAAACATCAGCAGTTTTAGAATCACCCTGTCCAAAAGATAGAGGCCAAGTGAGAGCATTTGTAAGGATAATTAATTATTATGGAAATTTTACAAACAATTTAGCCTAATTATTATCACCACTGTATAAATTACTGCAAAAGAATACTAAATCTACCTCGACAAAGGAATGCGAAGATGCTTTTCAGAAGGCGAAAGAAGCAGTACCATCTGATAAGATTTTAATTCATTACAATCCGGAATTACCTTTGAAACTAGCTTGCAACTGTAGCTTTGTGGGAATTGGTTGCGTTTTACTCCATCAGCTACCAGATGTAGCAGAAAGACCAATTATTATTATTATTATTATTATTAAGTAAGACTGAAAAAGTATATTCCATGATCCATAAAGAAGTTCTAGTGATTTACTGAGGTGTGAAAAAGTTTTACCAATACCAAGTTCTACAAAGATGGATATTGTTTCTGTCAGGTTTTGATTACGTTTTCAAACACGTTCAAGGAAAACTAAACGCAGGTCCTGACGGATTATGATGTCTACCATTAGCGAAGGAAGACAAATAAGATACTGCTAGTCTAGAATATAATAATTTTATACAAGATGCAATTCGTTTAGAATGGCACAAAATCAAAATAGGAACCCGGAGAGATTAGGAGTTGGGAAACATGTATGCGTATATATAATAAAGATGACCTGCGGTGATGCAATCTCAGTTAAACCCCTATTACAACAAAAGAAATGAACTAAATATAGAAGGTGGCACAATAATGTGGGGTAATGAATTAGTGATACCATTCAAATTTAGAAAAATTTTACTGTAGCAATTACATTATAGTCACTTAGGTATGAGGAAAATGAAAAACTTAGTCCGTAATTACGTCTGGTGGCCTTCTTCTTTTACGTCGAAATTAAAGCGTTTGGTAAGAAATGCGAGGCATGCATGATGGTAAGACCTGAAGTAAGAACCTGAAAAGGTGAAATTAATATTTAGGAAAATGCATCAAGGGTGTATGAGCGTATACATTTAGATTTTCTAGGTCTAGGAAAAATGCATTTAGTAGTAATAGACGCATTTAGCAAATGGCCAGAAATATCTGAGATGAAACATCTTACAACAGAATTAAGAATTGAGAAGTTGCGAGAAACGTTTGCAAGATTTGGAATACCCGAAATAATTGTTTCGGGCAATGGAACTCAGTCTTATAAATTTTCAAAATTTTGTAAACTAATCCGCATTCAACATTTGACATCTCCAGTGTTTAATCTTTGTACAAACGGATTAGTAGAAATTTTCGTTAAGAGTTTTAAGAACGGTATCGAAAAGGCTCTAGATGATAGGAGGATATTAAATTACCAATCATAATCAATAGATATTTATTATCATATAGGACAAAATAACATAACACTACGGAATAAACACCAGCTAACCTAATATTTAAAAGAAAAATTAGAACGAGAGTAAATCTAATAAGAAATAATGTGAGAGAGAAATCACAAAATAGACAAAGAAATACTTTCAAAGGGAATAGGAAACTAAAACTGGCGGAAGGGGACGTTATTTTTGTGAGAGGCTATAGAAATGCAAACAAAAAGACATGGGAAAAAGGAATAGTAGAGAAGGTGATCGGAAATTAGAACAATATTGTAAGAACTTTCAAAGAAAATTTACGGTGGCGAAGACATATTAATGAACTAATAGGAGGATCAGAAGGAAGCAAAAATCAAGATGAAAGAGTGAATGACTATAGAGGAGAAACCAATGAATGAGAACTAACGTAAACTGGAGAAAAAGAAAGTAGAATTGAAATAAGTTCAGAAGAAGATATGCAAGAAGAAAAAAGGCAGTTTGATAACCGACCGCTTGAAGATGATAAAGATATACATAGGGAAAGAAACAAAGACAACACAAATACAGAGACAACAATTAGAATAAGTGAAGCAGAAGAAAAGCATGGTCACTCAAAAAGTAGCGATTCGAGCAGAAAAAGACAACAAGACAACTCCTGCTAAAAACATTCAATTTCAAAGACCCAGAAGAAATATTAAACCCTCTGAGAGGTTAAGTCTATACTGTTGTGTAATCTTTACTTTAAAAGGGAGGAGTTGTAGTATATTGAGCGTAGTAGCAGGTTGTTATATGTAGGGGACAGTGTTGTACCTTGGACCATTTTTTATTATATACCCAATATCTCATAATTGATAGCCTTAACGGATTCAATTAAATGTAGAGATATTTTCTCAATAAACTGACTTTTGCAATTTACATTTGAAATATAAAAGTTCAAGTATTTAATTACCAAAAAATTAATTCAGAAGAACGATTGAACAATGCTTCAAGGTACAATACATGCATGTGCGTTGGACCAAGCGTTATTGTACCTTAGTCCAATAAGTCAAATAATACGCAAATGTAACTTGCATGTTTATTATTTACTAGTGAGTTTTGTAAAACAAAACTCTAATTCAACATAGGTTCGAATAAATACTAACTAAAAAGTAACATTAACTATTAAACATTGGTGTATTGACTAAAATCTACCGAAAAGATAAGTTGAGTTTCTTGCCTTTTTGTCAAACCAACTGTTTTTGGAAGAGGAAGACGCATTATCACATCGTTTCTATCGACATAAGAAGGATTTTCACTACTTGGAACAAAGTTTCTAGATGCAGTTCTCTCATCTATTCTCTTATAAAATTTTACCTCATATTTCGTGTCCAATATCTTAATTATCTTCGCTACAAAATATCGTTTTGTCCTTTTGGTTGCTAACTCTACTAAAACATAATCTTCTTCTTTTATTACGGCGTCATCTATTTCCTGATCTTCTTCTTTTTGTTCTTTTCTAACCTTATTAAGAAACTTCATCATGATCACCTGATGATGAATCCCGTAATTTTAAATTTTCATCGTCACTGCTGTCTTCTATTTTTTCCTAATTATTTTTTACGGACTTTTTGTTTTTAAGTTGTCTAAATATGCTTCTCTTTATTTGCTTTACCTTCTTTTTAGTTTCAGTTAACCTATATTCTTCGATTTCATCTTTTACTGGTGTGTCCGTTACAATTCTTGTTTTTCCTTTCCTTCGACCTTTAGTAATTTCTTTCCTAGGTCCTGCTTTTGGGAAAAGCCTTAGTACATGTGGCGATACCAATGTAGATGATAGTTTCTGAGATGATGTTGTAGCCACTTCCTCAGGGTCACTCCTGTCATTTATGATAACCTGGTGGTCGACATCATCAACTGGAGGGTTGTATTTTCTTGAGGATGGTCGGTAACATACGAGGATAGATATTCATCCTCATCAAATATGTTTTCATTGTAAGACCATATACCTGTCACTAAAAATCCTTTTACGATGTTACTGATGGAGAAAGCTCTCGAATACGCAGTTCCTATTACTTCAGAAATGTCGTAGATAGTGATAGGTTACCCTGGATTATTTGTGAGCCATTGATTTACCGCCTGGTTCTAAAATGTTTTATACAGTCAAGCGGCTGCAGCTTGTGAGACGTATGAGGTGGCATAGTTAGCAACACAATTCCATTTTCTTTTGCCAGCTTTATAGCTGGAAGGGAAATATGTGAGTCATGGTTATCATAAATCAATAGTACTTTCTTATCTACAGTTGGCTTAACGTGACTTATAAAATGTTTAAGATAAGAAACAAATAAATGTTGATTTATCCAACCAGATGGATTTGCACCACCTATTGCGCCAGCGGGGGCTCCTTTTAACATGTGCTCTTTGAAGTGCACTCTAGGAAATATTAGCATAAGAGGAACCTGATTGCCAAGTGCATTTATTGTTGCCACCATAGTTATATTTATACCTCTTTCGCCTGATGTTACACGTCCTACTTGTTTTTGTCCTTTTGGGGCTAAAATCTTAGGGCGAGTGTGAACTGTTACGTTCCCAGTTTCATCAAGGTTATAAATTTTGCTGCCATCAACTTTGTAGCGATCATAACAATTTTTCAAATTACTAAAAATCGGACACATTTTTCACGCCAAACTAGTGCCCTCTAGTTTTCGCAAAGACACAATTGGATGTCTGGAAAGAAAACCGCGAATCCATTCCTTGCCAGCTTTCTTTTCTTTGATCCAAGAAATCGGTATCTTTTTGTTGTTTTCATTGGCAAATTCAAAAGATAGTTTTGAAGTTTATTTTTGTAAGACCCTAATGTAGTTTGGCGGCAGTTTTTATATAATCAACGAGAATATCTTCTTCATCGTCAGAAAATATTCGGTTACAGGTAATGTTAGACTTGTAGGTAAACGTGTGATCATTGGAGGTTTTATAAATTTTCAAATGCCTAAGTAACGTTGTCTTTGATATTTTATTATTTTTTGCAACTTGACAAATAGTATATTGACGCAAAAGAACGTCTTCTACGGCAACTTTTAAATTGTCTTTATCTATTGGTTTACGTTTATTGCCCGCTTCACTTCGCGGCATTTTCTATAAATTAAATAAACCTCATCAATCAACTTTGTGTTAACAATACTTTATTTAAGAATTGCGAGTGCATGTACCTTGGACCAGTCCATGGTACAACAATTCTACTGGTCCAAGGTAAATTACACATAATGTTTACGAAGAAGTCAATTTATTTAAATGTTTGGTTATGTTTATAACATTACAAATAATACTGATAGAAAGAGGCATAAATGGTAAACTCATCAAAGTAAGCGGTGTCAATTTATCTCGTAATATAAACTTATTGTTTTACATTGAAAAACAAAAGAATATTTACATTTTCTGAGCATATAATTGAAATCGTCAAAAACGAGAAACGGTTACAACTATCCGAAACTAAACCGAATGTGGTGACATCTATTTAAATTCTTGTAACTAGTATATGTAATACCAAATTATAAAAACTTCTCTGTAAATAGGCTATAATGCATTTGGTACGAGGTACATTTGGTCCAAGGTAAAACACTCTCCCCTACTTGTCATGTTATATGTAAATAAATAGTAAAAAGGCACGTGCTAATATTATTAGTGCGCGTACGATACTACATTCCTGAAATAAAATATTTGCAAAATTGGCTAGACTTGGTTATGAATAAACAAAATGCATGAATTCGGTTCTGCAACTTCTTTACATTTAATATATTTTTATTTAAATATTTATATCAACATTGCTTATTAGATTACGATAAGTAAATCATTACTGCTATTGAGAAATTTGTCTTCTTTAACTACGAAAAACATTGAAAGAGTATGTTTTAACGTATTGTATAATAATACTTAATATCAATAATGGTATTGTAACAACGGAGTGGCGCTTTCAGAGCGCTGATGCAAATCCCATGAAAAATGTTTGATGCTATGAAAGTAGACTCCACAGTAGATCATGCAGTTATCGAAAAAACTGCGGGAGATATGGAAATCGTTGTATACGTATCTTGCCGAAAATTTCGTGCCTAGCTTGTACTTATATTAGTGCAGTATGTACTATTTTATATAGTAAATGTGTATTGTTTCCTTGGTACAACGGTTCGATTGTAAGTATGAAGAATGAAAAGAAAAAGAAAAATCCCACATCTGCAGTGTTTTACACTTTTGTGATTACAATAACATGCTGCCATGTATTCAAAGACTAATCTTCAATGTAAGCATTTATATATATATATATATATATATATATATATATTTAATATATAAAATTCTCGTGTCACAGTGTTTGTAACAAAACTCCTCCGAAACGGCTTGACCGATTCTTATGAAATTGTGTGTGTATATTCAGTAGGTCGTAAACTACTTTTCATACCCCTAAATGATAAGGGTGGTCCACCCCAAATTTTTGTTATTTTTTGGACAAAATCTTTTATTTTAATTTTTGTATGATTCGGCATTCAAAAATACATACAACCTTAAATTTTCACCCTATTCCCGCCAGGCGTCTACCGATGTCACTTCGCATCCCAGCACAGCACAGAGTAGGGATGAGAACGAAGCCGGTCTCCTGTCAGTATCCTGTCAGTGCGTGCAAAATTTTTGGGAATCATTTTCAATTAAAAGAGAAATATATAGGTATTTTATAATTGTGAAAGATAGGTAAAATAATAAAAAAACAAATACATTATCAGTATACTGTTTTCTAGCATTAAGTACTTCAATTTGATCTATTTGTGTTTTGTACAGTGAGAAATACCAGCAAGACGCAGAGGATCTGATTTGGGCCGTCGAATGACTAGATCTACAGGCATGCGAAATAGAAGAGCCCAAAGAACAGACGAACAAATCCAACAGGATAATGAAGATATGCCTGTGAACATGGCGCAATTGCGTGAATCACAATCACAAGAGGCACGAGCTGAACAAAATCAACAAAGACGATTAGAACAAAGACGCGTCAATTCGTAGTTGACACACGCAGAGCAAATGACCAACAACGCCAATAAGTACATACATCCAGCATTTATAACCGATTCATTCTGCCGTCTCTAGAGTATGAGCCCGATATTACATATTACGCTCATTCGAAAGTGGGGATTGGTGTTATGGACAAGGAATATACACATTGTAATGCGCTTAAATTCAAAAATGAGCCAGCCGGGATGTGTTGTACGTCAGGAAAAGTGCAGCTACCGGAAATTGAAACACCACCTGAACCATTGAACGGTTTACTTATCGGTACGGATCTAGATTCTAACCTGTTCCTGAAGTCAATTCGAACATTCAATTCATGTTTCCACATGACATCGTTCGGAGCAACAGAAATAGTTAAAAATAATGCCGCAAATGGTCAAGAATTTAATTCAACATTCAAAATCAAAGACCATCAACGTTCACAGCGCTCAATTCCTCTTTCAGTCATATACCACATCCTCACACACTTACAATAACTTAGTCATTTTTTATTTGACTACCAAAATATTCACTAGAAATAATTTATATGGCGAAGCAACGTTTGCCGTGTCAGCTAGTATATACAGCGTGTCCCAAAATTGCTGGGACGTAGAGCTACACGTATTGTAGAGATCAAAATAAGTCGAATGGGTGCAATTTATATATATATATACCAAAATGTATCGCTTGTCCGTGGGAAGAGTTCAAAATTTACTTAAAAATCACGTTTTTGTACGCTGTTCAGAAATGCGTGAAACAAATTTAATGAAATTTGGGAAAAGTACATTTTAGAGGATTGCCCTACTTTCAGTAACCAAAGAAACCGAAAGGAAATTGTAGAAGGGTTAAAACCATCCCCACCCACTGATAATTTTTTAAAATTCTTTCTTAGGGGTGGTAATACGGTTCTAAGCCTTCTTTTAACGGGAAGGCTTATTCATCATCTTCATCTTTTGACTCTTATAAAAACTCCGTTTTTCGCATAGTTTCGAAGGAAAGAAATATTTTCTCAAATACTGATCACCTACATTCTTAGTACAAGTTTAATAAAATTATAATACAAAATTTACTTGGGGGTGGACACAATGACATAAGTCATGATTTTGAGAGGAAACAAATTCATAATCGTCCCAGTTTATTGTTGACAGTAAATAATTTCAATAATTTGTTCACTTTTAGTTGCTTTTGTATTGTTTTTATCGCAATCACCGTTATTGCTTTAATTCCTCTTTCTGTTGTTGTTGCAATTACTTTGGCAGTTATCAAATATGGATTTCCCTTTTAATGAGCAGACAGACATGCTATTAGTTCTTGGATACTATCAAAGTAACTGCCGTGAAAGTGTCCGCGTGTATCAAGAGAGGTATCCAAACCGGAGAATTCCAAATCGCAACACTTTTGCCCGAATCGAAAGACGTCTTCGAGAAACAGGAATGTTGAAGGCAGTCAGAATTAACGCTGGAAGATCTCGACAAGCCCGAACACCAATTGCGGAAGAAACTGTTCATCAAATGATTGATAACATTCCTGAGACCAGTACCAGAACATTGCAACGAGAGACTGGGATTTCAAAAATACTGTAAGACGGATCCTTAGCGATCAATTAATTCGTCCATTCCATATCCAACTAGTGCAAGAATTATTACCACTTGATCAGGGATCACGTTTAAATTTTTCACAAATAGTTCGGGAGCGCAGAGTAGTCGACAACGGATTCCACACTAACATCTTGTTTACTGATGAGATCCGCATGCTATTGAAGGTAGATATTATCAACGAGAATTTAAAATTAATGTCTGGGTCGGAATTATTGGCAATTTTTGGTTGGGCCGTTCCGATTACCTGATCGTTTAAATAGCGCTAATTACCTTCGTTTCCTTCAAGAAATTTTGCCAGAATTAATGGAGGACTTGCTCCTTAATTTGCGTCGAAACATGTTCTTCATGCACAACGCTGCGTCACCACATTTTGCACGTGCCGTAAGAGAATATCTTAATGAACAATTTGCTGGTAGATGGATTGGTAGGGGAGAAGAAGCACCCATTCATTGGCCTCCGCGGTTTCTAGATTTAAATCCTTGCGACTTCATCATCTGGGGAGCGTTAAAAACACAAGTGTACCAGGTTCAAATTAATAATTCCGAACAACTGTGGGACAGAATTCAAAATGCTGTAAACGCACTACGAGATAACGTCGATGTTTTAAGAAGGGTGCATTTAAATTTTTACGCCGAATTGACTTCTGCGTTAATGAAGATGGTTTGATTGATGAACAAAAGTTTTGTCTTTGTGTCCACCGCCAAGTAAATTTTGTATTATAATTTTATTAAACTTGTACTAAGAATGTAGGTGTGAATTTATGCGAAATTATGCGAAATACGGTGTTTCAATAAGAGTAGAAAAATGAAGATGATGAATAAGCCCTCCCGTTAAAAGAACGCTTACAACCGTATTACCACCCCTAAGAAAGAATTTTAAAAATATATCAGGGGGTGAGGAGGGTTTTAACCCTTCTACAATTTCTTTTCGGTTTCTTTGATTACTGAAAGTAGGGTAGTCCTCTAAAATGTACTTTTCCAAAATTTCATTAAATTTGTTTCGCACATTTCTGAACAGCGTACAAAAACGTGATCTTTTAATTAAACTTTGAAGTCTTCTCACGGACAAACGATACATTTTGGTATATATATAAATTGCTTCCATTCGACTTATTTTGACCTCTACAATAGGTGGTAGCTCTATGTCCCAGCAATTCTGGGACACGCTGTATATGTAATTATACAAAAAGTATAATTCAAGAGATTAAGATGTGCAGTAAAGTTTTAAAAAGGAGCGTTGGAAAGAAAACTACAGTTTCTCAGCAGCTTCAACAATTTCGATAACAGTCAAAAGTTTTGTCTTCTTAGCTATTATAATTTAGAAAGAAAGGAAGTACGTTGAAACGAGTGGAAGTGTCACGTCCTTGAAGCTAATTACATAATGACGAACGTGTGAGACATGTGTCAACGCCACCGTGCCATCGGTATTTGTACTGACAACTATTAAAAACGTGTCTACCATGTGAACGTATATTGAATACGTAATTAATGCTAAACGTAGATAAATTATATATAGCATTGAATTGGTTCAGTATCGGCTATGCTCAGTTTAAGTTAGTCCTGTATCACAGGATCGTGTAAGTGCTCTAAGGCACTGATTCGTAGTTATTAATAGCATCATTTATTAAGTGTCGTTTTGATTTTACTTTGAAATGGATTAACTGGATGGAATTAAATACCATGTTTCAGTAAACTAAGAGAACCCGCAAATATGGCTTTTATAGGTTGATCAACCAGCTGCTTCCATTAATTGCTTTTACTTGAGTTTATTTTGTTTTATTAATCACTTGCTTACAGACACTAAAATTAATCACTAATTCTTCATTATACAAGCGGGCATCTTCAATATTGTTTAACTGAATAAAAAGCGAATTAAGTTTTTACATATATAAATCTACTTCCATTAGAGATATGCAATCTCGTGTTTGTTTACTGGTTGTGAGTACAAGTATTGCTTGAAAATCATACTAATCGACTTAGAGCAGCAATTTCTTTGTTTAAGGGATTCGTGTTTTTATGTTAAGTAAGCATCTATGTATGTAGTAATGTCTTAACATTTTCAATTAATTTAATGTATTTGGTCAAGTACTTAATTCTTTCCTGATTATAAATGTAGTATACGTACGAATTGTTACAATTTTTTGCGAATGATTTTATGAATTTTCAACCTTTGTTCCACAGCTTGTTTGTTTTTGAATATTCCGACAATTTTCATATTGAAATATGCCGAAATACGAAATGTATTTTTCTAAATTTTAGGAATTACAATCAATCCCAAGTAATACGGTTAGTTAGGAGGTTAACACCTATCAATAATTTGCAAATGTTGTTGTTAATTTGATTGTTAAGTTTTGAGTTTAAAGATCTATAAAGCCATGTGATACAATCAGGTAAACATTTTTAATATCCTTCTGGTACAGTATATACATATATATATATATATATATATATAATTATATATGTATATATATTCAGTATATGCACGTACTGTTACAATCAGATTAATTTGCATCGAGTTCTGACTCCTTTTTCATAGGCTTCATCTCAATATTTTATTTTACAGTTCTACCAATATTTCGGTAAAGAAAATGATAAATTGTTTAGAAAGTCTGCCTTTAGCATTTACACCGATTTTGCTTTATATAACTATGTTCATGCCTGTTTCTTCGGTGTCATTGTACTGATGATATCTTTATAGTTCAGTTCTATATCTTTCTGAATAGAAAAGTATACTCGACAATTCAGCTTCTTCTGTGCTCTCCGATTCCATAGATCTACGTCCCTTCAACCAGAAGAAGAATTTCTTTGGATCTGCAGTGATGATTGGACCTTTAATCAATATTTGAAGCGATTTTCTGATTAGTGACATAAATAAATAGCGTCTATCCAACGATGATCCATACGTATGTTCTCTGTTAACTCGATAATGATAACTTGAAATTTCCTGTACCTTCTTTAACCGCTCTCCAATTTTATTATATTAGCAAGAATGCACTTGAGCTTTTCTTTTATCTGCGTGTCTCATTTCCATGCAATTATTATTAACGAAATAGAAACCAGAAAACTTGAAAGCATATTTCTATACAAAAGGACTATGTAGATAAACTTTTTACTTTTTTTTTTTTATACACAGTGATATATCATAATTTCTACTTTAAAATGGAGTATGTCACCCAAGGCACTCCAGCAATGATTTCTATATTTTAGCTCTTAGAGTAATTTAAGAAATAATAAAGTAATTAATATTTTATAGTTATGGTACATCAAGACTTGTAAAGAAACATCAAAACCCAACACACATGTACGACACTTACTATACACGTACAAACATTAAAACTATTGCATTGTGTTATCAAAATAATGACACTTGAATATGATGGACAGATTAAGAACTACTATGTACACATCAGTAAATTATAGAAATTTATAAACTAATGATACCAAGTTTTTAGGGTGTCAATTGAATCTAGTCTGAGCTAAAACGAAAACTCGAAACTTTTATGTAGTTATCGATTAATTAATCGTAACTACTAAATGAGCATTTTAGCTTCATAATTCTTTTAGTAAAGGATTCTAAACACTTAGACCACTACTTTCAATAGTGCAAGAGGAACTAGTTCAATAGATTTTGAAATGTCCATTTATAATAGGTACATATGTACTTTATTAGTACAGTCGCTGCTCTTAATGAGAAGGAAACTAATTTTAAAACAATTTGTGTTGCGTGTTCTTTAGTAATTGAACATAATTGTTAGTGTTTCCAGAAACACAGTACCAAAATGGTATAGGGGAAAAGTCATATTCAATAATATAAAATATATTCTGTTAAAATAATTTAAGATATACAAAATGAGATAAACTTTTTCGAAAAAAATTTTCTTGATTTAAAAGAATAAGAGAATTTACTTGTGAAAGAAAAATATGATCTCATTGAGGATGTAACAGTGCAAATAAAAGATAACCAATTTACCGTTAAGCGGCTCTCAGTTTGTAATGCAAAAAGTTATTTGTGTATTGGTCAGCAACGCTGGGAAAATATCGAAACCAGAATCCAGTGGGAGCAAAAAGACCTCACTGAGAAGTTCGCTGACTCCTTTTGGAACAACTCTGTTACTCACCAACTTCCTTGTCTGAAAATAGCCGCACGTATTTTACACCGCCATTGATGTATCTACATACATACATATACCCGTATATTTGTGCCTTCAAAAATCAACATTTTGAGATACTGGAATGTAATAAATTGCCCACTTAGATTAGGTTATTAGATTATAGTTTGCGAACTTTTACGTTGGAATATATTATTCTCCGATATCTACGTTACTAAACAACTTCGGTAGAATATTTGCATAATTTAATAACAAAACCTTTAATTTATAATTGAATAGTTAGCCAGAAAGGAATGAGTTATCGATGGAATAATAAAACGATACATATGTATGTTGTACGTACATATGATGGATTGTTTCTTGTTTTTTTCTTTTATAGTCAGCTATGCCGTGGATATGTTTTCAGGAAAGATACCAACACAGAACAAAATTGTTGTATGATTGCTTATCGTATATTTTAGGTGCCCAATATGCTTAATAGCTTATTATAGAAAGTATTTACCATTCGATTTAGCAAAGCCCCCAAAAGATGTCAATTGTAATTATCTTCGAGGGGTTTTCTCCACAGGGATCTCTGTTGTATCAATTGTCTTATTTTAGTTTTATTGTGCATATTTCGGTTACGATCATGCAATGACCTCATGTTCTTAAAATCAAATACGGATCCCAACGAGATAATAGGTCACATGCTTCAACTTGTTTAATTTTTATAATTCACATCCTTGAGCTGATTTTGTGCGCATCTATTCTTTACTAT
This sequence comes from Chrysina gloriosa, assembly GCA_038088585.1. Taxonomy (NCBI): domain Eukaryota; kingdom Metazoa; phylum Arthropoda; class Insecta; order Coleoptera; family Scarabaeidae; genus Chrysina; species Chrysina gloriosa. The sequence continues at coordinate 31,197,217 of CM076092.1, forward strand.
TTTGTACGGTAGGTGGTTTTTGCACAAAAGATTTCAATATTACCAACACTAAATTTCGAACCACTTTGATTATTTTCTGATTGGCGTTGAAGTAAAATCACAAGCGGTCGTGTAGAAACAATCTTGAATAAACGTTAAAATTTTAGATGTTCTAGTAAAACATGTCAAACTAATCTGAGAAGATTTCCTTATATGTTTAGTTATTTTATTGGATGTTTTATTTAATGCCACCACATCTGTCTTCTACCGGCAATTGTTTCTTTTAAACGCATTAGCCATCAATTATCCGCAGGATGCTTAATTAGTAATTTTTTGTAATTCACAGTATGAGCGTATGCTGATTTAGAAATAACATATGATCTAGTAAATATATGTATATTATATTAAATCAATTTTTCTTGGTGGTGAACCCCCTACTGGTCAAATCTTACGAGCTCGTTTCTTCAAATTAATATAATTGTCACGCAACTTGTTTTTCATTATATCCAACACATTTTCAAATATTGCGTTTAGAGATTCAAATGGCCAATTCAACATTTCAATTTTGTTTTCGCTTTTCTATTAAGCACGACGTCAATTACGATTATTCCTTTCTTCCCTTCATTTTATTATTCCCAGGTTATCCTCTCGCGCCACTTCCACATTTCTAATTCCTTTTTCTAGAACCAACCTACTTCACGGATCACCACTCTTCAGAATGTGTCGTTTTGCCAATTTCCATTATGCTAATATTTTTTCCAATTGCTGTTGACAATGTATCTGATGCTAGATACCTTCTAAATAGGATTTCTATTCCACGGATGAACGCCAAATTTCGTTACGGTTTTATATCAGCATACAGATTGGAAACGGCTCCTAAGGTCAAAATCGCCGTTCGGTTGATATTGTTACAATTCGCGTACTAAAACAAAGTAGTATTTATCTTAATTCATTAATAAATTTTTTTCCTAGCAATTCGTTTATTTATCAATAATTATTTTCTTTGTACTACGACGATGAAAGCGACAAAATCTGCATTCAGCGTATAATTCGTAAACCGTGTAATGATTAGAGTTTGCTAAAGAGACGGATGATGTTTATCATTAAGTAGTGTAAATCGGACTGACGCTGTCATCCCTCCGAATTTTATTATTCAGTGATAACTTATCATTGTATAATAAAATTCGGTGGAGTGACAGCGGCAATCCAATTTACACTACTTAATAATAAATTCTAGTAATAACGCCATTTAGTCTTATGTAAACTTGTGTGATATGTAATTGTACATGAAATTCCTTCACGAGCTTAAAACTCGTTGATTTTACGATCCATTGTCGGTCACGAGGTCGATCCATGTTATTTAGAGCGTATTGTCCTCCAGCAGAAATAGTTGGCAATTTTCCTTGTTTTCAGCGCACCCTACATTCGATTTGTTTCAGGCAATACCGATTACAGGCCATAAATCAAACTATCGCTTGAACAATACATATACGCCTGTTTTCTTCTTTTTTGCAGCCTACATTGTTCCTCAACGTCCCGTTATGATAACAACAGACCTTTCTGGAAATGTGTCTATTTTTGAAGTTTTTCGTTCGTCTACTTACTGGTTGGCTGCAGTTGATTGTGGTGCTACTTTAGGATCTTTTCCTTAGGGAAAAAGTAGCAGATCAGTTTGAGTTTCAGATTCACTGTTATACAGCAGATGGTTCCGTAGGTCATTCTATTTTTAATTTTTTTATTTCAGCTTCCATTAGGCCTAAGGGTCTCCTGATTTGTACCAATTTTATTTAGTTACTGTTTCGGAAGTTTTCCGTTCGTTCGCTTTCTAGCTACAGATTTTGGTAATTCGTTAGACCCTTTCCCTTTAGGAAAATGTAACAGATTCATTCGGGATTCATGCAGATTAACTCGAGCTTCAGACACATTCGCACTCAATATTGAAAACTCGGCATTTCAGTACTTTAACATCCATGCGCGATATTCGACACGTTCTTATGACTTATTCTAGGGAAGTCTTTTCGATTCGATCAGTCAGTGCTAGAACGCGAATTCGTTGCGAATCCTCTAACGTATCTCACTAAGGGTGTTCGGTACTTTTTTGAAGATCGGACAAGCTTAATTTTTATTGGTTCCAAAACTATTTTGAAAATTGTATATCTGACCTTTAAAAGTATCGTGTGTAACGATAAAATACTGGTTTTTCTTCAATAATAAGTGAGGAACCAGTAAGTTTACGGGCTCGAAATTTTGCATACCGTGTATTCGTTACGATAGCTACGTCTTATCGGTGAGCTTTTTTAAATTCTTTGTTTGTTGTTGAATTTAACCTCAATTAAGGAATATAAAAATGACCATCGGCTTACCGTCATTTTCACGATAACAAAGGAATTTACAAAAAGCTCGCCGATAAGACATAGCTATGGTAACGAATACACGGCATGCAAAATTTCGAGCCCATAAATTTACTGGTTCTTCATTCAGAAAAGTTAAAGCTGTAGACGCTCTTAACATTGTGAAAAACTAGTATTTTATCGTTACACACCCTACATTTATAGGGCAAATATACAACTTTCAAGATAGTTTTGGAACCAATAAAAAATTTTTAAGTTTAACCGATTTTGAAAAATAGTACTAAACACCCTTAAGTGACCCGTGTGCGATACAGTGCATACAGTTCACTTCTCGACGCAATCCGTCCTCAGTCTCTTTGCTCGTGGAACCAGACTTCAAAGCGTTTGACTGTATCACTCACTCTTTGTTTCTGCTGATTGCAATTTTTCTGACTTACACCGAATGTGGTTCAGTAAGCCCTTTCTATTACTATCTCTCTCGTCGCTATTTATTTTCTTTCTTTTAATTCTTTTAATTCAGCTTCCGCGAGGCCTTCGACCACATTTTTATTCACATAGCCATTTTTTCTGCTCTAGTAACTGTAAATATTATACTTAATTCAATGGAAGCCCCCGTTTTTCTTCCTCTTTTGCAGCTTCGATTATAGTGTTTACGGTTTATTTGTTTTGATTTTCTAATTAATTACAAGGAGGAGACTAGCCGACACTTCAGTGGCGAATTTTATCCAAACAAACACTCCTTGTTTTTAATAATATTTATATTATACAGTGTCCCCGGATTAACTGCATTATAAGTATAATTGATCACAAATTTTAAAATCTAATAATAAAGCGTCATTTCAAGCAATTGAGAAAAGTTGTTCAAAATATGAAATAATGACTCTATACAAAATTTTATAAAAATTGGATGACTTTGACTAAATCGGTATTTCTTTCGTATTTTTGCTTTGTAACTACCGAAAAACAAGTTATTCTGTATAAGTTGTCAAAAAAAAGTTAACGTAAGTTTATTGTTTTTTTTTTTAATAAAATACTTGTTTCACAAAACTTACATATTTTTTTAACAACTTATGCAACAACAGAAAGCTTGTTAAAAAAATAATGTAAGTCTCTAATAAAATATTTTATTAGAAAAAAAAGCTTACATTATTTTTTTACAATTCATACAGAATACCTGTATTTTTTGTAGTTACAATGCAGGTATACAAAAGAAATACTGATTTAGTTAAAGTGATCCGATATACACCTATGTATGTGAAATCTTGTACGGAGTTATAACTTCATACTATGAACAATTCTTCTTAATAGTATTTTGCCGTGTTATTGACCAAAATGGTACTTTACGTCAACAAAAAATGTTTTTCTCTAAATTGTCGTGATGTAATTCATTTTAAAAATATAAAAATGTGCTTGAAATTCTTTTCGAACTAAGCAGGGCGGTATCCCAAAACGTTAAAACAAAGTTCAAACATTTTTGATCAATTATAGCTATAATGAAGTCAGTTCGGGGACATACTATATCATTTTCTTACAAATGTTTTGTTTGGCGACGAATCTTTGTTCTATTTATATGGGTACCATAATCTTCGGGCATTGTTCTTCAGAGAATAAGCGTATTGTATGTAATGCAGGAACTCCGTACCCACAGACAGTAAACGTATGGGCAACTCTATTGGGTAATCACATAATTGGATCCTTTCTCATCAACGGAAATCTTAATGCTGAGGGACACTTACATTTTGTTAAAAATAATATTGTACCAGCGATAGAAGATTTTCCAGATGTCACTTTTAATGATATTTGGTTTCAGCAAAATGGGTGCCCTGGGAATATTGCTCGAAACATGCAAACACTTTTAAGAAACGTATTTCATGGTATGGTAATAAATGGTTGGAGCAACGTTCGTTGGCTAGATAGGTCACCCGACTTAACACCAAAGGATTTCTTTTGTGGGGTTATGTCAAATCTTTTAGTTACGATTTGCAAAATAAAAGAACCAAGAACCAAGAAAAACTAAAATTAAATATTACAAATATCTTATGAAGTATTGATCCCGAGACACGAATAAATGTCCAGCAAAACTTTTACAATACTTTTGTTCTGTCCAATTAGGAGCCCAATTTGCATCTAATATAATAAAAATTGTTGTTTTAATTTTTTTAGTGTTAAGAATTGTAATATTAATGTTTTTAATTTTTCAAGGAATTACCTTGGGAATGTCTTTATTATATGGTTTACGAATTGTACATTGAACGCATTTCCTACTTATTACAAAGAAAATAAGTATTGATAAATAAATATATCGTCAGGAAAAAATCATTCAAATCAACTTAAGTGTACGCGCGGGGCTCGCTCTCCTTGTGCAGTAGGGATTACCAACAATCTCCAGTTATTGTGCTAATTTTATATTTAATTTGTAGAGGTTGTTATTACCATTACACAAATTAATCCTTCTTTTCCTAGTTGTGGTGACTTATTGAAATATAAAAAGTTGAACTAAAATATTTCTTTACGTTTATTATTTATTTAACCTTCCTATACTCACGCCAAAATGAAAGACGTATACTATACTATATAAATCGGTCTCACAGACCGTATGCGTGAGTATAGGAAGGTTAATAACTAATAAAAATATACAAAATCTCTTTACCAGGTGTAAAAACAATAAAAGGAGCGGATTAGGTTTAGAATTACGTGCCTAATATGTGCAAATTTTAGAATTAGCTCAGAAAAAATTATACGTTAAAAAAAAAACAAAAAGTTTAATATTGACCCAATAAAAGCTACAACTCAGACAATAAATATCTATTGTAAAGATGTAGGCAAATAGGAGATATAAATAATAATTATGTCATGTGTTGAAAAATTGGAATAAAAGAGTAATGGTTAACGTACTTAGGTGTTGCGAAAATTATATCATTGACCACATGTGTGAAAAAATCGATTGATGAAAAAATGAAAGAGATCGATTGTAATAGAACAAGTGCATGTAACTTCTCTCTTTCGACTGAACCAAGGTAACAAAATACACAATGTATCGACAAAATACATTTATCTTGCTGCGTTAGGTTGTTTATTCCATTTTTAAATGCGTCCACTGTTTCTTCGGCCGATGTAAAACGTAAACCCCGTAATTTATCCTTTACACGTGAAAATAAAAAGAAATCATTAAATGCCAAGTCTGAACTATATAATGAATAATCCTTGGGCATTCCAATATTAAATCCATCGAGCAGTAGTACGTCCGAGTGTTATCAAAATGAAAAGATGACCATGTAATCGCCTGTAATGATATTGTATACTAACTGAGACAATTCATTGTCAAAGCAATTTCACACAGTCTTTTCTTTTGAACTGGCATTAAATGGAGCAAAGCTTACGTACTTTCAAATCCTTTGCTAGAGAAATATCTCAGACGTACTTCATCTAAAATTAGATAATACATGGTGATGATGTAAAAATACTATGAATTTGTCGCAAATAATATTAATAGAATACTCAGGAATCTACAAATGATGAAGAAAATCAAACTGATGTGATACATACAAATAATTGTAAAGATTCTGACATACGTATTCTTTAAATAATGATGAATAAATATCACCATTTCGATTCTGATAAAGCAATACCCAAAGAAAGCCGTTACTTTAAAAAATCTTTAGTACTAAAAAATAATCAAAAATATAATAATCATAAGTAATATTTCTGATTTAAAAATATAGTGATATAGTTTACAAGGAGGAAAGTTTTGACTAAATTTGTGTCACATTTTTCTTAATCCTGCAGCAAAATTGTTAGGTTTTCAAACGGATACGTTTTGGATAGGTAAAGAAATTCATTGGTTATTTTTATGAAATAGAGTTAGCATACCTTAGATACTAAAATATCTTTATTTTCAGGTCATTTTGTTGTTAGCATAACACAACAGTTGTATCCTATAAAAATTACATATGTAGTTTAAAAAATATGCCAGCACAGGATACCAGCTAGGCATGGTAAAGGATTAATAAATATTTTATTTATTTTAATAGGGGCATTAGAATGAAATAACTTCGGTGTTATTGTATTCGTGAACGTAATAGTAACTAAAACTTAAATATTCTAATAGCTGTAACTGCTTAAAGGAAGATTAAATCTATTAATTTATCTTAACTACGTATGTAATGTAAATTCTACTGTGAAATGCTGTTTACATATTTATCTGTGTCTAGCTAAGATCTCAGGATAAGATTTTGTTGTCGCCCGCTGACTCATTTACGTGACAAGCGTTGGTAATTTCGCGAAAACAGTAGACAAGCGAATTATACTGAACAATCCCGTTACTGCCATAAGATATATTATGTACTAAACATTCAAATATTCTCTTTGACATTCCTCTTGGTGTGGTACACTTTAAGCGTAACTGTTTCTTGTTTTTCTGTACCCGTCAAAGAAATATTAGGTTAATTTGATTCGGGGATGACATGAATTAAATCGGTGATGGGTATTTCCAATTGTTTGCTGTCAATGAACTATTTATATGTATATTGGTCGTATAATAATGCTTCGGTTATGTTGTAGTAAAATAAGAAATGAAATTCAACCAGATGAATCCACTGGAAATTAGACATACGTTTATATTAATTTATATTATTTTTCCCGAAACAGAGTATAACCCGATATAATGTGGTTACATGCATAATATTACTAACAACTATTTTACTCCATACCTAAGTTGGTCCATTAATCAAAACTATACCATCTGTTGTGGAGGAATACACGAAGCTAAATTCGAATTTCCAGAAACTTTGTAAATTACATTATTACACTTGACGTTCTAATGCGGAATGATTTTCTTTAGGCATGGAATTTCATCAAATTTGCATTCTAGAATTGACGGTTAATAATTAGGGGCTGAACACTTATTGACCTATGGATGACTTTTTCAATTGATTTATCTTCTGATAAAATTTCGCTGGGGACAAGACTTTTTGTAATCCACGAAATTAGTCTAAAGTAAAGTAATACGTAATAATGGGTTAGTTAAGCTTAGATTCAATTTATGTATATTCTCGCATCTCAGCCCGGCACTAAGTAAAGGAAGGCAAGAAGAAGACTAGAAGAACTTATTTTTGGTTTAAATATGTCTATAAACAGGAAACAAACAGTTGATAGTATGTAGATACATATACTTTCTTTAATTCTTTTTATTCAAATTCAAAATCCAAATAGCTGATATACACCATCATTTTCAACGTCTTGAGGAAGGTAACTCTGAACAAATGATACACTTAATTCATAGACATTTCATATCTTTAGAGAACATTTTGTTTTCTGAAGAGTCCACATTTAATATAAACGGAGTAATAAAGTGAAATTCGTTTTAACCTGGAACATGTTAGTTCTAAGTCGCATACTTTTTAAACTTGTTCGTTATTAGGACACCTTTTTAGTGTCATTCCTACAATGAGTAGGTATCTAGCGTAATTTGATTTTTAGTTGTGAACTTTTGTGTTTTTGAGGCTGCCATATTGAATTTTAATTCTGTTTGGTACCGCTTAATATGAAGTTTACATAGAGATATCACTCAAATATTTCTTTAAAATAATTTTGGTTTCGTTAAAGACAGAAACTAGTATGCCATGACGATATTGTCATAATAAGTTTATTTGTAAGCGATCCATTGGTTGTTACTAACTGTATCCTATGAATTCTTGAAGAAAATTTAGAATACTACGTACTTTAAAGCAAATATAAATTTGCAAGTTGCTTGTGACAGATATTACGAAAAGTTTCCTGAACGAAAGCAATCAAATAGAACATTTTTTGTAAAAATTATACACGTTTCGTTAACTTTTGAGAGTTTCAAACTGAAATACGAATATATGAAATTGATAATCAGGAACCCGATTGTAGTATTTTCGATTTTAAATAAACACAATTACGACTATTGGGGAGCAGAATATTAATATTGAATTAAGCAAAGAACCTAGGTTTGGTTTTAATGTTGCCATAAGGAAAATCTTAACGTTTAAATAAATAAATGAAGATTGGTTCCAATTTTAGCGGAATAGTTGTCCAGCAGACAACATCAAGGAATTTCAAATAGCTCCTGGTTATATTTTAAATGGACGCGTTATTTGGTCCGATTTTCTGGTCTGCATGGTCACCTTTGTTACTGCAATGGCCTATTACTTATGGGATACTATCAGTTTTCTAACTTGCTCCTCCTGCAACGTTAGCAATTTTACAAATTAGGACTAAAGAAGGTCTTTCAGTTTATCAATGGTAGTACATTTCGAAGAGTTTGTAACCCTGTAAAAGGAGATATGGGAAATAATATGTACATATAAAATGCAAGGCATATTGAACAATTTGTTGAACGCTGATTGTAATAAATGTTTATAATGATTATCAATTGCAAATGTTTCTTGTGTTCGGAACCTTCCAAAGTTACCAAATGTTTTAATTCTTCCAAAATTGTTATATTTGTTTGTGCTCTTTATTACCTGCAGACTTGTTTCATTCTAGAATTTATGTGCCATTTTATTGCTGCTATTGCTGAATATTACTTCAGAGGTTCAATATTAGTTAGTATAAACTTACCAATAGATCGTTGTCAAATAATAATTAATATGCATAGGTACATTCACAAATTAAACATGGACTGATAGTATGGGGTTCAAGTCCAATGATTAGCAAAGTGTTCATTTCTCAGAAAAACATACTGCGCTCTATGTTGTTTGTTTCTGAGAGGGCTTCCTGCTGGCAATACTTTAATCAGTTGAATATAATGACCCTACCGTCGATGTACATCTATGAACTAATAAATTATTATTTGAGGAACAAAAACATATTTAAAAAGAATGGGGAAGTCTCAAGTTATATGTTTACCAGAGGAGCAAACGATTTACATGTTCCTATACATAACTTGTCATTGTATGAGAGGGGACCTCTGTATTCGGCGATCAGGGTATATAATGCTTTACCGGGGCATATTAAGAGGGTTGATAACGGGGATGCTCTCCGGAAAGAAATAAAAACATTTTTAATTGAAAAGAGTTTTTATAGTGTGGATGAATTTTTGGGGAATTGACAAATTGTTTTTCCTTTTTTGTGTATTTGCATCTGTATTTTCTCTTTGACTATGTCTATGTCTCGAAGAGATCCTGGACAATAAATATATTATTATTATTATTATTATTAAATATGTATGTGTATATGTCAAACTAATGACAACATTTCCATGGCACATTAGTAAATGTTATGCATCGAAATTGGGACACACGGTATATATGCATTCATATTTTTATGTAACGTATTGTTAGTTATTAAATTACAACTCCAATTACCGTTAAATGACTCACCTCTAGATGTAAATAAGTTCGAAATATGTATGTACGTATATATTTGGATAATGGATATATAACTTGCTTTGCATATGTTGCATGTATGAATTTAATCTAACTACCACCTTTATTTTGGTAATATATATTTTAAGATAACAAAAAATATTTTAATTTAAATGTGATTTTATTATTGTTATTCTGTTCTAATGAAGGATGCTGTGGTAGTAGCGAAATATTGACTTGAAAGTAAACAATCAAACTGTACTTTTTTTTTGTTGTATTCCCCAAAAGTAACCCTAACTGAATGATAATATATATAATAGTATATGTTTGATATAAAATCAACACCCTTGTAAGGAAAGTGTACAAGGACGACCAATTATCGCGATACGAACTGTAGAAGGTACTCCACTAAACGTGATTAAATAAATACTTGAGACTCTTCTGTGCCGTTGATTGAAAAACTCGCTAGACAATGCAGTTAACTTGAACCGAAGTGTATAGTAGTATATTTTCTTTAAAACAGGTTATCTTCTGGTACATAGTTATACGTGAAATATATCGTTAAGCAACCTGAATTGTAATATACGTTTTTATTAATCCACTGTAAATTTTTATCTTTAATAGTTTATTCTACTTATAACTATTGACTTCTGTACACATGTATATATGTGAAATTTTATGTAAAATGTCTGGCATGGAACTTGAGTTTGTCAGTAGAACAACGGAACTATTTCCATTATTAATTTTAATTCTTTTGAGCTGAAATGCATAACAAATATGATTAAAAGTCCTTAACTTTAGGAGAATGTTTACGGGAACAGATTTTCAGACTCATTTAATATGTGATTGTACTGCTAGACGTCACAAAAACAATTTTTAGTTCCGTGTTAGCTTTAAGAAGAAATATATTATTTTTATTACATAAAAAATAAATTATTATATAACGTGTGGTCCGTGGATCCCCTAAACATATCTCAAAATCGTCTACCACCATGTTTTATTTCTTCTGGCACTTCCTTTTCACATCTAAAATATTTTTGTGTAATTTCTTTCTATTTACCGCTAACTGTACTACCGAAAAATACTTTAGATGACAGACGTTTTTAACTTCTAATCATAAAATGATACGTTATTCATCCCTGTAGTTTTATGTCACTTTTATTACCCAAAAAATATGGCTGAAAAAGGAATTGAATAAGAAATGTGTCCGGCAGTAATTTTGACAAATTTCATATGGACTTACATATCTTAGCAACAATTTCTCGGCCAATTTTTTGGTAAACCACCACACCAATCGAAAATTTCACGCTGCTATTGTGAATGTGAACGTGTACGCACCAATCCTTGTGATGATCCCAAAACAGGTATACCAAGCATAACGGTCACACACAAAAACGTCTAAGCTGTGCGAAAACTAAACATAGGGGATCGACATGTTACATATCTCTACATTGACACATTCCTCATCATTCCAGACTTAAATCCAAATGATCTTGGATGAAATGGTTGCAAAAAAGTTTGTTCTCCGTTGGATCTCGCATCTTTCGATTGAAAACCGAAAAGCGAAGTGGCTATTGGCATTTCAAAAAAGGTTTCCAGCACCGTGAGTGGTGACGGATTATGGATTCATTCCTATAAACCCGTAAATAAATGTCAGTCTGCTGTTTGGGTATTCTACCGTATTCGCGGTGTATTTAAGAAGATGGTGCCAGTGTTTGTCTGGAGAACATGTGACTACATGTAACTACATGTAACTACAATTTCTTCAAAATCAAGGATCTGTTAATGCCGAGTAATATATCACTGTTATTGAACTTATTTTTGGTTTAAATATGTCTATAAATAGGAAACAAACAGTTGATAGTATGTAGATACATATACTTTCTTTAATTTTTTTTTATTCAAATTCAAAATCCAAATAGCTGATATATACCATCATTTTCAACGTCTTGAGGAAGGTAACTCTGAACAAATGATACACTTAATTCATAGACATTTCATATCTTTAGAGAACATTTTGTTTTCTGAAGAGTCCACATTTAATATAAACGGAGTAATAAAGTGAAATTCGTTTTAACCTGGAACATGTTAGTTCTAAGTCGCATGCTTTTTAAACTTGTTCGTTATTAGGACACCTTTTTAGTGTCATTCTTACAATGAGTAGGTATCTAGCGTAATTTGATTTTTAGTTGTGAACTTTTGTGTTTTTTGAGGCTGCCATATTGGATTTTAATTCTGTTTGGTACCGCTTAATATGAAGTTTACATAGAGATATCACTGAAATATTTCTTTAAAATAATTTTGGTTTCGTTAAAGACAGAAACTAGTATGCCATGAAGATATTGTCATAATAAGTTTATCTGTAAGCGATCCATCGGTTGTTACTAACTGTAACCTATGAATTCTTGAAGAAAAATAGAATACTACATACTTCAAAGCAAATATAAATTTGCAAGTTGCTTTTGACAGATATTACGAAAAGTTTCCTGAACGAAAGCAATCAAATGGAACATTTGGCACTGTTAGAAGTAATCACTATGCTCTGGAAAAATGACACAGAACCATGAATTATCGTGTATCAAGACAATATCAGTTTGCCTACAGATAAGAAAGGAAGGTTTTGGACCAGCGAAACATCAAATTATGATCAAGAATGGACTGCGTGGGAAATAACTCCAGTCGTCGGAAGAAGTAGTCGGTACTTACAAAATGACATCTATGCCAAGCAAAGATTGAAATAACTAATTGGAGCTTTGGATTGAACGAATACAAACGTGTATTAATCTTTGTGAAATTTTTTATGCTTTTTATGGTTGTATGCAACACTAAATACACCAATACTGCGAAAGAAACAAAATAAATAATAAAGAGGGAATCCATATGCATGTGCAGTTTAATAGGAATGTTAGGACCAATGGTACAAGGTAGTCTCAAGAAGCGCAAAATGAAGGCTACACAATATGTTATTAAGTTATTAAGTTTACCGACATGGTGGAAACAAGAGATATCGTCAATAAGTTATGTAATAATCGCATTTGGCTAGCGATGCATTGACGTTATGTACTATTGTTTTATCACGGACTTCTAAACTGAGTTTCCAAAATTTTTAATAAAAGTGTCAATACAAATTTGTTTCGCCACACAGTGGCTTCATCAGGTGGATGAAAACTAAAGATAAACGAATGATTAGTATCTACTTATATACAAAAGAATAAAAGGTAATTATAAAATTAGAAATTTAGTGCTAGGAGGGAAATGATAAACGTATGTTTGGTCGTATAAAACTAAACCTAATCTATTATATCTATTAATTTCCATTGATTCCAAAATATTTAGTTTTTTTCTTTTTCTTAAATGTGAAGTATATCAAAATTACTATTAAAATTATGGTTAGTTTCTAGACAATGATTAGCAAATGTGGAGTCAGATTTTTGTCTAAAAAACTGACTAGGAAAAAAGCTAAATATTTTGGAATCAATGGAAATTAATAGATATAATAGATTAGGCTTAGTTTTAAACGACCAAACAGATGTTTATCATTCCCCCTCCTAGCACTAAATTTCTAATTTTATAATTACCTTGTATTCTTTTGTATATAAGTAGATACTAATCGATCTTTAATCTTTAGTTTTCATCCACCTGATGAAGCCACTGTGTGGCAAAACAAATTTGTAGTGACACTTTTATTAAAAAATTTTGAAACTCACAAAGTCTCTTTTTTGATTTTTACAAGTTATGATTATGGAGCTTCAACAAGTTATTCCCGCTTCGATTAATTATTTTCTATTTTGGTTGGGTTTCTGTTTGTGTTTTTACCTTCTCTCTTCGTTTCATATATACTCAGTTTGTGGGCTCTTTCACTCGGTATACGTGATCGATCCATCTTAGCTGACTCTCAACAATTTTTCCTTGGACAGATTCCGTATTTAATTCTTGTCGGCTTAAATAACGATGGATTATATCTTGCCCAATTCATGTTCTTTCATGATTGAATGTTTATCATAAATTTTTATAAAATAGATACATATGTATGTATCATGTAAATAGCTCTAGTTAAAATAAAATGACCAATATATTCGAATAGAGCTTTTTGATTGTATTCCCTACCCGGATTATTAAAATAAAATCGGTATAATTACAATTTATGTCCGTAACTATTACATTATTTCTTCTTATTCTAGTGGAACAGATTCTAAAGCTGTTGCTTTTCAGCGGGCCCAATTGAAGGTCTGCAAACTATCTACTTTACTAGAAAGGAGTATTCCATCAGCAATAAAGAGGAAAATAAATAAAACTAAGAAAAATACATGCACGCGTAAGGAAAGAATTACGACCAAATATCTTTTCGTGAGCCCTCATGTTGAGATCTCACAGCGACAAGCTCAAGCATTGAGCCAAGTTTAATGAGATAACACGGTCGACTTCGCATTGCTATGCAAATAAGTTTCTGCGTAGTGTAGCTATAAAGTCGATCTCCTTTCCAATAAGAATTGAAGAAAAGTATACATATACATACTTTTTCCTTTTGCGTGTACGTACATATATACTTGCGTGTGCTCCGTACATAGTGTCCTTAGGAATTTAATTGTTTTCGAGAAATAATTTTTACAGACATACCGTGGTACTTCAAGAGGAGTACTGTCTCGATATGGTAAGTTGTCTTGCACAAAATACATTCAGTTGATTTACTTTTTTACAAAAAGGTACGTATTTCACTTATATCTTACTTAAATTATGTAATTATGTAAAGTGCTAATTTAATTTTAGCGATTTTTTTTTAATTTAATTTTCTATCATACTTTTTATTTCCTGCACTTAAAATAATTCTTTATGTATTGATTGCACGGTTACTATCGTATTCACTTTGTAGTGAGAATAACATGCACTGTAGTCTGCAAAGAGATTAATTTCAATGATTATATTCTATGTAGGTACTTTGGATGATATTAAGTTAGCTGTCTGCCTAGACTAAATTTTGTAAATTATGATCACAGGCTATGTAGAATATACACGGGGCTAAAAGGGACAGCTGCAGGATAAGCCACTACGTAAGCACTGTAGGTTAAATAGGAAACCAATTCCTAAGATCTCTGTCTCGATCACAGTCCCGATACATACGATCTTCCTCGCTTACGACACACTTACGAAGCGACAGTTATTTCTCCTAGTCCTGTGCATAGTTTGCTATTATAACATAATATAAATGCATTGGGATTCTGTGAAATCTTTATTGGTTGTAACTAGGAATTGAATATTTGCTTTCTTCAATACCGCAAGTGTAGGACACGGTTTAAACTTATTAATATATAACTTAATAATATTCGAGTCTTCACGTCTGCTCCATCATTCAAATCTATTGAATTTTAAAGAAATGTTAACAGGCTTTTCAGTTGAGTTGCACAAATGTGGATCAGGTATATATCACTATACAAAAGCTCTATATTTGTTAATTGTTCAAGGAAATTAATAAGGTTTGACACACGAGTGGATGATAAGTTATCATTAAGTAGGTTAAACCGGACTGACGCTGTCACTCCACCGCTTGTCACCACTTACGTGCAAGGCGCTACATTAAAATTATTCGGAGTAGTAACAGTATGAGTCCAGTTTACACAACTTATTATGCACTCGTTTGTAGAATCTTAGTAATTAATTATTTGAGGGTATTGGTAAAATATCTACAAAAAGAAATCGGGAAAGACCACACCCAATTCGGATGTCACAAGTCACTAAAGGCGGTAAAGCTTGTAGTGACTAAAAACACATGGAAACAACAGATTATAACGTGGGAAACAGATGACAAAACGAACAATGTTTACAAAACGATTTGTTCACAAATTAAACAATTTTTTAAATTAGAAGAAAAATATAGCAAACAAAGGAACAGAGTTCGTGCCCATTCATAGAAAAAAAAACTACTTTACATGTATCAAATACTAAGAGAGATCATCACCTGTAATTGTTTGCAAATAATAATAAGGAGACTGTGTATAAAAGAAATAAAATGACTGTTACCACACCTTTCGGAAATAATTTCGGATAAGTATTTTGGTAACTAGGTTGTCATCCTCAGTGGAAAACTGGGAGAACTATGTATCACCAGCGATATCCGGCTAACGCCCAAGACAAACACCATGCAACAAACGTTCTTCCATATGTAATGCGTTGGTACGGTGTGAGTTATGATGGAATTACAGATATTTACTTCTGTGAAAAAGGGATGAAAACATCTACTGCTGTGTACCAATGATAGTCTCTTGAGCGTGTACTAACACCTGTTGAGACCCTTTTCGGTGATCAATATTTGGCATTTCAGCAGAATTTTGCACCAGCTCACAAGACGAAATCATCTCAAACTTTCTGTTCTTATTGAGCACAATGAAGGCACTATTATTATTATTACTATGGGAACAATGTTCCTAATTTCTCAGATATCGAAAATGATCCATCTGAGAGCCCTGACCTGAATCCTCTGCATTTATTAAATTGTGGTTTATTTTAGAGGCTGTGCTATGGCATAATTATCACTCCTATTAGGTCCTCGAACGTGCTTTAACCTCAGCAGTTGCCAGTTTTCTGATGAGTGAAGTGAATCTTGGCATAGATTTTGACCAAATAGCTTCAGAGCTTGTGTTCGAGCAGAAGGTAACTACTTTCAATAATCTGTTCTAATCTGAAGATAAATAATTAAATACAATAAAATCTTTACAAAACATTTTAATTTCTATATTGGGCTCCATAAAGTTTGTAACAATTTTTGCATAAGCTCTAAATATATATTGAATAATGTTATTGAAGTTAAGTTGTTACTCAAAATTGTAGAATGAGTTTTAATAAATTACTGTATATAATTAAATACACTATTACACATTATTAAATACGGATTGTATTAAATAATTATGTGGTTAAGGGTTTAACGATGTAATACTATATCAGTAATACTACACGACACGACCTTCCAATCACTATCAATTCACGGTCAATGTGCTGTCAATTAATATTGAAGGAAAATACGTGTTTATTAGAGTTTTTATGGTAAAACTTGTAGCAGTAGCAGGTTTACAAATAAAAAAGCCTGCTAGATTTCTTAATTAATTTTAATCAATTCCATACTTCGCTAAAATGACCAACAATAGCCACAAATGTAGCAGAGCTTTTGCCCGGGTAGTAGTTGTATTTTTGGCAAGAATTGCCCAGAACTTACTTAGTAGATTAAATAATTTATTGAAGTCTCGCAAAAATTCCAGGTTCATATAATTGTAATTGTTAAAAATGTGTAAAGTTCATTGGAATTGTTATTTGTTTTCAGGAAATAATGCCGAAGACATAAGTAAAGCAAGTTAAATATTTTAATTGTTGAACAAAGACCACTGCTACCAGCATTGGAATTTATTATCTTAGACACTGTCCTCAAATAACGTTTACTGTAATCCAAACAAGAAAAATATTTTTATCCATATGTAAACTCAGTGAATATGGTTTAGCAAATTAATCTGCCATGATGTTTCAAATTACATACCACAGTTAAATTGTTGTCATAAACGGATTGTATTGACTATTGCACGCACGTATAGCGCCACTTCCAAAGCATCCTCGGGCCATTTCAATTATTCGGAATCAGCGTATTTCATCGTTATTAAATAACTTATTCATCTTTTGCGCTCATTCAGCATGAAACCGCGCCGACCTTCAAAGAGTTGTGGCATTTTTATTGACTGTAAACTGTTAATAGTATATTTGTGTCTGCGGCGATATTTACCTCCAGCAATAAGTGAAAGTCAAGTTCACGGTCTATCACTTAGAAATGTTAGTCTCTTTAAATATCATTACATTACAGTTACGAGATATCAAATTAGGGTTCACTGGACAAAAATGTCAAAACTAGCTGCAACTTTTCTCAAAAAAAAAGTTTTCCATAACACTTCTAATCTATAAACTTCATTTTGGTCATTTAAAACTGTATCTAAAAAAACAACAAAAATAATTGAGTTAAATTTTGTTTGTACTATTTATCATAAAAATTATTCAATGTCTGAAATTCATACATATTAAGAATTAAATAAATTTCATAACAACCTCCACTTTTTATTACATTATTTTATTAGTTTACAGTCAAAATCTATGTATGTAATAATAAAAGGTGATCAATTACATTTTTTATATTATATATTAGATAGACTTATATACAAAATATGTTCATTTCATAATTTGTAGTCATAATCCTTCTTTGCATGGATTTATCACTGTGAAATTCGTATTTGAAAATATTAGAAATTACAAATTATATTCATAGTACAAGAGTGAATCAGAAAATTAAAGACCTTTCTTCCAATCTAATTTTAATTTTATTCTTAACTAGTTTGTAAGAACACGTGGACTACAAACTGTTCAAGAAAAGGTAAAGGTCTGCCTAGTTTTCGTTATCATTGTTAATATTTATTTATTTATTATATATAATATATATAACATTTAGATTGATGTATATTCTTACTGATTGGAACAGAAAATTTCGATTTCGATTTCGAAATTTAGTTTCATCTTAATAATTTTCGATTGAAAAATGGGCGAAAACAATAACTGAATAGTGGGATGGTCCTTCTAACAGTATCGAGAAGGATAAAATTTCACAAAAATGCCTAGCTCAGTTATTATATATATGTTTTGTTGGTTAAACCAAAATAAATAGCAAAATTCAGTGAAACTGTTGGAATTCGATTGTAATGTTAAGTACAGTAGCAGTGATAGTTTCTCAAATAAACAAAATAGACACATTATCATTATAACCAATGCAGACAAAAGCAGCACCTACTGGAAATCGCTGTAAACTTAGCAGTTTAATAGTATGCTTGTAAAGCCCGTACTGCAGGAAGGGATTTGATAAAGCTGCTTTACCGTTATTATGTAAAAAATGGAATATTTTAAGTAACCGCAAGAAGCCAAAACTATGACAGTAGAGCGCTGAACAAGGAAGGTATGGACGTGCTCAAAATTAAACTTTTGGAATCATGAAGGCGACTTGTGATAAGAGTAAACTATAGCGTCTATACTGAGGCAATGAGAATAATCGGAATAGTTAGGGGTTGTTTCAGTAAATGATCTACATATAAGAGGTATGGTGCAGATCGGACGAATTTTATGACAGGAGAAGTACTGGAATATTTAAAAATAGCAAGCGATTCCAACGCATGGGGGAATCTGTGGGAAATATAACAAACGTGTCATGATTATGTTTATTTACTCGAAATTGACTTCAACTGTGCTTTCAGGGAAAAAGGTCAATGATCATTGATCGGGGCAAGGCGAGAAAATATGTACTAAATACAGAAACAGCGCACTGAAGTAAATAATCCGCTAGATTTTTTAATAACAATATCCGTGCCCCGTTAAAATGAGCAATAATAATCACAAATGTATCAGCTTTATTCTGTTATTACACGATAGAAAAGAATGTGTCTCAATATAAGTTGCTGTATGATATTGAAATTACAACGTATTTTAACGTTTCGACATATTTATTCGTCTTCTTCAGAAAATGGA
The DNA here is from genome assembly GCA_038088585.1 of Chrysina gloriosa. Taxonomy (NCBI): domain Eukaryota; kingdom Metazoa; phylum Arthropoda; class Insecta; order Coleoptera; family Scarabaeidae; genus Chrysina; species Chrysina gloriosa. The sequence goes on from CM076092.1 coordinate 31,216,415, forward strand.
GTCTTAATATAAAATATCATTAATGTAAGTTTTGTTATTTAGACTTAACATTTTTTGGATGAGAATTAACTTATTTTAAATGGCCTTAATTTATCATGCAGATTTATTTCATATACCAAGAAATACATATATACATTTTGAATAATGAAAATAATAACTGGACGTAACAGTAAAATTATATTCAAACGAAACAAGATGTAGTTGCTTAAAATATAATTTTATAATTTCAATTTATCATTAAAATTGTGACTTTCATTATTCAAAATATATAGATCCTTATTTCTTGTTATATTAAGTAAATCTACATGATAAGTTAAGGTCATTTAAAATAAGTTAATTTTTGTCAAAAAATTATTCAGTTTAATTTACAAACCCTACGTTGATAAAATTTTATATTAAGACAGCATTTTCTGAGGAAGGCGAATGAATATATCCAAACATTAAAATTGCTTTGTTTTTTATTATTTTTTAAATGATAGCCGCAATTCCATGAATATAGAATTAAACTATAAATATTATATGGTACGGCTAAGAAAATAAATTTTATTTACAATTATATGTATATACATATATATGTATTGTTTTGAAAATGGGTTTAATAGATTAATAGTCAATTTGGTATGGTTTAACAAAATTTTATCATAGAAATTGTATATATAATATAGTAAGCCGATGAGTTTTAATAACTATGTATAAAAATTAGAGGACAATCTGGCGCAGCTTAACAAGATGCTGTATAACAAATTGAGTATATGATTCGAAAAACAAATTTCGATTTAAGAAATGTGTGAAGACAAGTAGAATCAAAATTAAATTTGGAAATCAGATGGAATATCGAACGGTTAACTTGAATCATACAATTATGTATCTATACGAATTGTAGTCAAATTTATTGAAAAATATTCTTAGTGTTATTTATAAAATAAATTTGTATTCTATTAACATTGCCCATAGCCTTGATCTCTTCATATTCTTGTAAATAATTCAATACTAATGCTATTGACATCTTCAAATTGTGCGTTTCCGTAAATAAGAAATACAGTATTGACCACTTTTTAATACACATCGTAAAAGTTGGGAGATTTTATCTCCAAGGATGTAGTCGGTGAAAAAGCTGACTGTTTCATCAAAAGGCAGGAGGCGCATCTTCATAATTTACAAGGCTCAATTGTGTTCTTTTCTCGTTCTTTTGCAATTACATTCTGCATCTAGCTTCAACATCCTTCCTTCGTTCTGTGTTTCACTTGAACGCATTTAATAAATACAATAAAATTGTGAAGTAAGTGTATCTCATTGTTCTAAACTATGAGGTTTACGGTTAAATTTCGCAACGTTCGAATTTAACTGATACGGTAATGCTACACGAGTAGACGTAATAAATTATTGATTTGTCCGAAGGACACCTTAAAAAAACTACGCGAGTTGTTTTTGGTATTAGGTGTATTATACATAAATTATTTGTTGGTGTCATTCATTAGCATACGACAGTATTGAAAAGTTCATTACACTCTAGAAAATATTTGACATAAAAATATATGCCATAATCGAAAGGGTTAAAAAAGATGTCAAATTGACCAGAACCTAACAGTTTATTAGCTGGATTATATTATTCCTTTCCATATTATAGAATATCAAAGATTGTACTGAAACTAACATTTGAAAATTGAGATTTTTACAATGAAGGTTAGAAACATATATTTAACTATTAACATAAAAAATAATCCATAATGAAATTTTCTAAACTGGCCGAAGTGCCAAAATTAATAAACAATAATTAATTGTGGTAAGTGTAAAAATCTCATGGTTGGTATTTCCTAATCCACAGTGTACAATTTTCAATGCATTACGATCGATTACTCCAAATAGAATTCCTAAAATATGATTCGTGATCATTTTACTTCAGAACAGAATCTAGATGTAAGTGCGAGACAATAAAGATAAAATGTATACATTAGTTTGTAACAGGAACACCTATTACAACCGATTAAAAGATGTGGTAAATTTTGTTTACACACTTATGGTACATTATTGGAATCTCCTATGGTATTTTCTAAAACTATATGCCATTGACTATATTTTCAAGGAAAAATCAGATGCAATTACTAAATTATTTAGTCAGTTTTGAAAATTTCATAAATTATAAATACATGGACGGAATATGCAGATATATTCAAGAATCAAATATCTTTTATTCAAATACTAAACGTTTAGATAAACTAAATCTTTGTACCCGTCAATTGTTTTAATTCCATCAATATTATATAATAGAAACTGATATTTACGTATTTAGATACATATATATACACACAGAAATTAATTCGACAATACTTAACCCTTTAGACCGAACAATAGTGTTAATTATGTTTGTGGTGTTAAAGGTGTTCAAGGCAACAATAAATGTAAATGATGCAATGTATGAAAATGCAACATTGACAAGCTTTATAGGCATAAATTAATTTAATTATTATATAAATTGAACAAAATACTTACCCTAATTTTAACTCGTGAAATTAACTTTTTTGAAAAATAGTTGTATACAATTCAAATGTTTGAAACCACGTTTCCACTATTACAATCGGAAGAAAATTTTGTTGAAAACAGATCTATTTAGATAAATTCTATTTAAGAGGTTGCCTTTTACATACAACTGAAAAATCACGAAAACCTTTCGTGATATAATGTAACAACACAGGTTTGATGCGAAGGTTAATTTTCCGGCGACTTTTCGTAAGAGATGAGAAGACGCGCAAAATCGGCGAATCGCACTTTTCAAACCGCTTGGTATACTTATAGGGTCCCCTCCTTGTGGTTCGGGGGCGCCCGCTATATTCGCAATAGCACGCACACATACAGATACCGGTATCCACCGACACTTTATTATAATGATGAAAATGATGCTTCTTGTACTTGGTTGGCTTGCCGATTCTTCCTTGATTTAGTTTAGCCTGAACCGGCGAACATAAACGATAATGACAGAGGAGAAACGAAACTGGACATTTAACTTCGCCACTTAAATACCTAGCATATGAAATATTACTAAATATCTTTTGATCCATGTATTTGTGTTAATTTGATCTCGTTGCATTCTTAGAGTTTGAATTTTTGGGCAGGATATACAAGGTTTCATACAAACGTTTATACATTTTTCTTACAATAGGCTTAAGTATACTATGGAATTATGTATGTATGTATATATTTTTTATTTCCCAATATATAATGACTGGCACGCATCACTTGCGAGCCTAAATATCCCTTTGGTATTTAAGAGAAGACAAAGACAAGAGAGATAACACATAAGTTTGGAAGTTGGTTTTAGAATATATCCACACTATATTCCATAGATACTTTTGTTGGCATAAAACTAATTTCATTAAAATTCTTCTTCTTCTAAATTTATTAAATTGGTTATTTACCATTTTCATTAAATTTTTTCTTATTTGTTCACTTAAATTTATTTAAAAAGAAATTATTCCAACTATCTTTATTTGTCTCTTATTTCACCTAGAACGTGGTAGAGATAGCCCGAAACGTAAATAATTAAGTATTAAGATCTGAATAATGCACCCACTCCCATTATACCTTGAACAATATTGGCATTATCCTACAGTAACTTGATCTCACTTTGATTTAGTGCAGTTTAATAATTCATGTCGATTACAATTTTGTCCAATATATATATCTTTCTTCATATACCGCCACAAGTTTCCAAATGGATTGAGGTCTGACCTCTTAGAAGGTCACGGCCATGTCTCTAATTCTCTTTCTCAAACTATTTCCTGATATATTTTCATGCTAAAACATGAAGCTATCTTCGTCCATTGAGTTTAAACAAGAAATTATCACTGAGCATATTCCAATACAGTACCCTTGTTAAGCAGTTTCTTATTTCTCAGAAGACTCCAGATCCCCAGAAAACTAGAAAAAACCAACCACCACGAATACGTTCAAAAATATTTTGGTACTGATAATGTGTGACTTTTTCTGTTTAGCTGGCGTGTCTGATTACAGAAAGACTGAGAAGTTACTTTCAGCACAAAAGGCGACTGTTCACCAAAAATCTGTTTCCACAGCAAAAACTTTCAGCAAAATCTAATCGCTGTTGCGGGTCTGTTTCTGAGGACGGGTTTAGTTGCTGAATAAAACACTTTCGATTTCTGTTATTCTTCTTAGCGTACTGCTAATGCTTGCTGAAAATTCTGTTTAATTTATTGCCATAGAGCAATTTGCAAGTGGATTTTTACGAACGTATATTATATATTTAAATTTAATTTTCTGTTCTGTTAGTAACATTTCGGGTATCTGAACTTACTCCTCCTAATGTCGTAGTAAGCAACTAATGATAACGTTGAATACATTTAATTCCCTCGCAATGTCGTGTGCAGACTTACTTAATTCTCAAGCCAACTTTACACGCTTTTATTATAGATAAATTGTTCGAACACAATCTTAATACCTGTAATTATTTTCTTTAATACATAGATTTCCCTCCTCATATAATTCGACACTTGGCACTATGACTTGCAATATGCTTGATTACATTCTTTCACAGTAGGTACGTTCTGAATACTTGAAAATAACGCACCTATACATATGTATATCGCTTTGAAGAAAAAGTTAGTTATCGTTCACCTCTGCTATATCTGGATATCAAAATAAACATTTACATTATGTTTCCCAGCCAACATCGTAATTAATTCAGTCAGATTAAAACAAAATTATTCTTGTAGACCAGAAAAAACTAAGGCCTTATTTGTTCAAATAAAAATGTCTTTACAAGAAAGGACTAATATCTATACTAAAGGAGCTAGAAATAGAAGGAGCACTGGATATGCAATTTATATTCTATCCACCAAATAGGATACTAGTGGTACCTGACCCGAATAGACTATGGCTTTACTGCTGAGGGAACAGTTATTGAATAGGATTCAGGGTACATCCTTGAAGGAAACAAAAACCCGGTTTCTGTTTAATGGCCTTTAAAGTGTTTTTCGTAGTATTCAAAAAATACTAACAACAATGCATCTCCGCTTATCAGAAAAATGTTGCTTCTCGATTATGTATTAAAACAAGTACGTATAAATGTAGCATACAGATTGAACAAAACTCTTGCGAGCGTTTAACGTATCGAGATTGTGGATTGCTTATTTAGCCAGGGAGGCAGCTGCAAAACTGCATTGATCACGTCCGCTGATTGTTTTCAACTATTGAAACACCAGTAGCAGCTATGTTGCTAACAAAATATTACAGCCCCCTTTAAGATTCGCACGAAAAGATTCTTATCAGAAAACATATGCTTTTACGAATGGATCTGAGTTTGACCACGGCCGATATCCTGGTTTATACGAACCATTTTGACTGATACTGATATTCTTGAGACACGACCTACGTCCATTCGAGTGAAAATAATAATCATGATAATAATAATTACGTAAAATTTTGTCCATCCTTTCTCTGGTTATTGTTGTTATATGAAAAATCCGACACTTAAGGGATTTAAGAACCTCTCAAGATTTAACTTCGAGGAAATTTACGGTTTCCTCATCTTCTCGGAAGCGGAGAAAAATATTACCTAATCCAATATAATAAGTTTGTTGTAACAGGAATCGCCCCATATTATGAAGCTGTGATATAAGGAGAAGAAAACTGTGTATATACAATAAAATAATATGTATATAATAGCCCGGGAAACACTTGATTCTGTAAAAGCATTAAATGAAGTAAGAAAATAAACGGTACTTCTATTGTGCCGCAAATGGTATCATTGTGGTTAATTACATATGATATTATTATGCTTTCAATTCACTGTATCATAATGAAAGAAACCAGGCCTTTGTGAAGCTAAAACAATTTATAGGGCAAGGATACGCCTTACAAAATAAAAATATATTTTGAACATAATGGTTGTAAAAGAATGCACAATGCTTTAAATTCTAAGCTGTATTCTCTTAACATTAAAATCGTAATATCTGTCTTGAACCAAATCGATTATTACCAGTCGCGGTATTTCTTGTAGATCAATATGTAGGTTTATAGGTGTATAGTACTAGGTGATCCGACAAACTTCGTTTTGCCCAAATTTTTTTCGATTTTTTCCTAAACCTTCGCGTAACAATTACGAACAAACCCCTAGAAGGAAGTATCCAATTTGGTCCAGTCGTTTTCAGGTTTTAAGCATCCGAACAAACCACGATCCATTTTTATATATACAAGATTACTCATAATACCGTATCATAGGTAATGCCACAGACTACCTACAGACTCAATACTAAAAAGTAGAGATGGGACATTCGAATCCGCGAATCCTCGAATCCATCGAATCCTGAAAAAGATTCGAGATTCGAAAACTCGAATCTTCGCACGATTTTCGTAATTCGAATCTTTCGAATCAAAAAAAATAATAATAATGATGACTCATGTAATCACGACACATATGAATCACTGACTAGAAAGATCTCGACGATTCTCTTCGGTTCTCGTTCTTTCAGCCACAAAGTATTTATAAGCTGGCATGCTTTCCTAATGTTTGTGGTATATTAGTAAATAAATATCTTTATTCCTGAGACCAGAAAAGGTATGGAACATGTCAAATACAGACAGCAAATAATATAACTAATCTAATTACAAAAATTATGAAAACTTATTAACTTATGTACATTTAGTTCTAATAACTAGCTAAGACTATATCATGTTAAGTCAGTTCAGTCAAGTTTTATATTTTAAACACCATATATGCTACACTAATACCATCTATCGCTCTTTATGTGATTCTAATTAACATCCTGCGCTCTCTCGTAAATTCTAGCAACTATCTCGTCTTGAATAGTCTCGTCGGTTCTGGATGACTGAGCTCTAATACTGGATTATTCTCGAAACTCTTGATATATGATATATAAAAGGTGCGTGGTGCGAGTAAACTTCAGATCGCAACGACCACTTTATAGTGCAGTACTGTTCAGTCTGTGACGTTTGAGAGTGGATATGCGTGGTTTATACGATATATGAGGTAAGTTACTTATTTTCATTTATACTGTATTGATATATAATTTTTTTGCACATATTAAGTTATATTACATTGCATGCGGTGTTAGTTGGAAATCAAATTGGGATGTTATATAAATGTAATTGTTAAGTATATGAATTAAAAAAATAAATAACTTGTTAATTGTTGTCAAAGGCCATTTCAGATGTCTGTCAACTGCATTATTAATTAATTATTCACGGCATAATAATTTTGTACATTTATTGCAGTTTTATTATTACTGTTGCATACCGTATTTTCGCGCAATTATTACAGCTAATAATAAAATTACAAGGATTTTAGGATTTTAACATGAAAACTTAATTTTTTTTTCTTTTTCAGGGGAGTTCTGAAGTTGCACAACTGTCACTGTTATATCATATTTGTTGCATTCAATAGCAACCTATGAAATGGCTTTGTGTCCTCAGGCAACTTCTGATATTTGGAACTATTTCCAAATTTCAGAAAATGAAAACTATGCAAATTGCAATCTGTGCTCTGAAAAAATATCTAGAGGGAAAAAGTCGCACACTACTTCAGCTATGTGGAAACATTTGAAAACCAGGCATTTATCCAAATATCAAGAACTGAAAGATACAAGTTCATCAAACTCATTACTAATTCCAACTTCACCCTTAAGCCCTTTGACTGTCAATGTTGATTCTTCATTTGAAGAAAATAATCCAGATGATATAACTACTTTTGGGAGTCCTGTGTCAATTAGTTCAACTCCTAGTCCAGGTTCAAAAATTTGTTCTTATGGCGAACAAAGGTCTTTGAAACAATGCGCAGTGAAACGCAAAGCAGAACCTTTCAACCAACCTACTCTCAAAAAATTTTTGATAAAATGCAAAGTTTTAAGCCTGGGGACAAAAGAGGCAAAACAATTACCAGATTGGTTGCTGAAATGATATGTACAGATAATCAACCATTGTCCATAGTGGAAGATAAGGGGTTTAAAAAATTGATTAACCATCTTGAACCAAGATATGTCATCCCATGTAGGAAACATTTTTCTGAAAAGGTAATTCCAGATATGTATGAAGAAGAAAAAATGAAAGTCGAGGAACTTTTAAAAAATACTGAATACATTGGAGTCACAACAGATATGTGGACATCAACATCATCTGATGACGACCTAAGCCTGACAGTGCACTTTGTAGATGAAAACTTTGAGTACCATCATTTGTGCTTAGAATGTATTCCTTTTAGAGGTTTCACATACAGCATCTGCTATAGAAACTTTCATTAGCAACATAATAAAAGAATGGCATCTTACAGAAAAAGTTGTATGCTTCATGAGAGACAATGGTCCTAATATGGTTGCAGCTTTAGAGCGTAGCATCTTCACCCACTTGCCTTGCCTAGCCCATACGTTTCAGTTAGTTATAAAAGATGGTTTACTGAATAAGAATGAAATTAAGGAAATAATGATATCCTGTCGGAATATTGTGGGACATTACAAACACTCTTCTAAAGCGACAAAAATGTTAAAAACTGCTCAAGCTAAGTTAGGTCTTAAAGGTCGTCGTTTAATACAAGACGAGCCGACTAGATGGAACTCTCAGCTTCACATGCTCAATGGACTTGTGGAACAAAAGCAAGCCATTTTATTGTCTGCTTCTGACTTGAATATTCAGATAGACCTTTGTCCTCGACAGTGGAAACTTATTGAAGATATTATACGAATATTAGAAGTGTTTGATAAAGCTACATTTGTGGCCAGCTCAAGTAAAGTGACAATTTCAGAAATAATTCCTTTAGTGAATAGCACCATTCGTGCTCTAGAAAATTTCAAACCAAAATTAGGTTCAGTACAGGGTTTCCGAAATGATTTGCTTGCGTCACTAAAAGGCGCTACCATTCTGTTGAGACAGAGAAATTGTATACTATTGGTACTTTACTGGATCCCCGATTCAAAGGGAATGTATTTTTGAATAAAGAAAACGTTGAGCAAGCTAAATTGACACTGGCTAATGAAATTTCATCCATCTATATGCAAACAAATGGTGATCTGCAGTCATCAGAGAAAACTCAAGCAAATGCCACAGATATATCTTTAACTGAACAAGGTCATAGTATGTGGAGTTACTATTCTCAGTTGATGACCCCAGCTACCTGCAGTGATGTGGATTACAGTTCATCTCCTGAAGAAGAAATAAATGCCTATTTAGCAGAACCACTGCTCCCACCAACTGCAGACATCTTTAAACACTGGAAGGGCAACACAAAATACCAAAATTTGATGAAACTAGCAAAAAAATTCTTAATTACACCACCATCAACAGTGATTTCAGAAAGACTATTCAGCACATCAGGCATCATAGTGGATAAAAAACGTAGTCGGTTGGATCCAGAGCGAGTTCGAAAGCTGGTTTTCTTAAATAAAAATCTGAATTAAAATTCTCACTTATTTCTTTTAGGTTGAGTGCTTTCTTTTATATACTAAAATATGTGTTTAGATTTTCATGTGCAATATTTGCTGTTTATCTATGTTAGCTCTCCCTTATTCTCATTCACAAAAGTTTCTGAAAAGATATCGGTACTGTTATTGATATATTAATTTCCATATGCTAAGGAAATTAAATATAAATAAAAACTTGTTGCATAATCATCAAGATTTTAACATAATTTATCTTTTAATATTGTGTAATTTGTTTTTTTTTAATTTCATTTGTAATATAAATATGTTCAAAAAAAAAATCTTTTTTAATAAATATTTTTAAAAACTGTTTCGTTTTTAATTAAAGTAGCTTTAAAATTTTCCTGTAAAATTGTTTTTCCTCTCTGTCCTTTCTTATTATTGTAATTATATGATGGATTCGAGAGATTCGAGATTCGAAGGATTCGAGAGATTCGAGAATCCTTTAGGATTCGGATTCGGATTCGGATTCGAGAAAATTTGGATTCGTCCCATCTCTACTAAAAAGTTATCCGATGAGATAGATATACATCTATTTCACACAGCAAGATTTGAGAGTGACAAAGAGGGCGCTAGATATCAACTAGCCGCGAAATTTAAAATTATTGGCGGGAATGTTAAATTAATATTAAATGTGTTTATCGGCGGTTTGAAGTTAAGACTCACTAAGTTACATTTGAAAGTATTTACATATTAATAATTTATTTTGGATTAAAATGTAACTTAGTGAGTCTTACCTTGAAACTGACGATATATGTAGGTATAATAGGTACAAGATGAAAACAAAAATTTGAAAAGAAATTATATATTATAAAGGGAAAGAAAAATTAATTACAGTAGCGTTCCACATTAAAAAAAATATCTTATATGATAGATCTCTACCACGAATAGGTCAATTTGATTGACCTATTAGTGGTAGAGATCTATCATATAAGATAAGTATAAAAAGGTCACGAAATATATATATATATACATTAAAAAAATGAGTGAATATTAATGAAATCAAAGATATAATAAGAGATAATAAATAATAAAAAAGATTGAAGCAATACAATAAAAATGTAAACAATACAAATGACTCAAACGAAAGAAATTGGATCCAGAACCAGGCAGAGAGAAAAATAAAAACATTACAATATGACGTAAACATTTTACTGATGTTGCAGTACTTTCAATACGCTCTTCTTGCCACGAGAAATTTTTTAGTCATGTTGGTAACGGTTAAGTCTGGTACAGCACCAAGGAATACCGATACGACAGATTCCCTTAACAATACCATCTATAACAAAATTAAAGTGTTTTCAACAAGTAATCCAAGAAAAATCGATTTTTTTCTCATAGAAACTACAGCTTTCTTCTGAATGTTGGCTACTTGCAAATTTTACAATTCTTGTTTTAACAAAGTAATTCCATTACCAACAGACACAACTAACTTCTCCGAAGGATATGTTAATTTATTGTGCTGCTCAGAAAACTCTTTGAAAGAAAGAAATTGATATCATAATAGTGAACTATAAGAAGTTAAAGCACTTAAACATTTATCACATTTGACAGTAAAACGGCTAACATAAGCCACTGATAAAATTTTTATATTGCCAGAAGAAACAGCTTCATGTATTTCCTCGGCAATATGATAACTTATGTATGTATTAAGGGTTTCATCGTCATTTAGCAGATTACGTCTCCCAGTCACTTCAGTCTCGTTGAGAAAAGTTTGTAAATTTCTTAAAAGACTCTCATCACCTTGCTCACAATTGGTTTCTTGCAAACTTGTATTTTCGAGACCATTAATGACTTGAGTCTTTAAAGAAGTAACAAACTGTGGAACTGTTGTGTTACCAATTCAGTCACAACCGAGATGATTTGTACCAAATAAATTTTCAGGTGTATTCTTCTTAAAAGTTGGAGGTCGGATACTAGTTATTCTGCGACTCTACATGTTTTGCCATATCATAAAGTAATAGCTTTAATAGGGTGCATCCATTCAATTTGTGATGGTAGTTTCCAACCGGTCTGCCTTTTGCCGCACACATAATTCCATATCTCGACTTTGGAAATGGCTGTGTTCCAAAAGTCCGCATGTTTGTAACTTCGGGTGACGTTCCTACAGAGTGGTTTCCCGTCTTGTGGTACTCCGGCACTTCCGTTAAAGCTATCGAACAGCTCGTCGATATCAGGGATGAAAGCAGCAGCCCCAGTACCCGTTGTGGTTACAGTCCCGAAAATTGAAAATTTAAAGAATTATAGACCAAAGAAATAATTTTTAGATAGTTCGCTGATTCAATTATATTCATCAATATATTTATTTTCATCTGTTGTTGTTTTGTAAACTTTATAATCTACAATTTTGATTATCTATAAATTTTATTAAAGATACATAATTTTAGAAGTATTTCTTTCATTACTTTCAATACTTTGCTACTGCACATCTTTGCAACTTCCATACAGCTCTTCCCACACAAAACACATTTGTCTCTCATTTCGACGATGAAAAACGGTGCAAGACGGTGAAAAGCGGTAGAAAATAACGAATAAAAAATCAAAAACAGCGTATGCCAACGCTGATCCAGCGCCAACGTATTAATAGCAGTAAGTACGATTGTCTACGATTGTGGCCCGATTATTAACGAATCCAGGCGATTATCGCGCCACCTGCCAAACCTTGAATTCATACTGACAAAGAAGGAGCATATGATCTTTTTACTTAGGTAAACAAAGATAACTATAGCGGATAACTTTCCGTATTTAATTGCAGATCTGTAGCAATCTGTGGGTAATGCTATATTACAAGGAGTTCAATGATGCAATGACCTACAAAAACATTGTTACTGATTGTTACATATTTGACATTAAAATAGCCTTTTGTTAGTCCAGATAAGTGGGTTTTTCCCCTATAGTTGTGCTTCTTTTTCTTTTAGCACTATCATAGTTTTTACTGTTCCATATAAATGTTTACATTTATTTTATTCAATTATTGTGCAAATTATTTTCACGTGAACCATGTCGTACCTGCTCCTCCTTTTTGATTTCTCTAAAAGTATATTATACCTACATATTAGCCTACCTTATTCCTATCTTGGGATGTCTATGGTATCTTGCACGTAACCGTACAGAATGTATCATAAATGAAACTTTCAGTGTCCAAATAAAGCGCCTAAGGCCACCGTTTTATCCAGGTATAGCGAGTTATTTAGCCAAAGTAAATGTTTGAAGTTAATAAGCCACCCAAGAACATGGAGTTGGATCCAGAAATTTACCGCTTCATAGTATAACCACAATTCCTGTACAAGATGGAAGAACGTTTAATGTTTAGTGATATTCTAGGACTCTTGTCGTATTGTTTATAAAAATAATCTTTTTAGTCTTTTGGATTTGTAAATTTTGATAGCTTACTATATGTACACATTTAGATCGCGAAAATGCACAAAAAATTCGACCGAGGAACAACAAAATCCGTGTACAATATCGTAACAGGTGGCGAAACTTGGATATATTCGTATAAACCGGAAACTAAGAAACAATCCACTGTTTGGGTGTTCCAAACTAAACTGAATACTGCAAAAGATATCATCATTCTGTATCATGACAATGCCAGCTCTCTTACAGCACGTCAAACAATTAATTATTTGAAGAGGAAGAACATCGAATTTATGTCTCATTATTCACCTGATTTATTAATTTATTTTATTTTCTCTTTTTATCTATATCATATCATATACTTTTCTGCAATTATTTTTTCTTTTTGAAATGGTGGTATTGTAAAATTCAAAACAATGATCTGAATCGGCACCAAAATCGTTATTTTTAATCTTAATATTTATGATTATACTATCTTTTGTTTAGTAATCTATTTACGAGAGGCAAAATAATAATACGAATAATCGGCATATCTGGTGGTAATCTGCGGTTGTAGACCGCTATTAATAAAGCATAATTCCCTCCGTGATTATTGATATATGCAATTACGCTTGCTCAGTAAGACATTGTCCAGTTATATTATAGTTGCTCAATTAGTGCCTCTAATTAGGTCGTTTTGTAGAGAATCACCTAGATTCTTTGAATTCATATTTTCTATAAATAACGATTTTGGTGCCGATTCAGATCATTGTTTTGATTTTAAAAATACAACTATTTTAATATGAAAAAATAATTACAGAAAAGAACATATGAAATGATATAAATAAGAAGAACAAGTAAAGCAATTAATTTCAGAACCGATATTCAAAATTTATTTTATGTATTTGCTGAAATGATGTATATGTGTCATAAGAAAATCTAATTTACGGTTTTATGCTATACATACAAAAGTATACAGACATAAAAATAATACATGCATAAACTTATTATTGATTTTATGTCAAGATATGTTTGTTTTTAGTTATTACCTTATTATGTTGCTGTACGAAAACGATTTAAAATACCGTTTTGAAATATATTCTGTTCAATTAATTTGTTCTTTTGTATTTGACCTAGATAGTGGTAGAGATAACCCAAAAGATAACTACTCAGTTGTATTAATCCAAGTTTTTTATAAAAAAATATTATGAAGTTACCGTTTTAGCAGGATCATAATAAACAATAATTTTGTGAGATTAATGGAAGCTGCACCAACTGGTTAATATCCATAAATACAGATATATTGTCAACTTCGCGTTTCAGCTTTCGTGCTTGAAGTGAATATCGGTAGTAGGTAGATGTTGAATTGGACAACTATCAATTTATGAATCATTTGTACTCGTTACAAATCTAAGTTAACTTTTAAGGCGGAAAGCAAAACCTTCATCTATAACATTTGAGTTTTGACTGTATGTTAAAAGCATTTTGATTTAAAAATTTGTGTGGTTTTCTTACTATGACAAAATGTGGAATATTTTATGTTTAGTCTTACCAGACAGCTTAAAAAATAAAATTTTATAAACATATACGTACAAGAAACTATCCACAAGCATTAACAATGTGAGTAATAAAAACCTAATTGCGGCAGAAGCATTTGTTTGAAATTTTTGTTAGTATTGATGTCATATAACGTAAGTAATACTGTGTAAGGTTGCTATATCTTACACAAATACAATATAATTGTAAACTATCTTAAATTGCAGTTACTTTATAGGTGTCAATATATAAGCATGATATAAGAGAAAAGTTAGTCCTGAGAATTTAATTTGGATATCTTATCCTGTCGACAAAACTGTTAATGCACACCGAATGAAAGAGTCTTAAAAGTTAAAGATGAATAAATTGGAAAAGAAGACAGGACTTGCCCTCAGGTAGAGAGTGATTTCCTCTGAGAGACGACTGCAGCAAGATTGATGAAGGTAAAGAAAATAGTGCATACAAACTTTTTACTACAATAAAAATTAATTTCTTCGAAATATTAACCAAAAGAATCCATCAAAGACAGCTTAATAAAACGTTGCCGACATACCTAGAATTCAAGGTGGGTTGAAAACAAAAGCCAATTAAAAAAGTACAAGTGTCGGCAATGTTTTTACTTCCAAAACAAGTAATATTGTGGATAATACGAGGCATACGTAAAAATCTACGCATGAAGATACGTGCTTTCGGCTTTTACTACAGATATTAAACCTCGTAACTTAGAACTAGTCAGATGTCGCGAAAGTGCACTTAACTTGAGCATGCCCATATCAGCTGTTGGACTAGCTTATTGCATAAAGTTGTTTAGTTTCGTCGAGAGAAACGTATTATATTCCTCTGGCGGCCGATTTAAAGGGGTTCTTTTTAGTTTACACTGCGTATAATAATTTTATTGCAATATATGCAGAAAGAGCGAAGTATCGCGATCTAATATAAATCCTAAACTATAACAGTAAAGTTATAGGAGAAATATGTATCTGATTTAAAATAAACTATATATGTCTATATGCGTACGAGTCGACTGTGAAATTGCCAGTGAATCACTTAACCGTCTGAAAACCAACTGGCAAGGAAAGATCCCCAACCCGGAAATTCAAAAATGTTTGGGAACACATAGATCACATATAGGTATATACTATACAATTTCTTTTGCGGAAAAACACTGAGTGGGTGAAGAGACATTTTGGAAATGGAAAATTTTGCATTCTACTGATGCGCATAACTCGCTAACGGTAAGAGATAGAGAAAAAGCTTTAAGGCAAAAATTGTTTATTTGAATGAGTTTTATTAAGCATATAAGAAAAAGAAGGTATAACTATTTTTAAATATTTTTTGACAGCTAAACATCTTTGTAATTAATAAAATAGACCATAGAGATTGGTTGACTGTATAACAGACCTGTAGTTGCAGTGTTGGATTTAATTTTAAAAACTAACAAAAATTATAACTACACTGTAAATTATTTTGCATTAGAGTTTGCAATAATATACCAGTATTATGCTTATATGTTAAAAAACTTACCAATATAAGTTTTGTTTATATCTAAACATGGAATAGATTATTCTGCATGGTGATGAAACTCCTCAAAGAAATGTTTAAAACAGAGGAATTTGTTACATTAAGCACATCGTGGGATGGCATGGCTACCACATATGGAACAACGAATGCACAAATCTTACACCAAGTGTAAGCAAATAGATCGAAATGTTTTGGTGCCGAAAGTTGATTATGAATAAGAGATTGTAATTTTATAATATGATTGCGTTCGTGTAACACAATATCGCAACCGTAAAAGGCCAGAAAATTTTTCCATATGTGAAAACCATATACATCAAGCGGTTGCATCATTGATGTAGTTTCCTTCGGGATCGTTAATATATTCACATGTTGGTGGATCTATACTGGTTTGTAATGCAGGGGGACAGTGGCCGGTCTAAGAGTCCGATAACAAAATGCTGTGAGTTCCCACATTTAGCAAATACACATCGGTTAACCATTTCTGAAATACTTCTTTTGTTAACTTTCCAGATGTAGATGCTGTTAAATGAACATTCCACGGTCGAAACAAAGACTGTGATACATGCGGATCGAAATTACCATTTTGCTCTTTTAGGACAAAGAATAGAGGTGAGAGTAGTTTTCCGGAAGCTGACATTTTTGGTAGTATGGTACTACACGATGTGTAGTTGCGGATATAGACTGCGCAACTACCGTAACAGTTTTTGTCTAAGCCTGCTCAGGTAAAGTGAGAATGCGGAATGTACATAGCTCTAGATTAAACCCACTCTCATCAGCATTGAATGTATTTTCTATATCGACCTGCCTTATATGATTTCTTGCATCACTAACGAAAGTTGAATCAATTTCCTTCAGTTGCTCGGAGTCTGTGCCATATGATCGCGTAATAAATTTAACTATTTTGTAAAGTCTTAAAATTCCAAACCAAGTACCGTGGCGCTTTAAAATTCTCTAAATCAATATCTGTGTTAGCTAGTAATGCCCATAGCTGGACGTCTAAATCATGAATAATGGCACCAGAATCAATACTATTTACAAATTCATCATACACGAATTGAAAAATTTTAAGCAACTTTTCTCGTCGCATACCACCTCCCTTTATTGCTTCTTTCCACCTAGAAAAAAATAATCTAATAATACTATAGAATAATACAAGTAGGAACAAATCGTTGCTATATTACTTCACCATTTACCTGCACAATTGCTGCATAGATGAAACTTTGCGAAACTTTTGCTGACCGGTATCAACGGTAACGCAAGTCGTCCTTTCTCCCTACTTTTCCAATACAACAACGTTGGTTTTATATTTTAAAGTTACAATACCTCCTTCTTCTGGTATACACTCTTCTTCTTCAGTTTCTATTGCTGCTAACGCTTGTTCCCTTGTGGGCGTATATAATTGATCTACAAATTCTAGAGAATGTCGTCTGTGCGGTTGCAAAAATTCTGGAGTTGTAGGAGTTTCCAGTGGAAGCGATGTTTCTTTTGAATAGCGAGAAGGATACTTTTTATTGTATCTTGTAATTCGATTTCGCTGGTATCCACAAGGGACTCATTATTATTATTGACATCTTCGAACGTTACCATCAGTAAACGAATTACATTTATAATACTTATGGCGACGATATTCAACGTTACAGGTCTGCTATATAATCAAAAAATAACTATTATTATTAAGTTTGATAGTTAAGTTATAGTTAAGATAAGTTATATATATTACTTGCTTATCCCATTCAGTCTATTTTCTTTACAAAACCATGTTTAATATCTAGTGGTCTTAATGTAGCTTCCTTCTAGCTATCCTTTATCTTCTATCCAATTAAAAAGAGATACAGTAAATATTTTCTTCCTTAAAACTTTTTCCCTATCTCTTACCGTTAGCGAGTTATGCGCATCAGCAGAATGCAAAATTTTGCATTTCCAAAAATTTTTTTCGCCCACTCAGAATGTTTTTCCGCAGTACATACCTATATGTGATCTACATGTTCCCAAAGTTTTATGATTTTTTGAATTTCCGGGTTCGGGATCTTCCCTTGCAAGTCTAATAATATTAAATTATAATATAAAAACCTGTACCAAAATGATACTTCAAAACTTTTTAAATATAATTTTTAAGTACATTTTTAAGCTGAAGTCCCATACACGCACAGATGTCATTCAGTTATATAAAAACTAAAAGGAAGTCAGTAGATCATTCTTCCAGATATGTTTTGGAAAATATGTAAGTAAGTACATCAATAGTTCCACCTACCAAGTACATTAGATTATATTACTTGAGGTGGCAATGATGCCAGTTCTACTGTGACCTTTCCATATCTATTGTGGTTCTCATGCCTCCTTAGAGTACGTTCTCCAGCTTTATTTCTTTAATTAGACTTAAGAGCTTTGAGAGCGGTTCTTCCGCATGTACGTGCATTTTTCGAGGCGGACTTTAAGTTCTTGCTCCGTAATGCTGTGATATCCCTCTATAATAGAGTTCTGAACTGTCTTAAGCTTTGCCGGCTCTATCTGGATGGCTGGATAGTCGTTGCATACTACCGGGATCCTTTCCAAAGCAGCCTTCTGTTTTTGGCTTCTTGCCTTTCGGAAGACCTCCGGGAGTACTCCCTTTCAATCCCTGCCTTTTTGGACTTCCGTCCTTTCTCCATGTTTAGTAGCCTCCGCCATCTGTTGAGGCCTAACTTCCTTATTTGGACTAAGCCGGTCCCTTTGTGCATACCTAGTTGAGTTGGCCTTGATTATGGCCCTTTTTCTCTTTTTCAAGATTACATACATCTTGGCCTTGTTTTACAAGCTTTTGCACTTTAGCCTTGGAAATCTCAGATAACTTACTTGTACGAACCTCCCCGTCGGATATCAGAGTAGCTAGAGAAGTATCTGTCCGCCCGATCAGAGCCCCGCTTGATCTTCTACACATCTACTCTATATATATAAAACAATCATGATGTAAGTCCTTAAGTATTATTCCCTACTTCGTAGGTTTCTCCCTTAATTACTTTCTTGTACTATATGTACCGTACACTGTTTCTATGTTGCTCATACGTATTGTTATCGTTTGATAATGACATAATCTATATCGAAACTATAGTCATATTGTGTTACAATAAATAAGTGGTATAAAACAAAGTACTAGCTTTTCTGTGTATCAATATGATTAACTATCACGAAGTAAAGGCTTCCACAATCAATTATACATACATATGCCCTACTGTACTGCAGTTGGCATAAATTATCTTTTATTTCCACAATAAGGAGCGTGTCGTTAGAACAGTATTTAACATTTATTTTTTGATAATCAATAGTGCATCTTTTGTCATTAATTTTACTCCATCTGTATTCGTATAGCGCAATGTTGGAGCTGCTTCAGATAGTTGTAGTACTATTGGCGTAAATTGAGCAATCGAGGAAAATGGCGATCATGTAGAACAATTATTATAATACTTGTCATTTTGTATTTCATTGGCAACTTTTTGAGATAGTTGAAATAGACGAAAATTGCATTTCCAGATTCAGCAGCTTCGATTTAAATTCAATCTAAGTAAAATTTAACATACCTTCAAATTTCTCCGAAACTACAAGAAATAGGTATAGGGAAACCTAATACAGTTTGCGTACGAACTGAAAAACCTTTCTTCGAGTCTAAAAATATACAGGATGTTCAATTTGAAATAACAAAGTTATACACTATTGAAGTTGAGACAAATAAGGCTAAAAACATTATTTGAAAATTTCAATCAGATTTTCTGTCTATTTTCAAAACATCTTACTTTTTCGAAAATCCTCAAATACTTTAAAAACTGTAAACGATAGGTATAGAGAATATTGAAGTAACCCACATTTATTTTTCAATACAATTCGAAAAAAGCAAAAAATATATACTGTTCCATTTAAGAAAACATAACTTTGATACTTAGCGGTTTTTTGGGGCACCCTGTACAAATAACATTATTTTCTAATTATGTGCATTATAAACGTACACAATCTTGTCAAAACAGATTTAAAAAATATGTATTAGTTTGGGAGCTACAGTCCGATGCGCTAGTCGTGGGCCAGCCTGTATATAATAAGTAATGATTCTAGTGTAAAACAGCTTTAAAAAGGCATTGCAGAAATTTACGATTTTGATTTGATTTTGAAAACACAACTATTGAAACAAAATAAAGTTACGTATACATACAAAAATACAGTAAAGCAGTTAATTTCAGAGTTCAACATTTAAATAATGAACAAGCGTATACAGTAATTTGTTGAAATGATATAGTTTTTATAAAAAGGAAAGCTTTGCTTAAGTTCTTTTCAGCAGTTTCTCCTTAGTCCTTGAAGAAAGTCGTTAAAGTCTCAACAAAGATGTTTGATATAGGGATAAATTATTACGGTTTTATGCTATCCATACGCATACACACACAATGGAAGACTTTAATGCGGTAATAAACACAGAAGGAGGTGGAACAGATTAAATACAAGCACTGAAAGGAGTAATACAAAGAGACACCTTGTCGTCACTACTTTTGACATTGAGTTTGGGCGCGACAATAAAGCGAATTGAGCGAATAGGAATAATTAATAAATATTTTACACAAATAATAGCATACCCAGATGATTTTAAGAAATGAAATAGAATAGAAGCAAAGAAACGAGGATTAGAAATCATTAACGATAAAACGAAATATATGCACTGTAATAGAGATAATCGACTAACATCAAATGTTAATTGTGGAGCTAATTAGGTATTTAAAGAAGTAGACACACAAATATTTGGGGGTATTGGTAAACAGAAGGAATGGAAAACAAGATATAGATGAGCAAATTTAAAAGGAGTATAAGACCTTCTACTGCGATAAAAGATGCTAAAAGATAGAAAGCATTCGAACAAGGAAAGCTTCAACGTTTTGAAAGAAAGGTGGATCCAAAGAGTATCAAAGAAGATGAGTACAGACAATTAGTAAACCACGAACTTAAAGACACATTAGAAAATGAAATCATTGCAAGAATTATAAAATCAATGCGAACTAGATGTTATGGGCATATTTATAAAAAAGAGAGCGCATCAGTCATAAGATCTCTCACGGAATGGTATCCGAAGTACAGACCCGGAGGAAGGCCGAAAAGAAGAAAAAGAAAGAGGAAGTGGAGGAGAACATTAGAGAGAGAGAAAAAGAACAGTGGAAAAAGCAAATACCAAACAGGAAGGAATGCAAAAAAAAAAAAAAAGGTTACTATCAAAGCAAAAACAGACCAATGACTATAAAATAGAGGACAATAAGGACTAATCCACCTAAATGTTATAATGAGTCTCGAAGACATGAGCACAGCTACAATTTCGTAAAAAATGTATTATAGCTTAATAATAATAATATACATGCATGTGCACATTGTGTACATAGATTGTCATTGTGATTGTTGGTTCCGGTGGCCAAGGAGTGTTAGCTAATTTTGCTTTGCAATACTGAATCCTCAGAGGAGATTTTAACAATATTTTCTTTACCTTACTAATTAAGCTATCAACTATAGGAAATGAATTTGTAATATTTTCCGCCACTCTGTTTAAACCGTGTGCTAAACACGTCACGTGAATTAAATTAGAATACAAAACTTTAAGTTGTTGACCACTCTTGACCATGTATGTCGTATTGCGCAGCATCGGAAAGCATGAGCACAATTTTATTAGTTGGAACAATGTCGGGAAGGAAAAAATCATGAAAGTTTAATAAACCTAAGCAGTATACTGAAACAATTTAGAATTGGGCATTTCACGAGATAATAGCTAAAGTCAAAATACAATTTTGTAAGTTTGAGCGTGTGAATATGTTCTCTGTTGTAGATATTACGTTAAACTTGGTAAGATATTTAATAATGTGCATGTTTAAAAAATAACTTTGAAATCCCATTTAGATGAGTTATAATCACTCTAAAACACCTTTGTGTAACAGTTTTATTCTATGCTTTCAAATTTAGGTCGCAACTACGTCTTTATCTATCTCTAAGAGTAAATAGTCCATACGGAATTTTGGAACAAGCAGTACTTAAGGTATACTTAAAAATTTTTACGCACATAATAATTCCGTTTATTTTCCATTTCTGGATATAAACTAGTTCAGTTGAGCTATGGTATATTCCTCCAGATTTATATTCTATTTCCCGTAAACTTTCTGATTTTTGGACTGTTCGTCTATTTCCTTGTCTTTTCATTGTTGTCCAGCTTTCATGTAAGAACAAGAACTTGACTACTTCTCTTTTATCTGCCTTAGGTATTTCTTTTCTGTCAAAGAACTTTATCTTCATGGCTTTGCATAACACTTGTGTTTTAACAATCTTTCATTTATCTCTCATATTTTCTTTAGTGTTAATCATTGCTGTTAAACAAGTGAATTAGTCCTGTTCCCTTTTAATAACCATTTATGTCGCTTGATATAGCTACCTGGTTATGGATAAATACTTACTTTATTTTTTACCTTTTTTAACATTTTCTTTGGGTGTATAAATTAAATATTAAAACAAGGATTGGGTTAGATAAATCATGTACTAGAATATTCAAAACATATACTGTTGTTCCATTTCGAACCTAATGAATTCGTCTGTTAAGAAATTGCGCCTACGTGTGGTATACCTGTATATGTGCGTAACGTCTGAACTATTATTTAGACTTTAATGCAAAACAAATAAAATGGAGGTTAAAAAATTAAGAAAAGAAGAGACCAGAGAATTCCACATCAGTTGTAACAATAAATTCTAATAAAAACTCCGCAAAGAGCTGCAATTATCGACGCGTTGTAATTGAAAATTAATTATCTAGGCCTTATTCACGAGAACTGGTTTACAGACTACATTTTGAAAATTCTAAACATTTAAAATACTAAGTTATGTTGGCGCGTATTTATGTTACAAGATCATGTCATTAGCTCTTATAATAGGGGAATTTCCAGATAAGATTTCTTTACTATAGAAATCCACTTCAATTATTTCAACCATTTCGAGATGCGATGTTATGAACTAACCCAATCAACATTCTCAATTTCTACAAAAGATTTACAAGATTGTAATCCCGATATTTGTACATAGTTCTGTTTACGTGTCTCCAGTTATTCGTTGCATTCAAGTAATTGTCTATAGATAACACTAATTACCGAGTAACTATTCCTATAAATGTGGTTCTTTTTAATGGTTTCAGTGGTAACTATTATACAGGATCCATTAAAATTTGCCAATTCTTAACAACCGATTCTGAAAATTGTAACCTAAAATTATGTTATCTATTCTTAATGCTTACTAATTTAAAGACTAGTATTTTAATTGCTTAAGAAAATTTTAATCTATTAATCCGACCATTTAAGGGGCAAAGAAAATATGGAAAAGGAGGGGAGTAATTATATCATTTAATAAACATTCTGTAATAAAAACGTTAATTGTGTAAGTGCTAATGGGGTTGTGATTAATAATTCATATGCACATATCAGCAAGATTGGGTAATAGTGTCTGTTAAGGACTTTATATTTCGAGTATGTACGTGTCTATTTAGTTATAGTTAGCCACAAGGGACAGTACCACTTTTGAGATTATTCCGAGCTAATTAGGCTGAATAACTTTGGGTAAAGGCAGCGGTCACGCCCCGAATACTCGTCAAAAGGGGTTTCAATCCTACTCAGGGCAGATTAACTCGACACGTCAAAAAACACAAGCTCCTTATTGTATTGTAGCATACGTGTTACTTGTAGAAGGATTAAGTGTCAAATATAGTGTTACAAGGGTGAAACAGTGTTTCTTCTTTATACATCACTTGTAAGCGAACCAGAACCGTTCATTTTGGGCAAGAATATTTTTCAAGCCAGAAGGAGACACAACCAGGGTCGTTGCTTAGACCAGGGGTCTCCAAACTTTTCAGCCTTGTGGCCATACTGATTACTTCAGTGAGTTCCAAGGGCCAACACCGTTTTAATTTTCCTGCCAGTATCTATGTATAATTCCTGGACTAGTCGCTGAGTACGCGCCCTGAGCGAGCATATTGTTACGACCGACTCTATCCATTGCTAACAGATAGCGCTCAAATCGCGTTGAACCTCGTTGGTTCTAGAAAGTTCTGGTGTATTCCACTCACTTCTAGATAGCAGTAATTGGAATATGAAAACGCTAGCGGCGCGACCGCGAGTCATTCCACCTAGGAAACGAGTGATATAAAGTAGTAGTGCGTAGCTCTTTGGCTTAAAACGTGTTTGTGCGTGTTTAAAAGACATCCTCGTAACAATATTTTGATTTGACTTGTTGCTTTTGTGTGCGATTTATTAATATGAAAAAGCAGCGATAAATAGACAGTGAATGCAGAACTTTCAAAGATGAGTGCAACTTTCAATATTTCATAATTTAGTTCAGTAAGAAGGCGCTATGTCTGATTTTTTCAAAGAATATAATATTAAACGTCATTATGAAACGAAACATTTAAAAAATTACTCAAAATGTAGTGGCAGTTTGCGGACAGAAAAATTTGAAGCTTTAAAGCGCGGATTGAAAACGCAGCAATCTGCGTTTACGAAATCCAATACTGAACAAGAGACTGCAACTCGTGCCAGCTTTCGTGTGGCTCTTTAAATCGCAAAACGTGGAAAACCATTCACCGATGGAGGAATGATCAAAGAAGATGTAATTGCAGTAGCCGAAGAAATGTGCCCCGAAGAAATCAATTTAATTAAATCTGTCAGTTTGTCAGCAAATACCGTGGGTCGGAGGGTGGAAGCAATCGAAGAAAATATAACAACTCAACTGTCTGACAAAACTGAACATCGTGAGTGGTTTTCTCTGGTCTTTGATGAGTCAACGGAAAATATATCAACTCAACTGTCTGACAAAACTGAACATCTTGAGTAGTTTTCTCTGGCCTTGGATGCTCAGGTGTTGATTCTTATTCGAGGAATAGATAAAAGCTATGAACTGTATGAAGAACTTCTTGATATTGATAGTATTCACAGTACAACTACTGGTGAAGATATTTTTAAGGGAGTTGAAAATGCCATTCATAAAAAAATCTTCGATGGAAAAACTTGAAATCTATTACAACTGATGGAGGCAAAAACATGTGTGGTAAAAGTAAAGAAGCGGTCGCTGTTGTGTCAAAGGCTGTAGAAAATGATGGCGGTTTAAAACCATTAGTCTTACATTGTATCATTCATCAACATTCTCTATGTGGAAAATGTTTGGATATGTCTGAAGTTCTAAAACCAGTCACATCAACTGTTAATTTCATCAGATCCACTGAATCACAGAGAATTTCACGAGTTTACTGGAGAGATTGGAGAAACTGATTTACCATATCATACTGCCGTACGCTGGCTTAGTTGCGGAGAAGTCCTTCAGCGCTTCTTTGAACTTCGAGCAGTGATCGAAATTTTCTTAAATGAAAAGCATCATAATTCATCCGAATTACAAATGCGAGCGGCTGTGGAAATTAGCATTCTACGTCGATTTGACAAAACATATGAACGAACTGAATTTGAGGTTGCAAGGACAAAACCAGCTTCTCCCTGATTTATACACTAATATCAAATCGTTCCGGCAGAAAATAATACTGTTTCAATCACAATTGCGTAAAAAGTGTTTCACACATTTTAAAACGTGAACACTACTGAAACTCAGTTTCCCGTAGATTTTGCAGTCGAAGCTTTGAGTGCTTTGAATATAAATTTTAATACTCGTTTCTCAGACTTTGATGTCATTGCGAATAAAATGAATATTTTTCAAAATCCTTTCGATACCGACATTGAAACCCTAGCCCCAGAACTTCAAATGGAAATGATGGACTTACAGTGCAGTAATATACTTAAAAACAAATATAAAAACCTATCTTTGTTAGAATTTTATAAGAGTCTTCCACTAGCACAATTTGAAAATTTGCATAAATTTGCTCGTGGGCTGTTTTTTGTTTTTAGTACTACTTACTTGTGTCAGAAAATATTCTCCAAAATGAAGTACGTAAAGAGTGTTTTCAGATCAAAGTTAACCGATGAGCATCTTAAATCTCTTTTAATAATTGATACAAGTAAAATTGGTCCACAACTACAAACTATTGTCAGTGGAAAATCACAACTACATAAATCTCATTAGTATTTTAGATGTTATAATGTTTATATATATTTATAATGTTAGTTGGATTCATTTCAATTATTTGTTAGTTATTGTGCTGTAGTTAAGTTTTCTGCGTATTATACTTGTCATTAAGCTTTACCTAGCAAATCCGAGTTATTATCATTGTGTGTTTTTTATCTAACTTATCACAACAACAATAAGCTATTAACTGCAGCGGGCCGGATTGATGACACTGGTGGGTCGGATTTGGCCCGCAGGCCGTAGTTTGGAGACCCTTGGCTTAGACATCGGTCTTGGTGAAACAACGTGGCAGTGATCCCACTGTAATAGCAGATTATACACAAAGAATATAAAATAAACGCCAGTAAAATGTGATGGTGTTAAAAATTTACGTATGATTGTAAAATCTACTATTAAAATTAATTGAAATCTATAATTTTCTGTGTTAAATCACCTCCAAAGCAGTAACATTTAAGTAAGTAACAAATACAATGTCAACTTGTTACTTACTTGTCCAATCGGTAAACTCCTCACCATACAATTGTTTAATAATAAAGCCGGTGACACTTGTTTCAATAGTACGAGGCAAGCATTATCAAAACCGTAAACCGATTGTAAATCGGTTTGCGTGTCATCGAATTTATTATGAAACAATTATGTCGTCAGTAGTTTACCGATGTGCTGCAGTGTCCATAAATACACCACATTCCTTGCAATCACTATCAGGTTACAAGTTGTTAAATCTTTTTCATATTTACGGAGTTAGGTCATAGGTGCAGGAAATCGACTTCTCTTTCACTTGTTTTATTCCAATAACATTACAATTCCACATTGTCCTCTTCAACCACACCTTGAGAAGCCACACATTGCTGTAACTCGACTACTGAAGTTCACTTTAACTGGTTACTTCCGTTCGAATGTTGTCCAATGCCCCAATACAACTTTTTGAGGTGTTTCAATCTCGAATAGAGGAAAGTCAGGTGAATAAGTAGCCGAGGAAGGATTGTTTTTACTGGCCAAAAATGGTTTACTGCAATTGCTGTATGACAAGGCGCATTGCCGTGATGCAGCATCCAGTTATTTTTGGTGTTCGGTCTCGAATGCATGACTCTTTTTGGAAGTGTTTCAAGAAACTTCCGGTAAAAATGGTGGTTCCGCCCCGGGGCTGG
This sequence comes from Chrysina gloriosa, assembly GCA_038088585.1. Classification (NCBI taxonomy): domain Eukaryota; kingdom Metazoa; phylum Arthropoda; class Insecta; order Coleoptera; family Scarabaeidae; genus Chrysina; species Chrysina gloriosa. The sequence continues at coordinate 31,243,488 of CM076092.1, forward strand.
ACCCACAACCTCTTTGTGAACGATTCCCTGGCTATCAAAGTTTACTTTTTACTTACTCATTCCTGATTTTTTGGTCTTGGAGAGCTTGGAGTGTGCATGCTCTGACGTTTGCTCTGCGGGCCCAATCGTTCGTATTAATTATTACCAGAGCGCACAAACAAAGCCTGTTTACTTACACACTTCGTATAGATTGACACACTTTATTAGTATATATATATATTTCGTGACCTTTTTATACTTATCTTATATGATAGATCTCTACCACTAATAGGTCATTAAAACAAGGCTGATTTGAACGATAATTAAACAAAATCAGAGTAATGTAGTTTATAAAATAAACTGTAAAGACTGTGATGGTTGTTACATCGGTCAGACGAAACAATATTTAAAGAAAAGGTTTTATAGCCATAAGTATTCTTTAAATAATGATTTTGGTGCAATGACCGCTGTAACAAAGCATTAGAAAGATCTTGGGCATTACTTTGATTTTGAAAACACAATTATATTAAAAACAGAGAATAATTATAAAAAAACCTAATATATGAAATGATAAATATACAGAAAGACACTAAAACTATTAATTTCAGGACCGATATTCAAAATTTAAGTAATGTATATAGCAATTTGTTAAAATGACATTTGCATTTCTTAAGAAGGAAACCTTTGGCTAGGATTTTAAATTTGGGTTTTCCCTAGTCCTTGAACAGAATTGTTAAGGTTTCGACAAAGATTTTTTGATATAAGGTTTTACTTAATTTGCATGTATGTTTACACATTAATTTAGTTTTTATAATTTATATATATATATAAAAGTTGGTTACACATCCTCTATATCAAGAAATCCTAGTCATTAGTTATTTTGTTGATAGTTCCCAAATAAAAAACAAATGTTTGTTTATATATTTATCTAGTTATATTTTCACTGACGAAGGTGTTCCGAAAACGATTGTAAACGTTCTGAAAATATAACTATCGTTCAAACCAGCCTTGTTTTATTGACCTATTAGTGGTAGAGATCTATCATATAACACTTTATTAGTCACAATTTGACTGAAAGAAGTTAACCCTCGGGAGCCTGAATTAATAACCTGCATCTTTTCGATTTCTTCACGTAACAATACACTAACGACGTAACAAATCGGTGCCATAAGGCATCGCTGGGTTAATCACGTAATATTTTTACTCCGTTGACTACTACTACTAACTACTTGTGGAAATGGGAGCGATAGAACTACTAGAGGGAATGAAGCAATGTAGCAATATTGTGTCTCTATAGAAATTTTGTTTGTTAATTTATTTTTGAGTTTATTACTGTGTTTGCAAATGCTTATACACTTGTCAAAAATAGATAACAGATAAATAATATTTAAACGGAATTATCTATTATGTAAATTGTGTACGTATATTATGAACTTATATATATTATAGGGTGCATCGTCAAATCTGCGCTTAAATATGTCATAGGCATAAAAAGCGTGATTCAATAGAAGTCTTTTACTTTTAATTTTCTAATTGGTTTATCTCTCTTACATGGGAAGGAAGATTTTACGCTCCAAGCTGATTAGGTATACGTCGAGATGAAGTACGTAAATTATTTTTAATTATTCCGTAATAATTTATTATTAACATCAGGTTTATTAATATTTTGGGTACTTCAACAAATTAATAGAATTATGCCAATTTGTATTTATAACTTGCAGCCTAACGTAGCATTAAAATCACTGGATTTCAAGAAGGAAGAAATTTGTAGGAAATTAAAAAATTCTAAAGGAATTACGTTCCATGGTATCTACTTCACTTCTTGACAGAATTGTGCCAGCGGTGGATCTACGTATCCCTCACGTGAACGAATTTTTCTTTTTATTGTACCGCTTATGAAGTTAGATTCATTTGAGCATTATCAGTAAATATATAGGTATTTACAGCTAACTTAAAATAACTTTTTAAATTGTCATAACATTTTATATCCTCTTTGATATTGTTTTATAACTTCATTGATCAGGGGATGGGGGTGGTTTTAACCCTTCTACAATTTCCTTTCGGTTTCTTTGATTACAGAAAGTAGGTTAATCCTCTGAAATTATTTTGACAAATTTCATTAAATTTGTTTCGCGCATTTCTGAATAGCGTGCAAAAATGTATCGTTTGTTTCACGGACAAACGATACATTTTGGTATATACATATGTGTATGTATAGATATATAAATTGGGCGCACTCGACTTATTTTGACTTCTACAGTGCGTGGTAGCTGTATGTTCCAGCAATTTTGGTACACGCTGTATATAACCATTTATATTGATGAATTTATAAAATCGTTATAATTAACCATTTTTATAAGATATATATTATTTTGGTTATCGTAACCAATTAAAGTAAGAAATATATTTTTCTTTGGTTATAAGTAACAATTATATCAACCAAAAAATTTTTTGGTTTCAGATAACCATTATATCAAGATTTTTTGGTTAGAAATAACCTTTACAAAAAAATATCTTTTTTGTTATCAGGGATGAAATTGATAATAAAAAATTAATTCATAAAGTTTTAGTGGGAATATTTCTCTCATTTAAAATGTTGAATAGGTATTTCTAAATCCATTAAAATCGTTATTAAAATTGCAATTGACTGTATGTAACCTTTATTAGGTTTTATGTAATGATTTTAAAATATAAAGAAACACACCGCCTACAGCTGTGCTTAGTTTTGCTACTACCGCCACAGATTTGTTGTGTTATCTTGTTCATGTGTTGTTATTGCATTAAATTTATTGCTCATTTGTTGTTGTTAAAATTTTTGTTTTTTTATTTTGTTAGGATTTTTGATATTGTTTGGTATATTTTGTTTTTTTCATAGCTTTTTATATTCATTCACTTATTTTTTTTTCATCCCCGATAACCAAAAAGAAAATTTTTTTTTGTAATGGTTATTTCTAACCAAAAAATCTTTTGGTTGATATAATGGTTATTTGAAACCAAAAATTATTTTGGTTGATATAATTGTTACTTATAACCAAAAAAATATTTCTCACTTTAATTGGTTACAATAACCAAAATAATATATTTGCAATGATAATGGTTAAAAATTCCCAATATTAAATAAAATGAATTTTCTTGTAACCTTCTTATCTGAAATAAAGAAATAACAATTATATTTGGTACCTGATTTTACTTGTTCGATGTTTTGTTCCTCAATATTAATTTTGTGTGTTTTGTCGTCTGAAGACATAATCGTATGTTTTATGTACGTTTATTTTCATATTTTCATATATCTTTTAGTTCTTTCTTGAATTTATCCAAATTATATTGTAGACTTTTTTGTATCTCATTTATTTTTTGTCGCTTCATGTACTACCACCGAGAACAATGGCATATCCATGTTGATGGACAACTTTGACGACTCCTTGTACGTCCCTTATTCACCATACAGTCCGTTTTTATTACTGTGTGCTATGTTAGATGTCCCACAATACTTCCCTTCTGCTGCCAAAATTGTTTCTTTTAATTATTTCCTTTTATCTGCGATATCGACTTCTACTTCCTGTTCTCATATTTTTCTAATCAATATTGCGTTATATTTCTGTCTAGATATCTAATCTTCGAGTTGATGTCGTTTAATTTTGTTCCTCCCGTTTTATGCTGTGTTGCTTCTTATTTAGCTTATTGCTACTTTAATTTTCTCCGCAGTTACTTCAATGGTATGTCTATTCAACTCTCTACGTTTTTATTAGTGTATTGCTCCCATTCTTTATTACGGATGTTATATCTTTTCATTCCAATAGATTTTTAAAGTATTGTCTTTACCTTTCCATATTTTCTTCTCTTCCGTTACTACTTCTGGTTGTTTTTTATGTTTCTCAATGTCGTCACTTTATCCGTGTTTTGATTTCTTATGAACTCCAAGAATAATCTCTGGTTGTCACTATATGCATCTTTCTTTTTTCTGCAAAATCTATCAAAATTTTTTTGCTTTTCTTGTTTTACTGCCAAGGAAAGGTTCTCAACCTGCACACACCGATTTGAATGAAATTGGGTAATTATGTAGATCTGACTATGTAAAACGCCGCTGTTTCTGCGATTAACGCCATCGAAAGAGTGAAAGGCACCCCTGAAAATTGGTCTGCTTTTCATTTTTGCCAATTACTCTAGAATTGTTTCAAGAAGAAAATATCCAAACATATGAACATATAGCGCTTCAAGAGGGCTATTGAAACATGTTTGAACTGGTAACCTTTACTCCTATAATATCACCCCCTCCCGTCTTCAACGATTTGCGGAAACACCGAATTCGATGAAACTTGGTAATTATGTAGAGCTGGTTGAAATCTGTAAGAGGCAGGATTCTGTTTCTGTCAGTAACGCCTATAAAGGGGTGAAAGGCTCCCCCAAGGAAGGAAATGTTTTTCACAATTACTCTGCAATTCTTGAACGAAGAAAATATTCGTAGTATAGTCATATAGCGCATCAAGAGGGCTAAACATGTTTGAAACTAGCTAAATAAATATTTAGTCATATGGATGTGTAAGCTTCAACTGGGCTTTCGAAACATCCTATATGAATCCGTTATACTTATGTCAGTTATACACACATGCTATGTACAATAAAGAGAAGATGTAAATGCGTTTGAAATGTAACAAAATAAGACAACAAATCAAATACAACGAATAGGAATCATAATAAGTTTCTAAAGTTACAAATATTCTTTGTTCCTACATACTTTAATCAGCTCTACATAATTAGCAAGTTTCATCGAATTCGGTGTTTCCGCAAATCGTTGAGGGCGGGAGGGTAATACTCTAGGAGTAAAGGTTACCAGTTCAAACATGTTTCAATAGCCCTCTTCAAGCGCTATATGGTCATATGTTTGAATATTTTTCTTCCTGCAACAATTGCAGATTAATTGGCAAAAAACCGGTACCATTCTTGGGGAGCCCTTTACCCCTTCATAGACATGACTGGCAGAAACAGAAGCCGGCCTTTTATATAGTTCAATCAGCTCTACACAATTCCAAATTTTATCGAAATCGGTCTTTCCGCAAATCGTTGAGGTGTGGAAGGGGTAATATTTTTAAGAATAAGGGTTGCCAGTTCAAACATGTTTCAATAGCCCTCTTGAAGCGCTATATGCTTATATGTTTGTATATTTTTTCTTGAAACAATTGTAGTAATTGGCAAAAAACGAAAGGCAGGCCAATTCTCAGGGGCGTTTTTCACCCCTTCGATGGCTTTAATCGTAGAAACAGAAAGCGGCGCCTTATATAGTCCTATTAGATCTACATAATTACCAAATTTCATTCAAATCGGTATGTGCGGGTTGGGAACCTTTCCTTGTGAATTATTGACTTTTCTTTATCTTTTGTATACCTCATGTTTGTATAATTTGTGTACTCTCCCTCTTGCTCTACGCACCACTTTGTTCCCTCAATATTACTAGGAGCTCTGCCATTTAAGTCTCCCCTAATAATTATATTATTCATAGTTTATTTGGTAAATCTTCAAAAGTATTTCTCTTTCTTCTTCTCTTCCATTTTCATTTGCACCATAAACTATTGTGAATACATATTCTTACTTCCATTCTTTTGTTGTTATTATCGCTATTTCGCATTTCTTCCATCAGCATTTTTAGTGTTCTGTTTATTAATGTTTAGAGCCGCAAGTGCCATATTATTTCCCTTTGCCTTCCGTTCTAATTGTTCAGATCTGTTTACTGCTAGGTGTAATTCTTTCTTAGTTTTTGCGCGATCCTTCTATGTGTTCTCATTTTTCTCTTTCTATTGCTCATTCTTCATCTTTAGTTGTTCTAACCCTTCTTTAAAATTAAATTCGTCTTTCAATTTAAGTATATGTACTTGCATTTTATCAAGTCTATGTTCACTTATTTTCTTGTGTTTTCGTGGAGAAGCGCTTTTTTTCCTAGATATTTCTTTCTCCAAACGCCTCAACATATTCTTCTCTTCTTTTTCGCTCGATTTCTTCGGAGCGGAGCATGTTTTTCAGTAATTTTGTACACTCTTTTAAATTCACAATATTTTGTACATATCTTATATAGCTTTGTTTTGCTGCATTGTTTACGAGAGCAGTCACAAAAAAATCGGTGTACTTTTTGTGATAAAACCTGAGACCCAGTTGATCGTTAGCGAGCACTCCTCACTTTGTTTTTCGTTCAAACCGTAAATAGATATGAATTAATCCTCTACTATAGGTGAATTCACTACCCATTACGTTTCAAAATTTTTCCGATTATGAACAATGTCATTACGAGTACATATTATTGCCGCGTACAAGACCGTCCTGTTTCAATATGCTCTTACTGCTTCTATGAATTGATTCATTACTTACAAATTGTTACCTACCATAAAGAAGAAAAGGGTTAGTTTCATTTCACTTGTATAGGATATTAGGTTCTTACTTTCTATGATGATTTTGGCACTTGTGCTACTTATTTCGGTATGTACTATTTTCAACTGAGCAATTGGTCTAAATTTACTTAAATGAAGAGATATACATCATTTAGTAATGTAAATTTAATATGTGATTACATTTTTAAAGTGCAAAAAAGGATTCGTTGGTCGTTTTGTTCTGGACCACCGAAGCAGCAGCAGGTACCTTTACAAATTAGTCTTTAGTTTTTATAGTATCCTGCGAGGTCATTAACTCGCTTGTATTGAAACCATCTTTTAATAGGGAAAAAAAGAACCTATCGCAAGGGAAGGCGAACACAGTAATTATGACCGGTCATTTACTTTGAAGAAAAAGAATGAAATGAAATTGCCTACCTGAAACCCCTAATTTGCCTATGAATACTTCTTATATTCCGTAGTTGAACAGTGGAAGTATTAACATTAATATAGAGATAATTTTGGTTAACAAGATTATAAAAAATAGAACACATTTATTCAAGCTATATCTAACTGTACTTATGTACAACAAATAATGGTATGAGCAATAAATCACACGAAATCGTGTCCTATTTATTACCTTGTACATATTTCTAAAAATGATTAAGTTACTTAAAGACAAGTATTTTCTTGTTGCTTCTTCTAACAGATATGATTAGCCAGTAGCACTCTCGTGTGTAGATTTATTAGCTTACTTTCGGCTTCATACCAACCAACAAAGCAAGTAATTAATGAGGCAAGGGAAATAAATAGATATGATCTGTCTATGTCTGCGTGTGACATCCATTTGTGTTTCTCTTATAGCGCACATACATATATCAAACTGATGTTACCGTTTAACTTAATTTTAGTACAGCATCATAAGAACAACACAAATTGTCAGCTTTGTAAGGTGTAGGAGAATCCAAAAGATATGATTTGGTATCTTCAGACCAGCTTGAATATTTCAACTGTTTACATTTTGCGCATAACTTCATAACAGACAAATATCTATTTCTGACGCGCACTTACCTGTTGCATATGAATTCTTTAGCCACCTTTGCTTTGAATAATAGTTGTTGGATGTTATAACTTCGAGAAATGTATCAACGAATTTGTAGTAAATTCTCTATTAGTAGGTTCTCTTTTGATAGTGTGATATATTATAGACGATACAATAATTTTTCAGTACATGAAATTACTAGTACGAAATAGCACTTCCCATTATTAGTCCAATCAGTTGGCGCTCAAGAAGGGGGTTGCCTGTGAAGTTTTAGGGGAGTTTTGAAAGTTGCTATATTTATAGATTTTGACGTGCTCTTTCCGAATTTTTACTTTGCCACCTTGTTCTGTTTCCGGAAATAGCCGCTATATTGGAGAAATGGCGCTCCGAAACAGTTTCTCGACGATATTTCCTTTCCAACTCACTTTACGGTGGAAATAGTTATGTAATAAATTAAACTAGAAAATATTTCCTATAATGCATGTATCAACCCTTTTTTGTGAAATGAATAGTTTCGGCATATGAGCGCTGCAAAGTCTACTCCATCACGCGTTTTTTTAGTGGTATCCCCAGTAGGCCTAATCCACATGTGATGCACTGTTGACTTTAGCGCGTTCTCCTTCGCTTCGCTATCCCTGATGGACCAGTTTTTCCGAGTTCTTCGTGTTTAGAACTGAGCAAAATCTCACGGATAGGATGTTTTTCGACTTCATCACCTTCGTCCTCGCAAAATGCTGCCTTATTTTCATGCCAGTGTCCACTTCTTATATGCAAAGTCTTGCCACTTATATTTGCAAGATATGCTTGATTTGAAGGAAAGAATGACAGCCGAAGAATACGACTGTTTCACGAGTAAAGGATACTTTACCATTAGACGTTCCGACAAATTTTGGTGTGGTACGTGGTTAGATATGACGATTGAGCAATCGTTGATGAGGACGATGAGAGGGCCTGGCGGCCTTACTCATGGTCGAGGAGTCAAGGACAGCGTGCTTTCCAAGTGGACTTTAGGAATGGTGTTCCTACACAATGTTTGCGACGAGGTTGAGCAATTTTGTAACGTAGCTTTTTTCACTTCCCAACAGCATGTCGAAATGACAAGCTCGCGGATTAGTCGTGACAATGGCGACGTACGAAAACTAATGGATTGGTTGTACCAACATTCTCCTTGTCCAGAAGTAAAGGAACTCATGTCAATAAGCACTGGAATTAGCGGAGATGTCATATGTCTCAAGAAGTGGGTACTGATAGCATTTCAAAAATCGTCGGTGAGTATTTGCATAATGTAAAATTCAAACGGAATGATAGAGTGAAATCACTTGGCCTTGTGAATGCAGGCGTCCGGATAGATGACGACATTATCCCGATTAATCCTTTATTAATTTTTCAAAGAATGTGCGTCGCAAAAGAATCTGATAAAGAACTTGAAACGTTCCTTGCGTACGAAGTTGCTCCGTTTTCGTTATCGCTTTTCAATGAGGAAGGCATGCGCAAATGCGTTAAATCTTCTTTATATTCTGAGGATATCAACTTTGGAGACGTCATGTATGTCATCAACGGAGGATACTTATTACACCGAGTCGTTTGGAATTGGGGTGAGTCGTTTTCATCCATTTGCAATAACTACGTCGCATTCGTTAAATGGAAATATACATCCAATGCCATCATCATATTCGACGGGTATCCGGAACATGTAGCAGACCGTAGTACTAAATATGCGGAGCAATCCCGACGATCACGGAAACATTCTTCAGTGGATATACTTTGTGACGAGACAATGATCCCAACTGTGTCGCAGGACAAATTTCTGGGCAATGATGCAAACAAGAACCGCTTCATTGGAATGCTGAAAACAAAATTTGAAGCTGTGAACTTCATGGTCAAGCAAGCCACGGAAGATGCAGATTCATTAATAATCAATACGGCAATCAGCATTTCATCTACATTTGATTCTGTTATACTTGTCGGGGAAGATGTAGATCTTCTTATTCTTTTGACGGCTCTATCTACGCGTTCAAACATATATGTTCTGAAACCAGGAAAAGGAACGATTTTTCAACGAGTATATTCACCAGAAAGTATCATAGATAAAACAGCCGCAGATAACATCCTATTCTTGAACGTTTTCAGTAGCTGTGATACAACATCGGCACTCTTCAATCAAGGGAAAGTGAAATGGGCCAATGTATTCCGGAAGAATCCAGATTTAAACGAGCTCGTTCGGGTATTTAAAAACCCAAACGCTGGCCCGGAAAGCATTGCTGAAACTGGAGAACGGTTACTCCTTGCGTTGTACGGTTACGGTGGCGTCAAAAGTATGTCGTTGAACACCTACAGACGTACATGTTTCACGAAGTCAGCATTTAAAAATAAATTTAATATTGCGTCGCTGCAACCAACAGAAGCAGCACCACGACAGCATTCGTTCCGAACTTATCACTAGGTTTATCAGTGGTATGGAGTTGGAAAAAATGCAGAGCTGTGGGGATGGAAAAACAAGCAAGAATGGGCTAATTCCTGTCACCACACTCGACCCCCTAGCTCCAGCAAACGTGCTAAAACTAATTTCTTGCAAATGCAAAAAAGATGTCGTGGGGCTTATGCATGCAGAAAGGCTGGACTAAAGTGCTTCGTTATTTGCGCGAATTGCAATGGTACCTGCGATAATTCGGTTGTTGATCTGCAAGACAGTGATGAAGAGCAAGATACAGAGACAGTTCTTCAGCAAACCTTCGACAAAATCGAGGAAGAAGGTGATGAAGTCGAAAAACTTCCTATCCGCGAGATTTTGTTCAGTTCTGAAGACGAAGAACTCGCAAAAACTGGTCCATCAGAGATAGCGAAGCGAAGGAGAATGCGCTAAAGTCAACAGTGCATCACATGTGGATTAGGCCTACTGGGGATACCACTAAAAAGAGAAACGCGCCAGGAACTCTACCTCATGGTGCTGTGGAAATGAGTTTGTTGGCCAATACGCGTAATGGAGTAAACTTTGCAGCGCTGGTACGCCGAAACTATTCATTTCACAAAAAAGGGTTGATACATAAATTATAGGAAATATTTTCTAGTTTAATTTATTGCATAACTATTTTCACCGTAAAGTGAGTTGGAAAAGGAAATACCGTCGAGAAACTGTTTCGGAGCGCCATTTTTCCGATATGGGGGCTATTTCCGGAAACAGAACGAGGTGGCAAAGTAAAAATACGGAAACAGCACGTCAAAATCTATAAATATACCAATCTTCAAATCTCCCCTAAAACTTCCAGCTAATTGGACTATATATATATATATATATAAACCGTCACAATCGAACATAAAGTATAAGAATTAGATCACTCAGGGTATTCGAATTGTGTCAAAGAAACTTAAAGAGTTGTATGTACTGATGTTGAAAGGTAGCCAGAGTATTACAAGCTATTATAGAAATATATAAAATATAACAGCAGCTAAACTAGTACATAATAATGCTATTTTAAGCAGCTCATCAAATAAAGCTAAAGTAGCTTGGACAATAATTAACTAGAATATTAAAAAGCAGCCAAAGTATTGTATTTTGTATTGTATTGTAATGAGGTGGGGTCTGGCCCAAAATGGCCCTTTGCACTGCGACCACGTTGATCTATTGTGCTTCCTCTTGTTTGTTTTATTTATTTATTTAATGCGCTTAGGAACAGTATCAGCTACTTCAATGGGAGTGTAAATAGGTCCTCCTCACTCAGCGTATATGCATGTAGTAGTCTATATCTCCTGTGGCCTACTGCCCCACAGTTAGTGAGCAAGTGTTCCATTGACTCCTCTTCTTCACCGCAGAATCTGCAAGTGTCCGTGTTGGATAAGCCCATTTTGTGAAGGTGCTTGTTACAGGTATAGTGGCCTGTGAGTGCCACTGTCAGTGTTTTTAAGCTTTCCCTGTCCAGTTTTAGGGCGAGGTCCGCCCTCCTAGCGTCGAAGCTCAGAAATTTTTGGAATGTTCCAGCCGGCTGGTCTCATTCCAGTATTTCGTGGAATGGACGCTGTCCACTTCTTTATCTCACCTTTAAGGAGACCTTTGTTAAACCCAAAAGGTGGGGTAGGTCCAGTAAAGCTTCTCTCAGCCCCTTTTTTTGCGCAGATGTCTGCCATCTCATTTCCCCCGTGCCCCTCATGTCCTGGCACCCAGACCAGGGTGATCTGGTTCTGAGTGGCCAGGCCATTAAGCATGTTGCGGCATTCCAATAATAATTTGGACGTGATTCTACAACTGCTCAGGGCCTTAAGGACTGATTGACTATTCGAGAATATTTTAATTCGTATTCCCCTGTGTCTCCTTTCGGATAGGATTCCTACAGTTTCCAAGATTGCGTATAGTTCCGCTTGGAAGATTGAGATGTCCTTGCTCAAAGTTATTGACCTGTGTGTTCTAGGCCCCACTATTCCTGCCCCCACTCCGTGGAGCGTTTTGGACCCATCTGTGTACCACTTTTGCGATCCATCCCGTAACCATCTCGGGTTTGCGCACTACTCATCCCTTGTCGGGAAAACGACACCGTACTTCCTATCGAACCAAAGCATGGGATCCATGTGGTTGCTTGCTAGAGACATACAAAGTATGTCTTCGATTTCCTTCAGGATAGTGAGATGACCGGTAAGGATCCCTGCCTTAAGTTTTTCTTTTCTATAGATGGAGATTGCTTGCGTAGCTGCCTCCTCTTGCACGGCCACATTTAGCGGTGTCAGGTTCAGAAGAACTTCCATGCCCGTCGTTGGGGTTGATTTCATAGCCTCTGTGATGCATATGCACGCAAGTCTCTGCACCCTGCGTAGCCTCGATATGGCTGTTTTTCTGTTTGGTTTTACCCCACCATACCAGAGCACCGTACAGTATTGTGGGTTTAACCATTTGGGTATATATCCAGTAGGTCATTTTCGGGGTCAGACCCCAGGATTTACCTAGTAGTTGTTTAGCAGTCCAAAGGCTTTTGTGGCCTTATTTATTACTGACTCGAGGTGCAGTTCCCAGGTAAGTTTTTATCCAGGATAATTCCCAGATATTTCACCTTATCACTGGGGACGACCTCGATGCCGTTTACTGTTAAGGTGGGGATATCTATCCCTCTTTTCCTAGTGAATGGTACGATGGTTGTCTTCTCTGGGTTAATTGATAACCCCTCCAGTCTGCACCATGCCCATGTTGCGTTCAGGGCATTTTGCATCCGTTCGGCAATCGTCCCTATATGGTTACCTCTAATTATTACACAGATGTCATCCGCATAGCCAATGGTTCTGTGTCCCTTTCGGTTAAGGACCCTAATCAGGTCATCAGCTAAAACCGACCATAGAAGGGGAGATAGTACCCCACCCTGTGGGCATCGCTTAACCGCAGTGACACTCATGTCCGTAGATCCGAGTGAGGCTCTAATCAGCCTTTGGTTCAGCATGCTGCAGACCCATTTTACTATCGCTGCATCAGCTCCTCTATTAGAGAGCGCAGTTTCCATTGCAAGGAAGTTCGCATTATCGAAGGCGCCCTCAATGTCCATAAATGCACATAGGGCTATCTCCTTGGAGTTCAAGGCCTTTTCGATATCTAGAACCAATTTATGTAATGCCGTAGTAGTTGATTTGCCTTTCTGATAGGCAAATTGAAGTCCATGCAATGGACTCAGAGAGAGTACCTCCACCGTAAGGTATTGGTCTAATAACTTTTCAATTGTCTTCAACATAAAAGAGGATAGACTAATTGGTCTGTAGGACTTGGGAGATTCCGGGGTTTGTTCCCTCCCTTGGGTATGAAAATAACTCTTACATACTTCTCTCCAAATCCTTGGGACATATCCCAGTGCTAAACTTGATCGGAAGATGTCGACCATCACCCGAAAGAGGGTAGCATTTCCCCTTGATAGTAATGCCGGAAAAATGCCATCCGGCCCCGGTGATTTGTAGGGTCTGAAACAGTTTACAGCCCATTTTATCTTTTCAAAGATTACTATGTTCTTCCTTATGACCTGGGTTGTCGTCCCGCGCCGACCATAAGGCGATGTTACCTGAGCATCAGCACTCGACGCTCCAAGTCTACAGTCAGGGAAGTGAGTTCTGAGAAGAAGCTCTAGTGTTCCGTTGAAACTACTTGTATAGGTGCCATTTGTCTCCCTTAGTGTACCTGCCGGATTTGTGGCCCCTTTTGAGAGGGCCTTGTGCAATCTGGCTGTGGCCGGGACATCTCTAAGTTCTTCACAGAGAAGCCTTCATGATTTTCTTTTGGACTTCCTTAGCTCCTTGTTATATATGGTTAGGGCCTCTCTGTACCTATCCCACTTTTTTATTTTTTGGCCTTATTAAATTCCAGTCTTGCTGTGCTGCGTAGTTTTTCAAGATTTTTGTTCCACCAGGGTACCCTCTTCGTGGAGGATTTTATCTTGAGTGGGCAATTGTCTTGAAATGAGGATATGATTGCATCAGTTAGTTTTCCGACTGATGAATCCAGCTCCCCAATTGATGTGGTAAGAAATGTGTTTCCATTAATTTTTGACTGCAGATCTTCCGAATATTTCGTCCAATCTGTTGCCCTGGGGTTTCTGTAGAGCGATTGACTCTTCACAGATCCCCTCACTTCAAAAAGCCAAAGTAAAATGATAAATTGATAATTTAGTATTGCAAATAGAGGACAAACTAATTAATGAATCAAGAACCATGGCGGAATGTTTTAATCAGCATTTCAATAACTTTTCGGGCACTTAAATAAAGAATAAGGTTTAATCCAAATCAATCAATTACAATATTGAACCTAATGTCCATACATTCTTTTTAAATCCGATAGATGAATATAAAGTCCGAAATGTAATCCACAACTTAAAACAAAGGTGTTGTCGTGGATATGATAATATAGGTCCATTACTATTAAAGAAATGTGTCGATTAACTCATTTTACCACTGATAGAAATTATAAATAATTCCTTTGCACAGGGGGTTATAGTTAATAAATTACGATAGCAAAAATAAAACCTATTTATAAAAAGAATTCAAGTTTGCTTATGAATGATTATATTCCTATAGGCTGATATCCATAATAAAGGCATTTTATAAAATAATGGAAAACTTTGTGGCAAAATGACTACTATCGTTTTGAGAGGGGAAATATTCTAAGCTCAAATCAGGTTGGTTTCAGGATGAGACGTAGCACAATTGCGGTTAGATTTACCGGTTTTGTATAAATATAGGTATAAAATAGAAATATTCTTTATCAAAAGGACATCAAATTTACCGCCTCGGAAAGGTTGATATAAAAATGGTAACTTTATCTACTGATATCAATGTGGAAAGAACAGCAAGTAGTGTGCATGTCTGTCAAGAGGTTTTAGAAGTTATTCAAGTAGAAGTAGGGAGACCGGGGTAAATCCGGCACGCCGGCGTTTCTTGGAAAGTAGTAGTTTGAAAAATCCGCCAATGTTTGCTTAAGCGCGCCTTTGTGCCCAAGCGTCCGCAGAGAAAAGTGTGGCCGATTGAAGTTATGTTGCAAACATTAAAAATAAAATACGTTTTTCTTGACGTTTTGGGAGTGTGTTTGCACATTTGGCCGGTCCAGGAAAAACCGTTTCCAAACCCATATTTTCTTTTTTGCATCCAGATAAGTTTTATCTGTTATTACAAGCTTCCGAAAGATGAAACTGTAAGGAATTCGATTGAACATTTTTGTTCAGATTGGGGCAAATTCGGCCCTCTTTACTGGGATAAATCCGGCTCTCCGCCATATAGATCAATATTCATGAAACATGATTAATCGTCATTACAAACCCGGTTTTAGTAATCCTGGATAATCACGAGTCCCATTTGTCAATTTCAGGACTTGATTTCTGCAAAGAGAAGAAAAATGCAACCTCTCAATAGAACGGTTTATGAGCCATTGAAAAAAGTAGTCAATTTTTTATCTGATTGTTGGATAACAGCAAATCCTGGAAAAAACGATGAAACGATCGTTCACATATGAAAATATTGTCGCTGGATTCGAATGCATCGATATCGCTCCTTTTAATCTCAATGTTTTCAATGATTTTGAGTTTCTTCCGAGCTCTGTGACGGATAGAGAAAATCCCGATTCGTCTCTAAATCAGACGATACAGTCAACTGCATGGGAGAGCACCGGCCAAATTTTACAAGAAATTCGTCCATTTCCAACAGCTAGACCAAGAAAGCGGATGAGGAAGAAAAAACTTTTACTGCGACAGAACCCTAAGTTCCTCAAGTTTCACGCCCTTGGCCAGCGGCAAATCTGCTGCAAAAGCACCACAAAAAGGATGAGGTAGAAAATTAGAATGGCATCAGATCCCAAAGGAAATGGCGCTTGCGCGGAAAAGAAGCCTTAAGAAAAATGATAAGCGTTACCTTGAAATCGGAAAAATCAGCGCATGACGCGTGCTTGTGGACGATGTGACGACTGATTTATTTGTAAAAATTGTTTGAGCAAGTTTTCTGAGAGTGATTGAGGCACTTTTGTCACATGAAATTTTAATAAAAACATTTTTAGTAAACATTGTAAGTAAATCACATTTCGATAACAAAGTTTTTAATCCAAAAAAAAATGCAGTTGCGGTAAAAAACGGAAAAGAAGTTTGTAGCTGAGAGTATATCCTTTCACGTCATTAATCTCATTTTGCAGAAAAACCAAATTTTGTTACTGGAAATTCAATTTGAAAAAGTGCCAAATTTGGCCCGGTCTCCCCCACAATGTTAAAAATGCAATGCATTGTATCAATTTCAGAGAGCTTTGTATTGACTAAAGAATGAAATTTGAAGAGGTAAGTTAAGTGAATGGTTTATATTTTGTTATCTTTACATTTACGTTTTGCGGAATGATCGATGTCAATATCATCTATTGTTTACCCTTTAATTCTGATTATGACCTTAGTTAGCAACTACATAAGAAAAAGCACCATTGTTTCAGCTGTACTGTGTTATCCTGAACTCATCATCCAAGTCACTGGTAATGATAGCAGTCAAGTCCTTACCTATTTGAAATTATTTTCATTTGGTATTTTTATTTATTAATTTTAAGGTAACTAGTCATTTTAAAACACTTTTCGAATAGTAAAAAATAACACAAATAAAATTATCTTCTTACAAACATAACGCTTACATTGGCTAATCTAACTGAAGCAGTTGTTTCTTATTATTAGTATTTACCGAACAAATCGAGAAAAGACAATCAATCAATTGTCATTTATTAATAGGTAGTAGTTACTTGTTACAACACGGAGCGCTATTGTGGCATTTAGAATTACAAAGTAATCCTGATGACTTGCAAACGCATTTCTTCGACATGCATTTTTGAATCCTTGTCCTCCAATCAACGACAATTTTTCCGACAATTTAAAATCTTCGGGGCACGAAATAAACTGATTCCGTGTGTAAAGCTGTTTTAGTAATCCAATTTCTGTACCCAGTTGATAAAACTTATTGTTCTTTACATCTACCACAACTGCAATAATGCTTTTCGGGTCAGTGTTAGCTCTGTCAATGTCAGGCACTTTCAGTTTTAGATTTTGGCCATCTTCCACATTTGAATATTTATCAGCCGACATGGCTTTCATTTTCAGCTTGATTTTTCATGTACAATTTTGCTTTTTCTTATTGTCTGGACAGATTCTATCCTTTTCGGTATTGGATCTTCTTGAACTTGAGTTGCGTTTTCTGCTCCGAATCGGTATGTTTCTGAGTCATTACATTGGTATCATTGGTTTTTGCTTCTTCTTCATCTTATCGGTGACAATCATTTCGTTTTCCTGTGTTTTGTTCCTCGCATTGTCACTGTTTATGTCCTCTTTTGACTCATTTTCAACAACGTTGTATTCCTTGTGCTGTTCAATTACATTTTCGACGTTAATATTTTTTTCCGTATTTTTGCTAATGCAAAAATCCTCTAAATCTTCTTCAGATCTTAATAGTTCAATCATATTTTTAGGAATTGCCAACATCGCAATGCTCATTTTCATTGGACTACCAAACATTGCTTCGTAGGAGTAGCATTTAATTCCTCGCGATATGCTCGACTTCTCATGGCCTGGATGAATTTCAAGCCCTCTGATCACTTTGACGACTGATTGGTTTCCATCCACGTGCTGAGCATATTCTCGATGTCTTGACACTCCACTCATCCTTGACTCTGGCTATGGCTTGGCTTTCCATGTACGATTTTAACATCCGGCCCCATAGACCATAAATTTTCAATTATTTGATTATAAAGTTCCCGACCATTATCGGAATGAAGGTTGTTCGGCGCTCCAAAAGGTGAACAGGTGAAAATGTCCAAGAGATGGTGTGCAATTTTGCTGCACGTTTACTTCGAAGTGCACGAAGGATCAGAAATTTAGTAAGATGGTCTTGGTGAACTAATATGAATATAGAACTCCCGGCAGAGTTGGTTTGTAGGTCTATGGGACCACAATGCCCTTTCTCAAAGTCTGCTGTTTCTTTTGACAGGGTTGACATAGCTTTAAATATGTCATGATAGCCTCGACTGTTATGTTTTTATACTGGGGTTACATTCTTTAAGCATCCTTGTCCTTCCACCGTATCCAACAGCAACCTACGTTTCTTCGAGAATGTTGCGTAAGTCGTAACAAACGTAATACTTGATTTCTCCTTTCTCTTCTTTCATCGGCGCAATTAGCTTTTCTTCGCAACCTGTAGTCAAAATATCATAGTGCTTTATACCTACGCCTGTAATGAACAGCTTCCTTCTTTTTCACGTTCTTTGCATTTTTCACTTCCTCTAAATGCTTTGCGTATTTGTCCTTATCGAGATAAAAGTTATTATCTTTCTTGCTTGCCACGAGCTCGTCCATTATTTCATAAAATCTATGTTTTGCACTCACTTTGAGTCATAAATTACTTTTAGACATCAAAAACACAAACAGAAATTAAATTAATGTGTATGTTCAAACCTGTTAAATAATCGACTGAGGCGAGCAGAAGCGGAGGGTTGCAAACTGCCCATGAGTACGATACGATGCGCCGAACACGTTATAACATGTCTTTTTCAACATTTACCGTGTCTTTGAGGTAGGTAAATCATAAGATTTACCAAGGGAATAGTGACAGAACTGTTCGGATATATATAGTATGTTATCCTATGCTGTGGTGGCAACTATGGAAGGAATCGTTACAGAGAGAAATATGAGGAACTATTACTGCCGGAGATGTTTAAATTAGCGAAATTTCATAACAACGAAGAAAACGTTGTCACATTTTTCGAACATCTATCGCAGAGTATTAATTGCATTGGTGAAATATACCACATTATCCCCACTACTAGTTGTACAAAATGTAATACCACTTAATAATCTCTAACAACTAGCTGTATTAGTGGTCACTATGAGTAATGTTATGTTTTGTGGAAAATAAAACAAGAAGAATTTATAAAATCAGTGTATTTATAACTTTAAGAATTTACATAGAACATAAACATTAGAACTTTAGTTCACTTTTATGAAACAGGCAACATTGGAAATTTATATTTTGTAGTTTAGGAACATGTCTTACATTTTCCAAATTCATCTGGGACATTAATATACTTCTTCAAAATATCCACTTTTTGGCATATACTCGTACTTAGGATCTAGATCGATGGGTAATACGTGGCTGCGGCCAGTCTCCTCGTGCTTCTTAACGTAAATGAGTGAGATATAACTGACACTTTCTTTAACGAAAAGCACTTCTTAAATAAAAATCGCAAGCACAAATGTCGTATGATCGTAAAGGATAGAGTAGTTCTTAGAATCTTCCAGTAACTCATTAGGCGGTTTCAAATTACCAAACCAATCAAAATATTCCATAACTGAATTTTGCTTTAGGTACACTACCTACTGTATACAATAGCATCCAGCCGTACGTTAGCGAGGACTTTGCATGACCGTCGTTTTTATGGTCTTTTTGCTTGTTACCCACAAATAAGCCCATAATTCCATTCTTTCGTTGTGTACTTCAATTTGTCTGAGCCACTTTAGCTGTATTGTCTGCCTGAGCTATTCCACCTAATAAGTGCATTAACCACCCAGCAAATAAAGATATAATAAATTTCAGAAAGAGTTGCAACAGTTCTAACTGCAAATTTCGAAACAATACAGAGCATCATGCTTAAGTATCTGGTCTGTTAGTGGCCATACTTAAAAGAATGGATGACGGCGTTCAGAAAGTCAGAATATCTCCAGCAGATTTTATTACACGCTGAGACAAATTCGGCTTGCAACAGCGTCGTGGAGTTAACTTTTGGCGGTAAAAGGAGCGTTAAAAACGCTGGCTGAGGGTACGAGAGTTAATATGGACGCCGCTGATTCGTTATAGCAAATTTTGCGTTTTTACTGCGGCTAGAACAAGAATCTAATTGTTACTACGGTGGTACGTCAAACAGACAGAATGCTTCATGAAATAATCGGTTGAAATTCTACTTACATCCCCTATCCAGGAAAATGGCTAAAATACGCAAAACAAGAAATGAACCTATTAAGTGAATTGATAAACATTAAATTTATTGAATAAAAGAAAGATTAAATATGTATTGTGTCATAAAAGTGACAAAGATGATTAACATAAACAAAGAAATATAATTACCCAGATGAGTTTTGAATTTTATACATATCTACATTCGAAAATAACAACATAATATTCAAAGAAATTTGATTACGTTCGAGTTCAAAGGGTCGTACATAACTTCTGGATTTTAAATGGATAAAAATTTAAATTTAGAAAGATTGCAGAGTTAAGGACATTTAAACAAGACAACTTTACATTCGAATCACGAAACAGAGGAAGCAATTTATATTAACTTAATACTAATAAAAATACAAGGGTGATCGAGCTCGTTTAAACAAACAAATGATTCCGCGTTGGTTAAAAGCGTAAATCTATTGCACACTCGCATCGTATTAAATCTTATTGCACTGTACGAGTAACTTCGGGGCAACAACGCGGCGTCGGCTACCTTGAAATAATCTTGTTGTAAAATGCCTACCTTAGTTATACGGGGTTCGTTACAAGTAGTTTTCGGGGTGAGTTGACCCCTTAAACGTCAACAAGGAGGGGTCGTACTGATATCTGATTCAGTCTTGCAACCTGAACAGCTTCGAAACAAATATCTTCGCAAAGGAAAGAAAACGAACATCTCCGAAATTCGGTTCCAGGGATCTAGGTGATACAGGAATATTATCCTAGTCGGCTCGACTTACTGCAGCCGGCAAACGACACTCACTGCGATTGATTTTTATTTATTTATTTATTTATTTAGCAACTGCTATTTATATACTCTAATTATAATAACTTTACAACTTACTTAAGTTCTAGTAATTTTCATATCCATATTTATAAACTAATTGTCTAAAATTATTTATATTAACACTATTCTTAATAAAATTCGGTAACTCAATATATAATCTAATGCCACCAATAAAACACTTTTTGTCGTGCGGTCTGCATTGTAAGTCTATATTGGTTTCTTGTATGATAGTTGTGACCTCATCCGCATACGTTAGCCTTTTCCGTAAATAAATGGGTGCTTTACCCAATATAATTTTATGTATCAAAATCAGTGTACTACATATTACAGTTTGTTTCACATTCATGATATTTAAAGTATTTAACATTAATTTAATTGGTTTATACTTATTACATTTTAAGATCACTCGCACAGCTCTGTTTTGCACCTTCTGTAACTGTTCAAGTTCAGTCAAATCTAGCAGCACAGATGAGCAAAAATGTACACTAAGAACACTCAGAGATTTATACAATCTAATTGTAAGCATTACGTAAGCGGATAACTCTTTCCTTATTCTATACAGAAAACTTATCTTTTTATTTATTTTGTTTGTTATATATTTTACATGTTCCTTAAACACAAGATGTTTATCTATAACTACTTCCAAATATTTTATCTTGTCTACTTGCTCTATTTTTGTCCCATTTATTTTTGTTTTACAATCATTTATGCTCCCTAATTATATATATATAATATTCATTAAGGGGTTATATACCTTTTTGTGCGGAGAAATTGAGGAGAATTTGGATTTTTCAAAAAGTATGTAGCAATAATTTTGTCACATAAAAGTTATGATTTGTTAGTAAGGCATTTTTTGAAGAACAGAACAAGCTTTAATTAATAAAAAAATAGTAATAATTAGCGAAGTTATGGCCCTTTCCGTGAAACACTTTGTTTTTTTATGAGGCTTGTGGTGATCACGATGGAAGTCCAGCCGGTCAACTGAAATCATAAAATCGTGAAAAAATCAATAGTATAGGGACATTTCTAGTACTTGAACGTTTTTTAAATAAATATTTTGTTTTTTGTGTATACGAGAACGTTTTTCTCAAAATCTCAATATTTTGAGCTCTAAAAATTGGATTAAGAAATTCTTACCTGCAAAATAAAAATGTCTGTATGAAAAAGGAATCGTTCAAGTACTAACAACATTTGTTACAAACAATTCAAAAAGAATTGAAGAATATCGGTCAAATAGTTTTTCGGCAACCGTGATCACGGCAAAGACACTTTCGGAAAACCACTATTTCGAGATAATCGAGTTCAAAGTTTCAAGTTTAGTTTATGTAAACATTGAAGTCGATAAGTCCATTTGGTGTTGTCTGCTGGCCATTCGTCTCTCCTTCGTCTCATCTTGCGCTCGCAGCTCGCCCGTCGAAACGCGCCTCTCGTCCTGCTGCACGACATACTCATGAGAGTTGCTACCACAGGGCACTCCCCATTGCCTCGAACATCTTCAATACTGATATTTCCCCCTCGTTGATGCAGGCTGATGTATAAGCTGCAATTTTCACTGGCACTACACCTCCTGGAAGATGTTTCGGGCTCAGTTTCCAGATCAGTTGGTTGCAGCTTTCGTTGTTATTCTGTGTAAATCCACCGAGACATCTTTCGAGCAATTCATCCTTAGATAAGTTTTCATATATCGGTTTTATAGTATCTAAAACATCATCGGGCAAGGGTTGATAGGAGTGGACAAATCCGGGGATCTGGTTTTTCTTCTTTAGTTGCTTGTTCTGTAGCGCAGCAAGAGCTCTCTGCCACTCGCACCATGACTCATCACGAGCAACAGAGAAATATTTTTCGATGCTAACACTTCGGAAGCTTGTATACAACTAATTTATAACGGATTTGTATAGTCAAAAATGGAGCAGACGTTCGAGTTTATAGATAAACAAAAGATTTACGGTAAAGGGCGGAGCGCTACTTGGTGCTGTACGCTTAGTCTTGCGGCCGTGACGAGAAGCGCCTTAAAACGCTGCAAATCTATAGCTCGGATCTCTATGAAAATTTGGGAAAATGTTTTCCAAGAGTATTACTTTCAGATAAAGCCATAAAAAATTTTTCGATTTTTGAAAAGAAAAAAGGTATATAACCCCTTAAGTTAATACAAAGACTATTTCTACAAAGCCACTCAAACAAATTTTGTAAATCTTCATTTAATATTTTCACCATAGCTTCAACGTTATTACCACTGATGTATATCATTGTATCACCAGCAAACATTTTTATGTCACACTTATTTATAATAGGTACTATATGGTTATTATACATATTAAACATTGGTCCCTGTGGCACCTCATATTTTGTTTTTATTTCTCGTGATACACATCCATTAAGTTTCACTTTTTTAATCTCTTAACTGTCTTTTAATAGCAGTTTCCAACACTTTCTCATAAACTGGTACTGTATTAATTAATCTAAATTCCTCACACTTTCTTGTCCCATTTATTTTTGGTACTGGTATGATATATGAAGTCTTCCATTCGCTGGGGAATTCTCCTGAAAGCAAGGACGAATTTATTATATCTAATAATAATTAGCTGTTTACCATATTTAATTACGGAAAAATTTCGTTAAGGAACGTTCGAAACTGTATTGGGGTATTTGGGCCCTGGTTTATTCCTATTTCATCTTGAAAAGGTTACTTTTTGCGACTGTTTTGACTAATGAGTGTAAAAAGTTTGACGACCTTTCATTGCCTCAATCATGCAGACACAATCTAGTCTTTGTAATTTGGTAAGATTGCATCTCACAGCAATTAAATTAATTAAAAAGAAAAGTCATCTGTTTCTTGGCGTACAAAATACTAGTTAATTTAAATATATGTAGGTACATACAACTAAAGTATCTCTTGAAAATTAATCTTCATATTCTTTCTATTCAGTTAGCTTTTCACAAACTTGTTGCAAGTAGTTATTCCTCAGGTGCTAGGTTGCAATAAACCGTTCTTCCTAAGACACACGGGAAACACAAAAGGAAAGATTTATCGTTTATAAGTTTGTGTTTCTTATGTTTTGCAATACATGAATGACAACAACCGCACTACGTATGAATAGACCATCACTAATAAGTGAGTATCTTTTGTTAATTGACGTTATATTTATTTTCCTAAATATACCGTGTGTCCCCGGATTGACTTCACTATAGGTATAATTAATCCAAAATTTTGGAATCTCGTTTTAATGTTTTGGGATCTTGGCCTGCTTGGTCTGAAAAGAATTTCATGCACATTTTTTACTTTTTAAAATCCAATATGGCCGTGACAACTGAGAAAAAATTGTTTTATGTTGAAGTAAAGCGCCATTTCGGTCAACAATACGGCAAATTGTTATTAAGAAAAGTTGTTTAGAATAGGAGATTGTGTCCACATGCAAAATTTCACAAATATCGGAACACTTTGATTAAATCAGTATTTGATTTGTGGTGTTGCACAGCAACCACACAAACAAGTATTCTGTGTAAATAAAAGAAATGCATCATTAATAACTGTCATTAAGATTACAGTGATATCTAAAATAATCTGTTTGAAATCAATTATTTATCTTTTATTGTTTGTGAATTACTTGTTCGTTAGTTTCCTAATTTAAAATGTTGACCTTAGAACAGCGTGTTTATCTAACCAAGTGTTATGGGTTGGGAGAAGCATCTTATTCGTATGCTATTGATAAGTTTCATGAGAAATTTCCAATAGTGACAATTTCTGTTAATGGATTAAAAGACTTTGTAAAAAGTTTATGGAAACTGGAAGCGTGGTTAATGTAAAGAAAAAGAAAATGGTTTATGATCATGACGATGCTGCTACACTGTTGATGACTTCCGTAAATATTAATCACCGGCTATCATTGAGAAAACGGTCTGCTGAATTACCAATAAGTAAATCGCACGTACACAGAATTCTCCAAGAAAATAAAATTCGACCATTTAAACCCACTTCCAATCATAAATTAGAAGCTGGGGACGATGGTCATCGACTGCTGTTTTGTTTTTGGATTGGAGAAAAATTTTGGAAGATAGATATTTTTATAAAAATAATCTTTGCGGATGAATCTACCTTCACAACAAATGGCGTCGTGTCTTCGCAAAATTGTAGATACTGGTCTCATGAAAATCCACATTTTCGTACAATAACTAACAGTCAACATTATAAGAAAGTCAATGTATGGTGTGCAATAAGATACGATAAAATTATTGGTCCTTTCTTTTTCGATACTACTTTAAACCAACATCGTTATTTGGACATGCTCGAAAATTTTTTCTTACCTGCTATGGAAGACGTCAATTTAGAAAATTTTTATTTTCAACAAGACGGATGCCCAGCACATTCAACTCGCCTTGTAACACATTTTTTGAACCAGCACTTTCACGAAAGGTGGATTGGACGATATGGTCCAATGCATTGGTCAGCCAGATCGCCTGATTTGACCCCTTTAGATTTTAATTTATGGGGATACTTGGAACAAAAGGTTTATTCATGCGATCTTCATGATGACCTTCAATTATTAAAACAGAAAATCAGTGATGCTATAGATGAAATTAACGCAACAAGCATAACAAAAGTATTTGAGGAGTTTCGGGTTAGAGTGGAACGATGTGCCGATCGTGGAGGAACTCACATTGAATAATTGTCATGTATTTTCTCTTTTTTAATAAAATACTTTATTAGAAACATAAATGTTTTTGACAACTTATTACAGAATACATAGTTGACACATCAAATACTGATTTAATCAAAGTATTCCGATATTTGTGAAATTTTGCATATGGACACAATTTCCTATTCTGAACAACTTTTCTTAATAACAATTTGCCGTATTATTGACCGAAATGGTGCTTTACTTCAACATAAAATGATTTTTTTCAGTTGTCACGGCCATATTGGATTTTAAAAAGTAAAAAATGTGCATGAAATTCTTTTCAGACCAAGCAGGCCACGATCCCAAAACATTAAAACGAGATTCCAAAATTTTGGATTAATTATACCTATAGCGAAGTCAATCCGGGGACACACGGAATATAGTTCGAATAAGCAGAGTATCGTGTTATTCGATAAACTCAGATATGCCGTTTTGATCAGCACAGTGCTGTGCCTGGAAAGACGATTGTACCAGTATGGAATGGAAATATATCAAAACCTAATAGTAATAGAAAAATAAAAGAAACACTAATTAGTCTGCACCACTGAACAAGGCACTACCCAGTTGATAATACGTCATACTAATGGAAAAGCTGATATTATTATCTCTACAAAAACTTAGTCACACAGAAGATTGATGAACAATGCCCTATAATCTCTAGAAGTCTAGCACATACCTATCCCCCAAACGTCGCCCAAAACAAGAGATCTATTAAAGAATATTTTGAAGAAGAAGAACATCGAACATCTTCCGTTGCCAAAATTAAATTAAAAATAACATTATGGACAAAAAACATTAACATCAACTTTGTAAGGGATTACTGAGACAGTGAAGAAACCCAACAACTTTAACTGTAATAATAGGTACCGGTTAACCAACACGTTGAAATTAATGGTTGTACTTACGTACTTACGTACATATATATATTGTGCTCGTGTTAGTATTGCTTTATTTTGCTAGTTTCTATAAATATTAAAACAATTATCGTATATCATTCGAAAGTGTTACGTTTGTGCTATTTGATGATACTTTTTCTATTGATGTGACGCCAAACATTTAAGAGAATTTGAATTTAATTCATAGTAAGTACATTCATACTGTTCCACATATCCGGCCGTCTCTTCTTTGGTGAGGAAACTTTTTGTCAGATTTCTGTGTGCTGATTTATAAGATTTGCACAGTTTTTCTTGATAACATCTATCTTACCTCTTTCCTTTTTGTCTCATTACCTATCTCCTCACCGTGGTCTACTTTTGTTTGTATATTTAGTCAGACACCTTGAAAGACCCTTTGTGTGAAGAAAGTGTCCCTGTCTTGCACCTTTGTACACCTTTTTTACAAAGATATTTTTTGGATCATATTTTATTTAATGATAGTTGTGATTAAATGTTCCTGCGGTTGCAATTTAAGTGCCGAGGAGCATAAAATTATTAATTGCTCGGTGTGCAAACAATTCTATGTTCACTCCTGCGTTGATTTAAATGCATCTGAAATTAGAATAAAATCTAATAAGGGGTTATCATGGTCTTGTCGCAACTGTAACGTACTTAGCAATGACATTGGTGAACTGAAAGCTGCTATATTAGCTTTGAAGAATGAGTTGTTGTCCAGAGAGGCTGCCAAGGTCAGTGAGGATACGTTTGAATTACTGCTGGCTGAGTTAGAGGAGAGAAATAGACGTAAAGAAAATATTGTTCTTTTAATGTGGGAGAGTCTGACTCGTCTAATGCCGAAGAAAGGAAGAGACATGATGCTGAGATCGCTGGTCGAATACTGGGAGTTTTGTCAACCGATATTAATATTGCCAACATCAAAGTCCACCGAATTGGACGTCGTTACTCAGGTTCCCAACGTCGCCGTCCTCTAACAGTGAAATTTGACAACTCCAAGGAAGTTCATGCTGCAATTAAGAATTCGTCTAGACTGCGCGGCTCGCAGGATTATGGTAATGTTATTGTCTCTTTCGACAGAACTCGACAGTTCGATTATTATAAGCAAGACAAAGCAGATTTGGATGCCAGAATTGCAGGTGGAGCTACGGGTTGGAGAATAAAATATAAATTAGGTATACCTACAATAACATCGTTAAACTAACTAAGCCCAACAGAGAAATTGTAATCAATTATCAGAACGTCCGTGGATTAAGAACAAAGACATTAAATTTTTTGTCGAGCGTTAGCGATGGTGATTACGATGTTACCTGTGTTACCGAGACTTGGCTTTCAAACGACATACTCAATTTTGCGCAGTGATCGAAGGTTTGATGAAGTAAATAGAATGCGAGGAGGGGGTGTTATTCTTGCTTTGAAATCTCACTTACTTTTTCAACCAATAGATCTTAGTCTAGTAAAGAACGCACTACCCTTGATAGACATAGTAAGATGTACTTTAAAATCTAGTACAAAAATATCATTTTATGTAATTTATATACCTCCTGATATTTCATCTGCAGAGTTTGAACTTTTTTAATCTATTTGAGGAACTTTGTATTCACAGAGATGAGAATATCGTTATTCTAGGCAACTTTAATATTCCTCACTTTATTAATCTTACTAGCAACGATTTCAAATCTAGAGCCCTTAATAACTTCCTCAACTTTATCAATCTCATGCAAGCTAATACTATAATGAATTCTAGAGGGCGGCTGTTGGACCTTATACTCACTAATTTTAAAGCGGCATCTGTTACTCACGAAAACATAGCGCTGATTAAAGAGGACTTGGATCATCCAAGCCTGACGCTACACCTTAGTTTTCATGAAGGCCATATCATAGGTCTAAATCCTAATCTCAAACATAAAAATTTTAGTTTCCGGAAAGCTGATTTTATCAATCTTTACCATTCGTTTCAAAATATAGATTGGTCTTTCATATTCAACTATGTGAACGTCGATGATGGATGTAAAGCATTTTACGATAAAATCTATCAATGTCTTGATTTACACGTTCCTCTTAAACGCCCTAATAAATCTAACTACCCTGTTTGGTTTACCCATGAGCTTATTAGGAGTATTGAACTAAACCATTATCGCCTAAAATTCAAAAAACTAATTATATATATACTTTTAATCACTTCAAAGAGCTAAGGAAACAAATTAAAATAAATTATATATATATATCAAGCATGGAATCGTAAATTCTACAAAGAATAATGTTAGTATACCCAATTCTTTAATTAATTCAAATGGAGATATTTTAAGTGGCCCTTCATCTATAGTGAATGGATTTAAGGAATTTTTCTGCTCTGTGTATCTTCCAGTGTCACAGTTTGATCACATCACGCCATCTTGCTTGAACACTGTGCCTATTAATGTCAACCACTTCACTGAATCTGATATCATGCACGCAATAAAGAACCTTAAGAACGATTTCAATACTGGATGCGATAGTATACCGTCATTTATTCTAAAAGACTGTGCCAATGTTTTCGCTTACCCTTTGTGCTACCTCTTTAACTTATCTCTAAACATGACTACTTTCCCTGAGCTTTGGAAGATAGCTAGATTGACACCTGTATTCAAGAAAGGAGATAAACACACTAAATTATAAAAAATTATAGACCTATTGCAATAATTAACAACTTTGCTAAAATATTTAAAATATGTCTCTACAATTCCCTTTACTTCCAAGTTAGAAGTCTTATTTCTCTCGACTAGCATGGATTCATGACTAAACGGTCTACTACTTCTAATTTTACGATCATAACTCAATTTCTTTCCGACAATTTGGATAATAATAAACAAGTTTACGTCATATATACCGATCTGTCTAAAGCGTTTGACAGAATAGATCACGCATTGCTTCTTATGAAACTAGACATGATGGGCTTTTCCAACAAGCTAATACCATTCTTCAAGTCCTATTTATCTAGTCGAAGACATTATGTTGCTTTCAAAGGTCACTTTTCTGATGATTTCTCTCCTTCATCTGGAGCACCTCAAGGTACTAACTTGGGTCCTCTTCTCTTCCTAATTTTTGTAAATGACCTATGTAACAGAATCGGCTGTCCTAAGTTATTATTTGCAGATGACCTTAAACTCTTTGTCTCAATTGCTGATATTGGTGACTGCCAATTCTTGCAAAGCCAGCTATCCATTGTCCAAGAATGGTGTACAAGCAACAGGTTGACTATGAATGTAACCAAGTGTAAGATTGTAAGTTATTCTAGGAAGTCAAACCCGATTATATACAATTATGACAACACAATTTTGGACAGAGCAAATTCTGTAAGGGATCTAGGCGTGACTTTTGACTCGAGATTAACCTTCGGTGAACATATTACTCAAATTTCTAACTCCCCCTCTCCCCTGCAAACATTGGGTTTCATTATGCGAACTACAAAAAGTTTGCCTCTATCGAACCTTTGGTATTACTCTATTCGTCATATGTACGGCCTAAACTTGAATATGCCTACATAGTCTGGTCGCCTATATATAAATATCAAGTAAGTACACTTAAACAAGTTCAAAGGCGTTCCCTAAAATACTTATACTATCGTCTTCATTCCATTTATCCCACTCAAGGTTTTAGCCACGTATTACTTCTTGATATGTTCCATTTCGAGTCGCTGGATTTACGTCGCAAATGAGCAGATTTAAAGTTTCTGTATGATTTAATCCACAATCGTTTAGACACACCAAGGCTCTTGGAGAGTATTGATTTTGCCGTACCACGACAATCATTGAGATTTTGAAATGTATTCTATTGCCCTGGACCGAAAACAAATATTCTGATTAGATCCCCTGTTTACCGAACTTGCATGACGTTCAATACCCTATCTGATAGCAGCGTAGATATTAATTACACACCATTGGTAGCACTGTTGAATTCATGCTCAGCAAATTATAACTACATCTAACATTTTGTATTTTAGTATTATTTTGTTAAGCTTATTTTATAAGAATACTTTTGATTTGCAGTTACCTGAAATATGTTTATTGGCCAAATATATTATTATTATTATTATTATTATAAATTCTGATCGGTGAATACGTGCTAGCCACTGCGTTTTCGCTCATTAAGCAATGGCACTGGTTTTTACGTAAGATCTGAAGATGCTGGCAGGATGATCAGCGAAACGCCAAGTGTTTTTCTTCAACCACAGTAATACTTGGAAAATATCTCTGTTAGAGAACGACCGTGGAACTGTATATTCGATTATCAATTTTTCTATGTAAAAGGGTGTATGTTAGGATTTAGTTTCCACAAAGGAATAAACCACAATTAGAAACACATTTGACCTACCACTGGATACGTTTGTTTAGTAATGAGATCTGTCTGTCCAAATTGTGCAACACTTGTAGTATCGTATAGCTTTATAATTTTAAAGAAACGCTGAGCAATTGATTAAACTAAATTACAATGAGGTGCTAATTAGTATACTTACATTAATTGTGATCTTTAATCTCTACGTGCTTGGATAACTAAACACTTTTGGCAAAGTCATTATGTAGGTAATTACATATTTTAGCCCGCATTGAGATTTTCTTCAAGTGAACAGCTTGAATTTTAAATTGCTTTTATAACATAACTTACAAAAAAGCTAATTAAATATTTCTAATTAAATCACAACAAAGCGTGTACTAATATAAGCATATAAATTAATACATTACTAACTTCAGACAAATGATAAATCAAATTAAAAGAACCATATTAATATAGAATTATATAGGTTCATTAATAACGATGGGCAGACAATTTATAATTCCTAGGTGATATATTAAAATTGAATTTATCATAAGACTTTCTTGTTTAGCTAATTCTTCATATGTTCGAATAAAGACAGCTCATTACAATAGCATGATTTATTTGCTTCATTTAATTGTATCTACGTGTATGCACGTATATGTACATGCATGTACGAAAACGCACTTGCATATCATTACTAGTCGATGTTCGGTATACATTCAACACATTGAACAGCTAAATTATCTTCCTGCACAGCGTTCGGTTTTTCCATGAGAGACGTGTCATGTTGACAGCACGCGCAAGAATAAGACTTGAATAAATTACGGAAAGACTTTGAGCATATCATCTTTCGCCGCATTGCAGAGCATTAAGGACGTATGCTCTGCAAAATACGGGTATTATTTACTATTACCTAAACGGTCAACATTATCGCTAGAAGTGTGGGATACACGTATTTGCGTGCAGTTCTGTATTTATTAAACTGTCTATTACTAGTCATATACATATGCACTCACTTTAGTTTGGTTATTATTTCTGATGCTTTATTCATTGCTTAAGGAAAAACAAGAGTGCCGCAGATGGTCTTCTGGAACGTAATTAATTGAAATTGAAAGCGCGATTACCATATGAAGCACTAAAGTAAAACTCGTTTTTACCATTGCTATAAAGTGCTTTTGAATACACAAAGTAGTTCATTTCTAATATTATATTGAATGGCATTAAGAGCGGAATAGATTGCTGTAATTTAGAAACACTTACATTTCAGAATTTAGCAATAAGAGAAAATTCAAAAGACTTAATGCGTTATATTGTATTTTACGATATTGGGTATTAAATTCCAAAAATACTAGTCCAACGGTTATAACTAGAGTTTGTTAAAGGTGGATGACGTGGTATCATTAAGTAGTGTAAATCGAATTGACACGCTGTCACTGCTCGAATTTTATTATTCAATGATAAGTTGTCATTGAATAATAAAATTCAGAGAAAAGATAGCGACAGTTCGATTGACACTACTTAAGGATAACACGTCATCCACCTTTTAAGAAACTCTAGTTGTAACGGATTATTTAAATTTGTTAGACTCCGATTTTTTCCGATCATGTCATACATGTTTACAAAGGTTGGAGGTGTAAGTAACAACAATGAAACACTAATTCCAGATTCTGCGAAGAACTTTAGCAAACCTATAGATATGGCGATAGCATAATTAAAGCACGTTGATAATTAACGTGCTATTATTAGTCTCTAATAGACACTAGTTATGAGAAAGTCAAATAGACATAGCTCCTTCAACTAGTATTATTAGGATATAGTGCACATGGTGCGTTACTACTATTTCATACTTCTACGTTTGTTTTAAAAATGTTACCTACGTCGCAAGACGACCAATGTTGGACAAAGTTACAAAATTTATAGATAAATGCCTGACCTAAATTATGATAGCGTTAATGTTAAATATCCCTTTAATGTGTTGGTCTAAAATGGATTGTCGTCACGTAAATAACAAACAGCATTTTTTCAAGTTACATACGACACTATGAAAATTTGAATTTAATTTATGTGTTATCTTTATTTTATGTAATTTACCGTTTAAGTTACTAGACAACAAAGCATATGTCTTCTTTTGGAATAAATATTCGGACTGGAAATTACCAACGAGGAATGGTTCCCAACCCCACACGCCAATTTTGATAAAACTAATTATGTAGAGCTGGTAGGATTATGCAAGAGTCCACGTTCTGTTTCTGCGATTAGAGTTTTTGAAAGGATGAAAAACGCCCCAAAAAATTGGCTTTCTTACTTACTACTTTTGCCAATTACTCTGGGCTGTTTCAAGAAAAAAAAATTCAAATATATGACGATATAGCGCTTCGAAAGGGCTATTGAAGCATGTCTGAATCAGTAACCTTTATTCTTAAAAATATTACCCCTTCCGTCCCCTATCGATTTGCAGAAACACCGATTTCTATGAAACTTGGTCATTAATTTGAATATGTTCTTCTTGCAACAATCGCAATGCAGGTATTAGCCAAAAACTGTGCCAGCCTTAAGGAAGCTTTTCACTCCTTCAAAGGTATTACTGGCAGGCGTTTAAGTTACTAGACAACAAAGCATATGTCTTCTTTTGGAATAAATATTCGGACTGGAAATTACCAACGAGGAAAGGTTCCCAACCGCACACGCCAATTTCGGTAAAACTAATTATGTAGAGCTGGTAGGATTATGCAAGGGTCCACGTTCTGTTTCTGCGATTAGAGTTTTTGAAAGGGTGAAAAACGCCCCAAAAAATTGGTTTACTTACTTACTATTTTTGCCAATTACTCTGGGCTGTTTCAAGAAAAAGAAATTCAAGTATATGACGATATAGCGCTTCGAAAGGGCTATTGAAGCATGTCTGAATCAGTAACCTTTATTCTTAAAAATATTACCCCTTCCGTCCCCTATCGATTTGCAGAAACACCGATTTCTATGAAACTTGGTCATTAATTTGAATATGTTCTTCTTGCAACAATTGCAATGCAGGTATTAGCCAAAAGCTGTCCCATCCTTAAGGAAGCTTTTCACTCCTTCAAAGGTATTACTGGCAGAAACAGAAATCGGCCGTTTACATAGTTCAACCAGCTCCACACAAATAACCAAGTCCCATCGAAATTGGTGTTTTCGCAAATCGGTGGAAGTGAAAGAGGGTAATATTTTTAAGAGTAAGTGTTACCGATGCAAACGTTTTCCACTAGCCCTCTTGAAGCGCTCCATGCTCACATGTTTGAATATTTTTTGTCGAAACAATTCCAGAGTAATTGGTCAAAAAAAAAAAAACAAAAACAGGCTAATTTTCAGCGGCGCTTTTCACTTCTTCAATGGATTTAATCGCAGAAACAGAAACCGGACTTTTACATAGTCCTACGAGTTCTACATAATTGCCAAGTTTCATCAATCGGCGTGTGCGATTTGGGACCTTTTCTTTCCAAATCGGGCATCGCTACAAATTGGTGCCCTCTGTTCGTAAACATGTTGGAAAATGAATTAAATCGGAGTTGAAAGATAAAAAACAAATAACAGAGCGTAAAAGACATTCTGTGCTTAATATAATGGTACGTACAATGGGAACCACATCGGTCGTTACGTGCAATTCTATTAGCTCCAAATTAGCACAACAATGTACTGCCGAAGTAATTCCAAAGTTACTGTTAAATACATTGGAAAAGTTCGAACTTTCAACAACTAACTGTTAAAATTTATGAGTGATGGTTCCGAAAACATACTTTCTTTATGAGGTCTTTTAAAAAAATTATGCTAACTTGTTACATGTTACGTGTAAGATTCATGCTTTCAGTCTTGTGGCAGATAATATGAGATAGACGCTTTAATAGCGCATACAAAAACAGTGTTTGCCAATCGCCAAAATGTATTCGCGCATTTCACAGGCAATGCCTCGGCATGCCTGAGTCACCAGAACCGATTCTTACATTTCATCTTTATTTTTAAAATTCGATTCAAAGGAAGCTGCGGCTATCAAGGAAAGTCAGTCAATTTCAACATAGTCAGGTTAAAACTGATTTTAAAACTATTTAGAACAATTACTTCGGACTAGTGAAGGCAACAGAATAGTTACAAAATCCTTCGGTGTCGTTAGTTAAATCTCTGCAAATAATGCAACATTTTCACGCACAGCTATAGAAGACGCAAAAAGTGTTAGTGTTCTAGAAAGGCTTGAAAGTATTTTAGAGAGAGATTCTGATTTTGGCACATTAAGACAATCTTTTCATTACGCTAATATAACGACAAGAAATCTAGAACGCTCGTTTTCTGCATATTGTTTCCTCACGTCGCACTTCGGCTTGCTGCAACATATCTAATGTTGCATATACTTATTCATTTCGTGATTTCACGGATGACTCTTAAGACGGTAAGTGTTTGACCGCGTATCATAATTTATTTCTGACCATCTATTTTATGTGTAAACTTTTATGCGTTCGCCACTATCTGTTGGTGTAAATTGAGCATTTGTAGTCAACATTGCTAGTAACTAGTAACCCCCTACGCGAAGTGGCTGCGCGACGCCGAAGCCAGCTGAAACTACTAGTACTGAAGGACTAACAGTAGTAGGGTCAACTTCACAGAATTTAAACGTAAAACGTCTCTCTATCGACGGTAACTGTTAATTCTGGCAAGCTGTGATGCGTTTTGACTGCTTAGTAGATATTTCTCCTTCAATGCTTACGTGCTTCATCTGTTAGACATTTGCTTCCTAAAAAACTAACTTAACCTTCCAGTGGTCGCGCCCTTCTGTTAGACAAATTTAGTCGAGCTGGGTCTGCTAGACCCGTAGAAAGAAATTTCCTTTATTTTTTGTGTAGTTGTACAATGAAATCAGTTGTTGTTGTGTTTGCTGACATATATATTACTTGGCAAGATATAATACGCAGAAAAGAATTTAGCTATTTTATTATTAAAATAACTAATAAGATATGAAACAATAGAAAAATATACAAACTCAAAAATTTTACCAAAAAAGGTTAAAAAGAACAAGCATAATTCGTAATAGATATTATATATATGTAATAGATACTTCTCACGTAAAACTAATCATGTTGCAATTTATTTAACTTACAAGTGTCACAAAAATATTCGCGTGAGTTAAATATTGAAATTTAAAGCAACTTTGGCAGTAATATCGTGTTTTGCTGCCTTTCCCTTTGCAATTTTCGCATCTTTTTCTTATACCTTCTGCTGGCTGTTGAGGTGGTTCTTGAGAAGTCCCGGCAAATTCTTGGCGACGTCTTTTGACATCTGGTGGCAGGTTTGTTAGAGCAGAGCGACACCTTAAATGCTCATCTATTATTTCGCGTGCTAAAGATTTCAAGTAATGCCTTCTTATAATGTTTGTTTCAGGGTTATTTGCTGTATATATTATTTGGGAGTTGATACCTGCTACATTCATAAGTGCATATAAGATAACCATTGGCCAGCGTCTAGTATTTCTGGCACAATTATAGGTAGCTCCTAATTTGTCGACTACATCCACACCTGATTTAGTTGAATTATAAAATGTTATTATATCTGGTTTTGATTGTTCCTTTGTAGATGCATCGATATGATCATCGAAATGCATGCTCGACACTAAAACAACATTCTTTCCTTTTCGTGGAACGTATGCAACAATTGTTTGATTTTTCTGGTAACCGAACATACTGGAATAGACTGGTCGACATTTTGTATTCACAAATTCGGGTGGCAGCTCCCGTTTATTTTGTCGTATGGTTCCGACTAGTGTGAGGTTGTGATTTTTTGCTAAATTCTCAACTAAGTTGTATGTTGTGATGCAGTTGTTTTTGAAATCGGTGTCACTAGTCGTTGCACAATACTAGCTGGATCATTCTTTTTCTGAAGGAACTCTCAGGTTGTATACCCACATATACTTCCATATTCAAAGTATAAAACATTTTAGCGTCTACTAAAGCAAAAATTTTGATCCCATATTTATTGGACTTTGAAGGTATATATTGACGAAACGAGCAACGCCCTCTAAATGCTTCCAATTTCTCGTCAATGGTTGCATACGCAGATATGTTATAATGTTTTTGACAATTGTGCACAAATGAATCAAAAATATCTCGTATGGGTGCCAGTTTGTCAGTTTGTCTTCGTAGATCTCTGGTTTGTTTGTCATCTGTGCGCATGACGCGCAGGGAAGATCGAAACCGTTGTAAAGACATTGTCATCCAAAACAGTTCCACACCAGTCCCGTGTCGATTCCATAATTCTTCAGTACTCAATCGACTTCCTTGTAGAATACCTGCCATATACAGTAAACCCACCAGTGCCTTAATTTCCGCCAAATCTGTTCCTTTGCAATCACGTTTATGACTATAACTATCAGACATAGTTTCAATATATTTATTTGTGCTGCTCACTATAATATTTAGCATTGCGTCTGTAAAGAAAAGTTTCCAACAGTCTAAAGTGCTTTTTGCCTCTTTTGCAGTACCTAGTACACTAGGTAAACGCACCAATAAATTAGCTTCACGAGTTCGCACTCTCTGAGAAGATTGAAACTTGTTCCACTTAGTAACTCCATCCTTGCCAGTAAAGTAGACGCCAGCACATTCTTCTGTTTCACTGTCACCTTCTTGCTCTGTTTCCTAACCGTCAATTCTTTCTTCCAAATTATCAATTTCATGATCGTCTTCTTCATCGTCGATACTTTCTTCATCAGTGTCTACCTCTTCAAGAAGTCCTCTAAGGTAATCTTGTTCTTTCTCGTAGCTCATGTTTCAACTAAAATAATTTTTATTCTAAATACTGCTGTGAGAATTATTAAAATATATTAGAATTTACCAAGTAAAATGAAGGTAAAGGAAATTGAAAACTATCAAAACTTAGCGAAGGTAATAAATCTACGACAAATAAAATAAGCACTTCGATAATAGTTTACACACGCGAATGGTCACGCCACGTCAATTTACACACTAACTGCTGAAACATAACTGAATATGTTAAATACAAATTTAAACGATTCTAGGAAGGTACTCTGGCGGACAGATATAAAAACTTCGTCAATTCTTTTTAGGGCTAACAAACAGACTGGATCGAGTCTATCAGACCCGGCGCGACCACTGGAAGGTTAAAGAAAAATGAGACACAGAGTCACATTTGGAAATTTTCAAATCAAGAAAGTGATGCTGGGTTTAGATTTATTTTATTTTGTTGGATAACAATACTAAAGTCTACTATTTCCTTAATAATATAGCAACACTAAGCTATAAAATAGAACTATGTAGTTAGTAGTATATTATAGACAGGATACTGTAACGGTCAGATTAAAACAATAAGACAGTGCTGATAAAAGTCGGTTCATATTTAAAGATTGAATATAAATATTACTTAACACATTGAGATCTTTATAACCCTAGAAGTACCACTGATATTATAATTACAGTGCACAGTTACATGATCTAATACTTTGGGAGATTCTGAATACTATGAATGCATTGTATATGCTGACCATAGTAATTCTAACAAGGTCAAGAAATCAACTACCAGTGTTGAAGAGATAGATGTTCTCTTACTATTAATGGTTGATGGATTTCATATGTCAAGTCATACTTAACAAACTTGCAGTTGGAGTGGTGCCATGTTCAAGTTAGTTTCTGCCCCCTCTCCCCTACCTAGTTAGACGTTGTAACTGGGTCGACGTAAATTGAGTCCCAAGTTTCTTAATTACCTCTTCACCTAGGTAAGTTACTGCAAGTAGTAAGTAACTGCACTTTAATGACGGGGTGTAATTACAGGTAGTTATGCAGCTAGTATTTCTACCATGTCCAATTTATAATTTAGTAGTATAGTAGTGGTAGTAGTGGTAGTAGAGGCTACAGGTTTGTAAATTTTAGTTTATAAATTCAGTGACCAAATATATTAGTGACATTAGACAAATAACATGGAAATTATAAAAAGCGAAAAGGGCAGAAGCCTTCTGGTACTACAAGGATTTAAATTTCGTTTCCATAAATCTTTGGCGAATGAAATTGAACGTTGGACGTGTTGTAAACGTACGTCCAAATCATTTTTGAAAGTGGGTATAAATCAAGAACTTTTGGAAAGTCCTTCTCCTCACAACCATGAAAAAAAATGGAAGATAACCAATTACAACGTCAGAAGCTGAGTAATAACTTTAAGCGTAAAGCCGCCGACGATATTTGTGCAAGACCTGCCAAACTGATTCACTTGGCCCTGAAAGAGAGTGATATCAAGTCACTTACACGTACGGATATATTGTTAATCAAGAGGAACCTGCAAAATGCCAGGCAATCGAATCATGTGCACCCAAAATACATTGAAGAAACGCTTTCCACGGTAACAAATATGGATATCAAAACCAACGTCAATGAAAACTTTGTGTTCGTCAACGATTCCCAGGTCAAAACAATTGGATTTGCGACGAAGAGAAATTTAGAATCACTATATCGTGCAAGTTTTGTTTATGTGGATGGTACGTTTAAAAGTTGCCCTAAATATTTTTATCAATTATTTACATTTCACGCTTTGAACAATGATTTGTATATGCCCCTTGCGTTTCTCCTTCTACCCAACAAAACTGCGGAAACTTATACAAATTGTTTTAGAAACTTAGTGAATAACTGTTCAAGTATAGGACTGAGCTTCTCACCCATAAATGTTTTTATTGATTTCGAAAAAGCTAACATGTTGCCGTGCAATCAGTGTTACCACACACAATAATTAAGGGGTGTCGTTTCCACTTAGGCCATAGCTGGCATCGTAAAATTCAGTCTCTCGGTCTATCCCGGGATTACAAGTCCAAATCAGAGATAGCAAATTTTTTGAAATTCTTTTTGGACTTCCATTTTTGAACCCTGATGACGTACCAAAAGTTTTTAGTGATTATATAATGGCTGTACTTCCTGATAGTCAGCTAGTTCCTGAATTTTGTGATTATGTTTTGGAAACATATATATCGGAAGATGCACCGTTTCCTCCGCAAGTGTGGGCTGAATTTTCCTCCTCCACTAACAGAACAACGAACGCTTGCTCGACTTAACAGACTCTTTAACAGTCCACACCCTAACATTTTTACATTTATTGAGGTGCTACAAGGAATACAAAATGATATGTACATTCAGCTTAGAAGTAAGTCGAGCAAGAAATCCAGAAGTATCATTGAAAAAGAGATCTGCTTGCGAGAAGCAATGACTAGTGTACGTAACAAACAAATTACCTTATATCAATTTGTGAAAAAAGTATCATTTAAATCTTCCAATAGACATAAGCTAATTTCAGAAAAATTACAAGTTTATTTCGTAATTTAGTAATAGATATGTGTTACAATATTTCAATACACATATTTCCATAACAATTCTTACTCTCTATGTTTGTATATACATATGTTGTATAGTAGTAATCTGAAAATAAACTGCTTTACACTTTTAAATATTTTTTTATTAATATCAAAAGATAGCGTTCCACCACACAACCTTATAGAGTCGGTTTATAGTACAGATAATCTATTTTGTCTGTATAGATTAATCGGACTCAATTTACGTACCTTATTTCAGATTCCGGGACTCAACTTACGTACCTATGGCCGTATGTTGGGACTCAATTTACGTTCATCTCAGCAATCGGGACTCAATTTACGTTTTCCGGTTGTAACTAACATTACTTATTTTCCTAATTAAAACAGTTATTCCAAGTGCATTTAACACATACTGCAACTGTGTTATTGAAGACCCTAACAAACTGGTTTTACAAAATCAGCCCACGAAGCAAGAGCAGTAGTGAGGCAAATAATTAATTGTGTAAATAATATGTATAAATGTCAGTTGGTGACAACACAGACTGAGATGTGGGAACCTTTCAAATAGTAGCCGGAGTTAAGTATTAGGGGAAAAGATGATATTGAAATAAAATAAAAATTTGGAAGAAATATTAATTAATATTAATTTATGTATTGATTCGAATAATAAGACCGTGCTACTGACCCAGATTATTAAAACTGACATTAATTGTAATCACCGTACCAACACTAGGTAAAGATAGATGTTAGTTCATCGTCTTATTAGTCTAATATCGGTGCTATACAACGCATTTGAAAAACTCGTATTTGATAGAATAAATAATGATAAATAAAGATCTACATCTTGAGGAGTAGGTTCTTTACCACCAATTCCAGTTCCGATAAAAACATTCATCCCCAAAAGAAATCCATGGAGTAACCAATATTACCAGCAAAACACTAGAAGATAAGAATGATTGCGCACCAGTATCCCTAGACATAAGTCAAGCATTTTGATAGAATTTGGAATAGCTCATTTTATAAAATCCATTATCTCTTCTAACTTCACCTCCTTAAACGCTACTTAAGCGATCGTTAATTCTAAATAAAAGTAGGAAATGAAATATCTCAATTACATTCCATAAAAGTGGGAGTGTCACATAGCAGTGTTCTTAGACCAGTTTTATAGGTGTTACGCATATCAGACCTACCTACACTCAGCATTTGCTGGTGATACAGACATACTAACCGTTGACAGTGAAAAAGAGAGCGGCACGAAACCTACAACACCATTTTAACATCCTTCGAAACTCATTGGAAAAGTAGTAAATTAAATTAAATGAAGATAGAATAGATTCAGCGATATATGTATATTGTACTGAGAATTTAGTTAAATTTCTTTAAGAAAATTGCACCGGTCTACCTCGTAAATAATGATATAAAAAGCATAAATTATAACAAATTGTATTTATAAATTTTTGGAAATATTGAACATAAAATCGAAATATTTACCTATTTAGTGTGTGTGAATGTATAAGTGTAATTTCTTTTCCGTTGGCGGTTCTTCCTGTATCTCCTCTCTTCACTTCTTTTCTCGACGCAGCTTTATTAATTCTTTTGGCGCCGCTTTATGGATTCTTCCCTTTATCAATTCTTTCTTTTTCTGTACGGTGAGGTTCTTTTTCTTACTAATACTTCTTCTCAAAATTCTTTCTTTTGAAATATATCTTTAGACTTATTTATTGACTTTTCTATATGGTCAATTAAATCGTCGTTAACCAAACAAACTTTTATTTCTCCTTGAAACCAGGACTACACTGCTCTTTTTCTCCGTTGTCTCCGAAACGAAACTTTAATTCACCTTGACTTCAGTTCATCCAAATGTATTGCTGTTATAGAAACCTGTACTGTACGTCGATGTATCCTTGATTATTTCCAGTAAATTTATATGAATTCTTGTAATGTATAAATATTGTGTAATGTGTTTTGAATGTTAACAAAATCCTGTTTTCCATTAATATATGCTTTTTAAAAATAATTAATTTTATTTCTGGTAACATTTGTTTCTCCCATTAAACGTCTCTGGCTGGAGTTAAAAAATTTAAAATGAGGAGATAACACCCGTAAGGGAATAGAATGCTCAAAGGTGGTGGGCGTGGTGTCGAAAAGGTATAAATAGAACCCCAACACTAGACTAAATGTCAAATGAAGACCATAACCCCAACCTTAACTGTGATTTTGATAACTTGAATTATAATAAATGATGAATTTTCTAATTGTAATTAACCATTCGTGTATTATTATACTACAATATACAAACTGCACACTTCTGAAAACTCAAAATCATCGACTCACTATACGCTGCGGGTGCTGCTTCGCATGATAGGTTTGGACACTGTAAGATCCTTTTATTATGCATATGTGGAGTCGTGCTTGAGGTATGGCATAATAAACTAGGGCGCATCTGATCACGATCAAGGTTTGATAAAGGAGTGGATAACGTGTTATTATTAAGTAGTGTAAACCGGTCTTTGTCTCCATTTACGTGCAAAGCGCAACATTAAAATTCGGAGAAGTAAGGGCGTCGTCCGGTTTATACTACTTAATGATAACACGTCAGCCACTCTTTTATCAAACTTTAATCATATCCTTGCTAATTTGTCAGAGCTGTCATGAGCTGATTTTAGTTTTGATACGAAACGAGAAACTATTTTGGGGATTTTTACAGTAGTGTACTAAAGGATGGCATTGATTTAATGTATCTAGATATAGAACGCGTTGCCTGAGAATATAAAATCAATTTCTAATCGCAGAAGGTGTAGAATATCCTTGAAAAGATGTCTACTCGAAAACGCATTCTATCCTATTAATGAATTTTATTGATTGTATATTGTTTTTTGTGTTTCGTTTATTTTTATCTTGGTTGTTGTATACAATTTGCTTTATATATATGTATGTATTTCTTTTTCATATAAATTTCTAGATACTATTGTACATTGACAATGTCGATATTTTTCAATAAACCATATCATATCAAATGGTACTGAGACACTTCAATCGGACGAAGTTCTTAAGGATGACCATACACAGTAAACTAACTTTGGAACAGCGTATAGTCAGTGAAATGAAGTAATTTCATTCAATCACATGTCAATTAAGCTGATTAATAAGCAGAAGGTCGAATCTAATCCTAGACAACATAATTCCTGTATACAAAGCGGTAGTCATTTATATTTGGATGTGTGACACTGAGTTATAGAAATGCAGCAACAGATCTAATACATCCAAAATCCAAAAGGTGTTTTTCGAAAATTTTAAGGATGTTAGTAAACACCCCATGCTAAGTCTAACTTCACACCGAGTTAAGTTCAAACTTCGTTAGAA
This sequence comes from Chrysina gloriosa, assembly GCA_038088585.1. NCBI lineage: Eukaryota > Metazoa > Arthropoda > Insecta > Coleoptera > Scarabaeidae > Chrysina > Chrysina gloriosa. The sequence goes on from CM076092.1 coordinate 31,286,649, forward strand.
ACAAAAACCCAACGGGCTACTCAAGAGAAATTAGTCCGTTGACCTGATATAAGGTTCCTAAATATTTGTCGTTTCATAATAATAGCCTATAGAATATATTCATACATGTGATTGCTAATTAATAATATAAAAAAATAGTAATGGGCAATCCCCGTACATACAGATCGATTATGCATCGAGTTACAATCTAGCAAGTACAATCACATATGTTAAATAAGTCGAGATGGAAATTGTATTTAATTAATGAACAACATTTGCGTTCTAGGATACAGGATAATTAGTGCGGTACCATTCAGCAACTAAAAGCACATCTTGATGCATTGGACTAACGGCGAGCAAATATACAACCAAACACAATTTAATCGACTGAGTTCAAGTTTATTCAGGGTTCTTCAGAGAAGAATCATGTTTAGATAGTTTCATTGGAGGCAGTGGAAAGTGGATTATCTAGAGGAATTCTATAAGAAAACATGCGTATGTACAAGCTGAACAATCACCAATATTGTTTGTAATGAGATTTTGTTTATTATGAACCCGTACAATTAGGAAAGAACTTACTTCTAAGAAACGTTGTCCGCCATAAATAAATTTGGATACGTATTGTGCTCCACCGCGAAAAGGCTTGACCCCTGTGCTTCTTTGGTGACTCAGAGGAAATTGGCACTTTAACATTACCAAATCTTTTAGATGACAACATTTCTCATGCACAAGATGGTTATTGAATGAACTTAACTGTGCACGATTGAAAACCTACGAAATTTTTTAATGTTAACTAGTTGGTTGGCTGCCTAAAAGATGCCTAAAAGATGGAAGACAGTTGCACAAAACAATGATCAGTATATTAATTATTTAATATTTATTTTTTTAATAAATATATTCTATATATAATTTTACACGGCAGAACTTCCCGAGAGGTCTAATATTTATGAACTGCTATAGTGGTGTTTGCAATATAAACAAGGTCGTTCTTAGTATCATGATTGAAAGTTCAATGTATGTATTGAATACTGTAGCTTTAGCACACATATAGTACACTCTTATGCAATTAATCTTAAAGGGTTTGAGTGTAAAGCACTTTATCACATATAGTGCGCAACCACTCTCTAGTTTTCAATGTACGATTTACGTTTTGTTTTATAGCAATTTTAACAGCATTTTACTTATTGTTAAAGGCAATTAATCCAACGCACTAGGCATCTATAAGAATAGGGCTCCTTGGCCGCAAACCATTAAAATACAGCTAAGTGTTTATCAACTATTAGACGGTGTGGTGTTGTGTACTCATTATAGTTTTGATATACTTTTACGACTATAAATATCTTCCTTTCTTGAAAGCAATTTGTAGTGTACTTTCTTTTATGTTTTTACAAGCATAAATTATTTTTCGCTGCTTTGTTTCTTTATCAGAACCACCACTGCCATTACAATTTTCGCTATTATGTAATTTTTAATTCTGGGTAATGGGAATTCTACAATATATGTTAGTTTGTGGAATAGTATATACTAGTGCACATCAGGTGCCAGATGTCAGATAGGTTTACCTATAAAATATCTGGACTGCGTATAATTGAGCTTCAGTTTATCGTACCCTACTAGCATTCTCTAGAGTAATCTGTTCTCCTCCAAGCGGTTTGATACTGATTATTTTCATCTAATATTCTACACTACTCATAAAGTGGTGTAAAGTTTTATTAAGATTTTGTTTCATTCTCCTGATCTTACTGTATTTTCTTAATGCAAAATCGTCTTATGGAGCTGTGCAAATCGTACACAGCGTAGTGATTACAAATCTAAATAAAACAGAATGATTTACTGTTTACAAAGCCCAGGGATTTAAATTCTTCAACCATTGACACCTACACATATGTACATAACTATACAACGTTCTTTAAAAATCAATTAGGAAGTTCTAAATCATTGAGCAAACTATCAGCATAAAGATTTACGCTTATTGGAGCAAAACTTTTAAAAGAAATTTGCATCCGCTAATTTACCATAAATCATGACGGGGTTGCTAGACACCCCGGTGCGATAAAGTACACGTAGAGTTAGTTACCGATAAATCAATGATATGGTTAGGATAAACCATTAGCAAATATAATGCTATCACGGTATGCGCCTTAAAATGATTTAAGGTGAAATATATTTAGAAGATACTTATACCTACACTTCAAGCACAAACCTTTATGATCCGCAAATGTTAAATCATATTTGTTTGTGAACTTTATTTCTTTTCATTACCGTTATAGAGATGCTAGGAATGTAATCACATAAAAAGTATTAAAATAAGAAGATAACAATAATAAGGTGCCAACGCGATTTGCATATTAGAAACCACAAAGCGGCATGTCTCGTATCAAGGCTTAGAATAAATTAACCGAAATTAGTAACGGATATATCTAAATAATGTATAATATACGGTTTCGATAAAAGTCGACAATACATTACCGAAGAATGTTATACCGTTCTATGATAAAATGGTGCTGTGCAATAACCTGCAAAACAATCACAAATTATTGCGAAGGGCATTATGTTCTATTAACGACAGACTACAACGTTTATTTTACAGTTCCCTTTTTTTCGCTCAACACACAGAAAAATCTTTTCTTAACCTTCCTATACTCACGCATACGGACCGACTTATGTAGTATAGTAGACGTCTTTCATTTTGACGTGAGTATAGGAAGGTTAAAATAAAAATTTATTTATTTTATTTGAATATATAATTTTAAATCAAATCTGAGAGTCTTCCTTTAAGAATGCTTGGCGTGAATATAAATCATGTATTGATTTATAATGAAATAGGGATGTATTTAAATTAAATGTTCAAATTGATAATTATTTCTTTGAATCAAAAATTAAAACCCTTATTACAAATTCTTATTGTCTTATCGAGACTGTTAACTTAAACATAGCAGTATGATCACTATCAACTTAAATTCATTATGTATATGCTTGATTTTAAAGTAATATTGAAATCAAATATAGTTTGCTTCTAATTCAAAAATGGGCAGAAGAAAGACATTTTCTTCAAATAAATCATATGGTTGTTATAATCAGTGTTCAGAAAATACACACATCATACACACAATGTACTGTTCAAATACAACCAACACATATTTTTATTTTCATATCAATTATGTGTGGCTTTAATTTTTGTACGGAGCCGAACACAATCATGAATTGCTTGTTTTAGTATTTGGTTGCGTACACCAACATGAGTAGTTCACGTATTTTTCGATCGGAACACACTTGAACCACACATGTTGGAGTGTATCTATACTTTAAGTTCGTATACACTCATACGTACTTTTCTTGCTGTACACGTACACGTACATGAACTTAAACTACTAGCTGCACTCGAACCTGTCTATCGTTCATACTTTTTTTTGCCTTACACGTACACGAACTTAAAGTATAGATACACTGGAACATGTGTGGGTCAAGTGTGTTCCGATCGAAAAATATGTGAACTACTCATGTTCGAGTATACAACTAAATATTAAAATAAAACACATTCATGATTGCCTACGGCACCGTACAAAATTAAAGCCACACATAATTGATATGAAAATAAGAATATGTGTTGGTTGCTTTGGGCTGTGTTTGTTAACATTTATGGACGAGATTTTTATTCAATGTGTGTATTTTTCTGAACTCTGGTTATAATGGATAGAGTAATCGTAAATTCAAACATAACCAATATTTCGGGTCATATTTTGATTTGTTTGGTGGTAACCATATGATACATTTTATTTAAATATATGGTTAGTTCGGGTGTAAGCAAGCATCTTCAACAACCGCATAAACCGAAGTGATTATTTTATTATAAACAATTCTGTGGTGAGGAGTTTACCGATGTGATATTTGTGTCACCTTTATTGACACTTTCTATGCTTAAATTAAATATTCGTTTTTATGTGTGTACCTGCTCTCATATTTGTGCTTCTATTTAGTTCATTATCAAATACTTCCCAACTGTTTTTATTCGTTTTTTACTTTTATATCCTTTCCATCTATATCTTATTTCATGTTCTGTTTTTCGTTCTAATTATTCGCAAAATCTCTTGACTCCACCAGTTTGTTATTCTTTGCTTCGCATTTATAGTTTTATTCCACATACTTTTCCGTTAACATTTTCATTTTCTATTCCAAATAGTAAATGTATATATATATATATATTTCGTGACCTTTTATACTTATCTTATATGATAGATCTCTACCACTAATAGGTCAATCAAACAAGGCTGGTTTGAACGATAGTTATATTTTCAGAACGTTTACAAACGTTTTCGGAACACTTTCGTCAGTGAAAATATAACTAGATAAATATATAAACAAACTTTTGTTTTTTATTTGGGACTATCAACAAAATAACTAATGACTAGGATTTCTTGATATAGAGGATGTGTAACCAACTTTTATATATATATAAATTATAAAAACTAAATTAATGTGTAAACATACGTGCAAATTAAGTAAAACCTTATATCAAAAAATCTTTGTCGAAACCTCAACAATTCTGTTCAAGGACTAGGGAAAACCCAAATTTAAAAACCTAGCCAAAGGTTTCCTTCTTAAGAAATGCAAATGTCATTTTAACAAATTGCTATATACATTACTTAAATTTTGAATATCGGTCCTGAAATTAATAGTTTTAGTGTCTTTCTGTATATTTATCATTTCATATATTAGTCTTTTTTTATAATTATTCTCTGTTTTTAATATAATTGTGTTTTCAAAATCAAAGTAATGCCCAAGATCTTTGTAATGCTTTGTTAAATCGGTCATTGCACCAAAATCATTATTTAAAGAATACTTATGGCTATACAACCTTTTTCTTTAAATATTGTTTCGTCTGACCGATGTAACAACCATCACAGTCTTTACAGTTTATTTTATAAACTACATTACTCTGATTTTGTTTAATTATTTTAGATTTAGTATTAGTAAAAGAGATCTGTTACTATAATTTGGAATGAAAGTAATGTTTATGTTGTTTTTATTAAACTCTTTTTTTTATTTTTCGCTTAAACTCTTTTTATAAGGAATAGCGTTATAACATTTATTGTTATTATTTTTAATTCCTCCATTATATAATTTGTTAATTCTATTTTCTATTATTTTTCATAAAAACTATTTGGATAATTATTTTTATCTAAGATTTCTTTAACTTTGTTTAAATTCTTTTCCCTAAATTCAGGATTAGCTAAGCTAACCGCTTGATCAACTAAACCGGTAACTGCATTAATTTTATGTAATTTTGATGTTTCTGAAAAATAATTTAAATGTCTTCCTGTATTGGTAGACTTTATATGCCAATTTGTTTTTTCACAATGCGGTTATTATGCATGACTGTCACGTTCAGGAAATTCAATGAGTTATTAGATTCTCTCTCATATGTAAATTTTAATCTATTATAATAACTATTAAATGAATCTAATATCTCATCAATACTATCCTTTCTTACGGAACAAAAACGGTCATCCACATAACGTCTGTAAAAACTTACACTAGAATTTAGTTTTGCCAAACAAGTTTGCTCTAGGTCCTCCATTACCAGGTTTGCGATAACTGCTGATATGGAGAACCCATTGCAGTACCGAAAATTTGTTTATAAATTTTATTTTGATATGTAAAATAAGTAGAATTTAAACAAAGTTTCGAAGCTGCAATGAATTCCTCCTTTGGAAGATCTGTAAAATCTTTTATGGAATTCAATTTTTTATCTAAAATTTTTAGTGCTAAATCCACAGGAATATTAGTAAATAAAGAAACAACATCTAAACTGATTAATTCGTAATTATTAGGAATTGTTTGATTTCTAACCGAATATACAAATTCCCATAAATTTTTCACATTATATGTAGTTTTACCTACAATATTGCTTAAAATTTTAGATAAAAATTTGGAAAGATTGTAAGTGGGGGAATTAATGCAATTTACGATTGTTATATATTAATGTCATACCGATAGATGATTTTATTTGTAGTATAGAAAATATCGTTCAAAATTATGAGGAAAACTTAGACTTAAACTTGTTTTTGTTCCGTAAGAAAGGATAGTATTGATGAGATATTAGATTCATTTAATAGTTATCATAATAGATTAAAATTTACATATGAGAGAGAATCTAATAACTCATTGAATTTCCTGAACGTGACAGTCATGCATAATAACGGCATTGTGAAAACAATTGGCATATAAAGTCTACCAATACAGGCAGACATTTAAATTATTTTTCAGAAACATCAAAATTACATAAAATTAATATAGTTACCGGTTTAGTTGATCAAGCGGTTAGATTAGCTAATCCTGAATTTAGGGAAAAGAATTTAAACAAAGTTAAAGAAATCTTAGATAAAAATAATTATCCAAATAGTTTTTATGAAAAAATAATAAAAAATAGAATTAACAAATTATATAATAGAGGAATTAAAAATAATAACAATAAATGTTATAACGCTATTCCTTATAAAAAGGTTTAAGCGAAGTAATAAAAAAGAATTTAATAAAAACAACATAAACATTACTTTCATTCCAAATTATAGTAACAGATCTCTTTTACTAATACTAAATCTAAAATAATTAAACAAAGTCAGAGTAATGTAGTTTATAAAATAAACTGTAAAGACTGTGATGGTTGTTACATCGGTCAGACGAAACAATATTTAGAGAAAAGGTTGTATAGCCATAAGTATTCTTTAAATAATGATCTTGGTGCAATGACCGCTGTAACAAAGATCTTGGGCATTACTTTGATTTTGAAAACACAATTATATTAAAAACAGAATAAAAAAAAGAAAGAAGAGAATAATTATAGAAAAAGACGAATATATGAAATGATAAATATACAGAAAGACACTAAAACTATTAATTTCAGGACCGATATTCAAAATTTAAGTAATGTATATAGCAATTTGTTAAAATGACATTTGCATTTCTTAAGAAGGAAACCTTTGGCTAGGTTTTAAATTTGGGTTTTCCCTAGTCCTTAAACAGAATTGTTAAAGGTTTCGACAAAGATTTTTGATATAAGGTTTACTTAATTTGCATGTATGTTTACACATTAATTTAGTTTTTATAATTTATATGCATATAAAAGTTGTTTACACATCCTCTATATCAAGAAATCCTAGTCATTAGTTATTTTGTTGATAGTTCCCAAATAAAAAACAAATGTTTGTTTATATATTTATCTAGTTATATTTTCACTGAAGAAGGTGTTCCGAAAACGTTTGTAAACGTTCTGAAAATATAACTATCGTTCAAACCAGCCTTGTTTTATTGACCTATTAGTGGAGGAGATCTATCATATAAGATTCCAAATAGTAGGTATCATACTTTATATATTCCATGTTCAGATAAGGATGAACAACATGGGAATGTTGGAAACGATGAGTTACGAAATCGGTTAAATAGAACGAAAGTTTCAGTGTTAAGATAGTACATATGTATGTACATGATGTAAACAGATCTTAACTATCTGGCTTGGTTTCGGAGAACTTAGCCATTTTCAATCCTATTTTTTTTTCCCAAGGTTATTATAAGTCATATAAAAAAAAAAAAGCTTTGTCATTGCCACTCGCAACTCTACACAACATAGTGTGAAGAAAGATTCTGTACGACGCTTAATATCCGAGATAACATCAGGTCAGTTTTTAAATATCAAATCGTTGCACATAAAATGCGAGATTTCGGGGTATAATACAACTACTATTCTAGGGCGCGGTATCAGCGGTTACTTTAAAATTAGAAACTCGCTTATGAGCATTGTTATTTTTTTTGGTACGTTCTTGGCTGGAATGCGTACATAAATCGATAGTTCCGCATTATTTGCAAATATCTAACATGTGTAATTAGAAAACTACATTCATTGTTCGCACACGCGTTTCGCGGTTATACCGCTCATCAGTGCGACTTTGTGAGAAGTAGTTTTTCCATATAAGCACTGTATATACTAGGACGTTTCATGTTTGTACATATGAGAATTCAATTACAAAGTTTCGCCAATATGTATTTAAATGCGCATTTTTTCAGCTATTGAATTGAATTGAAGTATCAAACGTCCTAGCATATATAGTGCTTATATTGGAATGAAAAATACTTCTCACAAAGTCGCACTGATGGGCGGTATAACCGCGCAATGCACTGCGAGTGGTGAAAGTAGTTTTTTAGTGACACATGTTCCTATAGTGAGTTACACGAGTAGCAGGACTGCAGCTACTGCAGGAGTCTGTGGCAACTTAGTTGTCCACTCCTGTAGAATCAAATAGCTACAAAAATGCGCATTTAAGTACATATTGGGGAAATTTCTTAATTAAAAACAACAAATGTCTAACATAGTCGAACAACTTGATAACTAACAATAAGTTTGAACAAAATAGAGACATGAAATGAAAAATGGGTACTGCGTGGCAGGGGCGTAGCCAAAAAAAATTCCGAGGGGATTTTCGTGATTCGTTCAAATTTTACATTAAGTGAAGAATGGATGAGAAAATAGCGCAGCTAACGTGTATGTTGTTTATTATATTACATAATGCTGTACGTAGATTATTTTTAATGTTATTTTCACTTTTACACCAAACAAAAACTTTCAAAATGCATAAACAAAAAGTAGGTTACGAAAGATTTTAAAATGTCCACATTTCGGGAGGGTTTGAACCGCCAAAACCCCCATTGGCTACGTGCCTGCTGCGTGGTGATCAATTTTTGACACATTTAACGTTTGGGCTTTAAAAATTTTTAAATCGACATTTCCAAATCCTATATTTCCTTCTACAATATATCGAACACCGTATATTTCGTGTGGCTGTTCCCGTCTGTCTCTTCTTATCCTAGTTTTTAATGATTTTTCTTTCGTCCAATAGAATTACATACGTGGAGTAATCTTGAGCTTCCGGCATGTCGCGTTGAAATGACTTCACTTGTTGAAAAGTGATAAATCTTCGATGCCCTAAAAGTCTCAGAAGTTCTTATTGTGAGTTTCGTTCAATAATTAAAGGTTGCAATTACGCGCAGTGGATATTGTTTCGGCGGTTGTTTTAAGTCGATCCGACTAGGGTAGTTCTTCCATATCACCAAGATCCGTAGAAACGAATTTCGGAAACACTTGTTTCCTCTTATTCGCGAGCTGCGAGACCAAACCTGATAACATTACGATCGCTTGTTGAAGTTTAAGGCTTCCACTCAACCCGACAATCACGTCTAAGATACCCCGCATTGTTAACATAAGAATTGTTCACTTCAAGCTTCAGTGCCGTTGCGTTATACGTAGTACAGCGTGAGTGCGTAAAAATACCCCTTTGGTCAACACGAAATCATTTCTCTGTTTCAAGGAGCTCGATCACCCATTTCTTTTGTTTTATTAGTATTAAATTATTATGAATTTCCCTCCCCGTTTGGCGATTTAATTTGATGTATGCAGACTTCTCTTGTTTTAACACCATTAATTCTGTAGTTTTTCTAAATGTGAATTTAGAAGATATTTACGACACCTTAGACAAGTTATGACCTCCGACTGTAAATAGTATCTTTGAACTTTCTCCTATTGTTCTCCAATTGTAATGTAAATGTAATGTAATGAGGTTGGGTCTGGCCCAAAATGGCCCTTTGCACTGCGACCAGGTTGATCTATTGTGCTTCCCCTTGTTTTTATTTGTTTAATACGTCTAGGAACAGGATCAGCTCCTTCAATGGGAGTGTTAATTCCTCAATTGTAATGCTGATGTAGAATCCAAACGGTTTTTATGGTTGTCCTGTTGTAAAGCGTCGTTCTAGAAGTTTGCTTTGTCACGTTGTCACTGTAGGTAATAGTAAAGCACAATTGTTTCTTTTATTACTTAGGATTTTAGTTTTTCTTTCAATAAACTTCGTTCAATTTCGTACAATTCTTTCATTTCTGCTCTGCGCGTTTTAATCTCTTTCTTTGCAAGCTTGTCGTCCCGAATAGAATTACTAGAAACAGAGAAAACGTAGGTAGAAGTTCAACAAGTAATTTAATAATCTGTTTGACTTACTGTCTTAGTACCAATTTGGTTCTTGTTCTCGCCGGTGTAGAAACGTTTAAATCACCTTATCAAATCAGTGGCGCCTATATTTAACTCTCGCACCGTCAACCAGCGCTTTAACATCTTTTTATCGCCAAAAGTGAACTTTCAGTCCACAACCCTACGCTTGCTGTATTCGTTTCTGCGCGTCAACTAGTGATGGGTCGTTATTGAACTATCTCTTATTTTAGAACCGTTCTCGATCCAGAACGGTTGCAACTGTTATCTCGCTGGGCAAAGAACGGTTCCTTTCGGACGGTCTCCAGCGTACGCGGTTGAAGAAGAAAGTCCACATCTTCTTTTCTATTAAATATTTCTCCATGATGATTATTTTGTCTGGGAAACTTCCGGATGAATGAATTGTGATTACTTGATGATTGTTCCTATTTCCTAACTATAAAGCTGTTCTTCGACGGATCAGCTACGGATTGTAGCAAACGGATGAAAACGGACTTAAATGTTTTTGTTATATTTACTTTACACCATGTGTGTAAATTAGCGTTGAATCGTGAGAAAAGAAAACTGTATAGGAACTTTTAACGAAAAACTTAATGTACGTAGGATACAGTTACATCATCAATACACAATCATATAACTCGGGGAATCACCAAGATGTTAGAACTAGTGATGGGAAAGTATAACGTCGGGGAAACACTAACTATATATCAAATCAAGCAAAGGCCGCCAAAGGCGATGTACGCATGACATATTTTATTGATTTTATGATGCGTTATCAAATAGAACTATCGAGTACGAAAGAACGAAGACCTGTTATATTGGAACCGTTATTTCAAAATAACGAGAACAGTTGGAACTGTTCTTTTAAAAGAACGGGTTTTTCCATCACTAGTGTCAACGGATCTCCTTGAGATATTTTCAGCTGCTTGCTTCCTAAACGCCCTGTTCCTTCCTTGATGTTATCTTCGGGAGCCTTAAGTACTCGATTTGTTCTGTTTCATATTTGCAAATATTACTGTAACCCAGAGAACAGTGGTATCTATGCAGCTGGTGAAATTCAGATATTCCCCTTCATTACAACACACAACCACATTCGTCAAAGACCATATTTCAAAACTATATTTCTTGATAGATTACGAGATTTGCTCATCTGGTATATTCCTCTTACTAATCGACCACCTTCTTAAATATTTGAACCATTTTTCAACAAGAATGTGGTTCAGTAATAAAGTTTCTATTAAAAACCCTTTCGAAACAATGCAATCGAGATCAAGTAAACATGGATCTTGTTTTATTTAATATACCCTGTAAATAACCAAGCTTTAAAATTAACAAATTCGAATACTTCGAAGACAAAGACTACATATTTAACCTTCCTATACTCACGCATACGGTCTGTGAGACCGACTTATATAGTATACTATACGTCTTTCATTTTGACGTGAGTATAGGAAGGTTAAGGATATGGATACCATATTTAAAAATATAAATAATGTTCTAGGTCGTTCAATTTTAGCATAAATATTCTTGCTAATTCAACGTATTAACAAAAAATATAAACAACATAATATTTAGTATCAAAAACCTTTATAAATTATGCATATTGGTTTAATATTTCTTTTTCTGTCATGAAGCATTTCAAAGCGAATATTCTAGCAGTTTATAATTCTATATAATTATCAAACATTAAACAGACGAAATAAATCATTGATTTTCAGTCATATTTTATATTTTCATTGTCATTTATTAAGTATAATTATTATTGTTGTCAAAGCAATCACGCCTGGGAGCCATAATCAAGCCTACTGCTGTTACTATATATCACTGATTAGCGCAATTATTTCACGCTTTCCGGATTACCATAATTACAAGGAATATTGTTTATTTATTCTTTTACTTTTGTTCTTATGTAGTACGTATGTCATGTAGATACTATTGTAGCATACACGTACGCTCTGTACCTTTAAATATCATAATTAAATTAACTCAAGCTTCATGCACCATGCCACCACGCCAACAGCATGTTTCCAAGCACACCTAAAAATGCGTAAATGTCATAATTTCATATTGGAAATGGAAAATTGTATGAAACTCATTGTCAGTGTTCTGATGTTATGCTGCATTTAAATACAGAAAGACGAAGACAGAAATATTATTGAAGAAACAGAAAGCGCAATTTAACTGAATAACATTTTCTCAATATAATGAGGAACACCTGAAACCTATGGTACAGATGAGCTGCACAGGACAACTGGAGAGGTCGCCAATAGCATGTAGCACAATGCTTTTACAATTGGTTACTACATTTCGCTGTTGTGAACATTGTAAGTTTGAAAATTGATTATGAAATCGTAGTGATTTCTTATAGTACATTTCCTATTTTCTGTAAGTAAAAATTATGCACACATATATAGAGATTTTACACATTTCGCCTACATATTATCTGTCGCTCAATTCGTTTACTAGTCTTTGTGATCAATAAAATTGCGTTTTTGTTGTTTTCTCTTTCTTGAATAATTTAGTTAGCAGATATACACTACGTTAAATAAAATTACCACCATTCAGATATTTAACAAAAAATGTTTCCTTGGACTTTTGACAAACTATGAGCAATATCTTTGCACTTAACTCATAAAAGGATATATTAAAATGTTATCGCATGGATATCAAGCAAGTCTGCTTCTTAAATATTATATTCTACTTTAAGACTGTACCGGGAAGCCGACAAAACAACTCACATTCAGTACACCCAATTTCGGGACTCAATGTCCACATCTTTCGTTTTACCTGGAAATTACAAATGATAATTTATAAAAGATGCAACCTCACTGGTTCAAATTACAGTAGAACCTCGATTATCTGGCCCGACCTTTGGCCGGATAATCGAAAAGCACGGTTAATCCGCACTAATTAGTTGTTCAAATTTAAATATTTTGTGCTAAATATATATTGCAGCGCTATAGGGCTTGTAGGCCCTTGGCTTCTATGTTCTTAACTAGTTCTTTCCATTTCTTCCGGTCTCTTGTCTTTTCTTTCCAGTTGCTCCCTCCCAATTCCTCTACGTCCTCTTTAACAGATGCAAACCATTTCTTCCTTGGTCGTCCTCTCCTGCTTTTCCGTCTTCCCCCTCGAACAAGATTCTTTTGCCCATCTCTGTTCTGGCAATCGCTTTACATGGCCTAGCTATCTGGCTCTCTGTGCCCGTATCTTTTGCGTTATTTTGGGTCTATTATACATGTCCATCACTTCTTGTTTTGTTCGTCTGCGCCATAATTCTTCTGTTATTTCAATGCCTCCAAAAATTTTTCTCAACGTTTTTCTCTCCCACATCTCCAATTTAACTTCATCCTGTTTTGTCATGGTCCAGATCTCGCACGCATACAGGAGTGTTGGTCTTATAACGGTTTCGTATATTCTTATTTTTGCTGTTCTTAATATGTTTTTTGATTTCAGCACTGCTGTAAGTGTCCCCGGCGCTCTGCTCTCTTTTAAAATTCTTTTTCTATTTCCTCGCTTTCCTGTCCTTTATTTGTTATGGTTACCCCCAGATATCCAAAATGGTTTACTTTTTCTATTCTGTATTCTTTTCCTTCAGTTTGAAATTTTATGAATTCATTTTCCTTAGATACATCTGTTCTCATTTCCATATATTTTATTTTCGTCTCGTTCATTTGTAAGCCATACGTCTGTGCTTCCTTCTCAAATTTTTTGAATACTCTTTGTAATTCCTTCTTTGACCTTGCTAGTAAAATTACATCATCAGCGTATGCTATGCTTTGGTGTTTATGGTGCAAAATCAATCCTATCCTCTGGATTTCGCTTTTTCTCATTATCATTTCGAGAATCAGGTTGAATAGGTCTGTAGACAGGGGTCTCCCTGTCTTAACCCTCTCCTGATATGAAATTGTTTTGAATAGCTTCCTTCTAACACAATTCTACCATTCGTGTTGGTCAATGTCATTTTTGTTAGCCTTATTAATTTTTATGGTATTTTCAGTGTTTCCATCGCCTCATGCATCCTTCTACGTACTATGGAGTCATATGCTTGTTTAAAGCCTATGAAGAGCATATGCAAGGTCAAATTTTGTTCATAGCTTCCATTTTGTAACATTTTCAATGTGAACACTTGATCTAATGAAGATCTTCCGCTTCTGAAACCTCCCTGATACTCTCCAATTATTTCTTTCTCATATTTACTTAGTCTGTTACATATTATTTTTGCAAAGACCTTATATGTTGTGTCCAACAACGCAATTCCTCTATAATTCTCACATAGTGTTTTGTCTCCTTTTTTAAAGATAGGACATATCACGGCACTATTCCATCCTTCTGGCATTTTCTCTCTTCGCCATATTTTCTGTATTAAGTGGTGTACTCTTTCGTGGAGTCTTTCTCCCCGTTCTTTAACGATTTCCGTTGGTATTCCATTCTCTGCTGCGCTTTTGTTGTTTTTGAGTCTTTTTATTTCTTCTTTTATCTCTTCTTCTGTTGGTTCTCTCTCTTCTCGTTCATCTACTCTTGATTGGTCTGTCATCCCCTCTGTGATCACTTGTTATGAGGTATCTTCTTCTTCGTCCGGTATTTCCTCGAAGTACTGTGCCCATCTATTTAGTTTTTCGCTTAGTTCCCCTATCAGTAGTCTCTCTTTGTTTTTACAGTAGATAGCTTTGGTATTTCCAGTTTGATTGATTTTTTTGTCTCTTGGTAAAAGTTCTTTATTTCTTTGTTTACGAAGTGTTCTTCTATTACTTGTAATTGGTTTTGCAGTTTTTCCCTCTTTTCTGCCTGCAAATTCGTTTTACTGCTCTTCTTTCTTCTTCATAATTGTTCTTTGTCACTTGTGTCATGTTCTTGTCCCTCTCTACCTTTTCTCTATTTCTTGCCTTTAAGGCCTTCTTGCAATTCTCGTCGAACCAGTCGTTTTTCTTTAGAGCTTCGGTTTTTCCTAGGCAAGTGTTGGCTGTTTCTATCATTGCCATTTGGGTTTTGGTCCATTCTTCTACTGTTGTTTCGCAGTTTGTGTCTTCTCCAAGTCTTTCTTCTACTTCTTTTTGCAGTTGGTTTACCATATTTTCCGATTGTAGTCGCTATATATTATATTGTTGTTTGTCTCGTTTTTTCTTTTTGTTTTCTTGTAGGCTTTGCTTAAATGTTGCTATTACTAGAATATGGTCCCTGTTTGCGTCTGCTCCTCTGTAACTTCTGCAGTTTTTAATATCCCCAAAATGTATGCTTTCTATTAACACGTGGTCTATTTGGTTTCTTACTTTTGCGTTTGGCGCGATCCAAGTTTCTTTATCTATATTCTTACGTTCAAAATGTGTGCTGGCTATTCTCATTTTATTTTGTATTGAAAATTCAATTAGCTTTTTGCCATTATCGTTGCTTTCTTTGAGCAGACTTTTTCCCCCAGTTACGTTTCGAAAGGTCTCTTCTCTACCCACTTTTGCATTTAGGTCTCCTAGTATTATTTTTATATCGTATTTAGGTATACTTTCTGTTAATTCGCTTAGATTTTCGTAAAATTAATTTTTTATTTCGCGATCTTTGTCTTCTGTTGGAGCGTGTCCGTTAATAATACTTATCTTCCTGTAACTACCGCGAAACCTTATGTAACAGATCCTATCTGATATTGCTTCAAAATCGATTAGTTTCTCTTTTATCTTTTGGTTGACTAGAAATCCAACCCCAAAGTGTCTCCTTCTGCCGCCGCTCTTGAAGAATGTTTTTTTTCCAATGATTGTTACTTCGTTTCCCACTTGTTTCGTTTCTTGTAGTGCCAGTATATCTAGTCTATGTACTATATTGTAAGGAAAGATCATGAACACAACATATTCGTTAAAATAAAGTAGGTTTATTGATATTTATGTAAAACATAAAACAAAAATTCTTGAAAAAGCTTTGCAAAACAAAAAAATTAAATATGTATTATTCTTACATAGTGTTTCACATACTAATTAACAGAAAAATAATCAGTTGCCTCTGTCTGTTTTCTCGTTTTTAGGAAATTTGTTCGGATTACTTATTTTATTTTGTGCAGACTTAAAACAGTGCTTATATGTGTTTTACTTTGTTACTCAAAGTAAATAAGCAGCTTGTCTGCCGCATCAATTGCATGCCTATGTTGTAGTGCAGGAGTTCAACTACTTTCACATTCAGTTTCTTCCGTTAGAGTTTCATTTTGAACAGATGTAGAAGAGTCTTCTTTTTTTCTCCGGTCATGATTTGATAACCAACATCGTCTTGATTACAATTTAACCAGCCTTGGATTTCTACTTCTACCATCTCTTCCATATTATCCACTTCATTGCCAACGCTTATGTTGAAATTTCGTGAGGTATCTCAAATTCCTCCATTTCAAAGTAATTTAGAGTCATGATTTTTGCAAAAGCTTGTTCACTATGGACTTTCTTCATGCTGTGTTAAGCAGTTTCTATATAAGAAATAGCGTTTTTTGAGATTTAAAGATTTCCTGTGCTCTGTATGCCAACATCTTCTCCCAGTATATTCATCATTAAATTTCTCCTGTAAAATCTTTTGATTGATTCGAAGACACCTTGATCCATGAATTGTGCAAAGGCGGCGACATTTGGTGGAAAATAGTCAGCAAAAATGCTTTCGTTACTTGATTTTATAGCGTCTATAATAGGACGAAAAGAAGCACAATCAATAAGAAGTAGCGGTTTTTGGTGGAAATTTGTTTTTGGCACAAAACTCAGAACTTCAGGGAGAAAGTTATTTTCGAACCACTCGATAAATATTTCTGGGTTCATTCATGCAGAATGTTGGTGGAAGTAATTCACTCGAAACCTCTTTAGGTTTTTAAACCTTCTAAGATTTTTAAACTTGCCTATTACTGCAAGTTTAAGTTTGTGCTTATCGGAGGCATTAGTGCAATACAGTACAGTAATTCGATGTTTTTTGCTTTAATACGAGCCGCCATTTTTTCACTCTCTGCAACTAATGTTCGCTTTGGTATTGCTTTACAGTACAGTCTTGTATCGTCCGCGTTGTAAATTTGATCGTTGCTTAATTATGAAGCTTTATTAGATTCTCCAGTTGGACACTTAATTTTTCTCCTTCTATACATAATTGTCTAATTCCATGACGTTTCTTGAAGCGATGTAACCAACCATTTGATGCACTAAAGTTTTCTTCAATTTTAAGTCGTTTATGGAAAAGCTGCGCTTCTAATTGTTTCTGGGGAAACCATTTTGTCATGGCATTGTTAAAGTTTTTATATGTCGATTCTTTAAGGGTTTTGTGGACAGTTGCGTTGCCAAAGTTATATGCGTTTGAAACAAAATCTTGTATTTTTTGTATGTTTTTAACTATGTCACGAACGGTTTGTAATCCTACGTTGTAAGTGTACTCTGAATTCCCAACACTCACAGCATTTTGTTTTTTGTGCATTATTTCAAGTTTTTGTTTGATTGAAAGAACTGATCGTTTGCGCTTAACACACCGCTTCATTGACATTGCCTCTGCACTCATGATTAAGTCTTATTATTTAATACATATGTATATCTAATACATAATACATATTTTGTAACATCAAACTTGTTTATACACGAAACTTCAACTGTGTTGCACTCTTTCCAATAATTGAATCATACGGTCATGCAACGACTGCAATATTCGGCTCACTTCCTATAATTTCACATTACGCACGGATAATCGGTACCCGGAAAATCGAAATAGCGTAGGAGCACGGCTAAACCCCACACGGATAATTGGGGTTCTACTGTATAAAAAATTGAGTAAGCGTACTATTTTGCAACTGATAAGTCAGCGTTTTCGTTCGCAAAATATTCGATGGTTCTAGTGACGGTCATTATGCGCGGATGATTTTGCTTAGGATTGCAAATGACTCTCAATTTATTTGCTTGAATTCTGCAGGACAATTGCATTACTCTTACCGTTATCCAGAAACGCTACAAGAATATAGTGATCGAACCATTTTTAGGATTCGGAAAAGTTCTGTCGTGCCAAGAGTCGTAAGATACATAAATAGTAGCATCTATAGGATAACGCGATCTCTCACACTGCTCAACAATAACATTTCAGGAGGCGTCAAAAGTGTTCACCCAAATCATTGCCTGCATTCCGTGAAAGAAAATCGTCTCGTTTTCAGTTTGACACTATGTGTGAACGATATGAACACTGCCTACAGCCCGGCGGTACACATTTTATCATATTGAGTACAAATAAAATTCAATACAAATTTTCTGAAGAACACTATTAAAGCAAGTTTGGCTATGTAGGTTAGTGTTTCACCGACATAGAAATCACTAGCAGTCAAAATTATTCACCGCGGAGCTTACATTGTTTCTTTAAAATAATAATATTAATAATTATTTATATATATTTATATTACTATTAGTTTATTGTCCAACGGAATAACAAATTACAGGACACAACTTGATATATTGTATCATGTACATATGTACATGCAAAAGAAAAAAACAAGAACGAGAATAATAGGAAATCCTTAATACTGAACATTAACAACCAAGAAAAACAATAAGGTTTAGATTGCATTACAAAATATATCACTATAATATGTATTACCCAATTTATACATTCTAAGTATACAGTTAGTGTAAGCAATGCAAATGTAATTGACGAACAGAGACAAAACTAGGCACACAATAATTTAACTATGATAATAAAGTAATACAATCGACGTGACCGTTCACTTGCTTCCACATATATTAAGATCACTGTACATCCCGATGTGCTCTTAATGACTATATTCCCTGCCATTCAAACAGATGACTGTAATCAACTCTAATGAAAGGGTATTGTTTTTCAATTTTATGATACATATTTACGAAAGCTGCGTTGAATTCTTTGAATGGTGAACTGGTGGAACACCTAATATGGAGTGAGCCTAACAATACTCCAAATAACTCATAACAAACGCAAAATACAGATACTTGAATAAATTAATGCTAGTGAAGTGTTTTGATTTGCTCAATATAGGAAACATTTACAAATTAGGTAGGTATGTAAAATCAGGAAGTATTGGAGTTTCGATAAAAAGACAGACGAGATACCTAAACTATAATCATGAATAATAAACTCCGTTGAATAGGATACAGTAACAAGGTTGGAAGGAAATACACATAAACCACTACATCAATTTCGAAAATTGAGTACTCCTAGTGTTATTACAGAATTATTTTCTTTTCATTCAAAATCAGTGAGCAACCTCTGAAAAATGGGATGGGATTGTGGGCATATTTGTGCGATGAGTTTCCGTGATTTTAAAAGCGATTCACTAATTTGTCCACACACACTTTTATTTGGAAGAATCTCAAGACGCATTTCGATGGTTAGGCTGTCTTCTTCAGTGAAAATCCTACGACAGTTTTAAAAAAGCACCTCACAATAGACATCCGCACAGCATACATGTAAGTACAGCTAGGTCATTATTTTATCGGTAATTTTCGGAAATTAAGTTTAGTCGTCGTTTGGAAATGCACATACGCATAAAATGCAAACGGAGCAATTACTATATGGAATTGTTAGATTGGGAACATGAAATGTTAGAGGAATCAATGGTAAAGATAAACTGACAGAGGATCTGGAAAAACTAAAATTGCCCTACGTAGGAATCACGAAATCAAAGAGAAAAGGGAAAGGGCGTAATGGATATTAAATATACTGATCCGGAGTGAAACAGGAGGAAAATGCGGGAGCGGAAGTAGCATTAGTGATAAAAGAGATAAAAATAATGAAAAATGAAAGATTTGTAAATGAAAGAATAATATCGATATTTATTAAAGAAAATGGAGGAAATTAAGAATATACCCTAATAGTATGCTACGGCCAGAACGATAGTGCAACAGTTGAAGAGAAAGATATATTTTTAGTGATCTACAAGAAGAGACAGATAGCACAAATAATAAGATAATAATAATAGGGGACTTAAACGAAAGAGTGGGAAGAGAGAATGAAGGAATGGAATGGTGCCTGGGAAAACAAGGAGAGATAGTGCGAAATAATAATGGAGAACGAATAACAGAAATGAATTTAGAAAATGAATTAAAGATTGGCAACACATTTTAAGAAAAAGGAAATCCATAAAATAACTAGACAAGTTATATCCAGATTGGAAAAATCTATTATAGACTAGTTCTTGATACATAAGGAAATTTTGAGGAATGTCAAGAATATTAAAGTAAAAAGAAGCCCAGAAATAGAGAGCGACCACTTCCTATTACAGATGTTACTAAAATTTAGAAAAGAAAACGATAAAAAAATAAACACAACAACTCTAAAATAAAATGCTATAAACTAACAATAAGAGAAGAATATCAACAGAAATATGAGGAAAAATTGGATATAAACAACCAGAAAGGAGGAATAGAAAGCTGGAGAAGATTTAAAGATTTAAAACTACGGCCGAGAGCACCCGTGGCGCATCAAGGATAGTAAATAGAAATATCAAAACGACAAACTAGTGGACAGATAGAGTAAAAGTAGTGGTCAGAAATAAAAAGAGAGAGTGGAAAAAATATTTGCAAACAAGGAACCAAACAGACTATGAGAAATACAAACAACGAAGGAAAGAGCTCAAAAGGGTTATGCACGGATGGAGAGAATATCATAAAGACCTTTTAGAAGGGGAGGACATAACCGCCGAAAACCGACATTTGAATACAAGACTAGTAAAGTAATTATGGAAACATGGACCATGACTGAGAAACACAACAAAAATATAACAACTACAGAAATGAGATTTTTAAGAAAAATGGTAAATAAATTTTAACATTCACAAGAAAAGTGAATCCAGTACTTCACACATACTACTTTGGTGACCTCCCATTACAGAGGTGTGAGTCACTTAAGGATTTGGGTGTGACCTTTGATACCAAGCTTACTTTTTGGAACCACATTTCTGAGATAACTTCTTCTGCATTAAAGCTACTGGGATTTGTAATAAGAATTACACGGAGTTTTGGATCTATTGATACAATTTTACATATTTATTATTCCTTCGTACGTTCCAGGCTTGAGTACGCTGCTCTGGTTTGGTCCCCTATTTATATCAATCAGGCTCGATTGCTTGAAATGGTCCAGAGGCGCTTTCTCAAATATTTATACCTTAAAGAAAATAGTTCATATCCGGCTCGGGGTTATCCTCATGATCTAGTGTTGCGACAATCCGAAATGAACTCATTGGGAACGCGCCAGGATCTGTCAAGTATTCGTTTTTGTATAATTTGCTTCATAATGGCATTGACGCGCCAGAACTGTTGAACAGAATAAATTATTATGTACCTAGAATATCTTCTAGATCTAATGTGACTTTTCTCTGTCCCCGTGCATGTACTAATTTAATGCGCAAATCTCGCATATATAAAATGTGTAATACATTTAATGTTACATGTCATGATGCTGATATAAACCATATGTCACTACCGGTAATATTAAATTTATCTTCTTCAAGACAATAGAATAAAATAATTGTATTTATGTTTTTCTTTATCCTTTTATCTTAATATTACATTGTATATATACATATGCTTAATATATCTCTTGTATTTTGTCCTGTAATTGGATTATTCTGTAGGGCAAATAAAATAAATAAATAAATAAATAAATAAATAAATAAACCAAGAAAAGACAGAATTAGCAACATAACACTCAGAAATAATTTGAAACTGAAACCGATGGGAGAAAATGTTGTAAAATTACAGCTGAGATGGTATGGACACGTGAGAAAGATGTCGTAACAAAGAATAGTCAAACAGACGTTTCAAGCCAGGATGAACAAGAAGAGATCAAGATGAAGGCCCAGACGGATATGCCTAGATAACGTGAGAGATGCATTGGGTAAAAGAGCAATATCGTGGGAGGAAGCGCAATAAGCCATGCCAGATAAGAATTGATGGAGGGAAATATGCAACAAGATAATGTAGAGAACTCAACTCCACACACGCCTTACAACCCAGGAAAAGGGGTAGAAAGGGCTTAAGGATTAAGTAAATAAGTTTAGTCGCAGCAGTCTCACAGTTACTTATGGATTTTGTGATGGTTATCCATTAACTAGTGTTGCTTCGAAAGATATCGATGCATAAGATGATTCAGACAAATCCCCGTGTAATTTATCGTGACATAGGATCGACGATACAGGTATTAACAATGCTTTCAGTAAATAGTAAAGAGTTCGTCCCAAATGCATCGATAAAACGACCAACAACTAGAATGATGTTCATTGATCTTGATCCGACCCCATTTGGTACGGTCGATTGCTGCTGAAGCTTATGTATATCGAAGTCAACACCAACGTCGTTAGAATGATGAAATCCTTTTGTATTGATAGTGATGGTGTCGGCGAGGGTGACAGATTTCGGTAACTTGATGGTTAGCTACATCGCGAATGTGAACCCAGGCAGACTCGTTCTTTGGACCACCATGTCGAACCCACCAGAAGTTCCGCACAGCTAGCTGGCTCCTCCACCACCGCCGGTAACTTCTGGAAGAAACAGATATTAAAAAGTCTATCGCCCATTTACGTAACTATCGTAAAACGAAGATTAGTTGGATCTGCTTAAAGAAAGATCATGTGCCGGGCAGTAAGCCCCACATGAGAGACAAAGAAACTTAAGGAATTGGTTACAGTTACTTAAACGTGAAGTTTCGACAAAGATTAATGATTTTTCATTATTATTATGCTGTTAGAAAGGTATTTATCAAACAAATTCAACACTACATGTTTAACCGATGATCAAAAATTCGCAAAGAATGCAATCGTTGGTATTCAAGTTTGGTTTATAAGATTGTATAAACGTGAAATGAAGCATTTCAGTGCGATTTTGGTGATATTGCTATCCTTGTCGTTGTTTCTAATTTAAGTATATAAGTTCCGTCTCATTCGCACTGGCGCAGATACTAAGACCAAATATTAAGAAAATACCTAGACCAATAAGTGGAGTTGTATATAATATGTATGAAAACATGTGTAATGTTATGCTAAAGAATTCATAAATGACTGAGATTTATAAAATTTTGACTATGACTATATTTCGTAATGACAAGCTTTGGAATAAATGATACTGAATTATCAAAATGATTCTATTACTACTATAATAAATCATATACAGGTATTCTCCTAAGTGTATGTATAATGAATAAGGATCTAGACATCACCATGTGACAGTCCTCTTGTTTACTGAAGAAGCAGGTTATGTTACGCTTCGTTGAACCATCTAGATATATTCTTACCATTATTATGTCCCAAGAAAGCGTTCAGTTTTCATTTCTTCGAATAAGAAGATGTCTATGTACCTTGATAATTGCAAACCCTTGTATATTTCTGTAAGTGGATATCTGCGGAAATATATTTACCTGCTCAAAATAAAGGACACAAAATACATCAGCGTGAGATTAACTTGGGCGTAGTTTTCTCCAGAAATACACCTACACTCATTATTGTAACAACATATTTTTAAAAGATATAAGTATATATGTAGTAGGTACGTATTGTATATGGATTTAAACTATTATATCTTATATGTGGTCAAAATATAATTTTAACTTAAATAGAAAACAAATGTTTGGTGAAATAGTACCACTCGTTCCAATGTATTTTCTCGAAATGAATGTTATCTGTTAACTATCTCCACTTTTATAATTCATGTGGTAAATACGAGTGATATTGTATATTTTGCAAAGTATGAAATAATTATATTGCATATATTAACATGAACATACATAACAATATATGGGAAGATTGAAACTTAAAATACGTTCATTTTAGTGATTTTAGAATTATACATCTCTAATAATTATAGATTGTTCTAGCGGCGGTTTCAACATTATTTAACCACCCATAAATGCAATTTTAGTCAAAGAAATAAATCAAGTTCGACATTTGGCGCTCGGATAAATAGAGAGATTTTCTTCTTGAACCTTACGAAATGTATGAATCTCCCCTGCGGTTTAGAAAATTTGGGAATGAACTTATCTTATTGCAGTTGTTACAGAACACAATAAATAAGGGAAAATCAAAACAGTACCGGCAATGCCTACTGTACTGAGAATTTAGTTAATTTTTGTCAAAGTAAATTTGCACCGGTCTAGCTCGTAAATAATGATATAAAAGCATAAATTATAACAAATTATATTTATAAATTTTTGGAAATATTGAACATAAAATCGAAATATTTACCTATTTTAGTGTGTGTGAATGTATAAGTGTAATTTCTTTTCCGTTGACGATTCTTCCTGTATCTCCTCTCTTCACTTCTTTTCTCGACGCAGTTTTATGGGTTCTTCCCTTTTATCAATTCTTTCTTCTTCTGTATGGTGAGGTTCTCTTTCTTACTAATACTTCTTCTTAAAACCCTTTTTTCGAAATATATTTTAGATTTATTTATTGACTTTTCTATATTGCCAATTCAATCGTCGTTAACCAAACAAACTTTTATTTCTTCTTGAAACCAGGACTACACTCCTGTCTCACTCCGTTGTCCCCGAAACGAAACTTTAATTCACCTTGACTTCAGTTCATCCAAATATATTGCTGTTATAAAAACCTGTACTGTACGTCGATGTATCCTAGCTTATTTCCAGTAAATTTATGTAAATTCTTGTAATGTATAATTGTTGTATGAAATGTATTTTGAATATTAACAATGTTTTTTAATATATCCATTAATATATGCTTTTTTTTAAATATTTAACCATTTTTATTTCTGGAGACATTTGTTTCTCCCATTGAACTTCTCTGGCTGGAGTTAAAATAAAGAGACAACACCCGCAGGGGAATTAAAATGCTCCAAGGTATAAATAGAACCCCAAAGCTACATCAAATGTCAAATGAAGACCATAACCCCAACCTTAACTGTGATTTTAATAATTTGAATTATAATAAATGAATTTTCTAATGGTAATTAACCATTCGTGTATTATTACACTACACTACGCTCACTTTATATTATTATTATCTTATCTCTAATGTATAAAATTCTAAACTCTGATGGGGAGTGACTTTAAAAGATATCTTCTTTGCAAATCTTATTTTCATAAATCCAAACAGTCATCTTGTATATTGGCAAACATTATGTCTATTACAAGTTCAACTAACTTATTACGAGTACTTCCACTGATGTTAGCAGTGCGTCCGTTTAAATTCGTAAAATTTGCAGTTATACCCCATAATTCATTCGTTGATGTTGTGCGCGAAATGGTTGAGCGGGATCAGCATGTTATATATACAATACATATGCAACACACAATCCTCTGAATACTTATAATACTACCACACAATTTGACTAAAACTCAAGGAAAGGATTGCATAGATTGGTGGAGAGAAATATTGAAGAGATTCAACGAAAGCCTTTCAAATTTGGTATTGAACTTTGTTACTGGTAACGAAACTCCTGCGTGTTAGAAACCAGATTCAGTGTTTGGGTGTCTGAACCTGAGTCGAATCCGACAAAGTTGTCTTTTCAGTATTTTATAGTATAGCTTTTGCGGTATAATATACACATGTAGATTGTTGATTGAAGATATGTGGTCCACTATGATTTTGTAATATAACAGGGTTGTATGTTTTAACGACTTTATTATCTAGTAATTTACTTAATCCTCTGCCTGACTCAGAGTTTAAATAATACACTAAACTAAACCGCTAAGAATTACAGAAATATCAGTTTCTTATTTACCTTCATGTTTGTATAGGAAAACGGGGAGCAAAAACGGGCACTGAGGAAAAACCGGGTGCCGCATTTGATTTCACATCCGGTGGCGTCATCTATTCGTCTACCGTCACAAATTATTCGACACCCTCCCTCCACCTAACACAATATTTCTATGGTGTCAGCATCGCAGCATTCGCGTTTTTTGTTAACAAGTGCTAACAATCTACGAAGAACTCCGTTGATAGATTTTATTTACCTATAGTATAAAACCCTTGTTTATTTAGTTCATTTGTGTTATGAAAGTTTTCCATTATAGGTTATAATTAAGAATGTGTTAGTCAATTTGTTGTGATGAGGCATAAGCGAGTACTACCCGGTTTTGCCCCGTATACAACCAGCCAGTATCTACCACGCATTTCCTCTTGATCGATAATAAACTTCATTTTTTACTTTATTTAGTTAAGAAATGGTATGTAATTACCAAAGGAAATCAGACCGTCAAAACCAGTCACAAGACAGCGTATTACAAGTCATTAATGCTGTCCAAACCGCTATAAAAATGGAATTGCTTTATGGCACACCAGCCGAAACGGCTTATAGTTGTCATCCAAGTAGATGAATGCAAGGCCATATTTTTATTAAGTGGATGCGCCAATACACCGATACCTTCAGACCAACCGAAAGCTCCCGTGAAATCATTGGCAAAACCTGTAAATTTTGTTGTGTCTCCTAAGGACATAATGCCATTCCCTCAGAGTGACAGAAAAATAAATCTGTTAAGACACTAGGAGTAATAAAGATAATTTCTAGAGGTAAAAGTAAAGCCCTACAAAAAAACTAAAAACACAACCAAAAGCTCGACAGAAGATACGAGTTCCAAGGAAGAAGATGATAATACAGAAAGCGTTGAAGATAATGCATTATGCGCTTATTGTGGAGACAATTACACCATGTCAGCAAGACATGATGGATAAGTTCAGTGTATTTTGTGCGAGAACTGAGCGCACATAGGTTGTACAGCTTGGCTGGATAAGGATTTGAATCACTTCCAATGCGACGCTTGTGTTAAAACACTTTAATAAATTAGTAACCATATACCCGATCTTGCCCCTATAGTGGGGCAAAACCGTATTTTGCACCTGTTCCTGTAATGTCTTTTTCATCAATAAAGAAGTTTTTCCATAATTTCGTGTATTTATTCTGTAAGTAATGCTTGTGGCATTCAGTTGTCAAAATGCCGCTTATAAATAAAAATCATTGAGTAATATGCCATTGTTTTACCTTAACTACCCGATTTTTCCCCCGTTCCCTAGGGAATATAATTATATACGTGTTCTACCATAATTTCCTGGATGTACCAAATCGTGAGGTTGTAGAATGCATGTTAAATACCCTATATCTACAACAAATTTCGAAACTAATTCAATAGTGCGCAGCCATATAAATTCAATTCGTCATGACATTGTTGCTGAGAGGATCTGGTCCGGTATTTGGAAAATATTACACCGCGATATAATCGTTTTTCCGAGCGATTTATTAACAAAAATTAACTGCCTTCCTGTTCACTAAATGTTTTGGTTAATTTTGACGTTTCATTCGAGCCTATGTACATAAATACAACACCGAAAACACCGATTAAGCTACAGGAAAACCGTAACGGTTACGTTAAGCCTCGCTTCAACAAATATGTGCTTGGATGTGAAAACAATTTCTTCTTATCTTCAAAAGTAAACTACAATTTCAAATAAATTAAATCAAGAAAGCTTAAATTGGTTCACATCAAGTTTTTCATACGAAAAAATCAGAGAAATTCATGCAATCAGCTTTAATTTATTTCTGTTATCCGATTATTTATGTTTGAAATGTAAGTACGTAATACTGTGAATGGTTTAATAGTCATTACACGTACAGTAAATATAAATCTAGATGTTTTTACAGCTATGGGAATACATAGTAATTGATTTTGAATTGAAACACTTTGTTTATAAATTCATGCTTACGACTTTTACATCATTCCTTTTGTTAAAAACCTAGGCGTAATTAAGATCCTATTAACACGCATTCAAATGTATGAATATGTATGCGAATTTATAACAGTCAGACAGCAAGGCACTTACTTTGCAAATGAGATAGCGGATTACAGTTGAAA
Source organism: Chrysina gloriosa (assembly GCA_038088585.1). Taxonomy (NCBI): domain Eukaryota; kingdom Metazoa; phylum Arthropoda; class Insecta; order Coleoptera; family Scarabaeidae; genus Chrysina; species Chrysina gloriosa. Next base: position 31,314,461 of record CM076092.1, read on the forward strand.
TTGCCGCTATATCACGTAAGACACAGCACTATATTAGGTATTGATCAATATAATGTTTCCATCCTTCCGTATTATACAAGATGTTAAATATATTTTGAGTATTAAACCTGCCTTTTCGTACATACTTAGCCATCGAATTTTTAAAAATTCGAAGAAAATAAAGCAAAACTTGTAAGAGAAAATATTTATCTGCTATCACGGGAAGCCCTATTTTCTTTTAATATTAAATAGAGCTTTTGAAGTCAAGTACAATGTTTGTTTTTAGACGTTCAAACGTAGTAAGTAGTAATATTCGGTTCATATCTGAAGCAAGGTCACCTGGTGTGTTCGTTTACCATACCGGCTGAAAATCAGATCTGTCGACAGTCAAAATGTGACTGAAAAATTACGGCGAATATTTACAATCACAGAAGGAATATAAACGCTTGTAAAATACAGGCGGTATGTCAGAAGGCGTCTTGTTAACACATTCATGGCCGGATTGTACGCGGAATTCGACGATCCCGCGTTTATGTATACTGTAGTGATTCCGAACAACAATTTTTTTCCTTTTACATTCATTGACTTCATAATATAATCTTCAAAACAAATTTGATGCATTAGTTATAACAAACCCTGTATACTGTATCAAACTACCATTTACAAATATGTAAAATTTGCTTTCTTACAACGTGCTAATAAATTTTTCTACTACACCTACGCGTATGAAAGTAGGTTCAAAAAGAAGCATGGGGGAGGACTGAATTATCAATAGGAACGTCAGACATAAGATTACAGTTAGATTAGCAGTAAGGAAGAATTTTCAGTGTAAAGGTGAGTAGACGCAATTATTGTTGTTGCAAAAGGTATACAGAAGAAGTGAAGATATAAAATCTTACATTATAATTAAGGTTTAATAAAGCAGTGGATGACGTGTTATCATTAAGTAGTGTAAACCGGACTGACGGAGAAGTGACTCCGAATTTTAATGTCGCGCCTTGCACGCAAGTGGAGACAAAGATTGGTTTACACTACTTAATGATAACACGTCATTCACTCTTTTATCAAACCTTAATTATAATAATACTGGCTAAAGTTTTATTGTTCAGAAGCTCTAATTCCTCGTAATTCTAATTTAACTTAAATTGTTGTCTGTATCCACTCTAGAATGTTTTTATCCGTCCAAATTTGTTCTACCAATTCAAATAAACTCCGGTACAGCTTTCTTTCCCCAGTCTTCAATATTTCCGCACTTATTTCATTTGGTTCCAAATCGTTGTTCTTCTTCAATCCCATGATTATATTTTTTATTTCTTCTTCGGATGGTCATTGTAATTTGATTCTGCTGTCGTCTAGTACACAACCGTTCTCTCTACAAACCAAAACTTCCTACACATGTAAAATACTTATATTAAAATTTAATCATAAATTTTACGATTTCTGAGAATTGTGATAAATGCTGTTGCATTTATCACAATTTTACTTTTTTCACAATTTTTATTTTTTCATTTTGTTAGTTTACTGTTATAAACTAACAAATTGTTATGCGTGCGTGAGTGCGTTTCACAAGCCTAGACGATTAAAGCTTCTAAATCGCTGTTTCATATGAAACCCCGATAAATATCCAAGGGTTTTATCCAATTTAGTAATATCCACTCCAGAAATTTTGCCAATCCAACAGCAGCAATGAATTTTTGAAAATGATAACAGATGAGAGTGTGCATATTCAAAAACCTGATTTCCTTTTGAAACTTTTTAAGCTTGGAGAACTTGTAATAAATTAGATATTAAACACAGGGTTACTTAAAGGTTAATTTTAAGGTTTTGAGCATTAGCCGGATTCGCTAGTGATACTGAATTCCACAGTTTTCCACTGAGGACGGCAACTTAATTGCCGAAATACGTATCTGGATTTTTCAGAAAGATATGGTAAGGATAATTTTATTTATTTTGTATATTATTCACACAATCTCCTTATTCTTAATTGTAATAGTAAGTTTTTCGATTTAGCAGTACCGATTACCTAGAAGTGGTTCCATATGGAGAAGAAATATTAAACTCACTTCAAACTCAATGAATTAATAAATTATTTTACCCTTAAATTAGACATTCCATTTATAGACCAAATAAAAAATACATGTTGTAAAACGCGTTAAAAGGCCACAAAATGTACATTATTATTTTATTAACAGACGAAAAAAGTATAATATGGTAGATACGTCATGAAAAATAAAAGTGAAATGAAGATTTCTTGTGGTTCAAACAGTATTTAATTCATATACAGCTAAGAACACAGGTTGTGGCTCTAGATCGAAACTCATACTTATCTTCTCTTTATCTTATATGATAGTTCTCTACCACAAGTAGCTCAATTAAACAAGACTGGTTTGAATGATAGTTATATTCCCAGAACGTTTACAAACATTTTCTGAACACCTTCTTCAGTGAAAATATAACTAGATAAATGTATAAACAAACGTTTTTTATTTGGCAACTATCAACAAAATAACTAAAAATAACTAACGTCATTATTGCACGGAGGGAATTATGTTTTTAAAATCGCAGACTGAAACCAAGGAATATATAGTTTCATCCTTATTAGGACTTGTCAGTACGATATAGTGAGGATAATATGAGGATTATTCGTGGAGATGGTTTTGACCAAAAATTACATGGGGCCGTCTTTGTAATTACGTCGTTTTGTAGAGTCATCCAGATTCTTTCAATTAATATTTTGGCTCTCGTAAATGATCTACTTAGATAGTAGATTGTGATGTATTGTGATATTGTGATTGGGTATGACAGTATTTCCTTCGTTCGGGAGATGGGATTCTTTTGGTCAAATTCATGTCCACAAAACAATCACATTATCTGGAGGATTTGTTCATCGCGGACCTACTGTACCATGCTGTCGAGTCAACAACATCGAATTTTTATACGAATCTTGTTTCTGTCTGTGGACCCATGATGGTCGTAGACAAGTCTGACGTCGAAGAGGAGAAAGGAAGTTTTGGAAATTTACCTAAGAGCATGAGACTGCATTTATTAGGATATTGCCTCAGGGGCTCACTGTGTTATGGTCAAAGGAAATTGAAACATATTTCTTAGGAAAATATTTAATAGAGAATATTGTATTGTTTGGAAAAATGGATTAAAGTAGACAGAGATTCGGTCCGTTCAAATTACATACCCTTACTAACTTATTATCTAAAATTATGTCAATTTATACTGTCTGATTCTAAAATTTACATTGATAAATGAATCTTCATTCGAGATAGTAGTTATGGTAAACAGGATGGACAAGTTTTCATGTCAAATAATGGATAATCAAACATAAATACAGTAACATTTAGAACAAAGAAGTTTAAAAGAATTTCGATTACTTATCAATATAAATAACAATTGGGTTGGGCGATGTGCATGAGAAAAGTACATATAGTGACGACAAATTGAAAAAATGGATGATTTAAGATTCGTAGAATACTAACTACTAAGATAGCAGTGTAACAATGCGATAATGTGAGAATATAACACTATGAAAAATATATAATATACTTAATATCTAGCAATGTAATATATGGATATAACAACTGTTTAACAAGTGAGTTCGGGAATTTAGCGCTCCCGAGGTACCCGAGCTAAAACCCAAACTAAGGTGTAAGGTACCATGCCGAGAGTTGCGTGGCCGCAGGGGTGTGCGGTATTTAACGTTCCCCTGAGGGCACCAGGCGAAACCCCTTGTAATTAGCCTTACCCGATCAAGTCGGGCGGACAGATGCTTCCCTGGCTACTCCTCGTATAGCTACGCAATCTAGGATTTCCAAGGCTACAGTGCAAAAGCTTGTGAAACAGGGCCAAGATTTCATACAGGCTAAAAGGGCCATAATCAAGGCCAACTTCACTAGGCATGCACAAAGGGCCAGGGTAGTCTAGATAAGGAAGTTAGGCCTCAACGAGGCTACTAAACGTAAAGAACGGACGGAAGTCCAAAAGGCGAGGTCGGAGGACAGTACTCCAGCAGTCCTCCGAAAAGCAAGAGGCCAGAAGGTTTTACCTTCAAAGAGGCTGCTTTGGAGAGGATCGTGGTAGTATGCAACGACTATCCAGCCATCCAGATGGAACCGGCAAAGCTTAAGGCAGGCCAGGACTCTATTATGGAGGCATATAACAGCATTACGGAGCAAGGGCTTCAAGTCCGCTTTTAATAGTATATGTATATGCGGAGGAACCGCTCTCAAAGCTGTCAAGTCTAATTAAAGGAATAAAGCTAGAGAATGTACTCTAAGGAGACATGAGGACCACAATAGACCTAGAGAGGTCGCAGTGGAACAGGCATCAGTGCCACCTCAAGTAATCTAACATTTAACATCTATTGGGATATTGATGGTTTTGGGGCGGAATTTAGCGTGGAAAGTAGGTCTCTAAATTCTAGAAGTAGGATTGATACTGAAATATTCTTTCGAAGCAATTTAAATGCTCAAATGTAGATTGACAAAGTTTTGGAACCATTCACTTTATCATATATGCAAGCGCTAAATAATGCCTGGTTCCAGAAAGACAATCCCCGGGGCTACATTATAACTCCAGCAAAAGACCGACAGCATTATTTTTAATTGGCCTGCGCGATCACCGGATCTATCGTCCATAGAACATATTTGGGTAAAGCGTGGAAGGGTTGGTATCCTCCAATGAATTTATAACAGCTATATGATGCCCTAAAAGTTACTTAGAAGCATGCCTAGACGAAGAGCAAAATTTCTTTACGTGGAGCAACAACTCATTATTCAATTTTCTCTACAAAGGGTATGAATTTTACAGTGAAAATTAAATCGTTTATTATTCTAGACACAGTAAACATTTGTACAAAATTTGGTTGAAAAATATATGATTTAAGTAGGTGATTCGGTTTCTTTGTCATATAGTTTTTCCCAATAAACCTATTGCATGTATATTTATCTGTTTTTCGTTTTCTAATAGTAGTGTATCTAAAATTTTAATCTTATATTAAAAGAAAATTCTGTACATTTTTGATATCGTAGTAACTGAAGAGTCATTTTAGCTATCACACTCCAGATATTTAAGTAAACAATAAAAAAGGTTCTAAATTTGCGGTTACTTACGAAAAACTGCTTGTTCAAAACATGCAGCAATCATTGCCACACGATGCATTATTGGTTTCGTGGTAGCCTCTTGTTAAATAAAAACAAAAGAAAATACCACTCCATACATTTTTAATTGATTCATCGTTGTATTTAAAAAGACAACGATCAAGGTTGTCTATTTCTGCAATTGAAGTGGATTGTTTGTCAGTGTCTTTGAAAAATAAAGTAAAACAGAAGCTACTTGCTCAACTTCGATTGTTCTTGCTTAGTGTGAAAGAGATATAACGATAAGGAAACCGTACGTATACGGAAAGGCGGAACGATATTTTCACCGTCGCATGACTGGCCACATTTTAACAGTAGCAGTGGAAATAATTACACTGATGACCGATTGAAGCAGTTTTTTAAGTGTTTTGGCCGTTCGGCTTGTTAAATATTAGTAAATATTAGTCTACCTACCTCATACCTATACTTCACAAATATAACACCATCAACAATTTTCAGTAGCCCGGTTGACTCACTGACTACCTGGATAAGTACTTGTTTCCTGTAATGGACCTTTATTTTATATGAATTAAAACAGAAATAAAAGAGAAAATTTCCATGTGTTTCGTTAATTTCTACAAGTTTAGAGAAATTTGTAACACGAAGGTTTCTCAACAGAAATTTGGCGGTAGTATTAAATAATGTGAAAACATTAATTGGAATAAATATGCACAAGTGACTGGGCTCCAGTTATACCAAGTTCGTTTGAGTTTTACCCTGTGTCGCCATATGGTATTCACGTTTCGTTGTTCATACTACCAACTTGTTCAAGTAGTATTGAAACATTGTAGTGAAGTTTACAGGTCCCTATCGAATAATATAATTCCTAAAAATGAATTGGTATATTCATATTTTCAGTCGTCCATAGTCAGATAGCTAGTAAAAGGTTGGGATTGGTTTCATTCTTCAAGTGAATTACTGCACCATATTTAGCTTCAAGCAACTTTTAGTCGATTAATATATAGCCTCAATTACATAATTTAAATATTTTTATTGCATTACATAATCTATTTCCTTACCTGATAGGATGATTAAATTGGCGATTGAGTAATACCATTACCACTGTCCCATTGACCTACAAAAAAGATCTCTAATGTAGCAAGCAGTAGTTCGATATAAACTCAAATGAAATGATTTTTATAGGTATCAGGTTAATTTGAATGACTTTAAGTAGGTACATCGAATTAACTTCGCATCTTCAGCGACGTACGAAAGTACTAAACGCGCTGTGTCAAATGTTACCGTTTCTTACGAATGGCAATACACGAAAGTGTCGAAACACGCCATTAGACACATCAAATTTGGTGTGGTAAGAGTAAAATTCGTTCACTGCATAAGAAATTAATACCATGCGTTGTCATTAAACCACTTGCTTAGATTTTAAATAATAGTTCTGCGGCAAAGGGTAACCAATAATAATAATAATAATAATAATAATAATAATAATAATAATAATAATAATAATAATAAATAAACCACTTACAAAATAAATACCTAGTGCAATGAAAGCACATTTACAGCACAATAAGTTAGTCCTTGCCCTCACTGGACAGAAGAAAGTACAAGAGCGACTATTAATAGGAGAAACATTAACAATAAGTGTAAAACAATCTATATCACCATCAAATAAATTTGATGAGAGTCTTAAATTGTGAGCATTATTACGTTTCTTAGATAGCTAGCTTGAATCGTAATCGGACCCACATTCAGGGTAACTTCCACTGATTTTAAATGGTAATATTTTAAATAACATTTTTTGGACATTCTCAACTAACAGTAGTTGGTTCGTATAAAAAGAAAGTCATACCAATGAGGCGCACTCCAGTTAGCTACAAACGAGAGTGTAGTAATAATATCTTCATAGTTTTCACGTTATTGCAACCGCTAGATATTATCGTATTATAAAACCAAGAGTTATTGAGGCAAAAAGGTGTATATGTGTTCACCGAAACTCAGGTTTTCGAATAAAACTACCAAGTCCTTAACACCAATCCGCCCTGTAATTAATAGTGAATTAGTAATGTACTTATAACTGAATATATCTGAACATCTCGAATAAGATACAACCGAGCACTTCCCAACTAAAGATCTCGCATTGGATTTGTACTATCCTTCAATCGTGGACATGGTGTTTTGCCAATATACGCTATTTACATAAGTATAAAAGTATCAACGACGTCAAAGATTTTTAAATCATCCACGTAGCTTAAGACCATACAATCCAAAACAGTTAGTAAGTCGTTAATCTAAATGCTAGAAAGTAAAGGACCCAGTAGTCCAGTCCAATTTCTTATATGTGGTTGGGGGAGGGGTTCCAGGAAAGCTTAATTTTGAGTTTTCGACCGTCTCGGCCGCGTGCTTCGTCCGCCATTTTGAAAAAAGGGGACTTAAATTGAAGAGCATCGAAAGAGAAACAAAAAGTACCAAACAACAATTCTCTATCTCGAAGAGGTTATGGTAGAAACAAGAACTCACCCCTTTTTTCAAGATGGCGATGGAAGTCCGGGATCGAGACGGTCGAAAACGCAAAATTAAGCTCTCCTGACACCCCCTAACAACATATAAAAATTTGGCTTTCTCGGAATTTTTTCACTTCTAAGACCTATTTTTGGATATAATGACTAGTCTACAGAGCGAGTCAGAGTGGACAGCACTATGGTCAAAAGTATAACAGTTGTAACCGACCTGCTCTATCCACAAAAGCACGCCTTCATCGGCTGTATAAAACTGGGATGAAAACCAATAGCACCCATTTTGGCAAGAAGTAATTAATTCAGTCCAACGCTTTCAAGAAATCTGTATATATAACATCAACTTGTTTGTGCTGGTTCATTGCTGACGGGAGATACTGTCATACAAGTCAGCTTAGTCATCGTATTCCCGCCGGACCTGAAATTAGCAAATTAAATAATATAATCACGAATGGAAAAAGCTAAAAGGCTATATTGTCTGCGCCAAAAGTCATGTTAGACTAGAGTTTACAAATATCGTACATAACATCCTCATCGGACATAAGTCCCACACCGAAAGACGGATGAAAGGTGAGTATCTATTAAGATCTAGGCGTAGTCAATATGGAAAACTTACTGATCGAATGCCCAAACCACATTATGTTGACTCTTCTTCATCAAAAAATATGTTAGTTGTCCCTCTTCTGATATTAGTGAAGAATCACAATGAGCTGGGACTATCCAGAATTTTGGGTTCCACTCTCATAGGTAAGCATCATCAAGTTCTATTTCCTGTTCGACGTAATCGCGTGAATTCATTGAAGTGATATGGCAATTTTATACTTTCTAATTTTTTAAATCACTTCGAGGAAGGGATCTGTAGCACCAACAACGGCAGCATCAATCTTAAAATATCTCAATCTTAATCAGTTTCCTTAAACGATAGACACAGAGTACGGAATTATAGCGCATGGGGTTATTGGACGGAAAGCTGCTAATTCTAGGTGCAGAAGTAAAAGTAATGGATGTATCACTTCATTTCATGCCGAAAATTTAAATCAGTAAGAATTAAATCAAGTAACCTTCCTTCGCATTAGTAATTGAGTTAATTTATCGTAAATGTGACTTCATAACCTAATAATGAATTGTAGATTCAATACAGTCCCTGTGGCGCATTAAAATCCAAGAAATATCTTCTCTTCCCACAAAGTCACTGCTAGTGCATCAAAAATATATCCTAACCGACATATGGTGGAATATATGCTAAGCATATGTTAAGCACATGAACAATTACAGACGTAATGCAAGCCTTAAATTATACCGCAAGTATCAATCGAGCCAGCAAGGATGAATTAACAGAAACAGAATGATTATTTTTGAAAAAGCAGATATTACACCTTCTCCAGTAAAACTTCTAATCAAATTGAATTTTCTGTCCGAACGGTGAATATTAACGAAAGAAGCAGGCGGCAATATGATAGCTCACTCAGGTTTCAAAAAGGAGTATTATGTTCATAGCGTTTGTATACCTGAAATAGTTTAGATCCTGGATGTTGATAATGGTAGTGTTGAAGAACACACATTTAAGGTACGAGCGTCGTTCAGAAAGTAAGTTTAACGGTCTAATAAAGCTGCGAAAGCGTAGTGAAAACACAATAAAAAAGTCAATTTTGAAATTTTTAAACAATTTTCTATTTTTCCACATAATCGCCACATCTTTCAATAAATTTCGTATTAAGAGTTACAAGTTTTTCATTCTTAAGTCGAAGTGATTTGCATCCAGAAGATCGACTACATTCACCTCTACTTTTTGGCCAATTCGTCCAGGGTATACCGCGCATCTTCCCCTATCTGCGCTGTTTCACAAGCGCAACCTTCTCCTCGTTGACTGCGTGAGTTGGTCGTTCTTCGCGCACATCGTCACGCCCATTAAGAACGCTGTTCACCAACGCGTTACCATCTGCAGGCTCATGCATTTATCGCCGTAAAGAGAACATAATTCTCGATAAATTTCTGTGGCAGTGACGTTTTTGGCGGTAAAAGAACGTATTATACTTCGCGGTTCACATATGAGCGCAAATTTTATCGAAATCTCCATGATAAAATGTTATAAAACACGCAACAGTCGACAGTCCGGACTCTGCCACGCACTAAACTGAACGGACTAGATGAGAGACTTGTCCCTGAAATTTTATAGTTCTACCTTCTCACCAAGAGCGACGCTAGCATCGTTAAACTTACTTTCTGAAAGACCCTCGTATCACATTTCCTAACTACTCTACGTTCAATCAACTCCTTTCTGGCTATCTTATAATATTTAATGTTTGTAATGTTTGTGTTGTTATTTAGAAATTTATATTTATGCAGCGCATTGAACCGCTTATTAGGTATGATTATTCCAATGCTTATATGCAATCATTTCAGATTTTGGAGTCATTATTATGTTTACTTCATAGAAACAAGATAAATTCCGAAGAGAAGATCCAGAAAGTAATTTGTGTATCAGAAAAGCATTTAAGAATTCAATTGGAATAAGTCGCATGAGTTCCTATTACGATTGCCCTGAAGATGAAAGCAAACTGATATAATTATATTATATTTATTTATTAAGTTATTCAAGTAACAGGTTGAAACACAGAATTTTCTAATTCTTTGTTGAAATGTTAATTAATAATATACGTTTTCACCCTATTAATACAAAATTTAAATACAACTCTGTCGATGGATTTTTAAAATAATTTGCACAACCCCATTATTAATATTACAGGTAGACAAAATTTTCTTTGTGGAGAACTGGCCGACCTCTATAATTTTATAGGCGTTCCCTTTAAAATGGGTTCATTACCTTTTTATATGCTAATATTCTGTGTTCTTAGCAAGAAAACCATATGCCAAATTAATGTGCATCTGCTATAGTAGAGCGACAAATTTTTATTTAATTTTGTACAGGACGATTTAATTGGGGTTTCTAGTTATGTGATTTATATTTGATTACTGTCTGACCTATTTTTAAATATATTCATAATTCAGTCCATGAAAACTAAATTAAATTCTGAAATTGGTCTTCCATTATTTTTATTGATCTAGAATTTAGAATTGGAATATCTAACGCAAAAAAATGATGCGAACACTACATGAAATAAAAAAACTCTGGTCCACAAAATCGAATCACAAACGGAATGACTATCAAAGATAACAAAACGGACAAAATAATTCTAGACCACGTTGATATTGTAGTAATATGTAGGAAAATCAAAATATCAAAGAACAAACCAAAGTAGTTTTATAAACTTTTCTCTTTAGGTGTACCTTTCAAAAAAAAAAAGAAAACGCGGCAATACAAGACGTATAGCACACCGCAGAGAAAAATATCATTACTTTGAATGAAAAAATTAAAACAAATTTTCCGAATAAATTATACAAATAGTTTATTTATTAATAGGGACCGTTAGTTTCAAAAACTCCCTTTATACTGTGTTGATGTGACATACATAAAATGTATTTTTAGAATGTTATGCTGTGATTTATATATATATAACCGAAATATTTCATAATTGTAAAGCATATGGGAGATGGAGGCAACTATTGATCCAGTTCAATCTGATTATATTATATTGAATTTTCGTGTGTACTTACAAACAGCGTTTCTTCAGAAGAAGTCATCTCTAGGGTTTTAAATGTTCTTAAATGGATTTTTCCATAGAAATTTGCTTTTAGGTGGATCCTAGAGTTTAAGAAAGCAATTCGCATCTACCTTTTAGAATATGCCAGTAACTTTATTAGATCTCCAGAAGTTTCACGACTAAGCCGACAGGATTACAGCATTTTATAAAACAGTAATAAGTCCGCCTTTAAATTCCGAACAAGTTAGTGTTGTTTCGACCACCCTCTTAGAAATGTATTTCTTTGTTAAATATGCTCCGAATATCCAGTAAATTTAGCCACAAATTAATTATTCGTATTTTCCGTTCGAGAACATTGCTTGAAGATTGATATCCGGTTACATTATCTTGATCCCCGAATCGAGATCTCAGAATCCATTGAGACTAGTATAAACCTTCTTTATTTTTGCACGAATATATTCTCCAAATCCTAGATAAATCTGAAGTTTTTATAATCCAATAATATATTCACCACAAACATTTTATTTGTTTAATTACTGAATAGAGTTGTATAATTAATGTATTAGGTTCCTTAGATAGTTTAAACTATTTCAATTAAATTTTCCTAAAGACGATGCTAGTTAATTTTGTTCATAAATATCGCTATTTTATTTAGGAGTTATGTATGTACATGTAGATTTCAGATTATTTATTTTTAGTGGTATTCTTTCTATTAAAATTAATCGTGAGTTAAATAAATTGCAAAATTGGTAATGAAGATATCTATAAGCTTACATAATAATCCATTAAATTAACAAATTATTGTTCAGATAAGCAAGCTAGGTATAACAAAGAAACTTGGAGTTCCATTCTAATTTAAATTTCAGTTTTCTTTCGAATTTATTTGTAATATCAACAGTATTGTTACGATTTCAACAAATACAAATCCAATTCGTGAGATACTTAATTCACTTAGAATTAAAAATAACAAAAGTTTGCCCAAAACTTTGGGCATATTATTAACATAAAAGAATTGGTACCTAAAACATATTTCGTACAGCAAACACACTGACAAAGTCAATGCACAAATTTGTGCATTGACTTTGTCAGTGTGTTTGCTTTGTTACCAAAGGTTCCAAACCAATTTTCTGAATATTTCGTACAGTTTGGCAAAACATAATACTGCAATAAGTGATCAGTAAGGTTTAATAAAAGAGTGGATGACGTGTTATCATCAAGTAATGTAAACCGGACTGACACCATTACTTTTCCGAATTTTAATGTCGCGCCTTGCACGTATGTAACTGGAGACAAAGACCGGTTTACACTACTTAATGATAACACGTCATCCACTCTTTTATCAAACCTTAGTGATCAGATATCGATAGCTGTTTTAATTCCATACTTTCCTATACGAACACGTTATGCAGTTATATAACCTACTATATTTGAAATAAGCATGTATGTTTTGGCGATTTTGATTAACGTTATTAAAGAAAAATTTTGTGAGCATTTTTCCGAAACTAGAAAGGCAGTCAATATTTTTTTAAATAAAAAAAGTTTTTCTTATACAAATAACTTTAACTGGAAAGAAAAACTTCAATCTCTTTGCACTGATGAAACTCCTTCGATGCTTGGTAGTAGATCTCGTTTTATTACTTTCAAGGAAAAATGAAGCTCCTGAAGATGTAGTTTATGTTTTTATATAGGATGCATTGGCGACAAAGACACGTCCAACAACATTGAAAGAAGTTTTATCAACAGCCATAAAAATTTTTAACTTTGTTACAGGCAAGGAACGCATTTTTAAAAGGTTTTGTTAAGAAATACGTTCACACCACAAAGTGTTTCTTTACGACTCAGAAGTGCGTTGACTTTCGAAAGGACAATCTTGAAGCGCCAGTATGAATTAAGGGTAGAAGTTGAACCCACTCTCTGTATAATTTGAAAGAAAGGATTTTATCCCAGCGTTGGCTTACCTGGCAGATATATTTGATCACCTGAATAATATAAATCTTGTCCTTCAACGATGTGAAATTACTACGCATGCGTGTTACTGAAATATTGCAAACAGTCCTGGCTAAGCTATAACAAATTTTCCAATAATGTAAGTTTCTTTACGAATATGGAATACAAAATCTCTCCCAACCTTAAAACTTTCATTGCATTTGTAACTACATATCTTTGCCAATGTGACTTATCAACGCTAGCAACAATTAAACCACACAAAATAGAAGAAATCAGCTGGATGTCTAGAACAACACGCGTGCCGGTTCATCACGCACAGAACCCTAGTTTAGCGTATTCTTCTGGGATAAACAGTACCAGCCTCCACGTTGGCGTGTATATTACAAATAAAATTTAACTAATTATATTTAATATATGATATATTCTTATAATCCCTTGCTACTTTTTTCATTTATTTCAATAAAAGCTATCTCTTATAATTTTGGTTAATGTATTTAAAAATATTACTCTGAGAATGAATTCCTTGCCTTTACCTTACTGTCAAAAGAGTCCATAAAACTAAAAAGGTTAAGAAATGCTGATCTAGATGTACATCAATAAATCTGCTTGAAAGCGTATTTATAAATAACCTAGTAGCCTAATTGAGGCTACATAAATCTTAAACAGGGTTGAGGAAACACAACATCCTTGTCTTAAGCCCTTTGTTACCGCAAATATGTCTGATACATATTTTCCAATTTTTATTCTAATATTTGATTATCGATATACATTTTGTATCCCTTTAATAATAGTGTAGTTTATATTAGGTATTCGGAGAACTTTCCACAATTTCTTTATTGGTGTCATATGGCTTTTGGAAATTAATAAAAATTTAGATATATTTCCTAATTTACTGCACTCCTTTTTCCAATTGTTTGTTGCTCTTCATCGTAACTGCTATAATCTTGTTTGTCTAAATCTCTTAATAGATTTCCATAAAGGCGGCTAGTTCTGGTAACGAAAAATCTACTCTAGCTGTTGCACTCTTTCTTGTTTCCTCTTTCGTGAACTTAGGTGATATATGCTATTTTTCAGTCCTTAGGAACAAGGTGGCCATTCGTGCATTGGTTAAAGGTTCTGGTTATACCTTTAAACAGTTCCTCTGTCCCATATTTTATTAGTTCTGGAGATATACCTTCAGAACCACATGCTCTGTTGCTTTTAAAAGAATTAACGATTGCTTTGACAACGCCCCTTATAATTGTCACTTCCTTTCCCTGAACGTATTCGCATTCTTCATCAGTCATCTTGTATTAATCTCTGTCTTCTGACAATAATGTGTAATATCATTTGTGTAGGCATTTTTCCCTTCTTTCTCTTTATAGTTTTTATGCTCCTGTGCTCCTTCTTCCCCCAAAGTACATGTTAATTTCCAGGCATTTGTTATCCGACATATTATTTTTTACGATTATTACAGTCGTTCTGACATTATTTCTTTTTCGACATATCTCCCTCTATCTTGTTTTGTTCTTGAGTTAAGTGATTTCTAGTATAGTCTATTCCTCGTCATAGTTTATGGTTCCTCTTGTTATTTCTTATGCCGAGTGCCTCACTTGAGACTTTATGGATGGTTTCACGTATCTTATTATATGTCTCATGAATGATAGGCTTGAGTTGTTAATTAGGTTGTGATCTAATCTAATTTTATATTATCCTGTGACAGACTTTCCAATTTATATCTCTTTGCTTCTATCTGTTCTGCACCGTCCTTCTCATTTTTTGTAAGGTCATTATTTTTTAAGTGCAGAAAGAATATGTTAGCCTTTACTAAATAGTAGTGCGAATCGCATGTTTTTCCCCTGTGAACTCGTACGCTATTTGCTTTAGTTTTGGGTCCTGTCTCGTAATTACATAATCAATTATGAATTTTAACTTCCTTGTCGGATGCATCCAGATATATTGGTGAATCGTCTTATGTTGGAAGAATCCATTTTTGATTTGTAATTCTATCCACATATATTGATTATATTCTTGATCGTTCATTGTCATTCACCTGATCTTCTTGGTATGGGCCAACGATAACATTTTGTACTTTCTGTGCAGTTTATCCATTAAAGTCACCAAGTGAACATATCTCTCACATATTAGCTGTTCCTTCAATTAATTCATTGAGCTTAGCGAAGAATTCATCTTTCATACCATTCCATTATAGACACCAAGGATGGTTTCTTTTTATGTATGTAATATTTTCCCAACTACTTATAACCTATTTAGTTTTTCTTCACTAATATAATATTTGGGTGCTCCACGGTAAAAGTGAATGAAATAAACCTAACATTTCTGATACGTTATCCTTCTTTTGGTTTCCGTGAGTAAGACCAAGTCCATGTTTAAGTTGATTAGATATTTCTCAACCAATTTACACGTTTATTTCTTAATGCCTCTATATTCCATGTTCCAACTTCCATCCAGTGTTGCAAGACTTAGTTTAGATTTTTTGGACGGTGTTTTTACTTCATACAGGGAACTGGCCCACTGCTATAACCCTCCACCTTTATCCAGGACCGCCACTTGCACTTAATACTTAACAGGGATAAAGTTGTTTCATTTGATGCTTATACCAAAAAAAAATTGGAACGACTAATTTACTGGTATATGTATTATCTGATTGTAATAGAAATACAACTGATTGACTGACTTCGTTCATAACAGTTAGTTGTTCGTGAACTGCATTCTACATAAAAGAGAAACAAAAGTCAACTATAGTCTGTTCCAGAGTAAGTTGACCATATGCGTTCTTGTGAGCTAGTGACCTACTACTTCAGTCCATATAAGATTTACAAGGGAAGATCCCGAACCCGGAAATTCAAAAAAATTTGAAACTTTGGGAATATATACAACATATATAGGTGTGCTATACGAAATTTTTTGTGCCGACATTCACTTTGAAGGGGTGAAACACCCCATCGAAAATTGATGGATTTTCAATTTTCTCCACACAACTCCAGTAAAAGAAAGATAGGTGTAAATGCAATAGTTGCAGCATACATCAAGATCTTTCAAAATATGTGACTATCATATATACAGAGTGTTCCGTTAAGCCTTGCGCTTATACTGCAGATGTTTTTGTAACAATACAAAGAAAAGTTTGATATAATTTGTGTGACTTTTAATTGTGCTTAAAACTATGTAGGGTGTTCTAATGTACAGAGTGTTCCAGAAGTAAATATCACCCTATCCTTGGTTATATCTAACTTATATGATAGATCTCTACCACTAATAGGTCAATAAAACAAAGCTGGTTTGAACGATAGTTATATTTTCAGAACGTTTACAAACGAAGGTGTTCCGAAAACGTTTGTAAACGTTCTGAAAATATAGCTATCGTTCAAATAACCAGCCTTGCTTTTATTGACCTATTAGTGGTAGAGATCTATCATATAAGATAAGTATAAAAAGGTCACGAAATATATATATGTTATATCTAACAGAACTTCATATATTATATTATAATATATATGTATATATATTATTAAATACTTATTGCAAGGAATGATCTCAATCCCGCAAATTTAAAATATGAAATTTGAGAATATGTAAACCACATATAGAGGTGCGATACAATTTTTGCTGCAAAGTTAATGAAATTTACTGTATATCTTTGCGGTACTATATTTATTAGATAAGACATTGTTTTGTTTGATAATAACATCCAAAGTATTGGTTTTGGAAATATGTAGAAGACATATGTAATGCGCAATTTATTAATTTGATTTAATCACTCGCTGTTGTAAGAGGAAAAGGTTAGTTTTTTAGACCAAAGTTATATCTTACAATTAATCGATTTTATTAAGCGATAACAAATATATCAATATTTTTAACATTTTAAGCAATACAAATATTGATAAGTACATCAATATAATTTATATGTGATTAGCTGATTAGTCATAAAGTATAAGATATATAGGAAATTTTTGTAGATAACACTTTGCATCTTTTGGTCATATTTATTATGTAGTGAAATACTGGCAAATGAATAATTATTCTGTATGGTGATGAAATTCTTCAAAGAAATGTTTAAAACATAGGAATTCGTTGCACCACGCACATCGTATGATGGCCTGGGCACCGCATATAGAACAGCTAGCAGGATGTATATAAAATCCTGTTGTCTAAAAGCAAAAAGCTCGAAATTTCTTTTGGACGGTTGCTAACGTAAGTCGCTTCGTTTTCCCACTTTTCCAGTATTCAACAGCTTTGGTTTTATATTCCAAAGTGACAATACCGCCTTCTTCTGGAACACACTGTTCGTCTTTAGCTTCCATCGCTTCTAAAATTTCTTCGCGTGTAGGTGCGTATACATCATCTACGAAGTCTACGGAATGTGGTCTAACTGGATTCAAAAATTCTAGTGTTGTGTCAATTTCCAGCGAAAATGAAGTATCTTTTTGAACGTCAAGAAGCATATCCTTTATTATGTCGTTTAATTCCACTTCGTGGTTATTCACAGGTGTTGGATTATTGTTATTGGCAACGTCAAATGTTACCATGAGCAAGCGAATTACATTTAAAGTATTTACGACAACCATTTTCAGCAACACAGGTTTGTTACACAGTCAAACAACAAATACTATTAATGTCAGGTGGGGAATTTATATAAACAACGTTATCATTGCATTTGGTTGACTATTGCGTTTTTATAAAAACATGTTTACACCATTAGATAAAAACTGCGAATATTATTATCACACAAAACAATGTCTTATCTAATAAATATAGTACCGCAAAGATATACAGTAAATTTCATTAACTTTGCAGCAAAAATTCGTATCGCACCTCTATATGTGGTTTACATATTCTCAAATTTCATATTTTAAATTTGCGGGATTGAGATCATTCCTTGCAATAAGTATTTAATAATGTATATACATATATACAGTAGAAGCCGCTTATTGTGATCAATTTGGAACAAACCCTTTTTGATAACATTAACCGAATAATAACAGTAAGCGGAAGGTAAATATAAATGTATTTTTCTATGCTGATGTAGTCAATAATAAATATGTATGTATGTAATCAAATTATTTAACGACTTACAAATAAAATTCAAGGGAAAAATTAACGATTAATCAACAATTTTTAATATTTTACCAAATTTGTTTATTTTTATCATCGATACAATACGTAGGTACATTTATTTACACTTTACGATTTCATTCGAAAAACTGGTCGATCGTCGTTTGACGTTTATTTTTATTAATAAGATTTTGTATGTATATTTCAAAATCATAATATGTATCTATCAAAATTACTTTCTCGGAATTGTACACCACGTCGGAGAATATTTAACGCTTCTTGCATCTGGCCATTAGTTGGCGGCTCTTCAGACATTTCCTCTTCTTCTTCTTCTCCTACTTCGGGTAATTCAGGATTACTTCCTTCGGACGATTGATCCACAACTTCCCGACAAATGTCTGATATAGTCATTGTGGCAGCTGTTTGAACATCATTGTCGATATCCACCCAATCGGAAAATTCGCTTTTGGACAAACCTTGAACTACAAAAAAATTAAAAAAATATTAGTTAGATGTACAAAACAAGTTCTTTTTCATACCTTCTAAAATGTCAGCGCACGTTTCATGGAGATCAGGTTCTTCATCACCAGTTTTGGAAAAACCTCCTTTTCGAAAACAGTTTCGGATCGTTTCTGGTTGAACTTCCATGACTTCACCAGCAAATGCAGCGCATCTAGAAGATTTTTGCTATCGCATCTGCAGTAGGTGCATCTCGATTCTCATCAAGTTCTTGTATAATTTGGGCTCGAATTTGCCCTCGATAGTATTCTTTGAATGTTCGAATGATTCCTTGATCACATGGTTGTATCAATGCCGTAGTGTTCGCAGGTAAGAAAATAAGTTGGATGTTCGTCAAAACTGCATTCACTTTGTGCGCAGTACAATTGTCTACTAATAACACGATTTGGCGTTTCAATTTTTTGTCCCACCTGAGTAACCACTCGCTGAACAAGACACTTGTCATCCAAGCATTCGCATTAGCAAAATACTCCACGGGCAAAGTTTTAACACCTTTAAAACACCGAGGATTCTTACTTTCCTATCACTAGAAGTTCTTCCTTTTCACCTTCCATATTAACAGAACATAACACTGTTACTCGTTCTTTCGAAGATAAGCAACCTCTTACTTTATCGTTTTTGAACAAATAAGTATGATTAGACATCGGCGAAAGTAGAGTCCTGTTTCATCTGCATTGTAGATGTCCCGAGGCGGATATTTTGCAATAATTTCTGGCCATTCCGAACGCATCCAGTCAGCGGCTGCTAACGAATCAGCACTTTTTCTTCACCGTGCAGAGGTCTATAAACGATGTTTTCTCGCTTTTTCCACCGATTGAACCATCCGTCTGTTGCAATGAAATTTTCTTTCCCCATAGTTTTGGCTATATCTTCTGCTTTTTGACGCATGATAGGACCATTCACAGAGGCATTTTTTTCGCGAACATTTGTAAACCAAATTTTTAAAGCTGATTCAACTTGATTATCCTTTCCAGATCTTTCCCTTTTTCGTTTTATGTTTTCATTCGAACGCGCACACGTTTCTATTTCTGTACGATTTTTTAAAATTTTACACAACAGCGGTTGCGAAATTTTTAATTGTACCGCAGCATTCCTTTGACTCATTTTCGGAAGTTTATCGAAGTTATCGAGAATTTGTCGTTTTTCTTCGTTCGATAGATCGCGACGTTTTTATTCACTTCTGCCATGACCACGGTGGTTTATGCGAAATTTCAATAATTTACCCGTACACAAGACTGTAGAACGTGAGATTCGTAGAAGAGTATAGGAGAAACTGAATATCATTTAAACGAACGGACCTTTTATACATAAAGTACATCAAAAAAAAAGATGACCTCTTCATAATATAGAAATAACAATTCGTTAGATTGTAATATGCGATATGAGAGTTTTAATTGAAATCGGCGAGAAAAAGCGGCTCGTTCAAAGGAGTTGTGCTGCAGACACCGTCGCCTGAAGAAACTTTCCGACAAAGGATACTATTCATAACTAATAACATTAAGCGGCTTTTGATTACAATATGCGGCTTTCTTTCAATGAGTTTTAAATAGAGTGATTTGGGACCAACGGTTTTCGATAACAATAACCGTTTGATAACATTAACCGTGATTATAATAAGCGGCTTCTACTGTATTATAATATAATATATGAAGTTCTGTTAGATATAACCAAGGATAGGGGTGATATTTACTTCTGGAACACTCTGTACATTAGAACACCCTACATAGTTTTAAGCAGAATTAAAAGTCACACAAATTATATCTCAAACTTTTCTTTGTATTGTTACAAAAACATCTGCAGTATAAGCGCAAGACTTAACGGAACACTCTGTATATATGATAGTCACATATTTTGAAAGATCTTGATGTATGCTGCAACTATTGCATTTACACCTATCTTCTATCTTTCTTTTTACTGGAGTTGTGTGGAGAAAATTGAAAATCCGTCAATTTTCGATGGGGTGTTTCACCCCTTCAAAGTGAATGTCGGCACAAAAAGAAATTGCGTATAGCACACCTATATATGTTGTATACATTCCCAAAGTTTCAAATTTTTTGAATTTCCGGGTTCGGGATCTTCCCTTTTGTTAGTCAAACTATCTTTCTCTGTCCTAAGCTTCGCTGCTCTCTTTTGTGCATTTATGTGTAGGGCAAAGTAAAACAAAAGAAATATAACTTAACTAATGTCGATAAACTAATACACATTGCATATAATACTTAGGGAACTTGCACAAAGTAAAGTTCACAACGGAAACCAGAATGAATTGAAACGCACTTGCAAACACCGCTCAAGTAAGCACCGGTCCGTGCGCCTATGAATTGCGAGCATTTGCTTGTTTTATCGAGGTCTATTATATTACAAACTGGCTTCGGTAAAAAAATAGGCGAATCTCGTAATTCATAGGCGCGCGGATTATTTCTTACTTTGATATTAATCCCTAGTAAGTTGCAGGTTTAAAATCAGTTGTGAACAGTAACTATAGTGATAAATATATGTGTATAAGATGAGGAATTGGATTTTTGACCACAAAGTCAACTAGAAGCGGTCTAAAAGTTCTTTGTATTTTATTCATAGCACATGTGCAATAGCGTTGTCCATTTTTTTATATAAATTGCTTAAATATTTGAATAATGAGATTTAATTAGTATTAATAGCAATTATACCTAAATAAAGATAGGAAAACGCTGTCTGACTGCTAAATAAGTGCATATTGGAACAATAGTTTAGATTCGATTGAAATTGTTAGAGTAATGTTTTGAATTTACTGTTGAATAATATTGGATTACATTACACATTACAACTTATCGGTTTTACGGAAACCAGATATATTATTCAAGCCACTTATTAAGAAAAAATTTAAATAACGGAACGATGCTGTTCACATCCGACGTGGACTGCTTAATATTTAAAGCTTCGTTATTGATATAATGGCCACGACTAAATTACCATAGTTATCGAAAAGATTCATAAGAGGACTGTCATCACATTGATAATAAAATGCCACAGTTAAGTGCATTAAATTACATTCACAAACAAAAGGATAAGAATAAAAATGCGAATTAATATTCTTAATTAACATTTTTGAACATTCAATTTATCAGAAACAATGTATTTGTAAGCCAGGCTTATTTTTATAAAGATAAACTCAACTATTACAACATAAATTGCAATGCAACTTGAATTCGGTTATTTAAGAACACTTAAAATCTTTTTTAATGGCGTATAGAAGTTGTTCATTAACTATTATATATCCAAATTATTACTCCACCAGCTGTTAGAGATTACTAGCATTATAATACGAAGTATATTTTTAAAGGTCTAAGAAGTTGACTATAATTTTTGTATTTCTTCAATTTTCATCAAAATTACAATGCAATTTTTTAATATAAGCTTCATTTAATTGAATACACTCCTCAAAGAACTTTTTCGGAGTCTCTGCAATTCACGTATTTAAAAAATTAAATCGAACACCCCGTAGTAGTTAGTTCTTTTAAATTTGGCTACAGATAGAAATTACTACTAATGGGGTGGGTATGGAAGCAATTCCCAATGGAATTCGTTTAAAATATGCTTCTTTTGGAAGCGATTAGCTCATACAAAGGATAAAACAGCATACAATCAATAAAGTTAGAGTTAGTAAACTCCGTTTTATTGTTTTCTTTGTGTGAATGACGGGCAAACTTTTCCGTGGGAATAATGTAAAAGATAACCAAATAAATATGTAGTTAATTTGAGTTAAAAAACTCGAACTTTATTAATTATAATAATCATAACACATAATTGATAAAAATCTAAAATTAAAATTCAGAACAAAAAAACCTATAGGTGTTCAAACTTTGTTAAACTGTACACGGAACTACAGTGAATTTCATAATTTGACATAATATTGAATTTGAAATTGAAACTTGATTTACAAGGCTAGAATTACGAAAGGTAGAATTTAGAATTTAGAAATTTAAATAAAAACATTAGTAATAAAGATGGGTCCGTGTTGTGATATTTCGAAAATAACAGACATAAATTTAGAAGAGTTTTAAATGAGTCAAAACGTAAGAACAAAATTGACGTTAATTAAATCTTATAAAATAATTGACAAAGATAGTAGAGGAAAGAAATCGTTAATCTTAGAAACTAAATTTATTTATGTTGCTGCCGTTAATAAGCTTGAGATATTGGTAACTACATAGTATGCCAAAATAACTTCACACGATCATATCATATCATACCGATTTTCAATGCTAAAAAGAAACGTAAAAAATTAGTACAAAATTCTAAAATGGCTTAGGAACGACAGCTGAATTACTTTCTGATAATTTATGTATAAATGTTAGGTAAACTTAAAAAAGGTGATGGGTATTTGCCACCGATTAAGTAGCGGGAACTACAAGTTCTTTAGATTGAGGCTCATGTGGAATTTTGCATGGTGTGAGTATGTGGGAAACCTTCTTAATAAGTGATTTATTGCATCTCATACTGACAACTTAGAGATGAAAACAATAGGCAACAAATTCAATTGCCCACGTCTCTTCGTTTCACTCCAGTGTTATTGATGGCCTCATAATATAAGGATATTCGATCAAATGCCAAAATCTGTAAATTTTGAAAAAGCAGCAATAAGCATTTTGCCAAAACTAACTGTAAGCGCATCGTACAAACATTTACTGCATGCCAGGATAACATACTTATCATTCTGTATACACCAACGTATCCTACCTTGATATCCACATGAACCATTTAAATTAGCCTCTTTAAAGTTAAATTTACACGTATGATATACGGGCAGCCCTTAATTTCGTTATTCCTTTCTATCGTTTAAATTGAACTTAACTGCTTTAAAGTGAAATTTAAATTGGACTCTTGTTGTGGGCTAATCTTCACACGTTCTGTAATATACAGCGGAGATTATCTAGACATCATATTATCATGAGCTTAATCTTCTTAATTTTAATTAGCTATTGTTGGTCAACTGGTTAACACCGCAGTATCTACACAGTCCACATCGTTGTTATGAATACATTATCTGCAACTCCTCCATTGCACGAATTACATGTTTACATGAATAAGCAATTCAATGTATTGAAATAAGTATACTCAATTTCAAATGTATAAAAACGCATCACATACTTCTGTAAGATACAAATTTAGTAAACAAGTTCATAAAAGCTATCATTGGAAGAACAAAATGAAAAGAAATACTGCATATAGTACTTTTTGAAGCGCAATATGTACGAGGGCTGTTTTTTGAAAGACCAGGCAGCGGCAGGGGACTGGTGAGCGTATTGGGGCCTGCGCATCCCGCCCTCCACACGCTCTGTCACTGCCGAGTCCAACAGGCCATTTCTTGTTGAGGTGCAGTCACGTAAACATGGCTGTTTCTATTGATTCTGCCACGAAGTGTGAATTGCGAAGTGTTCTTCGTTTCTTGCAGGCAGAAGGAAATACTGCATCGAAAATTCATCGAAGAATGAGTCGAGTGTATGTATGGAGACAGCTTTATAATGATGTATGATAATGTGATGGTATTGTTCCTGAATGGTGTAGAAAGTTTAAAGATGGTCGAACTGATTTGCAGGATGAAGAGGCTCAAGGACGCAAGTCTGTCGCTACAGACGACCTTGCTCAATAAGTAGATTAAGTGGTTAAGGAAACTTGAAGGTTCACCATAAATTAATTATCTATAAAATGTCCGGAACTTTCAAGATCTTCTCTGCACTCTATAGTTCCTGAAAAGTTGCGCTACAGAAAACTTTGTGCTCGCTGGGTCCCAAAGATGTTGACTAACAACCACAAAACTCGCCGAATGGCTGTAATGAAGAAGATTTTTGGAATCCATTGTAACAGGTGATGAGGCATGGGTTGCTCAATAAGTAGACTAAGTGGTTAAAGAAAATTAAAGGTTCATCATAAATGAATTATCGATAAAATTTCCAGAAGTTTCAAGATCTTCTCTGCACTTTATAGTCCCTGAAAAGTTGCCTTACAGAAAACTTTGTGCCTGCTGGGTCCCAAATATGTTGACTAACAACCACAAAATTCGCCGAATGGCTGTGATGGAGAAAATTTTTGGAATCCATTGTGACAGGTGATGAGGCATGGGTTCAATATGACACGCCCCGAACGAAACTACAATCGCAACAATGGATGCACACAAATTCTCCGAAGAAACTCACAAAATTCAAACGAACCATCAACAACCGTGAGGTTATGACAACTCTTGGGACTGTTTCGTGTGGAGTTTATACAACCGAGGACAACAACTAGTGCAGATTTATATTGTGAAACTTTGCGACGCTTACGGTGATTTATTCAAACCAAAAGAAGAGGCATGCAGACTTGACAATTACATGACAATGCCCGTCCTCACAATGCTCGTGTAACTAAACGGCTCCTTGAGCAATTTCAATGGTACATATTCGAACACCCACCATATAGTCCCGACCTAGCGCCGAGTGACTACCATTTTTTCCTGAACTAAAGAAGTGGTTTGGGGGCGGGGAGGGGGGCGGGGGGCTTCCGAACTAACCAGGAGCTCAAAGAAACCGCCACAGCTCACTTCAAATCATTGACGACAAAATTTTATGAAGAGGGTATTGCAAAGCTTGTTCACAGATAGGACAAATTCCTCAATCATCAAGGTGTTTATGTAGAGAAGTAACCTTTATTGTACCTTATTTTTGGTAATAAAATCATTTTTTTATATTCATCCGGCTTTCCTTCATAGCCTATCAGAGGTTGAAAAAAAAAAACAGCCCTCGTAATTACAAAAGCATTTAAATGCTTAAGGTATCGCTCCCAAATAATAGATATCGAAATGTCTCGTAAATATTTACGCTTGACAATTTAGCTTACGTATACGTGCATGCAAATTAATATAAGCCCAATTTCATTAATGTGACAAGCCCAATAAAAATAAACTTTACGATAACAACTACGAAAACCGACTCACGATGAGGACCTGATTTCCAGCGGTTATGGATGTAAACTAATAACGTTGCGATGTTAATGACCCTGAACTTCTTTTTCTTACTGTTTTGTTGCGATTTTAAGGCGTGTAATACGAAATGACTACGTCGTTTCAAGTGTCGGTAATAAAAGTCACTGACGTAATATTACGTATAAAATTATCTTGACACTGGATCGTTCCTATGTATGTATATATACGCACATATTTACTGTATTTAACCTTCCTATACTCACGCATACGGTCTGTGAGACCCACTTATATGGTATAGGTGTTTCATATTTTGACGTGAGTATAGGAAGGTTAAAGATTAAAAATGTAATGGAATTTATGCGTTTATCGAAATAGTAAGTTGTAGACATATACTTACCGATATTGTATATACATATTGTACACAATAAGTAAAGTATTTACACAGTCAATTAACAAGATTACCATAGGGTGTTACCAATTTATCTAAAAGTACTAAATTTATAACCAAAATTGGTTGAATACATTTATACTTTTGTGTTTTAAATCAACTTCAACAAGCTAACATCTAAGTTACAGTTTGTTAAGTAGGTTTGCCATTCAAGGCAGAAAACTATATAACTTTTCAACTTTCAGTGTTAGGGCAGGGTTAACATTGCAACAACGTCATTATACAATAGAAATGATGACAAGATTTTACCTTATGTTGTTAAATATACGGAGGCGGTTTGACGGAGGAGTGACTTTTTGAAGGTTGGCACGTTCGCTATGCTATTATGTTGTTGGCTTCCGCCATGTTTCTGGTGCCTACTGTCAAAATTTTATATGTTCGTTTAAAGAAAACTCTTTTCGTTGTTGAGTAAATATGAAAAACGAAAAGAATTTCGAGTGTTAATTAAACATTAGTTTTCATATGTAAAAATAAACAAGTTTATCCTGAGCTTTCTGTATTCGATTAGTTCAAACAGTGCCCACCACATGACTATCTCATGTGGTCAAGTATCTGATCGTCTGCAAAGAGGCGAACAGATTATCAAAAAAATATCACGATTCAGTCTCTCCAGCCCTGCACCCATTCTGACAACAGTATCATCAATCACACTTAATAGAATCTTTTCTTGGTCAGCAGTAGGCTGAAACATTTCAAATTTGAACATACATACAACCATCAGCTGATGCCCTCACCCAAGCCTTAAAGTCCCACTTCTTTGGCTTGAATTTTATATATTGTTTACACCTGTTCCTGCCTCTGAAAGGTATTATCATTTCGTCAATGGTCATAAACTCTTTTGGCATAGCAGTAGAAACATATGGCTTTGAAATAATGTCCAACATGGATCGCACTTTGACGAATGAACCTGTATTATTTTGTGATATGTCATCATTAATGCACGTATCGTTTTATTTCCTCATATCGTCTCAGAAGCATAACATTGGAAATAAGACCCAAATTCAGACCAGGAATTGATGACCAATATATTCAGTAAACTAGGTACTTGATATATTATTTGGCTCTCTCTGAACTGCAAAACAGATAGTTTCCAGTGTTATGAGCTCAAAGAGTTCTTCTGGAAACAGTTGCATGAGAAAGGAGCGAGGTGTTTCTCCATCAATGAATATTTCATGCGAACCAAGAAACATTAGTGCTTAGTCCTTAGCTGCACGCTGTCCACATACGTGTACGTATGTTTGACATAACATAGCAGACATTACATGGATGGAATTCTATTTTCGAGATATAAAATGTACATTCTACATCCTATTGTATAGCTTACCCTTTTTCAAATGTTAAAATCAGGAAAAAATGCATATGCGGACATGCCAATGTGCTTGAACAGGTTAAAGATCTAAATATTATGACTGCACAATTCGTCTATACTTAGTAGTTGCTGTTATACGCTGAAACAAAATTTGACAAATGGCCAAAGTTAAATAAAAGTATTTACTGCACCCGAAACGCATGCACACTAGAGATTCCGAGGCATAGGCCTCCAGCGTACGCGATTGAACCGTTTCTATACAACTGATGGTGTCTGTGGCAACCGTCTGGTTGATATCGCCGTACAACTCCACTAGAAAAATAACTTATTACGTACCTAACCTACATATTCTCTCAGACGGTAATAACGGCGGTAGTCAAAATTGAGTCAGACTTTTATTACAAAATTTTGATCTTCTCTTGCCATCCGTAGACGTACGTTTCGCGGTTATACCGCTCGTCAGTACGGCTTTGCAAGAGCTGTAATTTCGTATACAAATTTTATGTATATATCGTCTGAGCATTGAATCCCTCTCACATGTACAAACATCAATGTTCAGACTTTTATTGTGGAAATATTTTCTAAACAATTGTATGCATTGAAATTATCAAATGTAAAATAAAAGAACGATGTTATATAAAAAAATACAATACAAAAATACAAAATAACAATTCTAATTACAATTATAAATAAAAAAATAATCTTACGAGATAAAGTGCAACCAGTCATAAAAAATATGTCTATATATATATATATATATATATATATATATGCGAATATAAATAAATAAAAATAAAACATGTTAAAATATATATGTATATTCAAAAACGATAATTCTGATTAATATGAAGAAACAAGATCTCTTTCACCTTTTCAAAGATATACGGTTTCTACGGTCAGAAACCAACAATCCTGTTTTTGAAAACACCCTTTCGCATGGCACAGTTCCAAATTTTAATTTTACTAATTCACTCAGATTGGGAAAGTTATGTGAATGATCTTTCCATCACTCTAATAGATTTCTTCTCCGATCCAAAAGTGGCTCGTCCAAATACCTTTGAATCTCAATAATTGCCCTAGGCTTGTTTGCTCCAGATCCAAAAGGAACAAAAGTCGATGCCCTCTTGTCGAACGCGGCCCATATAGATGGTTTTTGGTCTTGGTCCATTTGGGAAACTTCTATATCATAGTGGGTAGCCAAATTCTTCGGTTTACTCTTGTCAATTATGGTTGTCAAAACATTAGTCACTAAATCTTTTGCTGTGTTTGTAGTGTGGTCTGGATGCAAATCCAACATGTTTGAACCGTTGATCCAAAAAAGTGCTAATTAATAGTTGTCTATTTGTTTCAAAGTTGCTTAGACGAGTATTTATTCCATTTACAATATTTTGTATCACATCTTTTGATTCAGTAGTAAATTGGTTGCTATTCTGTAAATTATTATACATATCCTGCAGGCCGTTTGTAATAATAATGACAAGAGATAGAGTAACGTGCTTTTCAGATGCCATAAGTCGTGTAGATGATTCCATGGGTGCAAGAATTGTAATCAGCTCTTCAACAATTTTGAATTCTTGATTAGATAACATTGGCCAGTCCTCTTTTCCAAGAACAGCCAATGAAGCTTGTATTTCCTCTTTTAATTCTTGGACACGTTCTAACACGTAAAACACGGAATTCCACCTCGTACGGACTGCTTGTATCATTTTTTTTTGGCGTTTTATTATCTTGCTTTTGATAGAAGTTCAATTTATTTTTTGCCACAGTACTCTTTTTAAAGTGTGATACAATATCCACAACCTTCACAACAAGTTCATCGACAACTACTAATGTAATTCTTTAATTATTGCCTTTTTCACATTGGCGGCATTATCAGACAGTGCCAAGAAGATTTTGTTTTGTACACCCCACTGTGACGTGATCCTCTTCAGCTCATTAGCTATATTTGCACTGGTATGACTAGCTGTACAAGAAGATACTTCTAATAAAACTGATTTTATAGAGAACGTCTCATCTATAAAATGGGCTGTTACTGCAATAAATCCGTCGTTATTACAAGAAGTCCAGGAATCTGTAGTGATACTAACAGCCATCGCATTCCTCATCATTTGTTGGGTTTTTATGTATACTTCTTCATATTTTGCTGGTAACAAGGCGTTTGATAATGTTTTTCTACTAGGAAGAGTATATGTTGGATTTAATGTATTTGTATATTCTTGAAATCCAATATCCTCCACAATGGAAAAAGGTTGAAAATCTTTAATTATTAATTGCAATACTTTATCATCCAAAACTTTTTCTGCGTGAAGCTTATTTTCTTTGGTATTCTCAGTTGGGTTTGGTGCATTTTCTTGGTTTGTATTGGCTCATGTTCGATTTGATGAAAGATTCCAGATGAAGTCGAGGGTTGGGAAGGAGAAATGTCATCAGTAATAATGTTATCGGTAATTGGATTATGTGATGTAAGTGGATAAGTATTGTCATTCTGCTTAATATAAACTAACTTAATTGTAGGATGCTTTCTTTGCATATGGTGTTTTGGATTACTAATGGATGATTTGTATGATAAAATCTGACTGCAAATATTACATTTAGCTGTGATTTCATTTCGTCGCGTGAAGAAATTCCACATCATCGACTTCTTTCCTTTTAAATATTTCTCCATGATGATGTGTCCACAATGAAAACTGACTTAAATGTTTTTGGTATATTTATTTTACACCATGTGTGTAAACTAGCGTTGAATCGTGAGAAAAGAAAACTGTATAGGAACTTCTAACGAAAAACTTAATGTACGTAGGATACAGTTACATCATCAATACACCATCATATAACTCGGGGAATCACCAAGATGTTATAACTAGTGATGGGAAAGTATAACGCCGGGGAAACACGAACTATATATCAAATCAAGCAAAGACCGCCAAAGGCGATGTAGGCATGACTTATTTTATTGATTTTATGAGGCGTTATCAAATAGAACTGTCGAGTACGAAAGAATGAAGACCTGTTATATTGGAACCGTCTTTTCAGAATAACGAGAACGGTTGGAACTGTTCTTTTAAAAGAACGGGTTTTCCCATCACTAGTAACGTGAGCCAACCACATGAGCATCATACATTCTTATCAAAGACAAAGTGCGTAGAAAAATCTATTACTGTCAACATCAATAGCAAACGATAGTAGAATATTTCAATACAAAGAAAAGTGTAAATGATCGGAGCAGAAGAGAGACACCCACTGTTGTACTACTTCAATAAAATCGCCTACTATAGTAAAATTAATTATTGATGTAGATTATACTACTTTGAGAAAAATATTAGGATTAAAATTATTAGTCATAGAAAATTTATCTGTATATGTGATGATATTTCATTAAATCTTGAAAATGCATTCACTTGTTCAAAATAAGACGTGATTAATTATGCTATACTTCTATAGCAAACCTATATGTACCATATGTATACATACATAAGTATCTGAGGACAACTGTTATATTCAAAAATAAACCATGAAAAGGCAAAGTACAGTTAGCCAGGAAACAAATTAAAATACTTCGCAAATGATGACATGCAAAATTGCTGTCCAGGTTGATTAAACATTCCAACATTCAACTGGAATGTTTATTTTTTCTTCTTTCTCGTTTCAGCGATGTCATCTTCAGCCGTATATGCATCGCTTGCATACAATATTTGTTGTCTTCTAGGTCAACATTTTTCGCTCCATCATACAGGCATGTTTTATAAAGGTTAAAAAATCTGCATCGTGTGTGACGTCCTCATGCATAAACTTTTAATGAAACCCATTGTCCTAAATTCGAATGCACGTCTTGATTTCCTGTTGCGATGAAAACGTACGTGAAAATCCTTCCAAGAATGTTAATGACATAATTATAGTATTTAATAAAGATATTTATTTATTGGGTTAGCCATAATTGCAAGGAATTTGATGATCAAAATCTCACGGCATAAAATCGGCATGCTAAAGTAGGGATATTTTAACAATGACATCAGCATGAATATAAAAAGAATAAAACACTCTAGGAAAATATGCCCCTTCCTCTATACTGAAGCTTTCCTATGACATAATTAGAATCAAAGGATATTAGACGGATTTGCCCCAGATTGCCTGTAATTGGATAAAGCTGTGTAAATCCCGAACGTAGAATAATACTGTATATAATCTTTGAGAGAGAGAAGAAGTATCATGTGCTTCAGTGAGGTGTGCTTGTGTTTTTCGTCATTGTACTGGTAAATTTTCCTACGTTAATTTTCAATCTGGTATCATCTGAAAGCTCTTGTTTTTGTGGTCTAGAGTGTTTTTGCGACTTCCTTAAATATTGGTTAGTTTTCCTTTAATTTTCATTTAAGTAATATATTTACACGTTTATGTCTGTACGCATTCCCGTTATTTTCCTCTGTTTTTTTCCTTGCCTTCGGTTTTTGTATTTCCGATATCTTACATTTAAGCATATACCGGGACGGGTTTGTTAGTCGCTTAATTTTTTGAATTTACTTATTTTGTTTCCTACTTCCTTTACTTTTCTGCGGCCTTCGTGTACGTTTTTGTTAATCACCAGGACAGCCCCCTCGGTGTAAAGTGTCCCTGTCTATTCCGTGTGCCATTTGTGTTTCATTATTACTATTATTTTTTATTGATTTCTTCGCGTATATATCATGGTGTCAACTTGCATATCTTGCTCGGGTAGTCTGGTACCAGACAGTGAACTTTCGTATGACTTATGTAAGGGCTACATTCATACCACTTGTAGTGGTTTGTCTAGGGGCGAGATACAATGTATTAAGACTAAGAATCGCAAAATATCTTATCTTTGTCCTCCTTGTGGTGATATGAAGCTGCACTTCGGAAAGATACAGGGCTTGGTGGCGTTGGTCAGCTCCATGCAGGCTGATATTCTAATTTCATTATATTCGGTTTGCTCGAGTTGAGTGATGGCTCAAGGGCTGATCAGAATGCTGCTGACTGTGCGGTTGTTACTGAGATTTTCTCTGTATTGGATGTGCCAGTTGATCACGTGACGCCGACTAGATTAGGTAAATACGATCCGACTGTTCAGCACCGCAAGCGGCCTCTTAGGGTTTCTTTGCCATCGTCTGATGTAGTTGTTACGGCTGTAACGAAGAGTCGTAGGCTGAGGAGTGTGGAGAAGTTTAAATCTATATCTCTGTCTAGGGATAGAACCCTCCTCCAATCTGATTTATACAGATCGCTCAAACATGAACTGATAGTGAAGGCTGGATCACCTAGTGCGAATCTTTTGAACAATTCGGGAAACTAGATCAGTCCAACGGATCTAATCACCTTCGGTTTTACTATCAAAATGTGCGCGGACTTAGGATCAAAATCGATGAGTTTTATTGTTCTTGTCTTCAAACTGAGGCTGATGTGTTGTTGTTGATCGAAACCTGTCTTTCTCCGGATATAAGTGATTCGGAGCTCTATGGAAACTGCCTTGTTACGTTTAGGAAGGATAGAGATCATGTGGCTGTGGATCGGGCATCTGGTGGTGGGGTGCTTTTGGCTGCCTCAAGTGAAATGCGCCTTATTTCG
The DNA here is from genome assembly GCA_038088585.1 of Chrysina gloriosa. Taxonomy (NCBI): domain Eukaryota; kingdom Metazoa; phylum Arthropoda; class Insecta; order Coleoptera; family Scarabaeidae; genus Chrysina; species Chrysina gloriosa. The sequence goes on from CM076092.1 coordinate 31,347,443, forward strand.
TTCAATGCTCATGAGTTATATAGTTTAGTACCATTAATTGATATTAGAATTTGTAAGTGTGTGATGTAATCTCAATCCGTTTATATAATTATCATGTATATACCTCCTGATGTCACATGTGACGATTATGAATTATTTCTTGATAATCTTGCTTTAAACTTTATTGATAAGAAAGTTGTTATCTGTGGCGATTTCAACTCCCCTAATTTTACCTCCGATGCTACCTCTAGAGATCGTAAAGCAGTAACTTTGCAAAACTTAATGAATACATTGAAGCTGGGCCAATACAATAACACTGTTAACTGCAATGATAACCTATTGGATTTAGTTTTGTCTAACTTAAATTGTTGTATAACAGTTTTTCATGCTGACGAGCCACTGCTTCCAGAGGACCGTTACCATCCAGCTCTTAGTATAACACTAGAACGTTCTCATATCTTTCATAGGTTTACTTTTCCCTCTAATAATAACACTAGATATAACTTTAATAAAGCGAACTTTACTGCAATTAATAGGGAACTCTCTACTATGGACTGGTCTGACTTGGCGAGAACCTCAAATGTTGATGTGGCTTTAAAGATATTCTACAATAATCTGTACATCATCATTGAAAAGCATGTTCCTAAATTACCACTCTTGAGGTCTCGTTTTCCTTCATGGTATTCGAAGGAACTGAAACAACTGATAAAGCTCAAGGAATATTATTCGAGGAAATGGAGACGTACTTGTACGTTGTATGACCTCCGGTGATATTGATTTATCGAGTCCTACCGATATAGTTAATGCTTTTGCGGAAGTGTTTTCTAACGCTTTTGTTCCTCGGGTAGTTGGTGATCCTATAGGTGTACCACTTTCCCGCGACTTTACAGGCACTAATTTCAACATTACATCGTTTACTCTTGGTGAAGTCATCAGGAACTTTTCTGCGCTTAGTTCTGATTCAACTGGTGGACATGATGGGCTTCCCAACACCTTTCTTAAAAACTGTGCTTCCACTTTATGTGATCCATTGTTACGGATTTATAACCTGATCCTTCAAACTTCTTTCCTGAATTCTGGAAAGTAAGCAGAATTACGCCCATTCTCAAAAAGGGTGACCGTTCAATGGTTTGTAATTATCGTCCCCTTAGTATATTCTGGATGCGCTAACGTGTTTGAATCTGTGCTATACTCTCAGTTGTACTGATATGCGAAGCCATATTATCAATTAAACAGCATGGGTTCGTAGCTGGAAGATCAACCACTACTAATTTGGTAGAAATAACACAATTTATTAGTGAGTGCCTGGATGAGCGAAAGCAGGCTGACGTTATTTATACTGATTTTGCCAAAGCGTTCGATACTCTCGACCACAACATACTTGTGTCCAAAGTGTCTGCTTTTGGTTTCTCTACTGCTATTACTAAGTTGCTGACCCCATACCATAGTGGCAGGTCCTGCTATGTCTCTTATAATGGGTATATTTCGTCCTCTTATTTTGCCTCTTCTGGAGTACGGCAAGGTTGCAACTTAGGACCGCTTGTATTTCTAATTTACTTGAACGACCTGTTACTTCTGTTGAAGTGCAATGCTTTAGCCTACGCTGACGATTTGAAAATATTTGCCAGAGTAACGACTATTACTGATTGCATTTGCCTCCAAGTAAATTTAGACATTATTCGTAATTGGTGCCAGATTTTTACTGTTTACCCCGAACGAGGTACTGCTTACGAATCGTTACTTTTTCGACATAATATTTCTGCTTTATCGCTTCGTAGAAATAGGGCTAGTGCGATGTTCTTGTTAAGATTGGTGAATAATGCTGTTGACTCCCCGACATTATTGTCCTTGGTGAATTTCAGCATCCCGCTCCTGCACCACACGTTCTACCAATACTTTCTGTATGCCTAGAGCTAGAAGTAATATTCTTGTAAAGGCGCCGTTAACTGTGTAGAAATGCTAATGATCTATATGTAGATCCCTTTTACACCTAATTAATCAGTTTTGCTTATTATTATTATTATTATTCTGCTTATTTTTTTGTAATATTTTTTTAATGTTTTGTCTTTTGTTTTATATTGATAGTACACCAATTATTGTTACTTTATACCTTTGGCTAAGTTTGATTTTATCCTTAATATTCAACTGATTACTGTTGCATTACTTTCTTTTGTTTGACTTAGTTTTAAGGTTCGTTATAATTTGCCGATGAGTATTTTGTACATAGCATAAGTTTTTAGTTTACTTGATTGTATGCACTGCACATTTCTTTTTCTGGTATTTTCGTTTTTTTTTGTTTTGTCCTGTAACTGGTTTTTCTGTTGGACAATAAAGACTATTATTATTATTATTATTATTATTATTATTATTATTATTATATTCGGGTATGGTTGACCATGCCCGCCTCTGTTTACAGAATTTAGTGGTTGACCTCAAGGCTAAGGATCTTCCATTAGGATGCACAAATGGTTGGTCAGTCTTCAAACGTGCTCCACTTCTTGTTATTACTTTTGGATTCACCCACCTTTATTGAAACTACACCATATTGATGAGAACTAGCGAGTTGGAAACACCTGTCAAGGGCTGCTAATGTTCAGATCAATTATACTGATTGTTTTCTTTTTCCTTGCTGATTTGTACAGTTTAGTAATCTAATGATTAAGTTCTAAAATAAAGAACGAAATAATTATACTACTAATGTTTGGTTTACCGATGAATCTAAAACAAAGAAGGAACTTAAAATGCAGGTAACTGGACCCACTTCATTATCAAGCATCTGGCGAACAGCAATAAGGTCACCCCTAATGGATCTAACGAATTCGAAGAAAGCAGACGTGCTGTTGACCTTACAAGAGAGCACCACGTTAGCCTATAATATATAGCCTGTTGTGTAAAAGATGATAGAATGAGAACAAAGAGCAGATAATGTCCATTGGGAATACACTCCTGCGCTAAAACAAGCAAAAAGCTTACCATCTTCCCTATTGATGTGGTGACGATATGTGCTCACTACTTCATGATATTAGTCACATGATCTAAACTGACACTGCTACCTACAGATTGTGCACCAAACCAATGAAAACTGGAGAATATATATGTTATGTGTAGTCTTGTTTCCCTGTAATTGTATAACCAGTAAAGTAAACAAAGGAGTTACAGAGTTTATTGGGTCATTCAATTATTGATTCAAATATTTTAGGCCTACTTACATACACCTATACAGCTAATAAGTCTAGGTCCACGTCACGGTACTCGTACATACGTACAACTGTTTCAAATTGGACGAAAAACTTAGTATATAATACATTAACATTAATAAATAAACAACCGAAATGAACACACATCAATTTATCTTAAAATTAATATCAAACACAAATAATTGAAATACAAATCTACGATTAAAGCACCTAATTTATATTCAACATTCAAAAGTGTTGTGTATTTACTGTATTTTGTAATAAAACTCAGGAGCCGTCAACTTCAAACATGTATATATTTCTATTTATATAAACAACTACTCACTTGTTTCCTACATATTCCTGGATATACATATTTAGTATGACAATTATAGTGAAATATGTAACAACTCTCCCTCTGCTAAAAAAAAAAATACTTACAAATTTAATCTATCTGGAGGTTTAATTATGCGTTTAGACCTCCGCAAGCTGGGCAAGGTATCTGAGCAGGATGCTTCTTCAGGTAAAGATGTATTTTGTATTTTCGGCACATTTTCTTTCTCAATTACTGATGGTAGTGATAATCTTCCGGTAGGTATGTCTGGTATATTTGGCGTTGTCAAGTTGTCGTTAATTACCATATCATTCCTATTCACGGTGATAGGTGTATTTTCCCCCATCGCTCGCATTTGTTCAATATGCCTCTTCCATAATCTTCCGTCATCGAGTCGAATTAGATAATGTAATTTACCTAATTTACTCTCTATCCGTCCAAACTCCCATTTATGGTCATGGATGTAATCACGGACTTGGACTCTCACCTTCTTCAAAATTTCGTATCTTCTTTTCAGTATGTATAATTGTATTCTTAGCATCATTTACTGAACTTGACTTATAAAAATCTAAGCGTGAGCGTATTTCCCTGCCAAACATTAAATACGATGGACTTGCACCAGTTATTGTATGTGGTGTTTTCCGGTAACTTATTAGAAATTTTGCCAATTGTTTCTGCCTATCCGTTTCATTGCCTTTTATATCCAGGAATATGTAGGAAACAAGTGAGTAGTTGTTTATATAAATAGAAATATATACATGTTTGAAGTTGACGGCTCCTGAGTTTTATTACAAAATACAGTAAATACACAACAAAAAGGAATGTTGGCAATTTTCTTCCAAATAAAGAAGTAGTAAGCTGCTAACACGTGCTCATGTCAAATCTTGTCATAAATTATTAAGTGAACCAAATGTCAAGTTTACTACTGCGGACGTTTGTATGAGTTATGCAACATCGTATGTTCAAATACAACACTTCAAGAGAAAGAAGTTTCCTATGTAATAGGAATCTTGCGATGGAGTTTTATTCGACATATGTAGAGAAGTCGCTATAAAGACGATAATAATCTGAATTGCCGGTTTCATATGTTTACGTAGTACTACTCACTGCAACTATGTAAACCACAGCATTACAAAAAAGAATGTTTTCTTCTAGAATAATAATAATATCATCCTTTATTACTTATACAAAAACTGTGGATAAGTCACAAAATATAGATAGAAGCACACATATGAAATGAAACTAACTATACTATACTACTATAACTATAACAATGTAAAAAACAAAGAATCACCATGTATAAGCACAGTCATCAACTTTTCCTGCAAATAACTCATTTAGTGAGTAAAAGATTCTCTTTTAGATAGTCCTAAACTATATGTTTAAACATTTTTAATTGCAAAGTTTTTAGGTTGCAGGGAAAGTGATTACAAAACTTTACACTTTAATGTTTGCCAAATGAGTGTGTAGCGGCACCATGTGCGCATGTAACCTGCCTCTATTATAATTACGTCGCAGCTCCACGTTTTGATAGAATTATTGTTCATTATACGTTTTTACAAAAACTGCTGATTCAAATCCATATACATACGGAGAAATAAGTAATTTGTAATGTTTGAAAACTTATTTACACGAATCTCTAGAACCAAGTTGAAATATACCCCTTATATACATATGTATAAGCCTTCTGAATGGTGAAGACTTCCGGAATCAACAGCATCACCCTAGAAAACAATGCCATACATTAATTGTCATCAGCGAGGAACAATAGGCTGCAAGCACAGCCACAACACCAGCAATCTGGCTCTGCCAACAAAGGCGTGAGCAAACTTTGAGTCCAAGGAAGGAACTTTCAATTAAGAATACGTCTATTTGTTGTTTCATCATGACAAATAATTATTTGTCATCAAAGGTTTAATTATTTCATGCATTTGGTATGGCAAGTAATTTTTGGTCTTACAGAGGAGTCCTGTGTGCCAGACCTTGTCAAACGCCTGCGTGATATCCGGAAATGCCGCAGAGCAGTATCTCTTGTTTTCTAGATCTCTATTTATTTTATTGACTATTCTGTGGATTTGCTCGACGGTTCCATGCTTGTTCCTGAATTGCTAGTCTGGAATTACCTTACTGTTTTCAAGTATCACTTGTATTTTCTTGATAAAGACTTTCCCAAAGACCTTAGACATCATCGGGAGTAGGCTAATAAGCTTGTAAGATGTAAGTTTGTCTGTTGGTTTACCTGGTTTAGGAATCATAATAATTTTGGCGATCTTCCAATCACTAGGATAGTATCCGCTTGTGACGATGGCATTGTATTGTTATAGCCTTGATTGCTATTTGAGGTAACTCCTGCAGAATTTTTCCAGTGATTAGATCGTATCCAGGTGCTTTCTTATGATTTATTCCATTATTAATAACATACTTTACTTCTTGCTGTTTTAGATTGGCCATGGGGCACTTGGTAGGGAGTTTCTAGGCCGTTGCTTATTTGATCACTTAATTCGTCCGTGATTTCGCTTGAGAATGGTTTAAATACGTTTTCTAGCTGTTCGGCAAAAGCAAATGCCTTTTCTCGATTTGTTTTGACCCAGCATCCATTGGTGTCTCGTATTGGCGGGGAAATCGTTTGTGGTCTTTTCAGATACTTTGTTGTTTTCCATAAGGAGTATTGGGTTTTATCAGTTGCCTCTAGGCTTTTTAAATGATTTTGAATACATTCGTTCTTCACTTCTAACATCAGCTTTTTGAGGTCTTTGTTTGCTTTATTGAGTGCTGCTTTATTTCCCGGAGTACGGTTATTTTGCCAGTATTTTCGCAATCGTCTTGGACATATATAGAGATGATGAACATATACAAAGATTTCCAGTTAAACTTATGGAAAACTAGAGAGCAACAATACATTTCTAGCAGGTAACACTCATATAGACGCAGATGAGATACGAATCCAAACATATCAGTGCCACTTCTTATGTGCTCTGTGGTTCTGCTTATGTCTCAACCTTCTCGTCGTGCTATAGACCATCAGTCTTATATGCACAGGATCAATATACATATAATATGAATCAAATAAAACACAAATTTGTGCACTCCTAAAAATAAGTGAAGAATTCACTAAGGACACCAGTATCTAATTCGGTATCGATAAATGTAAAGTGCTCCACATGGAGGGGTAAACATAGAAGTCAACTACCACCACAAATGCCTAACAATTAAATATTTCAAAGTATGACACCAAACGAAACAAACAAATACCAAGGATACGAAACAACATATTACAACATCAAATGTTCGGAAAAACATTTAATTTGATAAAAAAAGTCAAGTTAAATAAATGAACCATCACGCAAACATATCCCACTCCCCATCACCTCATACATTAGTAGGGAAATCATTTATATTATTTTCTAAGTATAATTAACTGAAAAAGTCGGCTTAGAAAACATTGATAAAAAAACTTATATGCACGGGTTATCCCCGGATTGAAAAAAAATTGATCTCCGAGTATACTCGGACAGAAGTTGTAGGCGGTTAAAACCATTAATACGTGTGCTATTATAATACTAACGTACTCTTTTACAACTCAGAATTAAACTTATAGAGTACCGTCTTATACTTATATTGATAGAGCACGATTAGCAGAAAACGAGGGAAAAGAGGATTAATAGACATCCAGATACTACACAACACACAACTTGAAAATTTAGCGAACCTAAATGTACTTTTCCAAGATAAAGCCACATTCCTCTAAGAAGCAATTGTCAAAGCGGACAAAGAAGACAAGCCGTTCACCCTAATAGAGGATAACACGCAAAGTCAAAGCAATATTACTACAATAAAAAGAAACAAAGAACACGGTAAACATTATAATATCACGCAAGATGTACAGATAGACAAACAACTAATACGGTATATAAATGACTTCAAACATGACAACTCTTCACACAAAAGAAAGGATTTATCTTGGCAATAGAAGATGATATCATTGCAACAAAAAATTATTTAAAATGAAAATCAATGAAGCTATAGACTTATAAACAGTACGTATAAAGAACAAAGTAATGGTTGAAACTACTACCCAAAAACATCAATTATATAAACGCAAGACTTGTATTATAAATATACCCCTGCTAACGCTAGAAGCTAACAGATAGAACACTACACATGGATAAAACGATCATAAGTAATGTATCATATATCACACTCAAGAAATATTTCAATAGCTATGTAAATGGGCGCCAAAAATTAAAAGTGGCTAGACAAAACAAAAAAGAAATACGACAAACCTACGTTCCGTCACTCAAACGCAGAACAGTGAGTGGATAGTTTTTTGAAGAAAATAATTTAGTAGGAATATTACTTTCTTCCTGACGGTACCTATCAAAATCGACCTTTATCCCGATAGCTGCCGAGCTACCGAGGAACAAACTTAAATTAATAAAGAAAAGAAATAAACCCGCAAATCCGGGACAGCATCGATCGAGGAATTTATGTACAACGTTTATTACTACGGGATATAACACAATAAAATAAAATTGATTACGTTAGGTTCGTTAACAAAATTATAACCCGAAGTGAGGCCCCCTACGAGTACATAAATGTCTCATATTAAGTTAATTTACGCCAAATCGTAACAAAAATTGTGAGCAGGGGTGAAGCTCCTTACAGAGTGTACGGTTATCGCTATTTAAAACTCTTCTAAAACTTAGTTATCGAAGCGGTTGGTGTTGCTTGTACAGAAGGAGGATCACAGCAGCAGATCGCAGCTAGGTTCGATGTAGAAGTCAACGAACGCCTAACGCACCTCGGCTCTTACGAATGCAATGGCAAATGGTTCTAACTCCTAACCTCCACGTGAATTCCAACTATAGGGTCGCAATCAAGTAGGGTTTGACGTTTGTGATATCGAATAGCCCCAACGATATTACATGCCTGGCTTCTACATCACGTCACGCAATAACGTACGGAATCAGAACAAACTGCTTTAAGGTTATATGTCGCGCCTCTTGGCGAAGAAAAATGGTTCAAATCTCTCCAAAAGAATTTTGAGAGTAACAAAACAAACATCCGTTCCAAAACTAGTCAGGATTCCAAATCCGATTATCAAATCGACGAAACCCCAATAATTCCAAAAATCCAAATCCAAGAATTACAGAGGTATTCTGAAATAAATCCAGCAAACTAGACCGAATCTCTATGTATATCGAGTAGGGGGGCGTAAACATATGCAGTGGAATTTATAGACTCCAAGACAAGCACAAGCAACAAAAATTTTAAAGGAAAAAGGCAGCCCAATCAAATTAAAGAGTCTACAGTTTCTGACAAAACCTAGTTTCACCAATTGAATACTGTTGGCGCTACAACAACGGATCTGAATTTGAAATTCATCCAAATTGAAATTTCAACAGAGAAGAAAAAGTGAAATCACACGATATGGAAATTAAAACGTAACGGTGTGTAAAAGCATTTATGCTGTTGAACGTGTATTATATTTGGATTATATTTATTTGACCACCAAGAAGAGCAATTAGTTGCATAGTGTGAGAAATAAGTTCAACTATAAGTCTAAAAACTAAATATGTATGTATTTTCATCAAAATATATTTCAGTATGATTTGACATGATCCTAATCATACGGTAATGTTTATATATATATATATATATATATATATATATATGCATGCGTGTGTGTAAATATTATCACGTACTACGCACATGCTCTTGGTCAAAAGTACAAAACTATATATAGAACCGAACTTTAAATAAGCCTTTGCCGTCTATTGCAGATAGGAAATATATACACGTACGTACGGGAACACTATGGCTGATTATGGCAGTAATGGTGGAGGCGCCACATAATCTAGCTCGAAATACGTTCAGATATAACAAACGAAAATATCAAATAGTAGCGGCGTATGCTGTGCTGTGCGTTTGTACGTCTACCCCATTGTGAGAGCAAACGTTGCTCTACTAGAATAGAATAGCACATCGAAACACACGTCTAAGGCCTTGGTTCTCAATCTTTTCTAAGTTGCGAACATTAAGCTTTTTCTTGCGCGTATACTTACAATACAACATAAGCTTTGAATTAAGTGCTTCAAAGCGCTATTTTTATAAAAAAAAGAAATATAAATATTAATTGAACCAAAGATATTTATTTAAACATCACTTAAAATTCTTTGCAGGTTTCAGAAATATTGGGGGCAATAAATAATAAAGCCTCTGGCATTTCCTTCTCTAAGTTTCTTAGTGTGTGGCTTTTCTTTGTTACAATATTAACTATTGTTGAAAATCCTGCTTCGCAAATACATGGCGTGAAAAATAATAATAATGTATTTAGTGCTTTTCTTGCTAAATCCGGGTGTTCAGCTGTAACAAAGATCCAGATCAGGAGTATTCTCAATGAACTTCAATTTTAAACCACGATTTGAAAAGAGTGATATCAGTTGTTCTTACTCTTTCAACTGGATTTCTTATTTAATAGAATTCCTTAGTGTTTGAAAAACATTGTTCAAAATCTCCAAAATAAATGTTGTTAAGTATTCCATTCTTAAGGAAATAATTGCCTCATCGGTTTCCTGTACAAAAGAAAATTTTTCAGTTTCTTTCTCTTTCACGTCTCTTCCGTGTTCTTAAGCGTTTTTCTCACTCTATATAATTTGTCAGTCGATATAAGAATGTTTTGGTTGTTTCCTTGCATACTTATCTTAACTATTAAACTATGCAAAAATACCAACCAAATACACTAAATTATCGCATCAGTAATCCTCTTTCAGAAATTTTCCTAGAGTTTCGTGTTTTTCTGTTAGAAAGGCAGTAATTACTTTCTTAATTGCAACACATGATCTAAAACCTTTCCACGTGACAACCATCTGTATAAAAAAGTTGTTTGAAAATTATCCTTTTGATCGGTCTCATTTTAATAAAATTAACCGCGAAAACTTCTTGATCAAATATTTCGTTTAGATTTATAGGCAATATCTTTATGACAAGCACTTCTCGGTACAAAGGCAGTGATAAAATATTATAAATATTTGGGTTGATTATTTTCGCTAAAGTCACAAATCCTTCGACTGATCGCATTATAGATGCTGCTGCGTAGGTACATACATATACCGACACATTGATTCCATTATAATTTAATGTATTCAAATATGATGTTATCGCGTCAAATAAGCCCTGAAGTTATACGCCTCAAAAGTTATTTGCAGCGTAAAAATTGATTTAGTGTCTTGTTTTCATAAATAAATCACACAGAGCTTAAGAGCTGCGCCTTGCCACTTATATCACTTGGCTCGTCTACTTCTAATCCAAAGGGCATGTTAACAAGTTTACCTGCGGCTGTTTTTTAATATTGCATGACATGTCATTAATGTTTCTGTTAATCTTGTCATCAGATACCGGAATCTTCAAAATGTCCTTCTTTGCTTTTTCTCTATTTCACAGCAGGCAGGTAAAATGAAAGATGTTGCTATTTTGTGCGGCTTTCATTTTAATGCTTCTGACTCAGCAATTTTATATAACGCAAGATAAGCACACTTTTATTGTTTCCTAAAATTCTCTTCTTTGGTTAGCTTACGCACTGTAGGTAATTTAACCCGTTTTCTTGGCAAAGATTAATTAAAGCCAAACTGCTGGACCGATTTAACTGATTTTCTGGATTCGAGCTTTGGAAGACTCCCTCTTTCTTTTTGAAGCTGCAATATAGTGATAAAGCGGATGTATATCACAATTCCTAATTTTGCTTTCGTGACTTACATATATTCAAATACTGGTCTTTTGTGAAATTGTTCTCTAGCAAGAAGGCCAGAACTTCATCTGCTGTTAAGCGGCCTGGTGTATTTTCCTTAGCAAGCGCAAATTTTCTAATTTTTGATGGTCTTGGTGGACTAACCAGGGTTTCTTTGAGAACCGCTACCATATCGGCTTGCTTTTGCTTTCGAGCAGAAATTACATTGTTTTTTGAAAGGTCCTCTGCATCTTTCCTCTTCAACCGTTCTGATTTTTCCCTAAAGTTCTTTTGGGACGTCCCACTAAAGGTGCAGTGGCAGTTGCTGACATATTAACAATAACAACGAAATCAGAATTCAGCCAGAGTGCGTTTTGTTTGTAGAATTGAAAAATTTTCATATATGATTTCTGCCATCGTACTAACAAATTTTTACAGAAAGTTTGGACTCTTTCCTTTAACACAATCGAATCTTCATCGAAAACATAGTTATGTTTTATTTTATTGAGGATGAAGTTGTAAACGGCATTGCTCTTTTCAGATTTGCTTTTTCTTCAAACCAAACATTCGCCAGTTCCTTATATTGCCAGTGACGAAAGTCACGAAAATTATGAAATAAACCCAAAACACTTTTTAAAAGCTTCTTATAAATTAATTTTTGTAAAAATCAACTTTCTTTGAGGTTATTTCAGAAAATCAATTTTTTTCCGCCAAAAAAGGTTCCAATGAAATATTTCTCATTTTCTTTTATAAACTTACCATCCCTTTTTTCTTCCATATTTCAGTTTATTTACAATTTCTTTTTATATATGTTTTAAACTCTTACAAACTTCTTACAAAATTACAGTGAATATGCTGCGTGGTATACGTCGTTGATAGATAACAAATTTGACAACCCGCCAATCAGCCGTTACTTTGTTTAACCCTCTGTAACTGACGTCGTAGTCTGACAGACACCGCAAAAACAAAACTCTTGCGTACCTTCGTACAACTCGAGGTTACGGTCTTCATACGCTCGTTACCTTTTCTATTTATGTTTCTACGATGCTCAGTGTGAAAAGAGCGGTCGTGGTCAACACACGTGGGCAGCTGCGCGGTAAGGTGTCTGTAATACCCACACATCAGCATTAGTGTAAGTATCTAGCAGACCACCACATCAGTACTATTGTAAAATTCCATAGTATCTACAAGACCTCACGTCAGTAATATCGTTAGTGTTTTTCAGACCTTACGACAGTAACCTATTTTGACTCTTATTATTACGTTGTTTTTGGCAGGCATTAAGCTGAGACAAAATGACTTCCATCAAAAGAACTTTAGGCGGAACTTTTAAAAGCAGTTAACAGCAAATAATTGATTGGCTCGAGGAAATTGAAGAAGAAGGAGAAGATTTCAGTGATGACGATGTTGTAAAAGATCCAAATTTTGAACCAGAACAAATTGTATATGATAGCGACGAAATTTGTTTGGAAGCGGGGTTTCACGAGAAAAGTAATGGCTTTCCGGAGTTTCGAACAGAATCCATAAGTGAGAATTTGCATAAAGGTAAAAATGGCTTTGTATGGTCTACTCAGGAAGGTCAAAGAAATTCCAGAGTAGCGGCTCATAATATTGTAAGGCTACCAAAACTTTCAACTACGTCAAAATTTGAAAGTTATATTGATCTTTGGACAAAATTTTTGATGGGTCTATGCTTTCGAACTTGATAGTATATACGAACCAAAAGCTTAATATGTATAGAATACAGTTCAAAAATAACAGCCGAACAGAACTTATTGACACAAATGAGACTGAAATGAAAGCATTTATAGGACTCTTATATTATTCGTCGGTGTTCAAATGTAACGACAGCGATCTCAATACAGTATTTGCTAATGATGGCACAGGCCATGAAATATTTCGATGCGTTATGAGTAAATACAGATTTTCATGTTTAGTCAACTGTTTAAGATTTGATGATATTATGACCAGAGAAGAACGTATAAAAGAGGATCCGCTAGCTCCTATATCAAATATATTTAACAAGTTCATCTCAAATTATCAAGCTCAGTACTCCCCTGGCGCTTATATGTGTATCGACGAGATGCTGATTCCATTTAGAGGTCGTTGCAAATTTGTGATCTGCATGCCACAAAAACCTGCTAAATATGGACTGAAGATCATGATTTTATGTGACGCAAGAACTTTTTACACCTATAATGGTTACATCTACTGTGGTAAAAATTCCGATGGACTAGGACTAAATGAAGAAGAGAAGAAATTATCGGTGCCATCGCAATCAGTCTTACGACTTGTGAAAGTTGTTGAAGACACAAACCGTAATATCACAGCTGACAACTGGTTCAGTTCCATCCCACTAATGGAAGCTTTGTTAACAAAGAGTCTAACATATCTCGGAACATTGAGAAAGAATAGGAGAGAGATCCCTACAAGCTTTTTGCCAAACAGAAAAAGAGAAGTTGGAACTTCACTTTACAGTTTCACCAAAGACTTTACATTATTATCCTTTGTTCCAAAGAAAAATAAAGCAGTCCTTCTAGTTTCATTCACACATCACTTTCGAGAATCCGACACTGAGTCAGGCAAACCAATAATGATTATAGATTATAATCACACTAAGGGAGGCGTTGATGAGATCGATAAGAAGTGCTCAGTATATTCGTGCAGTCGCAAAACTCGTCGTTGGCCAATGGCAATTTTTTATAGAATACTGGATATGATAGGTATCAACTGCTTCGTTGCGTACCAAGCATGTGAAAATATGGACTCCAAGATGAGAGGAGGAAAATTTTTGTTAAATATGGCTCGGGCAATGGTGCTAGATCACATGAAAGCACGTGTATACAACGAAAGGTTACCAAGAGAATTGCGCATGAGCATCAGTCGAGTTCTTGGAAAAGACTTGCCTCCTCCACCTCCAAAAATTCAGAGCGAGGCTAGTGGTAGAAAGCTATGCCATATATGTCCGCCTAAAATAAAAAGAAAAACAAAATACAGCTGTTGTTCTTGCTCAAAGCCTATTTGCTTGCAGTGCTCCAGTCCTCTATGTGAAAACTACCAAGAAAAATGTAATATTTTGAGACTGTATAATAAATGATCTCACCGTACGATTTGGCTAAAAATCAAAACTGAATGTATATAATATGTGTTTCCAAAGATAAAGAAAGAAGTTCCTTAAAATTTATTTGAATAAGTGTTTTTTTTTTTCGTTTCTAAGAGAAGGGTACTGTTTCTATTGTTTTAATTAAACTAAATAAAATACATCATACCTTTAAAAAACGTCCTTTATTTCAAATTTTAATCTTATGTTAGCTTTAAAACTATTTACTGTTATAAATAAATAAGGCAAAGAATGTGCCAGTCAGAAACTTCAACATATGAAATGAGTTTAAAAGTGAGGTCTGCTAGACCCCACGTCAGTTGCATTGTTAGAATTAGTGCACGTCAGTTGCAGAGGGTTAATCAAAAACAAATTACACAGTGATTTGATTTGATGTTTTCTCTATCGAATAGCAATAGCAAAAATGTCATTATTGTAAGTGCAAAAAATGACTCTCTGCCAAAAAAAGCGAGTCAAATTACCTATAGTGTTACGTTTCCAAAAAAATTGAAGTATTCTTTATCTTTTGGTGAACAATTCTAATGTTCTATATTTCCGATCCAGGTAAATTCGGATATTAGATATTCTTCATCCTACAAGTAATTGACATTTGATTTTCCAGTTTTTCTCTTCTGCGTCATCTTCAATCCGATTAACAATATTGTCATTATTATTTATTAATACAATATAGGACTTATGAAATAGATCACAGTAAGTGCTCACAATAATGTGAACTGCACAAGCAGAAAACACAGTTCGTTTACCACTCGGTCTAGCTAGCATATGACATCACTAGAGTTGCTGCTGCAATTATCTGAAACGACTGTACTTGAATAGTAACATTGCGCTATACGAATACAGAACACATAGTAGTTTGAATGTTGCCACCTGAAGCCACCTGTATTCGTATAGCGTAATGTTACTATTCTAGTGCAATCGTTTCAGATAGTTGTAGTACTATTGGCGCAAATTGAGCAACTCTAGACATTACTAATAATCAGGTGTGTACTAAGTTTAAGATATCACATACATCTATAGCTCTAAAACGAACAAGATACGCATAAGTTGCATGTTTAAGTAATCGCACATACAGGTATATTCGTACAATCTCCTCGTACATGTAAGCCAATCAATTCTATATCGAAAGAAATGCTAACCAAGGTACATAAATCACTTTGCCGGCAATTAAAAGGTATAAGATGGATACTATATATATTCTACTATATATATATTATATACATACTATATATACATATGTATATAAAGCTACTATAAATTAAAAACTGAATGGCGTGTCAGATTAAAATCTACCTTGATTATTTTTTTGTTGATAAATTTACATTAGGATGTTTAGTGTGCATTTGGCCATGATATGTGCTTTTGCGAGATACCTACATCTGTAAACGTTATAATGAAACTATACAGTCTCATACCGATATAAGTAATATCCAAAGGCATACAATTATATTTAATTACCATACTAAAACAAGTCATAAAATTTATACCGTAAAGATAATCTTGTACATTATGTGAAATCATTGAATGAATTCGTTTTAATACTTCGCAATCTCATATCTTTGCAATATGTCTAAAGAATTTCCAAAATGCTTTGATTCAGTGAAAGAAATAGTACAAAAACTACTAAAAGAATGCAATTTGTTATCCAAATTTGTTTAATTGAAAATGAGAAGTAAAACTAATGACTGGAAATTTAGCGATCTTAAGGGGTTACGTAGGTTTGAGAATCATTTTTTTAATTTCTTTATCTAATAGTACGATGTGTCCAGAATATTCTCCTAAAGTTTGAAGTTAATCAGAGTAAAAGTCTAGGAGAGAGAGCCTTTGGGAATCCCCATCCCATTGGGAAACACCGACCGGGAGCGACGCAGGTATATCGAGACAGCTGCTTCGCAGGGCTTAGCTATTGTTTGGTTGTCTCTCCCACTTCTCCCGCTCTCGGTTCTCTCACTTTCTGAGTGCAATTACCAAGGACCAGGTGGTAATATGTAAGTTTCATCAATCGTTGCAATCTTTCAACGTTCGTTTGCAAAATACAACCTGAGGTACGCCAATTACTTTGGTGACGGAGACTGCAAAACATATTCCGGAGTTCTGAATTTTAAAGCTTATGGTGAAAATGTTGAAATAAATAAGCATAGCATTGCATAGGACATGTGCAAAAGAGAATGGTCACCCGTTTACATAATTTAGTGAAGAAAATTGTTGATGAAACAGAGATCAAAGATAATATGATAAGAAAAGAAAACCTATCTGGTAAAGGCAAACTTACGAGTAAATTAATTGACAAATTAACAGTTTGTTACGGACTGGCTATAAAGAGAAACTGTGATTTAGTTAAACCAATGAAGGACGCTATATGAGCAACGTACTTCCACTATAGCTCCACGGTCCAAAATCCACAGCACGAGAAATGCCCAAGCGGCCCTGACTCAAGGTGCGTTTGGCAGCGTGCTTCAGCTATGAATGTTTTATCATCATTCAAACACGATTATGCTCCATTGCCAAGTGAAGTTTTGTCAACTATCAAGCCTATTTATGAGGAGCTTAGCAAAGATGTACTTCTAGAGCGGTGTGTTGGTGGCTTCACGCAAAATAATAATGAGAGTCTAAACCAGTTAATTTGGAAAATCACTCCAAAAATACTTCCTGCTGGTTCCAAAATAATTGAAATTGCTGGGTCAGTTATTGCTAGTAATTTCAATGAAGGGATCTCAGCTCTATTACTTTTCATGCACGAGATGGACATGAAACTTGGCCGAAAGCCAGGAGAACACGAGAAAAGAGAATGAACATCGTGTACTCACAACTGAGAAAAAGCTGAGACTGGAACCCGAGAGGCAATAATTCCCCTCAGACAGGGACAAAAGGATGCCCTGGATATCGCAGCTGCACCAGGATCTTTGTTATATCGTATTGAAATCGACGATTCTATGTGAGTTATAAAGAAGAAATCTCTTTCTTCTTTAAACTTCAATCACATTTTTCTTGAAACAACATTTTTTAAGTCGGTAAACGATTTCTCAAACACTAATGCACCGATCTCATTGAAATTTGGCACACTTCTTCAAAACAGCATTGACCAGTATCTGAACGAAGGTTCTTTTTTCGACTACAAAAATTTTACAAGGCTGTACGTAGTGTAAATCGTACCAAAAATTGAACTATTTTGCATACAAATCTGCCAAAAATTCAAATTTCATTTTTTAAAGAAATCCTTCGTTCAAGTATGACCTACATTGATCTAGTAACAGAAAAATCTGGTTTTTTAATTTCAGATGAAGCTATCATGAGTTATCCTGCTGATGATGACACTTTTTTAGGGGTTTCCGGAAACCAAGTGCCACCGGCTAAATTTTCCGAATTTGTTTATGACAATTTTTTTGAATATTGTTGAGAAGTTGTTCTTTTATGTGCTCAACACTTCGAATAAAATAATTCATATATCATATTTTTTAGAAAATATGCTTTTTTCTTGGCTACGAAACCCACGTATCCCCTTATTGTCGATTCTATATGGTGTCGAATATCAACATAAAAATTCACAGCAACAGTTTACTAAAGCTTTGGTGAAAATTACGATCTCACTGATGTAAAGCACTGGTAGGTATATACATCGAGTTGTTATTGTATTTCCTTTTTAACATAAGCTTAACATGTGACCGTTATTTTAAAGAAATTAAGATATCTCCTTAAATAATGACTAAACGTGAAAGTATTTCCAATGTCCTTCGTGTATATTTACATTCGCTTACATATATGTACATATATACTAGCTTTACAATGTTGTATATTACATGAGCAGTAAAGATGATATTGAACTTGACTTCGGTGCCAATAAGTAGAGGTCAGCGGCTCATATAAGGAATCGTTTCCCGTTCAAAAAATTAATCGAAACTAAAATATAGTTACACGATGTATATACATATATACACACAGATATCCTACGCATTTTCGATAAGAACCCACCCACCCACATACATTATAATACTTTGCTGAATCCAATGGGTCCGTGGCAAAAACAGAGCTCGGTCAAATACCAGTTATTGTAACCTAGTTGTCCATGATTCGCAGCGTGTACTATACATATACATAAAAAATGGAGCACAAACTGGTAACTTTTAAATTATTTCCTTGCGGTTGCTCAAAGCTAAAATACTAAATCCACTTATATATAATGCAAACTAAAATTTAGTTTTCTATATGTGTCCTATATGTAGAGATTTATTAAGTAGTTTCTTTGAATACAAGTAGATATGTAGATGCTATTGTGTTCTCTAAACGATTTACGAACAATTCACAAATTATTCATCATTTATAATAATAATAATACTTTATTATCCAACAGCAGCGACAGCTGCTAATTACAGGATAATATTTATAATAAAAAACAAACCTAATGATAGTAATAGAAAACCCCAAAAAAGAATAAAATAAAGATAACCTCAATCGTTCCATCAATACTCAAATACATAAGTTATACTTAAGCTACAAAACAAAAATAAATGGATCAATTATGCAACACTAAATTTAGTTTTTAACAATAATTTTAGATTTCTTAGTGAAGTGTTAAACAAATCAATTTCATCACAATACCTATTAACATTAACACACATTGATAAGACTGGAGAGCGCGAGTGGTGAGTGGTAGCGGTAGTTGATACATAAAAAGACAGGCATGTCTAGCGCACAGGCTAGGAACATGAAAACTAAATTGCTGCAACAAGTCAGGAGCATAAAGAAAGTTGTTAATAAATTTATACACAAAGACAATATATGATATTACCCTACGGTTTTCCAAGGAAATATAATTAAACTGAGATAACAACTGATCATAGGGATAGTTATGTGGCAGAAATGAGTGACTAGTACGATAATAGAGAATCTTCAAAAATTTTCTTTGCACCCTCTCAATTATGTCCGCATACTTCACATAGCATGGCTGCCACACTATAGAGCAATATTCGAGCTTTGTTCTAATAAATGCATTGTAATTGTAATTTATGTGCAACTGTGTATAGTTTGATCTTGAGTACCTTTCAATGATTCATATTACGTAATAATGTAATAATATGTTTAGCATTTTGCCCAATAAAATAAATAATAGAAAATATCCCTTCATATTTTTCCAACTCTATTTCTCGTGATTTTTACTGTACAAGTATTAATATACTATACCCAATTTGCCACTACAAATAATTATTAAGCAATAACTTGTGTTACCATCTTCTCTGAAGACATATCTGGGAGTGAATGCCTTACTACATATATATTTGCCTATATTCTGGATAGAGTTCAATCTTGCTCTACTTATACCGCCTCGCTACACCTTCTGCAAATATGCAAAGAAAGCAGATTGTCTTGCATGATAAATGATAATTATTGGAATGGGCAGCATCGCATTTATGTAAATTATAGAGACGCTCGTCGTTAAAGTTTAACCAACTTCAGTCCGGACATATTGTGCAGTTTTTAGTCCACTAAGTGATACTACCAGAAATGTTCCGACATGGCGCTCTTACAACAACCAGTTTGACGTGGCACAATAGGAAATTCCTTGATATAAAGAAATGAGTGCTTTATTCTTTATATATAATAGCAGACTTTGTCTGAATCCTACACCTATTGGTCATATAATAATGATTGTAATTGTTAAGAAGATAGGAAACGTTTATTGTACAAAAATTGTGTTAAGATTCATTCATTGTAAACATTTATCTAAATTTGCCATCTGTCTGATCAATAAAGGTCATTATTATTATTATTATTATTATTCAATTATTTTGAATATGAGTACAATATTTCTATGCGATATAAAAGATTATACTTAAAAGGCATAATTTCATTTCTTTTCTACTTTTTTCAAAAGGGGATATCCTTTGTAGACTGCAATATTGATGTACATTTATAACAATATTCACATGATTAATTGCCATTATCACTGCTAAATAATCTATCATTAATTACAATTATAATATATCAAAATTTACTGTAAATGTTGAGTTTAAGAGCCATGGACGTCCCATATTCAAATGACGTCTGGTTTAATTTTGGATTCTATTTATATTTTCCCAATACCACGCACGCCACTTTTTAAAGGCTTAGTTACCCTGGGGGTGTTAGCTTCTTTTAAGTCTAGTCAATGATGGTTAATGGAAGAAAAAATATAACTAGAAATAACAATACCAATCATTATTAAAAGTATTGATTATAAAATAGAAAGCAATGTAAACATTGAACACATACATTCAACACTTTCAGGTTACAAGAAGTCAACGACCGCGGTGCATCAACAATCTAGATCTAGTGATAACTTTACGTCAGTGATGAATTGTGCTATCTATGGCAAAATAGTCATCATCTAGATAATAATAATAATAATAATAATAGTTTATTGCCCAACAGTAATTATCAATAACAGGACAAACAATATAATAATTACATACATCCATTAAAAGAAAAATACAAAATATTAAAGGAACTACAAATTATTAATAAAATTAACAAAAATATCCCTGTAATGCAGGTAGGCAGATCGGCACATTGTAGCAAGTGGCGAAGCGCTAAGTAAATTAGTTCTAGAAAGTGGTATAAAAATTTAGTGTGAGAACGAGACGATAATCTAGGAACATAAAAGTTTAACTGGAAAAGCAGAGCCGAACAGTCAATGATTCTATGTACCAATTTCCATATGGCACCACTGCATTCACACCGAAAGATTAGAGAATTAAAGCCGTGCCTCCCCAGCAACGAATTATAATCAATTCCTCGATCGGGATAAATGCCATCCATCCTAAATGATAAATATTTAAGAAAACGACGCTGAATCCTTTCAATTGACAGCTGAAGATAGATATAATGATGAGACCAGACTTGCGACGCGTTTTCTAATTTAGTATTCTAATAATAAAGCTGAAAAAAGTGATTTCAGCAATTGGTCATTACGAAATGATCTGCAAGAGCGTGTTATAAACCCCAAAGTCTTAGAAGCAGAAAGACACAGGTGAGTTATGTAAGGTGAGAAGCTCATGGCATGATCAAACCCCACACCAAGATCCTTAACCACATCCAGTTTGGTCAAGGAGTGACCACTCGTGTTATAGTTAGAGGCAATTGGATTAAGTTTACGGGTAAAAGAAATGTAGCAGCATTTATTAAGATTTAATTTAAATTTAAATTTAGCGTACCAGTTAATAATGTAATTAACATTGTCTTGTAAATTCCAAACATCATTCCAACTGTTAATACTAGAATAAATTTTTATGTCATCAGCATATGCCAACACCGGACATGATAGATTCTCCAAGAGGTCATTAATGTACAGAATGAATAACAAAGCTTCCAGATTTGATCCCTGCGGGACACCAGATGTCGAAATAAAATCAAAGGATTTATAGCCATTATAGTGTACATAGTTACATCTATTACTTAAGTATGACTGAATTAACTTCAGAAATGGTGTACTAAAGCCAAACCCACACAGTTTATACATTAGTATATTGTGATCAATGATGTCGAATGCCTTGCTGAAATCCGTGTAGACCACATCCACCTGGCCACGGCTATCCAACCCACCACAGATAAATTGAGAAACACTGACAAGGTTGGTGACAGTTGACCGACCACGAACAAAGCCGTGCTGATTAAGCGATATTTAAGGTATAATGTTTTTATATAAATGCAAATACAGAACATTCTCAAAAACCTTGGCAAAAGTCGACAAGATCGATACAGGTCTGTATATAGTAATTTCAGATTTATTTCCTTTTTTAAATACAGGACATATCCTTGTTCTTTGCCACACAGAAGGAAAAACGGAAGTCCTGATAGATAAATTAAGTAAAACCGCCAGATGTCTAGCAAAAGCTGAACCAGCGTTACGCAAAAGAAAAGAAGGAACTGAGTCATCACCAGAAATGTAACTTTCAGGAAAGGAGGCCATAATTTTTCTCAATTCCTCTTCAGTAACAAGTGGGAGGCAAAATGGAACACAATCACCATACGAGGTATGATCAGAAAACGGTGCACCAGCAAGATAAGTAGATCGTAGTAGTAGTAGACTTCGGCGAAAGCACCTACGACGGTCTGAGGCGTGTCAAGAGATGAACCATTATAAGACAGGTTCTTCGGAATTCTAGGTGAACCTTGTTTATCATGAATATACTTAAATATTTGTCTCGGGTCATTGAAAATTGATGCTTCCGTTGATTGTAAATAACGTTCGTGGACCAGAGAAATTACCGATTTGCAAAGAGTGCGAAGTCTTTTAAACTCTATCTCAAAATAAGCGTTCTAAGTAGCAATCCACTTGCGTCTATAGTAGGACTTAAGTTTAATGTTAGCAATTATCCCAGCGGAAAACCAGGGAGGATAACTGGATTTATTTCTGGAGAAAGCAAACTTTGGAACAGACTTATCAAGAATACGGTAAAGAGTAGCTTAGAATTCGTCTAGAGCCACATTGACATCGCCTGTACGCTCCAAAAATGACCAATCCGTATTCCCAAGATCAAGATATAATTGCTCAAAGTTAGCTCGTTTAAAGTTATATCGGAGATTTATGTTAGACCGAAATGGTGAAGGGACAGGTGCAGAAGCAAGAAACGATATCGTAATAGATAAAGCTGGATGATATTGTAGAATGTCAGGTTCTACATCTATGTTGCAGTTCACATTGGAGACAATCAAGTAAAGTAGTCTTCCATCACAATTAACAACAGAATTAAACTGACGTAGGTCTAGCGAAGAACAGAAATGTGAATAGTTAGTGCGTTTATTACAATTTAGAGAATCGTTTAAGAACCGTGGAATATTGAAATCACCAAAAATAATAAATGGTTTATCTAGCAGAAACAACTCCAGACATTCACATAATAATTCAAAGTCATGCTGATTAGTATCCGGAGGTATATATAAAGCGGAAATGTAGAAGCAGCAAGAATTCAGAAAACATTTACAAACAACAATATCCACAGTTGAAACAATAGTAGTAATAGGGGTAGTATCAAGAACCTCAAACTTAATTTCCTGGATACCTGGATGACAGAGAAAATGTAGTAACCTTTGGATGGGGGTAACGTCCTGGTTTGTAAAACCAATGATCGCGAAAATCTACAAGAAGATTTCTAATGAAATTAAAATAAAATTTCAACATATATTTTAATTACAATTAAAACGAAATGTTTTAAAAAGTGAATTATTAACCAAATACAGCGCTACCGAAGACGAAACTTAAGAGGACAAGAAGAAATTTCATCAAACAGAAGAAGTTACACACCACACATATCACACAATAGGTAATTCATTTGAATTTATGTAAAATTCCGAAATCTTTGTAAATACGTTTGTGATAATAAATGGTTTATTTGACGTTGGTAGACAAGAACTAAGCCAGTGCAATCTAGTTAAGAGGTTTAATTTCATCTAAATTCTCGGTATAATACGCATAATAATTTAACAAAAAGTCATTTAAAGTTAATCAAGTAATTTTAGTTATATCTCTAACAGTAAGCATTCAAAATTCCCATCTATGGCAAGTTAAATGCAAAATCCTAACGTGCAACACCATTCATGAATTACAATATAAACATCATTATTTATTTACTCATGCTTGCTGCCAAAATGCTTATACTCAAAACCAATCATAGTATTTCAATTGGTTACACACAATATTTTCATATTTCAAAACTGTATTGTCAGTGCAACCATTTGTGTTTAAATATTTTTATAAAAGAGAGCATTACCACACCACACTTTAAGAAATACATCAAAGACGTAACATTTATACTTGAGACATGTGTTTACATATTTATGCAAAATTTAATATCATCAAAAAGAATATATAGTATCGGCATACAAAATGTATGCAGAATATCAAGCGATATATATATATATATCGCTATAGTCTCAAAGATGCAGTGAACACATGCAATATTTTCAAAATTGCCTTCTTCATCGTCTGCTACATCTTCTACAAATTGCGCTCCATCTGGTTCTTCTAATTGTTGAAACTCCAATCCTGTTACAAATCCAAAAGAGAACGTGTTTTCTAGTCGAGCACTTACAATCATAACCTTCAACGCAGCGTGCAACTCAAGTTCTTGCGCTGTCAGAGGGATTATTGCGATGTTGGCTACTTGAATCGTTGGAAGTAAGATATTCAACACGTTAGCTATATTAATCGCTGTCATGCTCAACTACAAACTTACACTGCACGAAAAGAATGCTTCTGATATATAATTTGAAACCGCCACCTTGTATATGCACTACGATAATGTTGTATGTGATAGAATACTTGTATTTTTAGTTTATCGATATTTACATCGATACGTTATCAAAATAATTAATAATTTCAAGCGTTCGAGATAAATATATATTTACTGTAAACGTAACCGGAAAAATGTACTTTTAGTATATCGGTATCTACAGTAAGCACTTATAATTAATCCATTTTAATCACATTATATTATAGTATTTCTTTAAACCGTGATCCAAATAATACGATAAATAATTTCATTTAATTTTTTTTTAATTTAATTGGATAAATATATATTTATAACAATCAATGACAAGTAAAGTTTCAATGTCCTCTTCTTATATCTTTCTTATTAGCTGTCTAAATTTACTGTACAGCACCGTTTTCTACACAAAACCGATTTTAGTTGCGATAACTATAAATTAACACATTTACAAAAATGCGGTAGCGGTACCCGGTCCCCTGCTTTTAATCTTTTATTTTGGATCTTTGAGACTCTGTAATATACTTTAATTAATATACTTTAAAAATAAAAAACGTTAAAAGAAATGTGGGTATGCGGTACCGGGTTCGCCGTAATTTATTTCTCCGAAAATAATTCGCGTTATCCTTGAGACTATGTAATATATTTTATTTGTGGAAAATAAAAATAAAATTAAACAAGAAAAAAGGGAGTTATGGGGTACCCGGCTCCCCGTTATTAATTTTTACCGAAAATAATTTACGTCATTCTTGGGACTATGTAATATACTTCAAATTGTATTCTACAAAAAGAAGAAATGTGTTATAGTTTTCGAGATGCATATAAAAATTTAAAAATCATTCATATATTTGGAGGAGACTGTACCCCGAAATCGGGGATTCCGCAGAAAGAAAAAGGGGTGTTATTTTTATACCAAAGTATACAATTTATGAATTTATGCATTAGAAACGCCTTTGTCGAATAACCCTATCTTTCCCTCTAACAAAATTTGTGACACCTGTTTATGCAATAGCATTGTGTGTAAAGTCGAAACTATTAGAATGTATGAGAAGTACTAAAACAGGTCAATTTATATTTTGTAAGTAAGATCTTTGGTAATATTTAGCTAAATTTCATAATCACACTTTTTCGAGATATATTATATTTGTTTTTAATAGCAACCCCTAATTTTTCTGAGCGGAAGTTTGATTTCCTGAATATATTCACACCTCATAGGTAAGTAGGGATATTCTTTCTCAATAGATACTATATGGATCATAGGACGCAGTATGACCCGCTCCGTCATAGAATTTTACACCTCTCAATTTCATCTTGAACGAATGTTTCAAAATGAAGGTCTACCAACACGATATATATAAATTAGATAGTTTGAAAAATTTAAGCAGGAAAAACATAGTGATTTCATGTATGAGGTTTGATCAAGAACCAGACATAAATTCCTTAAAATTGCAGTTGAAACATAATGTGCAATCTCACTACTTATACGTGTAAGAAAGGTCCGCTATTACTCTTGATACGATAAAAGTACAGTTAGCGGAACACGTATGAGATAAAGAAAATTGTAAGCTTTTGAAAATTAAAAGCACGTTCAGAAACGTAATGGCGATAAGATGAAAATAGCGGGACCGGAAAAAAACATTTTTATAAAAGCACTTATGAAATAATAATGGAAATTACATGAGATTGTATGTGGCTAAAGGGACTATTTACATATTGATAATATATATATACATATATATGCGTATGTATGTATATATACATATGTATACCGTACATATATCGTTTCTTACAGGTTTAGATATATTTTCTGTCAGTCACTTCTGTGAGATAAACATTTTGAATTTTGCACACGACAGAGGGAAACCACTCACATATATATGTAAGTTCGTCAGAATTTCGTAGTGATTTCAAATATACAGAGTGTGCCTTATCTTACCCTTCAAAATTTAAATGTATGTAGATCTTTCAAGACATAGTAAACCTATTTGTGAAAAGGCTTTCTAATAAAAGTTAACTAGAAATAGCAAAAAAATATATTTTGTTATCTAGTTTATGTTTTCGGGGTGGTACTTTTCGTATTAAAAAACAATGCCCACATGGCACACTATGAGCGGAGGACTACTATTTCGTAATAAGAACGCCGGTACCTGCTAGATACTTGTGTCTTAAGTTACAAATAGGGAAGCTATTTACATTTTTATATAAAAAAATTACCCATATTATGATAACAATGCGTTCTAATAATATCACGTAATCAGATTTTGTACAACAGCATTTTCAGTTCGGCTGTTATATTATCCAATGGCTAAGTGCGAATTATCTGTAAAACTTATACAGTGCGATACAATCATGGAAACAATGATAGAGCTTGTTCTCGGAGAGTACTAGTCTGTGCTTAATTAGAAAACTACTTTCACTATTCGGAGACGCGCGTTTCGCGGTCATACCGCTCATCAGTGCGACTGTGTGAAGTAGTTTTCATTACTATAGAAGCTCTATATAAGCCCGGGTGTTAGATGTTCGTACATATGAGAGTTCAATTACGAAATTCGGCCATAATGTACTAATTGCGCATTTTTGCAGCTATGATGAGCGGTATGACCGCCAAACGCGCGTCTGCAAATAGTGGAAGTAGTTTTCTAATTAAGCACAATTTTCTCACGGCGGGCTAGCCTAGTGCGCGATTGTAGCTACTACAGGAGTTTGTGGCAAAAGAAGTTCTACTTCTGTAGAATCAAAATAGCTGCAAAAATGCGCAATCAGTACATTATGGCCGAATTTCGTAATTGAACTCTCATATGTACGAACATCTAACAAGTACTAGTCTGGTTTCCGAAAAAGCAGATCAACAACGGATCAACTTTTCACGCTGAAACAAATCCTCATAGGAACCTATCAATATGAAATTCCGACTTACACGCTGTTTATCGACTTTAAAGCAGCATACGATTCCGTCAACACGGAAGGGCTCTTCGAGGCACTGAGAATATTGATTGTTCCAGAAAAACTAATTGCACTCGTAAAAATGACACTACAGAACACAATATGTGCAGTTACGGTAAAGGGAATGACATCGGAGAGTTTCAATGTAAGGAACGGGATAAGGAGACCCGCTTTCTGCAATTGTATTTAACGCTGTGTTGGAAGTGATAATTAGAAGCAGCAACATAAACAGAAACGAAACACTCTTCAATAAGAGTCACAACTGTCTTGTATATGCTGATGACATATTGCTGCTGACCAGAAATGAGAAACTCCTAGAGGAATTAACAAAAAACCTAATAATTACAGCAAATAGAATGAGACTAGAAATTAGTGCGAGCAAAACTAAATATATGGAACTAATTTGAGGAAGTGAAATATATGTACCTAGAAACCCTGATAGACAACAAATGCAAAGAAAAAATTGAACTAAAGTTAAGGATAGTCTAAGAGCAACAGAGGCACGGGGAAACCTCAAAAATATTAAAATCAAAGAACAAATCAACGAGAACAAAATTACAATTGTATAACACCGTATTAAGACCGACATTGCTATATGGCTGCAGGAGGGTAGAATAGTGAAACATATAGGATGAAGAGACCCGGACAGAAAGAGAAGGAGGGGGAAGCCGAGGAGATAATGAAGAAAAGCAGTGTGTGAAGACATGGCAGAGAAATGATCCGCGAACCGGAGAATAATTGCAAGGAACAGGGAAAAATGGAAATATTTTACAAAGCAATGGGCTTAAAGCCAAAGCAAACAAGCAATTTTACAACTTTCGAACACTAATGTTACGAAACACTACAAATCACTAACGATTCTTGCGACAAAATTAGAAAACTAATATTAAAAAAAAAAACCATTCAATTCAGAATCAAATAGTTTTCAATATTTTCAATGGTTGAATTATGTCTCCTATCCGTTAGTAACGATTTGTACGTTGAAAAACTTCGTTCGACATCAACTGATGTATATATATATAATCAAAAACCCTTTTACCAATGAGGTGTAGGGGCAATTCCTAGTCTAATTGTGGCCGTGTATCAATTTATGCCAGTCCTTCTTATTCCTCGCTAATATTCTTCCCTCGTTCCATGTCAGTCCTCTTCTTTCCAATATCTTGTTTATCACCTTGTTCCAGGTCTCTAGGTTTTCCCCGCTTCTCTTTCTCGTTGTTTTTGCTTCCCATTCCCATCATCGCAATATCCATGTTTCGCATCCATAGGTAATTGTTGGTCGGTAGATAGCTTTGTAAACATTCATCTTTGTTTTTTTATACTTCTTTTTTCCTATAAAGTTGTTGTTCATTGCATAATAGAGTTTTATTGAGTTTCCAATTCTCTCATTTATTTCCGGTTCTTGATCGCCTTTTCGGTCTATCAGCACTCCCAGGTATTTGAACTGACTAAGTTGTTCTATTTTTGTGTTCTCAACTGTTATATCTATTGTTTCTTCTTCCTCTCCCAATACCATCACTTTTGTTTTCGTCTTATTTAATTTCAACCCATAATTTAGCAGTTCTTCGTTCCATACTTGTAGGTTCTCCTGCAGGTCATGCTTATTCTTAGCCACTAGCATTATGTCATCTGCGAATGCGCATTCAGAAAGTGATACTTGTTGCAGTTTTCTGTATCCTACGTATATTTTCTTTGTTCTGCCATTATACCTTGTGGCTATTTCATCCATATAGATATTAAACAGAGTGGAGCTCAGAGGTCGAATATTAGAAACGACTTGCCAGCTTCCCTCACTTGCTTGGCGAAATATTCGTCATAGTGGGGGAACCAGCCGAAGAGGGCGAACCGACCCGATGTGGCAGCGGTACGCTTTCGGCCGTTCCTTGCCTCTTATCTGTTATAATAGTTGTAACAGATAAGAAATATTAAATTACTATTGAAAGAAAAGGTCTGGATCGAATTTCATGGTTGATTGTATTTGGCTTATGCCTATAACAGATAGATTTATAGGTATTCTTTTTTTAACTAATAAATATCCATTCAACACTTATTTTATTTTAATAAAGAGTCCGCAGGACCAAAAATAATGTGGTAAACAAACTATATAAACAACGATGACTTGAATGTTGGACGAATATTACATATCGCATACTGTTTGCGAACTCGGGCGTGAGATCTGGAGGAATTCGGGAAAATCGCAGTAGCATAGATTAAAACAGCGAGATTGAGGAAGGAGAGAAAACAAGAAGGAGGACTGAGCTCCAGCCTGGAGCTCAGTCCTCCTCCTTGTCTTAACCCATTGTATGTTTTAAATGTTTCGGATTTATAATTTCTCCTAATTACATAGTTGGTAGTATTTTTATAAAGACTTTTAATGGCTCCGATCAATTTATTATCAACTCCTATTTGAAAAAATCAACTGATGTGATTGGTGCATATTTTAAAACATTAACAACCTCCGGATTTAAATCGGTTTCAACTTCAAAATCGCCATGGAAAATTTGGTTTGTTTGCTGCAACAAATTTAAATCGCTATTTCTATTAAAAATATTATTAAATTTTTTATTTATAATTGTCCTATTTTTCCAGGAACTTTCTGAAGTGTTTCCTTAAATTCATGAATCAAATGAAGAGGCTCTTGTAACAGTGATGGATTTATGAACAAAATCATAATTTGATTTAATGAAGCAAAGTTCATGGTGCACTAAATTATTTTCTAAAATTCATTTTCACTTTAAAATTACACCAATATTTTTCTCTTCAAAACTTAATAAAATAAGTTCTTTAATAGGAACAAAATTTTCTGCATAAAAACTGGCAGCTTGCAATCATGTTACCCATCTTGTGATTATTGGTTCCGGTGACAAAGGAGTATTAGGTAATTTTTCACTGAATCCTCAGAGGAGATTAAAAAAATATTTTCTTTACGTTACTAATTAAACTATTAACTATAGAAAATAAATTTCTAATATTTTTCGCCACTCTGTTTAAATTGTGTGCTAAACACCTAACGTGAATTAACTTGGAATACAAAACTTTAAGTTGTTGACCAACTTTGACCATGTAAGACGCAGCATCGAAAAGCATGAACACAATTTTATTAGTTGGAACAATGTCGGGAAGGAAAAAATTCATGAAAATTTTATTAATAAACCTAACAATTGTTACATGGTTAATTTTTTCAATTTGTTTACACGAAATCAAATAGCATTTACCAAGAGTGTTGTTACTTAAATATTAATATACATATTTGCCATATAACATCCACAAGTATTTCTAGTTTTCATC
This sequence comes from Chrysina gloriosa, assembly GCA_038088585.1. NCBI lineage: Eukaryota > Metazoa > Arthropoda > Insecta > Coleoptera > Scarabaeidae > Chrysina > Chrysina gloriosa. The sequence continues at coordinate 31,378,242 of CM076092.1, forward strand.
TACTATAAAATATATCAGACTGTTATTTACAGTTTGCTTGATTTCATTAATTACATCCTTATATACATTTGGAACATAATTTTTCTTAAAGTACTTTGGTCAGAAACAGTATTTTTGCAAAAACATTTTAAACTTTAGGTTTTATAACTTATAAAGTGGGATATTAGTAGAAAGCAAAGGTTTGGTTGATTCCAAATTAAATACTTGTTGTTCACTCTTATTTTTTAAAAATAAAGATGAACCTGCTAGTGACTGACCTACAGATATTTTTACTAATTTTGGTTATCTCATTTTTCTAACTTTCGTTTATGAAGATCAGTCGAGAGATAGTGAGTCATTTGGGATTTTTCTCACATGTAATCTATAGAAGAAGCAAATTGTAGTAAACGTTTTCAAGCTTTTAGATATAATATAAGAAAATGATTTTGAAATTAAAGGAAAATATTTTTATTAATGAAAAGAATTTTATTCAACAATCCAAAGCAAGTTTTTGAACCAATTATATGGCAGACTAGAATTTGCAAAATAACATGTGATTTGAATTAGATAGATAAAATAAAATTATTTTGTAAAATTATCAACCTACCATTTTATCGCACGCTTTGCAGAATATTTTTTCTTCATTCAAAAGTAATTCTTAAGCGGTCTTTGTTTAATTTCCAGTTTTTATCCTTAGAAATCGTAACAAGAAAATCTGCTCTTCGGTATTGAACATGCTATTTCGTTTGGAAGTTTAAAAACAATTAACAATTTCTTAGAAAGATGCAGAAATATAAACTTCTTGGAAAAAGCATTAATCACTATTTAAATAATATTTATTTATTATATTAAAAAATATCGCTAATCGTACAATGTAAATTTCCCAGAAAATCGTCCGCTATATTTTTATAAAAATAACGCCATTTTTAAAGGGAAAAATATGTCGAATAATTTCAAACATGTTAAAATGTTCTATATATGTGGAAAAAGGCCAAAATATTCTAAATATCTCAAATTAAATTAGTGCTAAACGTTTTTATTTACCCCAAGTCGTGTAGATATTAAAGCGTTCAATTGTACCATTGATAGTTACCGATATGCAAAAAGAAACATGTATAATCTGGTCTCTGGTTATCATTAAGTAGTGTAAATCGGAGTCACGCTATCAATTATTCAATGATAATGAATGATAAGTTATTGAATAATAAAATTCTTAGAAGTGACAGCGTGACTCCGGTTTACACTACTTAATGATAACAAGTCATCCACTCTTTTATCAAACCTTACAGGTGTCACAGAGATATTCGAGATCACACGCACACGCATTACGCACATTAAGCATTCAGAAACGCATCGACGCTATAAAACGTATTCTCATAAAGATACTTTCTTAAATTTTATTTATTTAATAAACTATTCAATGATTGCGTCGCTTTCACGTATGAGGGCAGTTTATTGTTTAAAAGTATTGCCAAATACTTAATTCATACAAAGTTGTATAGTGTACCGGCATATTCAATTTATTTTGGTATCTGGTTGCATATTGCAGTCAAAATCACTATTTTTAGCAAATGCTTCTTCATTTCTTAAAACAAAAACCGAACTCCCAATATGTACACTGAGGGCAAAGGCAAAACATACATCTCCCTAAAGAAATGACGACATCATGTCAACGACGAAATAGAAAATATAGATCTAATTGTTCTTCTTTACAGAAGAAACAAGCGTTTAGCTCCAACAGCAAACCTCCCAAGAAAAAAGATGACACCATAGCGAAAGCGAATTTCGACGTAAGCAAGATAAAAGAGTTACTCCGACTGCAAAACCACAATGGTATGCAAATTTCTTATACCACACAGTGCCGTTGATAGTCTACCTTCCGGCATAAAGCAATATTCATGAAACTTCAATCGGCTGCCTACTACTATCCCTAATGATTTGACTATATTAGTCTGCAAAACCGATTTGCCATTAAGGCGAACATACAAACTCTCCAAACTCAGAGCAGACGATTTAAACCGCACAAGACTAGTCTTACCTGTATTAATTTGGAGGGCGTTTATCTCGTACCAATTTCTCAAACCATTCCACTTACAATTACTGTCATTGATGCGGAAGCTGTTTTAATATCAGAGACAGCAACAATATAATTTGTACAATCAGTAAAGGCCGGATAATATGCAGTTTGCATAAATATGCATATTTGCATAATATATGCATTTTGTATATTATTTGCATATTTTGTAGTAATTCAGCATATTTGAAGTATTCGAGTTTTACTTATTTATTGGATGTAATTTATTGTAGGGTAGGCATTACTAAAAATATGTCGTGGTTGTAACAAACAAAGAATTAAACAGCCCTCTTTAAATTAAAAATAGCATTCTATAAAGCCTCTTCTCGATACTTTTCCGATAAGCGCTTACAAAAATTTATTAATGCTGTTCCCATACATCTAGACCGGGACAGAATTCAAGGAAAAGCTAATTCCCTGAAACTTCTAAATAAATACAAAAATACATTTTACCAGAAAATTAGGAGCACAGGTGTTTCTTTGTTATTCGGAGAAATTTATTCCCATATTCGAAAGCAATCTTATTTATTTTAAACGTCATTTTACGTTGGTTTTTCGAAGTGTAAACTTGTGAGTTGTTATTAATTATAATAGCAAAAATGCCGAAAATAGCGACTGTGCCTGGATGGATTGCACCTTATTCAGAATTGCGTATGGATGGAGAAAAAGTATTTTGCGTAGCGTCCAGCAAGATTGTAAGTAAAATTTAAGTTTATTTCCTCTTATCAATCTATAGTTTTTAAACGATGGTTAACAAAATCACCAATACAACTCTTCGACAAATAATTTTATTTTAAAATTTTATGTTAAAATGAATAAAGATGAGATGTATATTTCATGCGTATTTTTCGGATATCATCAGCACAATGCGTAATATCTGATATTCCGTATTCTGCTGATGATTTTTAAATAAAAATCATTTTAAAATAAAATTATTTGTCGAAGCGTTGTGTTGGTTATTTTATTAAATGTCGTTTATTCCGATTGCTTCGCAAACTCTTTACACATTAGTTTTTATTATTCCTTTATCTTTTACTAACACTTATTTTATAAGAAAACAACTAATGATGTGATATTTTTTATGCAGGTTACAAGTGAGAGAAAGTTTCAAGTCGACCAGCATATTAAAACTCCATCTCATGCTGCAAAACTATCAAAGATGAAATTGGCGAAGAAGGGTCAGCAAACATTACCGCAATGTTTGCTATCAACCTCCAAAAAATCGGAACAAGAACAATTTAATGAAGATTTGTCTCTAATGTTTGTGTCGGCAGATATTCCACTACATAAAATAAACAATTTAAATGTCAAGTTATTTTTGCAAAAGTACACCAGCAAACATAATATTCCCGACGAGAGCACCTTAAGAAAAATTATATTCACCGTATCTATGCAGAAACATTGAGTAGCATTAAGAAGGCTGTGTCAAACAATTACCTTTACATATGCGCAGATAAAACTACTGATAGTGTGGGCTGATACGTAGTTCATTTAATGATAGGTATCCTTAACGTATCGGTTCCAGCAAAATCTTATTTAATTTCATCCAAACAGTTGGAAAAGGCAAATAATTTGACAATAACAAGGTTTATATAGGAATAACTGGCAACCTTAGCCTCCATTAAGAGTTCAGTTTTACAAACAACATCCACCCGGTATTCCGCTTCTTCCTCAACCAGTAATCACACGATGGGGACGTGGTTGGAAGCTGCTATTTTTCATGCAAATCATTATGAAGAAATGAAGACAATTATTATGGATCTTGATAGCGATACACAATCTGTGCTAGACGCCCAAAAGGTGTATTCGAGTAAAGAAATATTTCAACAGTTGGCGTTTATTAAAGCCAACTACAGTTTTATTTCCACTTCTATATTGCAATTGGAAAAACAATTTATGTCGCTAATTGAGAGCGTTGAAATAATAAACAAATTTGAAAAATTATGTTTTGGTGTTAAAGGAAGGATGGGAAAATCCGTTTATGAAAAATTTTTAAGTGTAATAGAAAAAAATGAAGGTTTTAAAAAGCTAAAGGATATTACTAAAATCTTGTGTGGTGAGTTAGTAGAAAATATTGAGTTGACAATAGAGGATATTTCTAATTTGAAATATGCTCCTATAACAAGCGTGGATGTAGAATGAACCTTTTCAATATATAAATACATATTATCAGACAAGCCCCACAATTTTTCTATTGAATACTTTGAGAAATATGTAATTGTAACTTGTTTTCATAGTTAATTATGTTGTAAAATGTTATAAATAAACTTGTAGTAAGCATAATAGAATATTTTTTTCTATAGTATTATATTTTCTAGTATTACTCCTATTTTATTACCTGCATATTTTTCATAAGAAAGTGCATATTTAGGCCAAAACATCTGCATATTTATGCGCATATTTCCACTTTTTTGCATATAATCCGGCCTCTAAATTAATCAGCATATTGTGAAAGAGTACAAGGTGTTAAACAGGAATGTAGATCGTTCACATAAATTAAAATAGGGTTAGGCCCAAAAGTGAGCCTTGCAACACACCACACTTCATCTCAAGAGGTGAAGACATATGTAATTTATGTGTTCACATTCATTGTCAAAGTAATTTTTTCCTCTCAATGCCTCAAGTAGGAAGCAAACAAATCCATAACTACACCACAAACTCCAAGTGCATCCAATTTTGATAAAAGTGTCCAATAATCAATAATATCAAAAGCTTTTGCTAAATCCAAAAATACGCCAGCAACATTAGTCTTTTTATCTAGGTCTTGATAAATCTTGTTAATAATATGACATATGGCATCACACGTAAACTTCCCCTAGCAAATCCAAACTGTATTTGAGATAGAAAATTGTACGTCTGTAAGTAATTCGTCAATTGGGTAGTAATAATTCTCTCCAAAATTTTCGCCAAGACTATCAGTAAAGATATAGGTCTGTAATTAATTACATCAGGAACATCACCCCGTCTGTGAATTGGCATCGTTTTGTTCATCTTTAGACGTCCGGGAAAAACTCCCTCCGAGCAACATCGTTTAATTATATGTACCAGGGACTCTATTATATAAGTCGAAACATATTTAATAAGAAAACATGGCATTCCCAGCCATGTTTAAACGTGGAAATTCATCACTCTGTCTCCTTTTCCATTTCATCCTGATTTTGTTAAAGCATTGATGACACCCCATGCAGTTCTGGACTTATTATGTGAAGCCATAACATATTTACTTCTAGCACGGTTTTCTGAAGCTTTGTTATGAAATAAAGCTTACCGCAGTTTATCAACTTCAGTGTTGATTAAGAGCTTATTACTCTTGCATAATTTAAGGATACTGCGATAGTTTAAATTTCTCTTACAAACAGGAAAATCTATAAAACGAAGCACATGTGCAGTATATTACATATTGGCAAGATATATTCAATTTGATTGCAAGCAAATGACGATTACTTGTGGAATATCAAGTTCGTAAAGCATTGAACGGACATCGCTTTTGTATATGTTGTTTGAAGAAATGTAAATGATCTGTGCAATTTGTTGCAAATTACATGAACTCTAAGAAGGATGCGTATTTAAATATTGGTTCTAACTGTTATCTTATGATTGTTTAAAAGCTTAATGTTTATCAGTTTTATTGAGTATGTTGTGCAATTGTGAATATACATACTTACTTAATCTAATTGATTTTAGTACTACATATATGTGTATCTTAAGTAGTCACCTGAATTGAATTCAATATTAATTATACAATCGAGGTTGCTCCACTGATGTAAGAAACATTTCTGAAAACACACGAACCGCGATGACAGATAAGAATAATATAAAAAACCGTAACGGGGTCAGGTTTATAACGGTCAAACTCCGTTGGGGAATTTTAACAATAACTTATTGGTCGTAAAGAGGTACAAGAATGAGAATAAGCGCAACAGAAAGAAAGCGAAGATTTTTCTTTTAGTATTGGTGATGTGCCAGAGACCCTGTACATGGATACTTTGCTTTGGACCGCAGGAGTACATCAAGATCAAGGCGGCAAGGCGCGATTCGATTTGTTTATTGCATATGGCGCGGTTGAATAACCGGATCGTGGCCATCTAGTGTGCCGTGACCCGAACTTCGCCGCGCTTGTCTACGACCTTGCCCGTTTGAAACTTGAAGTTGCGTGGTTTTACCAAGGCTGTTTGCGATGACTTAGCCTGATACTTATTCTAAGTGTTGGTAAAGTAGCATCTTGATTTCATTACATATTCTTCGTTATCTTCGATAGGCGTTACTATTCGAACAAACTGGTGCTTTTGTCTGATCATCAATCTAAAAGAAAAAACATACTAACGTAAATGAAACAATTGCAGAACGGAGAAAACATATAATATATTTATATATAAGTGTATACCGTGAAACCTCTCTTGGCGTACACTACTCACAAACGGACACCTCCCTTAACCGGACAATTTCCTTGGAACCAAAATATTAAAAACTTTTTCCATGTAAAACAGCATCCCATGAGCGGACACCTCTATTGAACGGACACGGACACCACAATTTTATGAAATTTTCAACAAGTATTCTTTAATGTATTTACAAAAAAAAATAATAAAATGATAACAGAACAAAAACAAAAAATTCAACAGAGAAAGTTATGGCAACACCATTCATTCAGTTTTGCACGTTTCTCTGGTGCAACTATATAATAATAATAATAATAATAATAATAATAATAATAATAATAATAATAATAATCCTTATTGCCCAACAGCATCAGCCAATACAGGACCATATAAACTAGTTAACAGTAAGATACAGTGCAAACCATACTAAGTAGAGAAAAGAAAAAGAACCTGTGTTCAAGTTAATGATAGAAGAATATACATGTGTATAAGAAAATAGAAGTACATTCTTAAAGCATAAAATAATAATCAACTCTAAAAAAAAAGAGAAAGTAAAGAAAAATAGCAAATCTCTCCATCAATACACTATTATGTGTACATCAATATATGTAAGTATAAGCCTAATTCAATAATAATAATAATAACACAGCATAATCTCATGTTTAAATATAACATTCCATTCCAAGACAGTTAATACAGTCACAAAAACTCAAATACATTAAACATATGTATGTATATGGTAATGAAAATAAAATAAATATACATATAAGAAAAGACACGAAGCTAGGTTATTTGAATATATCATCAACTTGACGATTTACAAGTCGGCACATCAAAGACACCAGTGCACGTTGAAGCATATTGATCCTTGCAGTTGGTAGATGAAACACTGCCGCATGTCTAGTAGTTAATCTAGGGACATGGAACGAGACTTTTTCCAATAGGGATGGACAGTCGATTCTGTTATGAATTATATTAGCCAATAGTTTGGTGCACAGTAAATCTCGTCTCGTGGAGAGAGAAGAAACGTTGTGGGGCGACAATAATCCATCCTGACTTGTGCCAACCTCAGGATAGACTCCATCAATTTTAAAAGACAAATACTTCAAAAACCTTCTGTGTATCCTGTGCAGAGATATGCTGTGCCTAGCATATATAGGATACCAAACTACACAGGCATACTCGATCTTGCTGATCACGTAAGCGAAGTATAGCGTCTTTATAAGTTGTATGTCCCTAAAGTATCTAGAGATACGCATAATGAATCCTAACGATTTACACGCGGATGAGCATAATGTTTCCATTTGGTTAATGAACGTAAATCCAGTGTCAAATACCACTCCCAAATCCTTGACAATGATAGTCCTCTCCAACACATTGTCACCTATGACATATGATGTTATAAAGGGTGAGTTCCCACGACAATAGGACATTATGAAGCACTTTGAGACGTTGAGGTTTAGGTCATTCTTTTGACACCATTCTGCAATAATATCTAGGTTAAGTTCAAGTTGTTTAGCATCATGCAAGGACCTGATTTCAGAGAATATCGTGATGTCGTCTGCATACGCGAGGACAGGGCAGTTAATACTAAGGAGAAAGTCATTTATCTACAACAAAAATAGTAATGGACCCAAGTTTGATCCTTGAGGAACGCCTGATAAGGCAGTGTAATCATAAGAACAGTATCCATTGTAGTGGACTATATCGTGTATTCATTTCAGTACGATATCAATAATCCTTTTTTAATAACGTTTTTCATACGCCTCGGCGTGCTTTCCACCAAATTTTCTTTAAATTCACTTGAAATATTTTCTCATTCTATTTTTACATGATTCCAAAGCTCCTCTACGTTAATAGGTGCTCCAGTGTGTGCAAATCGCCTTTTCAATATAGACCACAAATTTTGGACAAGTTTCGCCGTGTGTTTGAGGTCGCCATCCAGTTGAAAAAATCTGCGGGATAGGCGCTGTAGTCCACAAAATCTGGTAAATGAAGAATTTGGAGGTAGCCTTCTTTCTTCATGATTCCGGTAATTCTTACGAGCGATCTTAAATTCCACCAAGTGAAACAACGTCAAACCATCAAGCTACCTCCGCCATGTTTGACAGTTTGTTTCACATGATGCTTTTGAATAGCTTCATGGTGTCCATCAGACTGGAATCGGTTAATTTTGATCTCATCGGACCAAATAACCGGTTTCCAATCCTATATGGTCCAATGCTCATGCTTTTGGCAGAATTCCAGACGCGCTTTTATATTCTTATCGGATAGAACTGTTTTTCTTTTTCTTTTTGACTGCTGCCACTAAACTGATCCTGTGAAGCGCTCTACGAGCAGTCTATTTGCTCACGCGTTTATTTATAACACTGGCAGCTTGCTTGGGAGTTTTTTCATCCTGCGCACCATTAATCGACCGTCTGAATCTTTTAGTAATCTGGGACTACCTCCAGTATTCGGCATAGAAGCAACATTTCGTCGTTTTTTCCAGCAATCACGGTGCGTTGGCTCACTTTTAATTTCTCAGCAATTACTCTGGATGAGTATCCACTTTCTGTCAAAGCTACTATGCTATTTTCAGTGTCAATGTTGATTTTCCTCATTTTATTTTCCTTTGTTTTATTCGCATCCGCTATTACTGACAACAAAACACAAAAAATCAGTCACAAATAGCAAAACTAACAACATACAGTAGTACAGCCTACATTTACTCATATCATACATAACGTGCAAAACTGAGTGAGTGGTGTTGCCATAAATTTTCATATTGATTTTTTTTGTTTTTGTTCTGTTATTATTTTATTAAATACTACATTCTTTTGTAAATACAATAAAGAATGATTGCTGAAAATTTTATAAGATTTTCTTTATTAGTTACTATATTATGATACTTTAAATAAAATTATGCTGAACATGCACTCGCTTTTGCTTGCTAGTGTACATACATGTGTATATTTGGGATTATTTTTCACGCCCGCAAAAATAAACGTCAGGGAACCCCCTTCATTCGTCCGGAAATTGGCTTCATTTCATTCCAAATAAATACGGCTTTAGTTTTATTACACAGTGCCGCAAGCAGTGAAAAGCATGTTTATTTAATCATGGGGCATAGCAAAAGTTTATGACGTTAAAGAAGAAGATGGAGCTGAAAAACAATAATTTACCTGTACGCAAGTTAGTAGAAAAGTAGGTTATATATGTATCTCTTTCCAAAGTTGCTAAAAGTTTTATTGCTTAATCTAGAATTTATTAACAAAGTCTAGACGAAGATTTTTAGGTTCAACATAAGGAAATCTCGGGCAGCAGCAATTATGGGAGATAAAGAGAGGATTCGTAAAATGTGGCAATCTGGTGCTAGTTTGCAGCAAAAACTCGTTAGATTAAAAAGCGTTCCGGAATAAATTGAAAAGAATGTCTAGATTGGTTTTCTCGAGTAAGAAGCCAGAACATCGCGGTATTAGGACCACTGATCAAAGCGAAACTGAAAGAAATTGCCTGCAGCTTGAAATATGAAAAATTCAGTGCTTCTAATGGTTGACTGCAAAAATGGAGGGAGGGAGTTCCAAATCTATATTAGGCGAGTCTGCAGATGTTAATCTAGAAGATGTCAACGAATTCTTATAAAAATGGCTATTTCGTCTTCTGGCGTATAGACCAGAAGATATTTACAATGCAGATGAAAGCCGTTTGTATTTTCGAGCACTACCAGATAAAATATAAGCACTTAAATCAGAAACATGTGTCAAAAGAGAAGCTAACTATTTTATTCTGTGCTAGCATGACTGGAAAATCAGAAATACACGTCAAAAGAGAGGCTCACTATTTTATTCTGTGCTAGCGTGACTGGAAAAAGAGAAACATTATTAGTGATCAGAAAAGCCCATCATCCACGCGCACTTAAAAATGTCTCCCTAAAGGATTTTCCAGTTATGTGGAAATCTAATTCCAAAGGATGGATGACCCGTGAAATAATGAAGGAGTGGCTTTTAGATATGGACAGACGAATGAGGTTTCTGAAGAGAAAAATACTGCTATTTCTGGATAACGCGAGCGCAGATCCTTAACCGAACAAATATAAAATATGTTTTTTTACCACCAAACTGTACTTCGGTGTGCCAACTTTTAGACTAAGGCATGTAAAATTTTTGTATCGAGACTGAATTCTAAAACATATTTTATCCAAAGTGAATGCTGCTTTGCCTGCCTCAGAATTGTCGAAATCTGTAAACGTTTTGAAAGCACTGTATTTTATTAAAACAGCTTGGAATAATGTTTCTCAAAGCACTATCCAAAATTGCTTTACTAAAGCTGAATTTAAGGAAAATCCTTCGAGTGTCTCTGAAGAGGAGTGTGGAGAAGAAGACTGCATGCCTTTGTCAGTGTTGGCCAATTTGGTGGAAAATACAGAATTCGTAAATTTAGATGAAGACATTTTCACAGAAGAGCAATGTAGTTTTGATTATAAAAATATAGAGGACAATGAACACGATGAAGTTATGCAAGAAAATGAGAAAGAATGTAGCTTAGAAATCTCTACAATAAAATGTTATACTGAAGCACTGAAATTGATTGCGGACTTAAAAATATTTTCACAAGAAGATTTTATGGCATTACAACATCCCCATTTTCAAGCATGTTTGTTTACAGAAAGACAAGAAATAATGGGGCAACCCACGATTACAAATTTGTTTTAAATGTAATGTGAACAAAACACCCCCTTTTTGAATACAAATGTGCACATGCACATATGTACGTATGTATGTACATACATACATACATATATCTTTACATATACGATATGTACATACATCCATATGAGTGTATTGTATATCCTTACATACACTAGGTACTTACAAACACATGGTATTTAGTTTAAGTTTGCTTAGCAAAATGTTCTGCTTTTGTTTTTGATTTTGTTAAATATGTATGTATGTTTTAAGACCAATAAAAATTTTACCTTATTACTTTTTGTTTATTTTACAACCGGACAAAAAGCTGAAACCATCGGCGTGAAACTTCTATTAACGGACACTTCTATTAATCTGGCACTTCTTCTTCTTTTTATAGAAAATTCTTAATAAAGCGATCTCCATTAAGCTTCAATAACCGTACATCGCATTTTTTAATGCAACTGTCTCCCTTAACCAGGCGCTGTTGCAGATTTTCAGTTTCAAAGTTAAAATATTTTGTGGTAAGTTAAATGCTCTGTTTACGGAACACCATAAGTTAAAGTTAATGAAATATATACATATTTTTAGAAAAATATGCTAACTTTAAAAGAGAAAATTGAGATCATTGAATATAATAACAAAACCAATGTTAGTTCACGTGAATTGACAAAAAAGTTTAATATTAGGCAGCAAGCAAAATTTACTAAAATACTTCAAAATATGCCATTGAATAAAAATTATGGACTTAACGCATCGCTGCCATGGCTGTTTTTATAAAACCAACCCCTGAGACCACGTCGAGTTTTTTATTCATAACGATAAATAATACGATATTATTGCATAAGAAACACAAAAAGTTTTATTAAAGTTGTAATTTGCTATTTATAGAACTTTTATGTACTACGAAATATCTCGTAGATGGCCTTATCGATATGGATGTCGACTACGAGATAACTCGTAGTTGGCAATGAATGCGTTAAAAGAAGGTATTTTTAAACCCAAAGTGCTCAAATTGATCAACTAACTAATAAATGGTTTACGAGAGCTAGAAATAAAAATATTCCGCTACCAGGAACTTTAATAAAGGCAAAAGAAGTAGCTGAAATTTTGGGGAATAGCAATCTCTCTCTCCTTCTGCTGGATGGTTAGATAAGTTTAACATAATATTAATTATTTATCGGATGATATTCGACCAAGCGGTTAGTGTTGACAAAGAAGACGTTGAATATTTTATTAATAGATTACCTATACAATAATTAAAGATTAAGAGTTTTGTGATATTTACAATACCTACGAAACAAGTTTGTTCTTCCAAACATTACCATCGAAGATTATGACATTAAAGGGAGAAGTATGTGTGGGAGGAGATCTGTCGAAAGAAAGATTGAGAATATTACACTGTGCAAATATGGTTGACCATAAAGAAAACTTGGTGGTTGTTGGAAAGCGGAACGACCTCGCCCATTTAAAAACGTTCATGTTAGTATTTTTCCTATTGATTGATATTCAAATATCAAATCTTGGATCAAAATAATACAATTTTTATTATTCTTAGATAATACAGCTTCACATCCAAAGGACATAACTTGAAAAGACGTTAAATTCATTTTCTTGCCACCAAATACGACATTTTATAGCAAAACATTAGCATCCTAAAACACTATGTTGAAAACATGGTACCGGCATATAATATTAGAAACTAAATAGTTTATCGCAAATTGCGAATTCGGGATCAACCCCATGGTCTTGTTAAATCTATTAATCTATTAATATACTAGACGCTATATATTTTACTAAAAAGAGTTGGGATGACGTTTCTTTGATAACAATTAAGAATTGTTTTAAAAAGGCCGCGTTCAAAGGTGTGGAATATGAAATTGATCAGTTTGAATCTGAAAATAAAACTCCTTTGTCTGTAATATCGGAAATGTATAATTTAACGACAAAAGTGGGAACCGGAAATCATGTGAATGCGTTTGTGAATATCGATAATAATTTACACCTGAAAGATGATGCTCTAGACTAGATGATAAACCAATAATTGCAGAAGAGGGCAGGACTATTATCAACGACGAGATGAAAATGAGGCACATTTGGCAAGCAATTCGATTCACAAACCACAACTTCATATTTTGAGAGTTAGGAAAAATTTTAAAAGATTTTATGTGATTAATGGATGACTTAAGAGCACTTAACTTGCTTAACGAATTACACCGCCCAACAAAATAATTTTTTGTCGTGGTGCCTGTAAAATACGAACTGATTTAGGTATTTCTGATGTGCTCGATCCAAAAATAACTGGCATTTCTTCCCAGCAGCTCTAGTTTTTGAGATACACCACGGTGAAATTTATTACTCATACGGTTAAATAGCAAAATCAAAATAATTAACTAAATATTTAGGACACCTAAATTGTCAGTATTCTCAGTATTCCCCTTTACTGGAAAAATCTACCTGTCTACCGCAACCCAACCCAACCCTAATCCCCACTACTTCATTTGCCTCTAACATAGGGTTCCTCGTATCTCTGTCTGCATCTCATAGTTCAGTTTAAAATTGTGCGTTCGTGTGATAACTGTGCCAGTGTGTACTAAGTATATCTTTAAATTGTTGCGTGAATATTAAAAATTCGAATGACAACAATGGTTTCGACAAGCAGACGGAATTGTATGAACTACCCAGACGTTTTTGTTACATTTGTAGTGAATACACTTTTAAGGAAAGTAGAAAACCCATATATGAGTTTACAAAAAGGATATATTTGGCGTATTTTGGCGTCCAAGTGTCTCGTTGAAGTATCTATACTATGGAGGGAGCCAAAAACAATCAAGATGACTGCTACTTTTGTTCTGTCAACATCCAAGACTTTAATCGCAATAACCGGCATAAATGGACATACCCTAACATAGAATCAGCAAGGAGACCTCTTCCTCCTTCTGAAGAAATACCTGTTCCAATGTTCAGTATCTTACCTATACTTCCGCAGGAGGACTCAAAAACATTGTCTGACGAGGTCCAGTTCCAGAAAAGTGAAGGTGATACTGATTATGAAGGACCTTCAGCGAGTCCCCAACGCTTCAGTCAAGAAGAGCCTAATGACTTTGTTAGAGATCTGAACCTCTCAAAGGAGTCGTGCGAATTGCTTGCTTTCAGATTAAAGGAAAAGAACTTACTGTGTCCAGGTACTAATATTACGTTTTATCGTACCAGAGAGAAAGATCTGCCGCCGTATTTCTGTAAAGAAAACAATTTAGTGTTTTGTAATGGCATAAGAGGTCCCTTCAAGAAAATAGGACTAATTTAATACACGTCAAGTGGATAGCGTCTATTATAGGCAGTTCATCTCGAAGTTTAAAATGTGTACTTTTACACAATGGTAATAAACATGGTTTTACACCTATTGGACATTCCACCACTATGAAAGAGGAATACAAAACAATATCATTAGTCCTGAAACATATCAAGTGTGAAGAGCGTCAGTGGGTTATTTGTGTCGATCTAAAAATGGTAAACTTTCTCCTCGGACAACAAAGTGGATACACAAAATATTCTTGCTTTTTATGCCTTTGAGACAGCAGAGCTATGGCCCAGCATTGGATTACCAGAAACTGGCCTTTAAGAAATGTGTTTGGTCAAGGAAAACACAACATTCTTAACGAGCTGTTGGTTGACTGAAACAAAATCATCTGTCCACTACTGCATATCAAGCTTGGACTTATGAAGCAATTTGTTAAGGCTCTACCTCGAGATGAACCGCGCTTTGAGTATTTAAAACAAACATTTTCAAGGCTTAGCACAGAAAAGCTGAAGGCTGGAATTTTTTCTGGTCCTCAGATAAGGTAACTTTTAGATAACCCGCAGTTCACGGAATCAATGAACGAGCGTGATTCTAATGCCTGGTGCTCTTTTGTTGAAGTGGTCAAAAATTTTCTTGGAAATCATAAAGCAGCAAATTACGTCAAATTAGTAGAACATATGATTTCTAACTTTCACACGCTGGATGTAAAATGAGCATGAAGATTCATTACAGCCACTTAGATCGTTTTCCAGATAACTTAGGTGATGCTAGTTAGGAATAGGGGGAAAGATTTCACCAAAACATCAGCATTATGGAAGAAAGGTACTAAGGAAGATGGGATAGCCATATGATGGCCGATTACTGCTGGAATCTTCAGCGAGACTGCCCCAGTAAACCTCACGCAAAGAAATCTTATAAAGAGAAATTTTTAACTCAATACTGAAAATTGTATATGTATGTATTTTTTTCTGTTAGATTAATACCTCCTACCTATTCTTAGTTTGTGTTTCAGTTAACAGTTATCAAATAGTAATATTTTAAAAGTTACATACATAATAAAACATTATATGCAATTTTGGCGAATTTTTCCTAAATAGTGCAGAAAGAGTGAATTTCGAAAACTAGATCTGTTAGAACAAATCTGACGGCGCTTTTGGATTACGCACCCCAAAATTGCTAGATTACACTTAACCTTCCTATACTCACGTCAAAATGAAAGACGTATACTATACTATATAAATCGGTCTCACAAACCGTATGCGTGAGTATAGGAAGGTTAAGAAATCCGAGGCATCAAAATGTGTGTTGACCAGTATTATCAATGCATTTTGAAGATCAATTAGTGAAAAATAAACAAAAAGAGAATTATATTTTGCATTATTTTGTACCGTAGCTTTGTTTTAGTTAGCTTTTGTTATGTTTTTGTATATTAATATACGGTATTATTATTAAATAAAGGTAATTTTTATTTCCTGAGAACGTTTAGATTATTTTTATACACTGTTTCTAGTAATTTAATGCAATAAAAGATGATACAAAGGATATATTCTCTGAAGACCGGGCACTTCCATTAACAGGACGGAATTTGTGGATCAAACGATGTCCGCTTAAGGGAAGTTTTACTGTATATATGTATTGTACGAAATTGGTAAATATATTGTATCTATTATCCTAATATGGAATTGAACGTATTATTTTCCTCTTAAAATGTAAAATTCTTCCACTTGCTCAAATAATATTCCAATTACCTCAAATACGTCAAAGAAGTATTTATAAAAAGGATGTAAGTTCTGTAAATAAACTTCTTACATACATACACACATACATATATGTGAACATATAGATATATTCTTACTACGTAGCTTGATGACTTGAATTGATTATACCGCAAACAAGACTAACGCAATTACATTAATGATAGAACTAGTAACAACTTGACAGGCTAAACAGATGTGATGTACAATAGTAACTGATTCTATCATTAAAACCACTATTACATTGAAAGCTAATGACGCTGCTATACCCCTGTTCCATTGAGGAGTTAACTAATGACCAAACAAAACAACTAATCATATATAGATATCAGACGTTATTCGGACGCGGTGTTGATCGGTTGTCCAGCAGCCAAACAACCCTATTGAAGGAATAACCATTTAAACTAGTTCACATAATGCCGCCAGATCTAAGATCAAGTGGTGAAAAGAGTGATCCAGTTATCAATTTTCTAAAAAGTGCCGAATTTCATGAAATCGTTGCTGCAATTGTTCTCAAGGAAACAACCAAATTACAACAAGAAATACTCCAGCTGCGAAATAAGATAGTAACTTTGAAAGAATCAAATATTCAGTTAATTCATCTATTTGCTAATAACAATCCAAAGTGCAAATCTTTTAAAAATAATACATCGGAAACTGCTGTAAATGTAAAAACAAGTTCATTCCACTCTGGTACGGTAAAACAATCCCAAAACCATACAACAAAAACGTGTAGTTACACCAAACGTTCGAAATGATGCTAAGAAGATTACTGAAGAAACTAACTCCGATCCAAAAAATGATAAAAATGATTGGGTTACAGTTAAGACTAAAAAGAATAATAATTCTAGACTTTCTAGAGTAACTAAAATAATACGCGGTAGCGATAAGTCGTCAACAAAATTAAAAGGTGCAATACAATATTCGCATTTCCATGTATACATGGTTGACCCATAAATAACAAGTGAACAGCTTCCAAAATATATAAATTCCAAAGATATTAAAAATGCTAGATGTGAAAAGCTTAGCAGGCTAACAGCTTCATTCAAGGTATCTGTCCCAATTCAACGCTTGGAAGAAATGCAGAAGCCAGACATGTGGCCTGAACACGTATGTGTCAATCGTTTTTGAAACTATTTAGCCAACAGAAACGAAACGAAGTAGTGTATTTAACACTCATCCACCAGAATGTTCAATGTCTGCGTAACAAAATCAATCATATTGAGCTTACTCTACATAGTCAAAAAATTGATCTTGCAATGTTTTCGGAGCATTGGCAAAGTGAACATCAAATAATGGAACTAACTATTGGTGATTACAACCTAGTATCATGTTACTGTAGAGATATTAATAAACATGGTGACGTAGCCATATATGCGAAATCGCATCTTCGCTTGCGAAAAAGACCGGACATTAATCAATTGTCCCTTAATAATGTCCTTGAATGTTGTGCCACCGAATTGAGTGCTGAAGCTCATATAATTTTCCTTCTTATATACCGTCCACCCAACTCGGATGTTTCACTATTTATGGAAACGCTTTTTAAAATACTTGATATTATTGATAGTGAAAACAAACTTTTAGTTGTAGGTTGCGATATGAACATTGATTTTTTAGTACCATCTGGTCACCAGCGTCGACTAATTGACACACTTAACTGTTTTAATTTAACGGTTACTGTCAATGTTCCAACCCGTCTTACTAACACCAGTGCCAAGACAATATTTTGCTTAATCTAGATGCAAATTACTATGATGTGTATGTAAAAGAATTTGGTATATCAGATCATTCAGCACAAATAGTCAAGTTTAGAGCAAACTTTAAGAAAAATATTTGTAAATATCGATATATTCGTAAACTAAGTGAAAATAATTTTAACACATTTTCGATTATGCTACAACAAGAATTTTGGTTAAGTGTTTATGAATGCGATTGTCCTAATAAGACCTTTTCTCAGTTTTTAAATCTGTTCTTGTACTATTTGGACATTTGTTTTCCTTTAGTCAAATCATATCAAGATAGAAATAACAAAAACAATGTCCAATGGATAACACCTGATGTTATTGAGAGTAGGAACAGACTTCAATTAGTCAGAGATCTAAGTGTTCAATATCCTATTTTCAATACTTATTATATACAGTACAAGACTTTTCATGAAAAATATGACTTCAGACCAGACAAAAAAATTGTAATGATAATTTTATAAAAGCCTCAAACAATAAGGTCAAAGCCATGTGGACGGTTATAAGGAACAATACTAACGAAAGTAATATGAATGAAGATCTGGTTGGCACTTTCAGTGATGTTACAGAGATGTGCAACGCTTTCAATCTTCATTTTTCCAACATGGCCCGTAGCCTAGTTGATGCGGACCCAAATTTTGCCAAGCAAGTCATTAATTTTGAGGAAATTGGTAAATATATGCTAGTGTCATCCAATTCCTGTTTCCTAGACCCTGTGACGGAGAGTAACATTTTTAATATCGTTTCAGCTTTGAATAATAATGCTAGTGCAGGTGATGATACCAATAACACTAAAATTGTTAAAAATTCTCTGTTGTATTATATCTCAACTTTAATGTACTTAATAAACTTTTCTATTTAAACGGGTGCATATCCTGATAAACTAAAAAATAGTTTAATAAAACCAATTTGTAAAAAGAAAGGTGACCCAAGAGATTTAAATAATTATCGGCCAATAAGTCTGCTTACTGTTTCTTCCAAAGTTGTTGAAGCAATTTTAAGTAAGAAAATATTACAATATTTAAAAAGCGTAACTATTTGAGTCCTTATCAGCATGGCTTCGTGCCGAGAAAAATACCGATACGGCTTTGCATTCCTTAACGAAAGAAATTTATGCTTGTTTAGACAACAGGAAAATCTGCCTCTGTCTTTCAATAGATTTAACAAAAGCGTTTGACTGCGTTGACCATGAAATCCTTTCGGGGGTTTCTTGTCGTAATGTTAATTCATCTCCTCTGGATATTAGTATAGGCATACCACAGGGATCTATTTTAGGTCCATTGTTGTTCCTACTCTATATAAATGACTTACTAAATTGCATAAGTAATAAAAACATAATTGCAGGTGAAAATCCATTGTAAATCTCTCAAATGGCACAAACGTCCATCGTATCTGCCAATGGACTAAAGTCAATAGACTATTGATAAATTGCGAAGAAACAAAATTAATTTCATTTTATAATCGTATACAATTTCATTCTCCCGCCATAACATTAAATTCTAAAGATATCTGCTATGTAGAATCTATAAGAATATTAGGTATTATGTTTGATGAACATCTCAAATGGTATAGTCATATTGATTTTCTATGTAGCCAACTTTTGTTAGTCGAACTTATTATGCACTACGAAATCTAAAACGTACGTGTAGCGTCAATACTTTAATAACATTATACTATGCTGACTTCTATTTGAGAATGAGATACGGCATCATTTTCTGGGGTTCCTCCTCAGCTTGTGAAAGGGTTTTCGTTCTGCAGAAAAGGGTAGTACGCCTAATATGCGACCTACAATTTTACGAATCTTGCAAAAACACTTTTAACCTTCCTATACTCACGTCAAAATGAAAGACGTATACTATACTATATAAGTCGGTCTCACAGACCGTATGCGTGAGTATAGGAAGGTTAAGTTGCATATGATTCTGACATTTTATGATGTGTACATTCTGGAAATGTTAGGTTTTATATCCTTCCTATACTCACGCATACGGTCTGTGAGACCGATTTATATAGTATAGTATACGTGTTTCATATGTTGACGTGAGTATAGGAAGGATATATAAACACATTAATCAGTTCAGTAATAATCAAATAATACATGAACACAGTACAAGGACCACTAATTATTTGCTTCCACCAATTCATAAACAGGCCATGTTTCAAGAAAGTATTATGTATTTAGGATTCAAGCTTTTCAATAATCTTCCAGATGAGTTGAAACAAATACACAAATATAGTGCTTTTAAAAAATTGTTGAAACAATACTTGTTGGATAAAAACTGTTACTCACAAGTCAGTAGGAAACTTCTTCGAATAATTAAATTAAATTTTCTTCATATTTTCTCTTCTATGTTTGTTTGAGGCTTTTGCATAACTATGTATGTACATATATATTTTTCTTTATGTTATGTATATGGTTACTGTAATAAAGATTATTATTATTATTATATAGTATCTACAATTATTCGCTTACCAAACTATATTGCCTGAATAAAATTAACAAATGAAGCACTTCTTTACGTCCAATAGTCTTCAATTTACTTCACAACTTATAACTCGAGTACGGCAAGGAGTATTTTATTTGTTGCTGCTGCAGTTCTACCTTATTGATCTTATCATTTGCAAAGGCCTCATTCATAAATTTACCTTCTATATTGGCACAATCTATATACCTCCGGATATTTTTGTCACCGATGTGGAGCTTTTCTTTGAGAATCTCGAAATATTTTTATTGGACAAACCTATTTTGTTTATTGGAGACTTTAATCTTCCGGAATTTGTTAACTCGTCCACTACCTGCAGGAAAGTCTGTCAGTTTAATAATTTTCACCATTTGCTTGATCTCAACCAATTTAATAATATTTCGAACTGTAACTACAGCCAGCTGGATCTAGTTCCTTCGAATTTACCCGGCTGCTTGTCTATCGAACATGACGAGTTCTCTTTGGTTCCTGAAGATATTCACCATCCTAGCCTCAGTATTGATCTAAAATACTCTCGGCCGACTGGTCTTCATAACTTTCCTTCAGCCAGTAACCTACGTTACTGTTTTCGCAAAGCTGATTTTGATACCCTACATCGCGATCTACAATGTATTGACTGGACGTTCTTATCGAATTATAGAGATGTTAATCTTGCTCTCCATGCCTTTTATACAAACCTATATGAAGCCATCAATTGCTCCGTACCTCAAATCTCCGGCTCATACTTGTTTTCAGATTATCCACCATGGTTCTCTCTTGAACTGATTTTAAATTTGAAACTTAAAGAGCATTACAGACATAAATGGAAAGCATCCAAGAACGTTTTATTCTTGGATAAATTTAGGCGAATGCGCGCACTTTGCAAAGACCAGATATCTCGGACCTATAAATTTTTTGTGTACAGAGCAGAAGACTCTACTCAGTCTAACCCTAGAGAAATTTCTAAATTCATTCGCTCTAGCAAGGGCGAGTCGAGACTGCTGGACAAAATGCATCATAATGATCTTCTGCTTGAGTCTCATCAGTATATAGTTGAGGCCTTCGCTCAACACTTTTGCAATACTTACGCACCCTCTGCGTCAACTGTTTCCAGTAATACTTTCTCACATCGTCTCTCAATTGCGCTACACACTACCTCTGAAGAAGAGTTGATTAGTATAATGAGTTCTCCTCCTAACAACTTGACTTGCGGTGATGATCTTATTCCCAATTTTTTGATACGTGACTCTAGATTTGTATTGGCTGCACCATTAGCCATTTTAATTAATTTATCTATTGCAACTTCTACTTTCCCTGTTATTTGGAAAAGGGCTAGAATTATTCGCATTTTTAAAAAGGGTGATAAATCTTTTGTCAAAACTTATCGTTCAATAGCAATTTTATCTAATTTGCTAATATCTATGAAAACATTATTTATAGATGTATTTCTGCTAACACTAACTCTTTAGTGTCTCTGCGTAAACATGGTTTCATACCTGGCCGGTTCACTATAACCAATCTTTTATGTATTACTCAATGTATCAGTGAAACTCTGGGTGCTAGTGGGAGGGTTGACGTTATCTGCACTGATTTTTCTGGTGCTTTTGATACTGTTGAACGATAGATGGCTTCTCCATAAGCTCAAACTGTTTGGTTGTGCTCCTATGCTGCTTTCTTTATTAAGTTCCTTTCTGATAGGCCGACTGAATTATGTATTTTACAATGGTTACTACTGCTTATACTCCAACGTCCGGAGTACTTCAGGGCTCTAGTCTCGGCCCCTTGCTGTTTATTCTTTTTATCGACTACCTTTTGGAGTCACTGGGCTGCCGTGCTCTTGCTTATGCGGACGATCTCAAGACTTATTCCGCCATCTCTAATAACTCTGACGTGTATGTTTTTCAGAAAAACCTTCATGCACTAGCTAATAGGTGTGATGTCGACAGCCTAAAATTCAACTGCAGTAAGTGCGTTGTTGTTACCTACTCTCGTCCACTCAATATTGCAATTCCTACTTATGTTTTGGCAGGTGAACATTTACTCGCTGTCAATTCTATAAAAGACCTTGGGGTTCATTTTGACTCTCGACTTACTTTCACAAATCATATTAAACAAGTTTGTCTTTCTGCTTCCAAGTCTCTGGGTTTCATTTTGCGCTGTGGGAAGTTTTCTAATAACAGCACCCTTAGTGAACTTTATGATTCTTTCGTCCTTTGCACAATTGAATACGCGGCAGTAGTCTGATCGCCTTATTATGTTACTCACCAGATCTCTATCAAACGCATTCAGCGTCGTTTTTTAAAATGTCTGTTTTACCGTCTCGATGGTGCCTACCCACCTAAGGGTTTCGACTACAATCAACTCCTAACTTGGCATAATAGACGGTCTTTGGCGGGCAGAGGGGATACGTTGAGCTTACGTTTTAGTTGGAAGTTACCTCACAGTGTGGTTGAATGTTCTGAAGTTTTGGTCTCCGTGAAGCTCCATGTACCAAGAAGGCACTACATCGACGTTTGCCCTTCCATCAGCAAAAATTAATGCATTGTGGCGGTCTCCCGTTGTGAATATGTGCCATCTTGCTGAGTCCCACTATGATGATCTTTTTCAGCAGACTGTAACTTTTTTTGTTTATAACTTTATGGCAGCTAACTATTAGTTATATATATATATATATATATACTTTTGTTTTTTGTTTTTTGTTTGTCAATTCATAACTACATCTTTCTCTTTAGTATGTTACTATCTACTTTTGTATTTTGTGTCCTGTAACCGGTTGGGCAATGAACTAGTTTATTATTATTATTATTATTATCACCAAGCGATTAACATGGGCTGAAGAAAATTTGGATCGCGATTGGAGCAACATTTTTACGTATGAAGCGCCGTTTTGGGCTTCCATTCTTCGACAGTAAGTGTGGTCAATAAGACGAAGTTCGGTCGTCCAAGGGTCAGTTAAATGCCCTTTAAAAATTCATGTTTGGAGCTGCCTCAGTTGATACGGTTTCGCGAAACTGCACGACCGCAAATCGCACAAATTTTACTCTTACTGCAAATCACACGACACCTAATATTCCTACCTTTATGCAAATCCTCTTATATTTTAAGCAACAAAAACCGAAATGTTCTAGGCACAGATTAAATATTCTGAATGCTAAAGGTATGCACCAGATAAGGTTGCAATGTTCTATCTAGGAATTAAATCTGTTGTATATTCAGGAACGTGCACTAAATCACATGCGACATATTATTACGCTTCCTTATACTATTTCACGAAAGCTCTTAACAGCCTAACGGTCTCAACCACACCTTAAAAACAGCGAAAGCATAATTTACAGTAATGTAATACGTTACAATGCCTTTCTGACTATTCTTATCGTCCATCCCTTCAATCAACAAAATTTCAAAACTGCAGGTATTGATATTTCATGCTTATCAAGAAGTTTTAATATTTATTATCAGTAAAACCCAATCATAATTGTGCCAAATTTTTAGAAATGCTATGAAATCATTGACTATTATATAGGAAATTCGTAAAAGTTAGAACATACGAGGGCCGTTTTTCAACAAATTTTGTTTAAAATTTTAAACTAATCTTTTACATGTTTAATGACAAATATACTTCGATATTTTAAAAATACATAGGTTTTAAGTGATCCTTTGCATAAGAAATCAAACAATTGAACAAAGAACCTTATCGAGCTATGCATTTTACACATTGCATTTTTTAAATTTAAACGGTGGTTATGCTGTACATAATATGTTTTGAGGAAACCAATCGACACGTTGTTCTCCATAGCTGCCATAAAGCGGTAATACGAGGGTAAGTCAATAAATTTTTGGACATATTTAAATTTATTTTGTTACTGTTGCAGCCAACGAGTAATCTATTGGCTTACGAAATCATCGGTTTCAAAATGACGGCCACCCAAATGACTTTTAGGAGCCTAAACAGATGAAAATCACTGAGGGCTAATTTGGAACTGTACGGTGGATGTTCCGCGCGTTCCCAACGAAATGTTTGTAACATCTCCTGCCTTGGTCTTGCTGTGTGAGGACGGGGATTGTAATCCAGAAGAATCACACCCTTTGTCAGGAGTCCTGGTCGCCTACGGCGAATAGCCTGTCGAAATTCCCGCAAAGTGGTGCAGTACTACGCTGGATTCACAGTCTCATCGTGGGGCTGGAATTTTTGCATTATGACGCCTAGAATGTCTCACAACACGCTGAGCATAACGTTGCCGACCGATGAAATTGGAGAGGTCGAATGTTTCCATTCCATGGGAGCTCATATGGATTCGGGTTGAAAGTGGTGAAACCAAGATTCGTCCTACGTAACAATTCGTGCCATAAAGTCCTCTGCTTCCTCAGTGTATCGAGTGAGGTGATGCAGTGAAGTCCATTCTGTTCATTTTGTGTTTCTCAGACAATTGGTGGGGCACCCATCGTGCACAAACTTTACAAAACTGCAACTGCTCATGCACGATGTTCCATGCGGTTCCATATGGGCAGCCTACGCGGTACGTCATCGATCGCTCCACTGTGGCGGACACTATCGCAGGACAACCAGGGCGATCTCCATCTCCGATGCTCTGTCTTCCCTTGTTAAACTTCTGGGTCCAATTGAATACCGCTTTCTGTGAGAAACAGTCGTCACCATACACGGTGATGATCTCGCGATGCACTTGTTCTGTAGACAGTCTTTTGGTGCACAACTGCACGCTGTTCGTGTATCTCATGCAACATACCCGCCATCGTGCTCTGGGCTGCCCCTGACTGACTGTGTGCTTACAAGACGTCACGCAGTCTATACGACAGGCATACAGATGCTGTCATCTGCTGGTAAAAAATGCGCTCGTAATTTAAAACGGTATGATGTAAACTGACCTTTGCAACTTGCCCTAGTACAATTAATGTAGTCCACTTTCCGTAAATGATAGTTTTCAAGTTCTTAAGCCAAAAGCCGCCCATTATTAAAAAGATATTGATCTTACTAGTAAAATTATTGAAAATGACCAACTTTCAAGGAGTATTCAAACAACTCTAAAGATTGCGGTGGAAGCAATTAACACCATTTTACTCACGCATTTGGTACGTATGATTTGATCGCGTTTTATTCCCCATAATTTGAACACAACTCCAGAGAGCACCATGTGAAATGGTGCAGATTTACACTATATCGCTTTGACAATAGGTCGTCTTACCATGTGTACATCACAATTACAGGTGAAGGAACATGGGTATGATTCGGAAAAAAGTTATAATCGGCAGTTTGGGTATTTGAGTAAGAGTCAGCACCAACAAAAGTTTCCGAAAAAAAAGCCCTAAACAAAAGTATGGTTGCCAAGCTTTTTACAATTGGACATGTTTCTTCTTTAGCGCTGGAGAACTATCAACCGTTAATGTTAAACGATTGACTACAGTTTGTTTGCCAAGTTTTGTCAATATATTGTGTATTACTTTACGAGACTCAGCAGAAGGAGAACATCTTCCGTATAATGTTTTTGTAACGTTTTCGTTTACTATAGGTTAGAACACTGGACATGTTTCTTCTTTAGCGCTGGAGAACTATCAACCGTTAATGTTAAACGATTGACTACAGTTTGTTTGCCAAGTTTTCAAAAATGTTCGCGAAAAGCGCCCAAAAGGTGGGATCATTTTGCATTTTTGTAACACTCGCACCCAAAACACATAGCCATATAGTCCTCACCTGGGACCTAATGATTCGTTTCTGTTTTCATATGTAAAGAATAACTTACAGTATTTACGTTATACATCGGCCAAAGAAGCGGTAAACGCTCTAAGAAAATATCCTATCACGGGATGACTGCCAAAATGAAGGGGTATTCTTTGAAAAATTATAAATAAATACCTACGTTTTGTCAATATATTGTGTATTACTTTACGAGACTCAGCGGAAGGAGAACATCTTCCGTATAATGTTTTTGTAACGTTTTTGTTTACTATAGGTTAGAACAGTGAGACATCAAAACAAGCATTTTTTTCCACAGAAAAGCATGCATCACAAGGTAATAGGGAGTTACATAATACTGTATATAGTGACCAGACTTGCAAGAGCAACAATGTTAAAATTATTCTCCTCTATTTCGTTCTGACGGCTCTTCATTTCAAGATGAATAGGCGTCCAGCTAAAACTGATACAAACCAATTCAAAACGGAGGTCGATTCGGACCATCGAGACACATATGACACAATATGACACATACATAAAGATTACAATGAGGATCGATGTATTATACCTATGCATTGAAAGACGTTTAACACAACTTACGAGCTTATGGAATGAATTAAAATAAATTTCCTGCAAACAGCGCAGTAACATCTTTGATTTGCTTATGGAACGTAACAAAAATCTCAAACGACATCCAAAGCTCATATTTATGTGAAGAAGGGTACCTTATCAGTTGGTGAGATCGCAAATGAATTGTCCACTTTGAAATTGTATCATACAATCAAGCGATCACTTTAGATGTACCTATTCAAAACATATATAAATGAATAATATAACTCAAGGAAACCGAACAGAATTTGCAGATAGTAAAGGTATTATGTTCCGCCCTGACAATGTAGATTAAATATATTTTCGGTCACTCGGAAAGAATTATTGGAGCTGGTTGGAATGTACCACTACATTCACAGCATATGTAGCTCTGGCCTTATACAACCGCATAATTATAGATAGATCATTTATTTAATTTGTCATAAAACTTGAATGGTAGCGATTTCGATAATAATGATGAAGCCAAACTGCACTTGATTGGGTTGTAATAAATATGATAAGCTTTATGTAGGTACAGTTATAGAGCTGCTTGAAAAATAAGGAAAGATCATTGATGCGATACATAATCTACTACCTTTAGAGTACTAACCACCACTTTTATTGGTCAATTAAAATACAAATTTGAGATTTAACAGCTATATTTCAAAACGTTAATTAATAAAGTTTTCGTACAAACTTCATCAGTGAAATATAACTGGATGTATATATTTTTATTTGGGTGCTATCAACTGAATAACTAAGGACTAGATTTTTTTGATATATAGGGATTGTAATAAATGTATACATCTAATATTTTTAATTTTATGTGTGTCTCTGCACACATATGCAAAGTATAAAATCAAAAAATCTTTATCAAAACCTTAACAATTTTGGTCAAAGACTAGGGAAAACCAAAACAACCTAACCAAAGGTTTCCTTATTATAAAATGCAACCGTCATTTTAATAAATTAGTATATCTTATATGATAGATCTCTACCACTAATAGGTCAATAAAACAAGGCTGGTTTGAACGATAGTTATATTTTCAGAACGTTTACAAAAGTTTTCAGAACACCTTCTTCAGTGAAAATATAACTAGATAAATATATAAACAAACATTTGTTTTTTATTTGGGAACTATCAACAAAATAACTAATGACTAGGATTTCTTGATATAGAGGATGTGTAAACAACTTTTATATATATATAAATTATAAAAACTAAATTAGTGTGTAAACATACATGCAAATTAAATAAAACCTTATATCAAAAATCTTTCTCGAAACCTCAACAATTCTGTTCAAGGATTAGGGAAAACCCAAATTTAAAAACCTAGCCAAAGGTTTCCTTCTTAAGAAATGCAAATGCCATTTTAACAAATTGTTATATACATTACTTAAATTTTAAATATTGTTCCTGAAATTAATAGTTTTAGTGTCTTTCTGTATATTTATCATTTCATATATTAGTCGTTTTTATAATTATTCTCTGTTTTTAATATAATTGTGTTTTCAAAATCAAAGTAATGCCCAAGATCTTTGTAATGCTTTGTTACAGCGGTCATTGCACCAAAATCATTATTTAAAGAATACTTATGGCTATACAACCTTTCCTTTAAATATTGTTTCGTCTGACCGATGTAACAACCATCACAGTCTTTACAGTTTATTTTATAAACTACATTACTCTGATTTTGTTTAATTATTTTAGATTTAGTATTAGTGAAAAGAGATCTGTTACTATAATTTGGAATGAAAGTAATGTTTATGTTGTTTTTATTAAATTCTTTTTTATTTCTTCGCTTAAACCTTTTTATAAGGAATAGCGTTATAACATTTATTGTTATTATTTTTAATTCCTCTATTGTATAATTTGTTAATTCTATTTTTTATTATTTTTCATAAAAAGTATTTGGATAATTATTTTTATCTGAGATTTCTTTAACTTTGTTTAAATTCTTTTCCCTAAATTCAGGATTAGCTAATCTAACCGCTTGATCAACTAAACCGGTAACTACATTAATTTTATGTAATTTTGATGTTTCAGAAAAATAATATAGATGTCTTCCTGTATTGGTAGACTTTATGTGCCAATTCGTTTTCATGCCGTTATTATGCATGACTGTCACGTTCAGGAAATTCAATGAATTATTAGATTCCCTCTCATATGTAAATTTTAATCTATTATGATAACTATTAAATGAATCTAATATCTCATCAATACTATCGTTTCTTATGGAACAAAAACAGTAATCCACATAACGTCTGTAAAAACTTACACTAGAATTTAGTTTTGCCAAACAAGTTTGCATTTCTTAACCTTCCTATACTCACGTCAAAATGAAAGACGTATACTATACTATATAAGTCGGTCTCACAGACCGTATGCGTGAGTATAGGAAGGTTAAGAAGGAAACCTTTGGCTAGGTTTTTAAATTGGCTTTTCCCTAGTCCTTGAACAGAGTTGTTAAGGTTTCGACAAAGATTTTTTGATATAAGGTTTTATTTAATTTGCATGTATGTTTACATTACATTAATTTAGTTTTTATAATTTATATATATATAAAAGTTGTTTACACATCCTCTATATCAAGAAATCATAGTTAAAAAAGTTTTCCATTTGTCGCGAACTTAGCTAGACACACAGTATACATTTAATAAATTAGTATATGCATTGCTTAAATTTTGATGATATATATATATGTTTCGCGAAGTATCTGGTTATCTTTTAAATATCCTCTCCTCTACCACTTTCCAGTTAATCAAAGAACAAATCGGGGGCTAATTTAGCGTTATTTTGAACTTCTGAAATTATAGTTATTACTCTCGATTTGTTGTTTGATTCCTATGAAGGAGAGGATATTTAGAAGTTAAATTTTGAACACCGGCTCTGAATAAAACATTACTAAATAGTTCTTACGTGTACTGAGCAAATGATCTTTTATTGTTTTAAAAAGATACGCGGTTATTATTTTGCGAAACCAATAGTTGATTTATCATGTGGCAATGGCATGGGGAAGTTGTCAAACAACGCACGTGGTTTTAACAACCCTGTATCTACGCGCAAAGTATTACGGTTCGTTTGAAATCATTCCGTATCTCCGAAGCGTTTTTATTGGATTAATTAATCTAACAAGGAAAGGTTGGGGACAACCCGCACACACCAATTTGAATGAAATTTGAGAATAATGTAGAGCTGATCGGACTATGTTAAATGCCGCTTTCTGTTTCTGCGATTAAAGACATCGAAGGGGTGAAAATCGCCCCTGAAAATTGGCCTGCGTTTCGTTTTTGCCAATTACTCTGGAATTGTTTCAAGAAAAAATATCCGTCCATATCAGCATATAGCGCTTCAAGAGGACTATTGAAGGATGTCTGAATCGGTAACGCTTATTTTTAAAAATATTGCCCTCTCTCACCCCCAACGATTTGTGGAAAGACCGATTTCGATGAAATTTAGTAATTATGTAGAGCTGATTGAACTATGTAAAGGACCGGTTTCTGTTTCTGCCGGTCATGTCTATGAAGGGGTGAAGGGCTTCCCCAAGGGTGGTAACGTTTTTTGCCAATTACTCTGCAACTGTTGCAAGAAGAAAATATTCAAACATATGAGCATATAGCGCTTAAAGACGACTATTGAAACATGTTTGAACTGGTAACCCTTATTCCTAAAAATATTACCCCGTCCCACCCTCAACGATTTGCGGAAACACCGATTTCGATGAAACTAAAAGGTCGGTTTCTGTTTTTACCAGTAACGCCTACGAAGGAGTGAAAGGTTCCCCCAAAAACGGGGCCGTTTTTGTGAATTATTCCGCAATTGTTGCACGAAGAAAATATTCAAAATATGGACATACAGCGCATCAAGAGGGTCATTAAAACATGTTTCAATTAGTAACCCTTATTCTTAAAGATATTACCCTCAGAGTTGGTAGCACTATATAAAAAGCTGGTGTCTCTCTCTGATCTAACAGCATCTGATGCTTGGATATAGGGTTGTTTTGCCAACTACAATTATTGCAAGAAAAAGAAATTTACTGACCGACAATGGATTCTAGCAAAAGTTAAAACCTACGCCTTTATACTATCAATGGACGCAGGGCTCACGACGGTGGTCAAAGGGAACATCATAACATGCTTTTGTTTTGACGCAGAAAGAAGGTCATACTTATTTATTATACGTACTATATACATGGTAATTGTTTGCATTAACATAAAAATATTTTGTCATTTTAGCTGACATGAATATCTAAACAAAATATGTTTTTTGGGTCAATGTGTTTGTATTTTGGATGTAATGGTTATCGTTTTCTATTTTTGAACACCTAATAATGCGTTGGTATAAAAACTATATATTTCCCGGTATAATTTATACACACTCTTCAACCATACTGTAAATTGTATCATGTTTTTGTAGTGCGGCATGGTGTACATAAACCCACAAAATGTAATTAATTTGTTAATTATTACTTATGGATATTGGGAAGAAACCAGAAATCCAAATGTTAAAGAACAAGGACTGCATGATGCTATAAAAGATATAATAGACAGAAGTGTGCAAGGCATTTCCTTTGAGTTCCAGACAAATTATGGGTTGGATTTTTCGACGAATATCGTCCAATTGCTGCTGATGTCGTGATGGACGATGAACCACCTTCAGGAGAACACTTAAGAGATGTTATACGAGAAGAATTGGAATAAACTTGTACCAGCAATAATGTAGGTGCTTTCACTGATATCGAATACAAAAAGAAAGCAGTGGAATTTTGAATAAGCGCAACACAAGGATTAATAAAGTTAGCAACAGTTCAACAAAAATTTAGAAAAGTTAAGACTCTACGACAACTATATAGATGGGTGGCACAAAACGTGAAAAGTTAATGCAAATTTCTCAACATACACCTTAACGGTTTACTGCCAGTCTGGATCAGTGATCGGCAATACATCGCTTTTTCGCTATTCATACTGACTCATGAAATTTTAAATATAAGTGAGTAGGCATCATTTAAACTCAACTACTCTGATTTACTCATACTCGCGATAACGTTGATTCATAAGTACAGGTTGCAATAAATATGAATGCGACGGTGACATCATACACATACTATACTCACACTCATAAATCACCTCAGTTTGATTTCTAATGTCAGGAAAATACTTACACCACTTACATTGATTCAGCTCACTCGACTCATCCATGTATATTTAAAAGTTTAGTCATTAAACAGTTTGCAACCAGTATAAAGTGTATAAAAATATACAAACGCATAAAATTGTAAGTTTATATAGAAACATTTCGGGAAAATTAATTTTTTTATTATTTATCATTTTTATGAGCAGGTAGTGAAAAATGGATAGCAATAGTGAGATTGAGAAAAAATAAATAGCGGAGTTTTTCAATTAGTGCAAAAACGTAAGGGTAAAAGCGCAATATAATATGAAATAAGCAACACAAATCTACACATATTTCTTTGTTTAACTTTAGTAAAAAAACAACAGTCAAAAACGCAACAGAGCAAACACACAACCTCATAATGAGTATATTAATGTTCGTATGCGAACCATACTTATTTTGCATCGTCTATACACTTTGAGTTAAGGAGAGTCGAAATCAACAACGTCATAAATGTTGTTAAGTATGAGTTCGATGAGTACTTCAAACTTTCGAGTGGATATAAAGTTGGACAACATTGCAATAAGTATGAGTGCGTATAAGTACAAGAAATTATAAGTCATGATTCAACTCTACTCACTTTTTCACTACTCATTGCTGATCACTGGTCTGGATGCAAATCTCATCGTTCACGATATGGATATAAGAAATTGGGCTATGCAGGCTAATGCAGAAATTGAAAATTTTAGAGCCTCAAGAAAATGAAACTGCACTTTAAACAACCACATGGAATCGTATCACGGAAAGTCACAAAGTTTGTTAGTAGCTCATACGGGATGGACAACAATGTGCTACAAGCTACGGCAGCCAGTTTTATAGAGTTAGTTAAGCGGCATTTAGAAAACTATGGCCCAGAGAATGTATTTAATACTGATGAAAGCGGATTTAACTTGGAAATACATTCAGGTCGTACACCTGCCTTGGCAGGAACGAAGAAAATTGAATGAATTGGACGGGCAGTTTCGCCAACAACCCACAGTGATCCAGCACTGCCACTGATATCAGCGGTAGGTAAACTACCATGTCCTTTGTTTATTGCTTTAAGGGAAGCAGAAGGCTAGTTTGGCTCCAAAGTAAAGGAGAGCTTATTGCAGATAATATCCCTTCGCTATTGGTACTTTGTAAACTATTGTACATGAAAGAAGGCAATCACTTGATACAAATTTTATATTTTTAGACATAGTGAAGCTTCTACTTCAGTAAAATTAACTACGATCCTGCTTACTCATTGGTTTACTACCATATATTTGCAAAATACTGGCGCACGAAGTCTTCTGTTATTAGATACCTGGACCAGACATTGCCGAGCTTCTCTGACAAATATGTGTACCTCACAAAGAAGTCGAAATACTTACTAGCGCTAAAAAACTACAAGTAGACTTCAACCCATACACATGGTTTCAGATATGGAAAGCATTTGTTAGAAAGATTTCAGATCTAGTGAACCTCGAAAATTATGACGTGAATTTGCACCAACGCAATCACGTAATTAAAATGCAATCCCTAATTCACAATCAACTGTCTGCACCGAGGTTTCAGAATTTATTTGCGTATGCTTGGTACAAAAGGGGATATCTGCATCGTCGCCCGGAGCGCTTCGAACATCCGGTGTAATTTGCCTTCACTGCTGACGATGCTGCCTCTTCTCCTGTGTGCTCCAGATGTGGAAAACATGCCTTTATTAAATATGCAAGGTGTAATCAATATTTATGTTTCCAACATCATTTACATCAAGAATGACATAAAATACATATGTAGGTATATACCATGCATACACCATATAAGTATACTTTGTGATTTAATACTTCTATAGGAACAAAGAATATTTGTAACTTTAGAAAGTTATTATGATTCCTATTCTTTGTATTTGACTTGTTGTCTTATTTTGCTTACTTCTTATGATAATAACATAATGACATTTCAAACGCATTTACATCTTCTCTTTATTATACATAGGATGTATATATAACTAACATAAGTATAACGGATTCATATAGGATATGTTTCGAGAGCCCTGTTGGAGCTCACACATCCATATGACTAAACATTTATTTAGCTAGTTTTAACCACTTCAAAGGCTTTTGGAGCAGTAACAGAAACAGGCTTTTTACATGATATAGAGTCACATCTAACTGCCAAGTTTTTCATAGAAATCGGTGTCTCCGCAAATCAATGAGGGCGAGAGAGGGTAATTTTTTAAAGAATAAGGGTACTAATTCAAATATGTTGGAATAGTCCTCTTGATGCACTATATGTCCATATTTTGAATATTTTCTTCGTGCAAGAATTGCAGAGTAATTGACAAAAAGACGAAAAGCATGCCAATTTTCAGGGGCGCATTCCGCCCTTTCGATGGATTTAATTGCAAAAACATCAACTCTACATAATTACCAAATTTCATTCAAATCGGTGTGTGCGGGTTGATAACCTTTCCTTGTGAATCAACTATGTTAAAATGTCGGCTGTTCAATAAATAAATAAACTTTCAGACGTTTCCTATCATCTGAGTACCATTTTGTGTGATTATCGTAGTTCAATAGTTGATTAGTTCATTACTATTCAGCTTACGCCAAATTAAATGTAGCTAAAAGCAATGCAAAGAAATATTCAAACTACTTGTCATTTTCTTTACAATGCCTAAAATAAAATTCAAAGTTAATATTTTATAGCTTAACTTTCAATACAACAAATAAGTCTATAAGAAATGATCACATCGCGTTAACTACGAACACACTTATTGTTAGCTACAATAATTCACGATCTTACCATACCAACTTGCAATTTTCGTACTAAATACCTTAACACTACTGCCATTTAGCCAATGTTCAGTATTTACTGCAGCTTCCACATTATCGTCCATGAACTTAGTTAGAGTTAGTTTAATGATTTAAAATGACCTGCTCTCGAAAAAATCTGTGTCTTTTACTCTATCTTACTATGATTGATTTTATGTTTTAATATATTATCGTAAACGAGACATTTGGAAATTTATTTTGCAGGAAAAGTTTTATATCATCTTTGTCTTAATCGAGCTTTATATTATCCATGTGTACCATACAAATGCTTGATTGATGAACATCCTGGCAGATAATTAGGTTAATTTTTTGTTCAGTCAATAATAATCACCTACGTACAAGATAAATGGAACAAATTATGCACAATTAGAAACCATAATGTTGGCTTTGAAGTTTTTTTACATGTTGGTTAAACTTTTATTGAAACTTGAAACCCAAACCTTATGTGCTCGCTGTGTAAATCAACATAAATTGTATTTGCCGATTTCTTATTTAATCTACATACCTGTTTCACTGCGTGAAGCATTTTACAGTTTACCTCCCACAGTTTATTTTATTTATAAGTACAACAGTACTTTTTCAATTTGATTGTTGTACATATAAGTGCAGTACAACACATTTAAATACGTATATGTATATCCTGTGCTGATTTGTGAGCAAACCCCACCAACTTTTTATGAAATTCTATAAATAAGTAGTAGTTGAATTTTTAATTTCAGAAGATAAGACCCACTCTATTGTTTTTTAATTTTAAACTAAAATAAAACTTATTAATTTCTTAAGCAGTAAATAAATTCGTATCCAATTTCTTCCTTCTGTCTTTCCGAAACTAATTCCTCTTTGATTTACTTTTTATAATTACCGCACACACAAATAAATACATCTAATAATTAGTTAACATAGATATTAAAAAATATGTCCCAAATAATCCACTGACCTCTATGAACACAAAGATACAACTTACACGAAAAATGCCAAAACAAAATCATAATATTCAATTCCACTTTAACTATTCTGATGAAGAAAAAATACAATAATAATAATTTAAATGTATATATATATATATTTCGTGACCTTTTTATACTTATCTTATATAATAGATCTCTACCACTAATAGGTCAATAAAACAAGGCTAGTTTGAACGATAGTTATATTTTCAGAACGTTTACAAACGTTTTTCGGAATACCTTCTTCAGTCAATATAACTAGATAAATATATAAACAAACATTTGTTTTTATTTGGGAACTATCAACAAAATGACTAATGACTAGGATTTCTTGATATAGAGGATGTGTAACCAACTTTTATATATATATAAATTATAAAAACTAAATTAATGTGTAAACATACATGCAAATTAAGTAAAACCTTATATCAAAAAATCTTTGTCGAAACCTTAACAATTCTGTTCAAGGACTAGGAAAACCCAAATTTAAAAACCTAGCCAAAGGTTTCCTTCTTAAGAAATGCAAATGTCATTTTAACAAATTGCTATATACATTACTTAAATTTTGAATATCGGTTCTGAAATTAATAGTTTTAGTGTCTTTTTGTATATTTATCATTTCATATATTAGTCTTTTTATAATTATTCTCTGTTTTTAATATAATTGTGTTTTCAAAATCAAAGTAATGCCCAAGATCTTTGTAATGTTTTGTTACAGCGGTCATTGCACCAAAATCATTATTTAAAGAATATTTATGGCTATACAACCTTTTCTTTAAATATTGTTTCGTCTGACCGATGTAACAACCATCACAGTCTTTACAGTTTATTTTATAAACTACATTACTTTGATTTTGTTTTTAATTATTTTAGATTTAGTATTAATAGCGTTATAAGATTTATTGTATATAAATAAAGTAATGTTTATGTTGTTTCTATTAAACTCTTTTTTTATTTTTCGCTTAAACCTTTTTTATAAACAATAAATCTTATAACGCTATTCCTTATAAAAAAGGTTTAAGCGAAAAAATAAAAAGAGTTTAATAGAAACAACATAAACATTACTTTCATTCCAAATTATAGTAACAGATCTCTTTTTACTAATACTAAATCTAAAATAATTAAACAAAATCAAAGTAATGTAGTTTATAAAATAAACTGTAAAGACTGTGATGGCTGTTACATCGGTCAGACGAAACAATATTTAAAGAAAAGGTTGTATAGCCATAAGTATTCTTTAAATAATGATTTTGGTGCAATGACCGCTGTAACAAAGCATTACAAAGATCTTGGGCATTACTTTGATTTTGAAAACACAATTATATTAAAAACAGAGAATAATTATAAAAAAAGACTAATATATGAAATGATAAATATACAAAAGACACTAAAACTATTAATTTCAGAACCGATATTCAAAATTTAAGTAATGTATATATAGCAATTTGTTAAAATGACATTTGCATTTCTTAAGAAGGAAACCTTTGGCTAGGTTTTTAAATTTGGGTTTTCCTAGTCCTTGAACAGAATTGTTAAGGTTTCGACAAAGATTTTTTGATATAAGGTTTTACATGTATATATATATTTTATAAATATACATGTATATTTATATGTTTTTGTTCCGTAAGAAAGGATAGTATTGATGAGATATTAGATTCATTTAATAGTTATCATAATAGATTAAAATTTACATATGAGAGAGAATCTAATAACTCATTGAATTTCCTGAACGTGACAGTCATGCATAATAACGGCATTGTGAAAACAAATTGGCATATAAAGTCTACCAATACAGGAAGACATTTAAATTATTTTTCAGAAACATCAAAATTACATAAAATTAATGTAATTACCGGTTTAGTTGATCAAGCGGTTAGATTAGCTAATCCTGAATTTAGGGAAAAGAAGTTAAACAAAGTTAAAGAAATCTTAGATAAAAATAATTATCCAAATAGTTTTTATGAAAAATAATAAAAAATAGAATTAACAAATTATATAATAGAGGCATTAAAATTAATAACAATAAATGTTATAACGCTATTCCTTATAAAAAAGGTTTAAGCGAAAAATAAAAAAGAATTTAATAAAAACAACATAAACATTACTTTCATTCCAAATTATAGTAACAGATCTCTTTTTACTAATACTAAATATAAAATAATTAAACAAAATCAGAGTAATGTAGTTTATAAAATAAACTGTAAAGACTGTGATGGTTGTTACATCGGTCAGACTAAACAATATTTAAAGAAAAGGTTGTATAGCCATAAGTATTCTTTAAATAATGATTTTGGTGCAATGACCGCTGTAACAAAACATTACAAAGATCTTGGGCATTACTTTGATTTTGAAAACACAATTATATTAAAAACAGAGAATAATTATAAAAAGACTAATATATGAAATGATAAATATACAGAAAGACACTAAAACTATTAATTTCAGGACCGATATTCAAAATTTAAGTAATGTATATAGCAATTTGTTAAAATGACATTTGCATTTCTTAAGAAGGAAACCTTTGGCTAGGTTTTTGAATTTGGTTTTCCCTAGTCCTTGAACAGAATTGTTAAGGTTTCGACAAAGATTTTTTGATATAAGGTTTTACTTAATTTGCATGTATGTTTACACATTAATTTAGTTTTTATAATTTATATATATATAAAGTTGGTTACACATCCTCTATATCAAGAAATCCTAGTCATTAGTCATTTTGTTGATAGTTCCCAAATAAAAAACAAATGTTTGTTTATATATTTATCTAGTTATATTTTCACTGAAGAAGGTATTCCGAAAACGTTTGTAAACGTTCTGAAAATATAACTATCGTTCAAACCAGCCTTGTTTTATTGACCTAGTAGTGGTAGAGATCTATCATATAAGATAATAATAATAATGGCAACTTATCATTAAATAATAAAATTCGGAGGAGTGATAGCATCAGTGCGATTTACACTAATTAATGATAACATGTCATCCACCTTTTTAACAAACTCTAACGATAATACTAAAGAAACAGCAATATTAACATAAAACAGTTATTCCAGGCAAGTTGTTTTCAAAATAAATATCATACACTCCAATTTCTAATATAGGATATAAGGATTTTATATAACAAAACCAAGTGCTACCTTGAAATGTGAGCTGAATCTGGGTTAAAGCAAGTTAAGTCAATTCTTGCACAATCTAGTCAAGTTTTCAAGTTGTAACTTAAGTGTTTTAACTTAAGTATCAAAATGTTTTTACTAATTTTTATGTTATATTTTGTCATATGTATTTTCTTCTTTACTTTCTTTGAACCAACATTTATATTTTTACGTTCGCATGTAATTATTTTGTATTAAATAAAAACTACTACTACTACTACTTAAAGGAAATACGGAGGAAGGTTTTCGTAACAGAATTTTAATCTTTATTGGTGGTAAACATTACCTCAATTAGTTTCACTAAACAAAATCAAATGCTGCATATAAAGATGCTGGAGATTCTAGGCCACGATTATTAATTTTAGAATAACTAGGTATATAAATAATTAGTGTGGTGAAACAATTCACTGATCGAAATTTAATCAAATTTAGTATTTTCTAGGGACTACCCGAAAGTAGGTTTTGCAATTACAAAAATTAGATATCGACTCTCGTTATTTTTCAAAGCGAACCACAATATTTTCCTAGGCGCAAAATTTAGGCTTAAATCCCTTAAGGGGCCGTATTAAATGAATTACATCAAATCTCTTTTTGAAGCTGTAAAATCAATTTTCAAATATTTCACAAAGTCAAACTTAAAATCTTTACCTTTAACAACCCTAAAAATTATTTCCTCCAGGAAAATCCCTTTTAATGACGTAAGATTTAGATTAAGAACGTCCTCCAACTTTTATATCATTTTTTACGCTTGCCTCAAAATATAAAATCAATAAAAGACAAAGTTGAAAATTTTGAAAGAGAAAAGATTTGAGTTCTTGCTGAAACGGACTGGCTGTCATGTTTAAAATATATTCTAGCACTACCAAGTTGTGATCCTAGGAGAGGCCACCTTCGAGAGTCGGAGAATTAGTAGGATGAACTGCGATACCACGATCACTTAAGAAGAGTACCTAATAGCAAGCTAACAAACAGGTTTATTCTTGAGGAACCCCATAAGGGATGCTATGCACTGAGATTGCCACCGATGAACACCAAATCAAATACGATGAAGAGACCGACAGTAATCACTAATCAAAAAGTTTATTTGGGGAACGGTAGACCGAGATGATCTTGAGTGGCCAAAATCCGTTCAGATTTGGATTTATTTTGCTTTCAGGAAGTTTACCACGTGTAAGTCAACTTGTGAGTGGCGGAAGTAGTTCTTAATGAGAAATTTCGTGTCTCCGCCTATATCCATCTTTATGATTGCTTGCGACTGTGAGTCTGTTCCCGGAAAATTGACCCGATGGGGAAGTCAGTCAGTTCACGTCAGTGTTTCAAATTAAAAGCTTTTGGTAGTACTATCTCCATCTTAGATCGTTGATCCAACACCATTTGTTTACGACAAGTCATCAACAAAATTAAGAAAGCTCACCCTAACAATAGATCGCCTCGTACATCATCATAATGTATCAATTATTTAAAGAAACCAAATTAATGAAGTGAAAAAGCATCTAATTTAAAGGCTTTTAAGCTTATCATTACGTCATCCAGTTGGTGGGTCATTGCTTCATTACATTTCTACTGTAGAGGTATAAACATGGTGGAAGAAAAGAGGATAAAATGAGTGATGAAGTAAATAGAGTTGCGACATAAATTTAACATGTCAATGTGAAATCTAACAGAATTCGAGTTATTGATATGTATCTCAACACCGCGAAAACACAAACTCAATAATGTCTCTGGCCGTGGAAAGCTATTCATGTATTGACTTAGAAACAGCGTTCGATAGAATAAAGAGAGAAAATATATGGAGAGCCCTGGAAAAAAGAGATATAGAAAAAGGATTATTGAAATAATAAGGAATAAAGAATGAAGAATAAAGAAATTAAAAAGAAATAGTCGTTAAACAGGGATGTGCCCCGAGTTCCCTTCAATTTACAGTAATGTTGGATGAGGCAACAAAAGAAGCAAAGAAAGACCCGAAGACACTAAAACTGGCGCATGGCAACATGAAACAACTATTGTTATTTGTTATCGTAGCGGATTCAGAGAAGAACTTACAATACAATATAGAAATGATAGAACAATAACTAGGCAAGATAAATATGAAGATAAACATAGGGAAGACAAAAAGCATGATAGTGTCAAGAAGAAAATAGTACATAAGGTGTGGGCTGCAGCGAGAGCAAATAGAACAAGTGAAGAGTTTAAGATATTTAGCATCCAGAATTGAAAATAATGGAAGAGTCGGTAAAGAAATTGACGACAGAATAGGAAAAGCAGCAAAGATGTTCAATATGATGAAAACGATAGTTTTGGGCAGAGGGTACTACCTAGAAAAGTGAAAACGGAAAAGGTCAAAAAAGTCTTAAGGCTGAGAATTATGTACGGTAGTGTACGCTTAACCCGGCGTCGCGTCGCAGGTGAAAAAAGTAACACCGACAGTCAGGTGGGTAAAGATGACCCAAGCTTTTGTGCCATTGTATATTTCTTAAATTTTTAAAATTTGATAAACGTATCTATAAGCAATATATACATGACTCTTTCAACTCTTAGTTATATGCAATAAAAGATTGTTTAAACTGCTTTTAGCTTTTTAATTCATTAATTAAAAAAACACTATAAACAAACTTAAAAATATAAGCAACTTCAGTCTTATGCCATAAACTTAAAATCTAAAA
This sequence comes from Chrysina gloriosa, assembly GCA_038088585.1. Classification (NCBI taxonomy): domain Eukaryota; kingdom Metazoa; phylum Arthropoda; class Insecta; order Coleoptera; family Scarabaeidae; genus Chrysina; species Chrysina gloriosa. The sequence continues at coordinate 31,419,601 of CM076092.1, forward strand.
AAACAAAACAAAAAATAATTGTTAAATACAACACTTTGGTACTAATTATAAATTAAAAATTGTAATTTTCTTTATCTTTCTGTAAGCAGTTGGAGCATTCGCTGCAATAAGGAGCTATATGTTCAGAGCAAATAAACTTGTTGCATTCTGTGCAGGTGTGATTAGTTTTGCGATCTTTTGCAGTAGGGCAAACTTGACATCGTCTACGCACACGTGAAACTTTTGCCGGAGCTTCTTCAGACGAGTCTGTTGTGAAACACCCGATTCGCTTTCGCATTTATCTCGGCAATTGGATGATATTTTTCGAGTGTTTAGGTGGTCATTTATAAGAGAAAGGCTTAAGATTTTGAGAAACTTATTTCGTTTAATTTTTTGTTGTTATTATTCTTATATATATGTAAGGAAAATATCCTTTCTTTTTATTAAACTTGGCAAGTCGAGCCTCCTATGGTACGAGTGACGTTTTCCCAGAGATGACAGGTGACTGGTGAAAAAAGTAATCTATAATCCTCTGTGAACGATATCTTGAATGTTGTTTCTTCGTTATTGCAGGTACGATTTGTAATTAGAATAAGTATTTTTATGTACTTCGTTATTACAGAAACAAATTCTGCCTATCATTCGAGAGGAAAGGTCTATATAATAAGGTGGAGGATAAAACAACATTATAAAACAACATTCTCGTTGGACTTCACAATGAAAAAGCTGCGCTTGGACTTCGCGGTTCGCAGCGAAGCAGATGGAAAATCTAATCTTGTATGCATAACCTCAATTGGCACACCGGATGGCCGGACGTATGAAATCCCACAGGAGTTTCAAGCAGAAAGCTGTCACGAAGAAATCATGGGCACAACAGCGTACGCCGAAATAATAAAAACACTTACAAGAAGACATCAAGAAAGAAAGGTATGGATTAACTTGACGGAAGAATTATCCGAAACCTACTTCGACGAAGGCGGAAATTTGCAATTCAATGACATGTATTTGGAAGAAATAACCAACGCACCACAAATCGCTAATGTCCCGGAACAACCACTCGTAAAAATGTTAGAAGAATTACTTGCAAAAAGCCAAGAACAACCAGAAATTAGAAACATAGGCAAAATAGCAAAAGAATTTACAATTGAAAAATTTAATGATAAAAATTCGAACGCCGATCGCTGGCTTTGAAAAAGAATGCGAGCGATTTAACATTTCTAAAGATGAGAAAAAGATCGAAATTCTAAAGTTATTTATGGATAAAGGGACCACAGATTGGTATAGTTGTACGTTATTGAAACTCACTATTGAAGCGAAGTGGGAAGAATGGAGGAAAATGTTCTGCGAAACATTCACCATTAAAGGCTGGTCTCAAATAAGATACGCACTGTCATTTAAATATCAAACAGGCTCTTTACTAGAATATGCGATAAAAAAGAAAAGTTCTACTCGAGGCAAGAAGATCTGTCGATAACGGAACATTGATTGATCTAATTGCCACGGGCTTGCCAAACTTTGTAGCCAATAGAATTGATAGAGAAAGATTGAAAAAGAACGAAGACTTATGTAGTGAAATAGGCAAACTGGAACATTTAGTTAACAGAAGGAACTTCGAAACAAAAAAGAATAAGAATTACACGAGCAGAGAAAAAACAGAAAACACACCATGCGAAATTTGTAAAAATAAAGGCAAAGGTTCACGCTTCCACCCGGAAACTGAATGCTGGTTTAAGGACAGAATAAATCACGTCAACAATTCAGTATTAGAGGTAAACCTAGACGACATGGACCCAAAAAAACTAATAATCCCGCCATTAATTAAAATCAAGATAACATTAAATGACACTTTAATAGTATCCGCTATCTATCACTCAGGTTCAAATGTCTCAATAATAAATTCGAAATTAATTCGGTTCGAACGGAAAGGGATCACTAAAATGCAAAAGTTAACTTGAAAACGATTAATGGTGTGAATAAAACGGAAGGATGGATAAAAATAAAAGTAAAAATAATGAATATAGAAGAATACATGAATCTATTCATAATTAACGACAAGAATTTCGATTACGACTTTTTAATACGATTAGATTGCATAAAAAAGTTCAAGTTAACTCAAAATGACAACCTCGAGATAAAACAGGAAAATCCTGATCTCACAGGAAAACAAGAATATCTAATAAACTTCAATGAACACGTACATTTAGACGATTTTGCAGTCCTTACAAATCACTTGAATCATCATGAAGAAACCATAATAGAAAATCTAATAGATAAATATAAAGACATATTTGCAAAAGACATATATGATATAGGCACAGTAAAAAACTACGAAGCCACTTAAAAGAAATCTAATCGAAGAATCATACGGTCGCTTTGGCGCCCCAGTGACGCTAGCATACAAAAGAGATGAAAACACAAAGTCGAGACTGTGTATAGACTTCAGAGATTTGAATAAGATAATAGTTCCTCAATCGCAACAATTCCCACTAATTGAAGACTTAGTTATAAAAACAAGGAATTGCAAATATTTCTCAAAACTTGACATAAATTCAGCATTCTGGTCTATCCCCTTATGAATTGAAGACAGAAGAAAAACGGGATTTGTGACGCAAGAAGGCGCCTTTCAATGGAACTGTCTTCCATTCGGACTAAAAATGGCACCAGCCATCTTTCAGAGAATTTTAAGTAATATAATAAGAAAACATAAACTATCGGATTTTACGGTAAACTATATAGATGATATATTAATTTTTTCAAAATCGTTTGAAGAACATATAGAGCACCTAACACAATTACTAGAAGCAATAAGGAAAGAAGGTTTCAGACTGAAACTGTCTAAATGCACATTCGCATTGGATTCCGTGCAATATTTAGGCCATATAATAAAACACAACTCAATTTCTCCGATACAAGAACTTGATTTCAATACGAGACTTTCCTGTACCGAAAAATCAGAAAAATATTAGACAGTTCTTAGGAAAAATCAACTTTTATAATGAATATGTACCAAAAATCTCATTGATTCTAGAACCCTTACATAATCTACTAAGGAAAGGACAAAAATTCAGTTGGTTCGAAGAATGTCAAAAAGCCTTTGAATACATGAAAAATTTTCTCTGCACCCAACCAGTCTTAGCTATCTTCGACCCGGACCATACCACACATACATACAGACGCGAGTTTACAGGGCATAGGAGCTGTATTGACACAGCCACAACTAAATGATAATCCGAAAGTCGAAAAACCGGTAGCATATTTTTCAAAGAAACTGAGTGAATCACAATAAAAAAGAAATCCATTTACTTAGAATGCCTAGTAATAAAAGAATCAGTAAAATATTGGCAACACTGGCTTATAGACAGACCATGCAAAGTATTCTCACATCATAAACCACTAGAAAAAATGAACATCAAAGCTAGAACAGACGAAGAATTAGGCGACCTCACGTACTATCTATCACAGTATGATCTTGAAATAATATACCATCCAGGCAAAGATAACCCAGAAGCAGATTGCTTAAGTAGAAATCCGGTATTAGAACCTCAAGAAGGTGAGGAAGACAAATTAAAGATCGTGAATTTAATAAAAATAACAGATATTTTAGAAGACCAAAAAGAAAACAAATATATAAAAACGAGCAAAGATAGATTAATTTATAAAGACAATTTGTACTCTAGAAGAATAAGAAAGAAAGAAAAGATCGTATTGTCAGAAGAGTTTTCTAAGAAGCTAATAGAAAACACGCATAAGAAATTTTGCCACATAGGGATAAAACAAATGCAAAACAAAATACTGCCACATTATACAGCAGAAAAGATAGCAGAAAACATAGAGAAAACCTGCAGAAATTGCACAGTATGCATAAAAAATAAATCAAGGGGACAAGGAAAAATTGGTCTGAAGTGGTTTTCGTAGATACGATTGGTGGATTCGGCGGTTCACGATCCACTAAGAAATACTTACATCTTCTAGTAGATCACTTCACACGATTTGCTTACATTGTAACATCAAAAACACAAAATTCAAGTGACTTCATCAAATTAACAGAAAAAGTACTCACAGATTATAATATCGAAATGCTTCTGACAGATCAATACCCAGGTATAAACTCCAAAGACTTCAAAGATTATTTAGAAAAGTAAAATATCAAAATGACGTTTACGGCGGTAAACGCACCATTCTCCAATGGGCTAAACGAAAGACTTAATCAAACTTTAGTGAATAAGATTAGATGTGCAATGAATGAAGAAAATAAAAAATGTGCGTGGACGAATATAGCGCATGACTGTGTAAAAAATACAATGAGACTGAACATACAGCAACTGGATTCAGCCCAAAATATCTATTAGAAGGGGAAGATAACACGATGTTACCAAATGAATTGAAAACGACGAAAAATAACAATAACCTAGAGAACGATAGGATAATTGCCTTAGAAAATAGTATCAAGTACCACGAATATAATAAAAAATTATACGATAAGAACAGAAAAGTCCATGACTTCAATGTCGGGGACCTGGTATATGTCGAAAATGGGAACCGACTGAACCGAAAAAATTAGATGAACTAAGGATTGGACCTTACAAGATATTGAAAGAAATATCGAAATCAATATATGAGATTGACACAGGACACAAAAAATCGGAATCGAATTTGTTCCATATCTCCAAATTCATTCCGACTCCTAGCATCAGAAATGAGATACCAAAGGCGCTCAGCCATAACTTCGAGTGATTTTGCACCAAAATTTTCGTACCAAAATTTTACCGAAGGGGAGAGGAGGTGTAAGGAAAATATCCTTTCTTTTATTGAACTTGGCGCGCAAACTGAATCGGCAAGTCAAGCCTCCTATGGTACGAGTGACGTTTTCCCAGAGGTGCCAGGTGACTGGTGAAAAAAGTAATCTATAATCCTCTGTGAACGATATCTTGAATGTTGTTTCTTCGTTATTGCAAAAACAAATTCTGTCTATCATTCGAGAGGAAAGGTCTATATAATAAGGTGGAGGATAAAACAACATTATATATATAAAAAAAATTTTGGTGAGATCGCATTACACCGACAGCCAGGTTGGGTCATACGATAAACTCCAGCTACTGAGAAATTTGACAACGTAGCAAAACGTTGAAAAAGTTACACGACAATAAAAAGTGTAGGGGTCATAATGACCCAACCTGCATGACGCCGCGTTAAATGCTTCTTGAGACATATATAAAATAAGGCCATAAGAGGTAGAGATAAGATACAAATAGTGCAAAAAATACAGGAAAGACAGTTGAGGCGGTTTGGGCTTGTGTGCCGTATGCAGAATGACAGACTGATGAAAAAGGTATATGAAACACGAGTCTCGGAGAAAAATAAAAGGGAAGACCCCGGAAAACGTAGAGTCATCGAGTGAAAACAGAAAGAAGAGGAATAAGCTGGGAAGGAATTAGGAGATCACACCAGATAGAACGTTGTGGAGAGAGAAATGTGGACAGCAATAGTAAACTCCACTCCAACGGCCTTAAATGACACAAGAATAAGAAAGTATTTCTGAAGATATACCAGATAAGAAATCTTTCATGAAGTTTGCGTGGATTTAAAACGAGGCGTCAAATTTCGTATAATACAAAAATTTACTATTTACACGTTCTAAATAAATTTAAAATAATTAAGGTTAAAGAACCTTATTTTAAATAATTTTCAGTTCAACATATTTTCTCTAAACTATGTAAGTTTATATCACTAAAATACCCCATTATGTTGGAATTCAGAAATAAATAATGCGACGCCAATGTAATAAATCAAAACAGGAACTAACTGATTTCTTTAAACTAATGGGAGACACTAAACTATTGCTGTTTGTCGGTTATCGTTAGATTTGATTGGTGCGAAGATAATTATAATATTTCTTGACATTTTTCCTACCAAGTATTTCAGCATTTGCAACTTTTCACGTTAAAACGTTACCAACATATAACGCGGGTTATGCGTTTGTAGAATTAATTCAACCACATTGACTATAAATCTGTCTGCAAGTACTTCCTGCTTTTAGAGCACACACTGGTAGAGAATATTTTCAACAGAATTACTTATCTAATTACGAGCGTGATGTACATACGCAGAAAACTCGCTATCGTATGACAATTTATGTACGAATTAAATTCAATTTACCGCTTAAATTCACAGCTATACTTCGATAAACTTCGTTGTCAGTATTTCTATCTTTGTTCATTTCAATATTTCCTTTCTGTTCTATGCGTTTCAAATTGCAGTTAAATAGTTAGAAATAAATGATTACTACTAAACAGTACAACAGGCTTGAAATTGAAAGTATTCATAACTAACATAATAATATAATAATAAAATAACATAATTCACTCTTTTAACATTGTACTTGTAGTAATTCCTAGATATATATTCAAATTATCTAAAGTAAATATTTTACGTATATTTAAATTTTTTAATTATAATTTCTACCATATCTTAAAACGTCTTTACGTTCTGATATCTTGGCATTATACAAAACAATGGCGAACTTGATGGTAAAATATCCAGCTTACAAGGTAAGAAAAGAAAACAATATATATTACACTTGTAACAAAATATAAGAGATAGGAAGATAACGCAATAGCACTACCCACAATACCTTATACCGGTGAAACGTGGACGCTATAACAACCTCAGAAATATGGCGGGCAAGACAAAATGAGATCATGTAAGATATTACGATATCAGAGAAGAACGAAGTCAATCATAGACAAAATAGAAAATACACAGCTGTCATATTATTAGGACGAATCAGGACAAATTAGCTGAAGAAGAGTATGAGCGGGTATACATAGGAAGAGGAAAAGAGGGGAAGAGGTAGACGCCAAAAATGGGAAAAGCGTGACAGAAAGGAAAAGGCGGCGGAACACAAGAAGAACTGAAATAGCTGGATAAACGAGATCAAAATCACCTACTGGTGGACGATCTACATCCTTAGCAAAACGCAGATCATCACGTAGCGAAATAACCAGGAGAAATACTTACGATTGAGTAAACAAACAACTAATCTTCACATGTATCTTTATGTGTAGGTTTGCGTTTTCCCATTATGTATGTTTATAATGATCGTATTACTTGATATTTCTATACTACTATATACGTTCAATAGTCGTTTCCATGCTTTTTAATTTGAATCCGGTTTTAGTGTGAACTACTTTTGAACTTGGAATTTACAAAAAGCCTTGATAAAACCGTCTAAGCGAAAAACTTGGGTCCAAGATCGGTTGACTAGTGAAATTATTAATATAAGTGGAACATATATGTGTACGAGTGTTGGCAAAAGCCAATAGCATTTTTGCAATCGTGGTATGCAATGAATTTTATAAGGTAAATTTCTCATCATCCTAATTTTTTTTATAAATAGCAAATAAAACTAAATTTGGAGAAGGATATGGTGCAGTGTTAAATTACAATGACAATAAATTTACAACATTGATGATAATGATTATAACATCAACTTTTCTTTTATTATGTGTAATGGAATTCATCACAATGCATTTTATTGGATACCTCGTTAGCACATGCCTGGCGCATTTTTAATGAATTCATTTTGATATAGTGTTATTTGACGTCAGAAAGATATGCGTGACAACAGCATACGTAAGAGCATACTTAAAAAAATTAACGAGCAATTAAGTATTTTACGATGCTAATGGGGATAATGTAAATATACGAAGAATAGGCCATATAAAGCCATAAGTTCCTGTTATTGCGCATTCGATTTTATTTATGTTTGTACAACTTTCTATATAAAAATACCAGTGGGAGATGCGTATAATAAAAGTCTTGCGTATATTTTGGCAATTAAATGCTACTTTTTGCCGCAAAAATAAAAACACGCTGAGAAATACCGGAAAATCCCGAAAGTGCGGTGGAATGCAAATGTTTCGGTATCTTGGCTGCCAGAAGTTCAAGTTCATTACACTTCGCGGAAAGTGCGGTTTATCATTTTAAGACGAGTCACATCTTTTATCTCGTAGTACCGCTAAACCAACGTCCTTTTTTGCAATTTTAATTAGCGATATGTGTTGACAGGCGAAAAACGCAAAGAGCTTGGAATATATGCTTGGTTATCTGCTGAGATAACGAAAGAATAATAACCGAGCAGACACAACGACAATGTAAGTAGTCGAAATACACTGTGGGGCACAAAAATATATATATTTTTAAAATTTCAATATTATCAATGACAACAAAGTATCATTGGGTTTTAATTGACAATATCAATGTTTGGTATTTTTGGATACATACATTTAGTACATACTATATTTTTATATAGTGGAGTGGTTTATAAAGGGATTTACAATTTCGAAGAAGAATTAAATAAATTAAGTTACACTCTTCCAAATTCCTTCATATCTTTGACTAAACAAGAAGAATAAGTATTTGTAATCCCAGAAAGAGAATTAAATTTGAGTTTCCGACACAAATTTATATTAATTTACTTATGTTTCTTGAAACGGTAGCCACGTCAGTATAACTAACTAATAATAATAAATGAATGGGATAAACAGGGACACATGCTTTACGTTAAGGTGTCCATCGTGACGACTTAGCTGACATACAATACTAGACCACGGATAGAAGGAAAACATGTACCAGGATAAGAATAACAGAGGATTAACAGGTATTACAACTTAAGATCTATTGCTTTTAAAAATGCTACAATATATCCAAAGACAACTCTGTTATCTAAAGATAATAAATATGATATGTTTACTGGAAACGTGTTAGCGATTTACTTAATATTACGCATCACATTACTTATATTGTCTAGGTGGGCAGAATACTGAAAGAATATGTAATTGGTGTCGGCAATAGATTCGTTATCACATGTACATATGTACATATAGAGCTTCTTAAGATACCAATTCTATTAAGGTGTTTGGGACTGCAAACATGTCCAGTTTTAAGTCTAGATATAGTAGATGAAAAAAATCGCGGCACACTATATTCTTGAATATAACTAATCCTATTTGGCAATTTTGAGTGTATTAAAACGTATTAAGTATTAGAAGCTTCAGCAAATTTCGTCCATTTCATTTCCCATTCTATCCTCATCTGTCTTTTATAATAAGATACTACATTAGATAAGCACTATGTTTAATATAGCTATAGTAGTAATACGAATTTTATTTTAATACCTTAGAAATACAAGTGCAATTGTAAAAAAGTTTCATTAATTAAAAAAGTGTATTTGAAGTGGGGGTAGTTTTAGCTTTGCCTTTCAGGCATCAAAGGGATGTGAATTTATCAAAGGCGTTATCACGGAAGAAAGCATCTTGAGAATTGTCAAAGGCGCTGAATTTGGCTTTCACATTAAAAATGTAAACGATTTACTCTCGTGTTTGATCGCTTTGCATGATTTTTTTGTTTGAATAATTCTTACTTAGGTATACGGTCTGCGTTGATAAGATTCAGTGAAATCTTGTATTTACATTCTTTTCTATGGTAAGTTCATAGGGTTTACAAATTTCAATCTTAAAAGTGCGTTAGGAATAGCGGTGACCGTGGCCTAATGGAAATATTCTTATAGATCCACACGGTAGTCAGTGTTAAGGTGATTTATAGAGCCATTACATAGGGATAGTCATTTTCTGTTTGTTCAAAGTCTTGTTCTCCCAGGAATATATGCCAATATACCCTAAGATTGCAAGGGGGAACCTAAGATGGGATATGAATATTCATACGTAAATAAATATATAAGAGAATGTTAAAGTATCCAAGAAAGTATGATTCTAATCTGAGATGTTTTCGTCAGTAAGTAAAGAAAAATGTATTGTTCTGCAATTTAGTTCTAAAATGGTATTGGCTTTCTGTACGTAACACCACAAAACCAGTTTGTGAATCGTCGGGTACATGCATCATATTTGCTGCGCATATGCCCGACGATCCACAAATTGGTTTTGTGGTGTGTCGGAACGAACCTAATGTTTCATCTCAACATATACGCCACTGTTGAATATTTTACACATTGGACATCTTCATTACTAATTATATACGTACGTACGTATACTACACCTTATACTACCTATTTTTCAAATATTGTTTTGTCTGACCGATGTAACACCCTCCACAGCCTTTATAGTTTTTAATAATTATAGAGATTACCTAAAAAGATAAGTAAAGGTTACGAAACATATATATATATATATATATATACAGGGTGGCCCACCACCAGCGCCTCGGACTGTAGCTCCCAAACTAATAATTTTTTTAAATCTTTTTTGATAAGATGGTGTACGTTTATAATGGCCATAATTAGAAAATATTGTCGTTTATACAGGATGCTCCAACAAAGCGCTAAATATCAAAGTTATGTTTTTTTTAAATGGAACAATATACATTTTTTACTTTTTTCGAATTGTATAGGAAAAATAAAGGTAAGTTACTTCGATGTTCCATATATCTATCGTTAGCCGTTTTCGATATGGGTGATACTTGTGCTTTTTTATAATCCTCTGTACACTAGATCTACTTATATCGATTTCTTGGGTAATCTTCCGTGAACTGGTACTAGGATTTTCAGCAATTGAACCTAACACTAGAAATTCATTTTCCTCGTTGTCAACGACTGATTTCCTTCTTTTTCGTTTAGAGTAGGAAGTATTACCTGTCTCTCGAAACCTTGCGAAAAGTCTTTCAAAAGCCCGCTTTTCAGGATATCTTCGTTCAGGATATCTTCGTTCAGGATACTTTTGCGCATAAACTCTGCCAGCCAAAAAACAGTTTTCATGACATTCACCTATGGTCAAAATCATATCCACTCGTTCTAGGATAGACAAATCCATCATTGTAAAAATATCTCAAATAAAAGAAAATAACACTTCAATTATTTCACAAGTTCTTTTTTAATTTCTAGTATAAAAATATTAATTAAAATAGTAGTTATGTACCATTATCAAAGAATAAAGTATACTAAACTAAAGTAAAATTGTACTGACATTTAAAAGGTATGTCATTATGACAATTTAATTGCTGTATCTAGTAGTAGGCTGTTTTTTAACTATGAGGAGCGCAAAAATTATTAAAATATGTACGAAGGAATTACAATTAATGAAAGAATACAATACATAACGTAAAATGGCGATCATGTAGAACATTTATTATAATAATTATCATTTAAAGGCAGATGTGTTTCATTAGCAACTTTTTCAGATCGTTGAAATAAAAAACAATTGCATTTCCATATTCAGCAGCTTCGATTTAATTTCAATCTAGGTAAAATTTAAAATATCTTCAAATATCTCCGAAATCACAAGAGATAGGTATAGGGAAACCTAATACAGTTTGGGTAGGAATTGAAAAACCTTTCTCCGAGTCTGAAAATATACAGGCTGTTCCATTTGAAATAACAAAGTTATACACTATTAAAGTTGAGACAAATAAAACCGGTCTGTGGAGTCACCCTGTACATTATTGTAAAATTACATACCTGAAAATAAGTAGCCGAAGATATACCAAATCAAGGCTAAAAACATGATTTGAAAATGTCAATTAGTTTGTCTGTTATGTCCATTTTCAAAACATCTTACTTTTACGAAAAACCTCAAATACTTCGAAAACGGCTAACGATAGGTATATGGAACATCGAAGTAACTTACCTTTATTTTTCCTATACAATTCGAAAAAGTGAAAAAAAAAAGTGATATATATATACACCCTCTGTCCCAAAAGTAACCGCAATGCGTCTATAAATCAGAAACCAGTGGCGTCATCTCTTGATAGTTGATTGATTATTGTAGTGGGACTCTTCCTGTACCAACCGGACAAATTTTCATGACATTTGGTGCATAGTCAGCTGATACATCACGCATCCTGTGAGAGTGTTTTTCGTAAACGATCAGAAAATGAGTCACGAACAACGAGTCAATATTAAGTTTTGTTTTAAACTTGGAAAAACTGCAACCGAGACGTATGAAATGCTGCAAATTGTTTATGGCGACGATTGTTTGTCGAAGAGGCAAGTGTTCGAGTGGCATCGACGATTTCGTAAAGGCAGAGAAGATGTTAACGATGACGAAAGAGCCGGTCGTCCTTCGACAACTTTAGCCGAGGCAAATGTGGAAAAAGTGCGCGAATTTGTGAAAATTTCGAAGAAATCGTCAGTGAGATTTATGGAAATGGAGCTTGGCATCCCTAAAACAACTATTCAGCGCATTTTGACTGAAACCCTTGGTTTGAAGAAAGTCAATTCGAAGTTTGTTCCGCACAAATTGACCGACGACCAAAAAACGCTTCGAATCGAACACTCCAAAGACATTATTGCACGAGCCCGTGCAGATGAAAACTTCTTGAAAACGATTGTGACTGGTGACGAGACGTGGTGCTTTCAATACGAACCAGAAAGCAAACGTCAAAGCGCAGAGTGGAGGTTACCAGAAGAAGGAAATCCGAAAAAATCACGAATGGAGAAGTCGAAAATCAAGTCAATGCTGATTTCATTCTACGATTCGAAGGGAATTATCCATAAGGAGTTCGTTCCATACGGCTCAACGGTTAATGGTGCATATTACCTCGATGTTATGAGGCGTTTGCTGGGTCGCATTCGTCGTGTTCGGCCCGAATATCGCGAGCCACGCAGCTGGAGATTACTGCACGATAACGCACCGTGTCATCGAGCAACGATTGTCACCGATTTTTGGCGAAAAATTAAATATATTCGATACAGCACCCACCGTATTCGCCTGATCTGTCCCCATGCGATTATTTCCTCTTCCCTCGTCTTCATTTGAAGCAGAAAGGAGTTCGTTATGCATCCGTAGACGCCATTCAAAGATCGACGACCGGCATCCTAAAGGCCATCCCAGAGATCGACATGAAAAAGTCGTTTGAAGCACTCGTTGACCGTGCAAATCGATGTATTGTAGCACATGGAGAATATTTCGAATAAATACAATGATTTTTGTGGACATAACATACATAGCGTGCTTTATTTCGAACTATTGCGGTTACTTTTGGGACAGAGGGTGTATATATATATAGAATTGGGTTCTCGAAAACGGCTCTAACGATTTTGATGAAATTTAGTACCTGGGAATTTTCGGGGACGATAAATCGATTTAGGATGGTCCGAGTCCAGGGAAAATCCATTTCGACCCGGTTTACACACATTTCTGATATTGCGGTACATGAAATTGGTTATCGAAAATGGCTTTAGCAATTTTTATGCAATTTAATATCTGGGGATTTTCGAGAACAGAAAATTGATCTAGCATGGTCCCGGTCCCAGGAAAATTTTCTTGTCCCGCTTTTACCTATTTCTGCGGTACATAAAATGTGTTATCGAAAATTACTCTCAAGATTTTGTTACAATTTAGAATCTGCGAGTTTTGGGACGGAAAACCGATTTAGCATGGTCCCGATCTCGATTCAATCCATTTAATCCAGGTTTTCACCAATTTCGGCATAAACGTGGGTTACCAACTTTTTTAAGATCATGCAGCCAAGCGAAATTATAAGTAATTAAAGCTTTGCTACTAAACCATAGATGGCGCTGAAAGTAGTATGTTAATAGAAGAAAAATATCTACGAAAACTAACAACATGTAAATTCACATACTTTGTTTACAGTTACAAAAGTAATGGGAGCTGAGTTTTTAATCAAAATAAAAACTTATACACAATTAGTTGGCGTTGCAAAAAGCAGGTATGTAAATGTTTACTTAAAATGTATATTTCTTAAGAAAGATTTTGAGCTTGAATTTATTTATTTTTAAGTATTTAAATATAACTGTAAATATTAATTTTAATACTACTTTTATAAACTTTTAATATACATGTGCTACTATATATACTTGAAATACACAATATTAATTAAATATCAAAACTAAAATAAAGAGCGTTATTATTTGGTTCAAAATTATTCAAAAAATTTTGGGAACTCGAAGCTCGGTCCACCAGGTACTAGTAATTATATTTTCACTGACAAAGGTTCTACGAAAACATAATTTTAACGTTCTGAAAATATAGCTATTAATTCCTGTGCTGTTGTTTGATTGACCTGTTAGTGGAAGAGAGGTTATCTCAAAGAATGGTAATTAGAAGATAGTGACATAATCTGGTACATATATGTTAGGGTGTCTCTTGTTTTCTAGAAGGCAAACCTTCTAACGCACACCCTCTAAAACTATTCACGTGAATCTAAACCATTCTTCTGGTAAATATTTCTGAGACTGGAACAGGCCACCCCACCCATACTGCCTTGATCTTGAATGACATCGTTAATGTCTGATCCTCCCGTCCATCTACCACCCATCTTGCCAAGACAACTGATCAGTTCGTTGTGTTCAAGCATTTGAACAAATGTATTCTACTGTGCTAGGTTCAGATTATGTCATAAAAATTTCGTAGTTGTGATAAAGACGTGCTTTTGGCGGGGAAAACAAATAATCAAATATGTAGTTGTAAGCTACCATGTAATATTGGCCGTGTTGTTTTTTAATTTACACGAAATTAAACTTACTGTTAGTACGAGTGTCAGTCAGTGCAGTTATTCGAAAATGTATCGTACTTCAGAAAACAGCAAGTCAATTCCAACTTGTGCTAAAAATGAATGGACTTATATTTGGAGTAGAGGAACTTACACAAGAAAGCGAAGAAACCTCAAGTAACTTGCAAGCATCATGAACAGGAATTTCTGAACAATTTAGATAGTTTATTTGATGTAGTTCATGCGAATGCTCTTCAACTGATTAAAATAGAGAGACATAACATATTTTTCATCGAACGGAAGGAACCAGCACAAACCTGTTATTTTATAGGAGTAGATAAAGAAGTTACAGAGAGGAAGAAAGAATACTGCAAAGGAAAATTAAAATGCCGAAAAGGGAATTAAATTTAGTTTAAAGCACATCATCAACTTCTTCTGCTTCGTTTACCATCTCATCATATGAGAAATCAGAAGCTTTCAGTACAAATGAATTCAATTCAACAAGTGAATTTCTATTTAAATCTTTAGATAACGGAAAGGCAGAATATTGCAAGAAGGGCAACAACAAGATTTCGTTACACCATAACTAGTAGCCGTATTGATGCCAACTGATCTTCAGAGTAGATCTACCAAATTTTAAGCACTTAACGCGTGTTCTATGCCTTGTGCAGCATTTAGCGTTAGAAACGACTCATTATTTATGTAAACATCTGGAATTTAAAACTATCACGCTTTTCACTCCAAATCTTTTCAGTTATATTTGGTGATATTCAGAGAGTACGCTCACAAAATGTTAGACAGTTAGCTCGTGTCCTGCACCTTGTGCAGTATTTAGCATTAGAGACTACTCATATCTATTTAAACATCGAATCCTTCTGAGC
This sequence comes from Chrysina gloriosa, assembly GCA_038088585.1. Taxonomy (NCBI): domain Eukaryota; kingdom Metazoa; phylum Arthropoda; class Insecta; order Coleoptera; family Scarabaeidae; genus Chrysina; species Chrysina gloriosa. The sequence continues at coordinate 31,434,924 of CM076092.1, forward strand.
TGCATTTAGTCATCATTATAGAGTGCAGTCAGAAAATTTTAGACACTTAGCTTATTTTCTCTACCTTAGCCTTAGCATTAGAGGCAACTCATTTATTATTTAAACATATGTATGTATGTGATTTTGCAACTTTCGCGCGTTTCACTCCGAATCTCTTTAGTTGTATTTGGTGTATCTTTGGACAGTGCACTCTCAAAAATATAGAAACTTAGGTGCTGCGCTTTGTGAAGTGCTTAACATTAGGAATTACTGATAAGTTATTTAAACTTCTCTAATTTTGCAACTTTAACGAGTTTCACTACCAACCTTGTCAGTTGCATTTGAGTATATCTAGAGTATACACCTGCAAAATTTTAAATAGCTTCTAGCGCGTATCCTGGACCTTGTACAGTGTTTTACGTTAGAGGAGATGCACTATCTATTTATTTAAACATCCCTCTTATTTTAAAACTATGGCGCGTTCCGCTACGAAACGTTCACCTACAAACTTTTGGACATATGTCTCGAGTACTGGGTCTTGTGCAATATTTTAATTTTTATTTGTTTATTTTGAAGTATTTATTATTTATACAATTTAGTAATTTATTACTTCCTATTACTTGTAACTGATCACTGCATGCTTATTTTTTTCCTTAAATTTCAGGTTCTACGGCATTCTTTTGAGGGAATAGTAATAAGTTGATTGCCACTGTTGTTCTGCTGCCTTCAGCGTTATTGTGCATAAACCATCAAATCTGAACTTATCAAAGAGGACCCATCTTTTGGGACTGCACTGGGGTGGTAAATTGATACTGGCTTTGGATGTTAAAGGGTCAGAAGAAGAACGGTTGCCAATAGTTATATCGCATAAAACAAAGCACAGTGAACCCTATTCCAAAATTAGTGAATTGTACCGATAAGGAGCAGTCTCATGTAGGTTCAAATGAGCTACAAAAATGGATATTAAAAGATTAAGTGCAAATTCTCTACTTTAAAACTGCCTCAAATGCAGCTCGCATCAATGGTGTTGCGATTCTCATTGATTTGATATTTAAACTGGGTCTGATTCGAATTCATTCTCATTAAGGAACTTTTATTACCGTTGACTGCACGGTAATAAAAGTTGATAATGAGAGTAGTTAATCCTCCGAACGAATTACAGTCGATTCGATATTTCAATTTCCGCGAAGTGGTTACTAATACAGGTGGTCTTCAACTTACGATCGAAATATGTTTCTCAACATCGATCCTCAGTCAAGTTGGTCGTACTGTTAAAATTGTTAAGATGGCACAGAGGAAGGAAAGGAATAATCTTACAATTATGAAATCTTTAAAACTACGGGTGTAAACCATATTTTTCGAAAAAATGTGGTGAAGTGAGGCTACTACTGAAAAGGTGATAAATAGACAGAAAATTAGTAACACTGTTAAAAGAAAAGCTAAAGAAGATATTTGTGATAGGCCATTGAAATTAATACAGAAGGAGCTTTCAATGGAAAAAGAATTTTTGTGTTCATTAACGGTAGAAAACTAAAGTATATTAAAAACAATATAAATCGTACGAAGTTAAGAACGATACCGAAACTGTCGCATTCAGTGAACATTTTATATGGATTAATGATCAAATCTTATAATATTGTGTTTTCAAGCAAAAATAACATAAACATTATGTGCATGAAACCCTTTATTTCGGTGGGGACTTTTGACTACGTTTAAGTTTTTCGGCAACTTTTTACTAGATATAATTTTCGTCCACAAAATATTGCTATGGAGTTTGAAAAGCAATGCATATGCATAAATGTGTTAGAGGTATTTCCAAATGTAGCTATATATATATATATATATATATATATACATGGTAACCGGAACGTTGCGACAGAAAATAAAGAAGGTAGTGAAGATCCAGAGCATAAAAAAATGGAAGATAGAGAAACTAAACGATACAGGCAAAAGAAAAGCAGTTGAATCAAATGTCGAAAGACAAATACTAGACAATGTTGAGGAGGACACTGAGATAGAGACAGAGTGGAACAAAATTAAAAATTATATAAATAAGGCAGCAGAAGAAGAAATTGGTAGAACCAAAAAAGGGAACCGAAAAAGTGGTATAATGCAGAATGCCAGGAAATGTCGAAAAGAAAAATCCAAACAAGGATTAAGTGGATAAGAACAGGGAGAGATACAGATAGGAAAGAGTATGAAGAGACGAGGAGAGAGTGCAAATAACTTATAAGAAAGAACAAAAGAGACTGGATAGATTATCAATTAGGGGAAATTGAGAAAGAAAGAATTAATAGGAACACAAAAGAATTTTATAGAAAGATTAATGAGCAAAATAAAGGGTATAAAAGTAAGGCAGTAGGTATTAAGGACAAGGAGGGTAAAGCGGCAAAGAATACAGAAGAATATAAAGCGATATAGGTAGAACACTTTAAGACACTATTAACTACTTCTGAAGGCAACGTAGAAGAAATAGAAGAGGAAATGGAACATGCTTTAGAAGAAACAGCAATACCTGAACCAACTCTAGAAGAAATTAAATTAATTATAAAAAATAGCCGGAATGGAAAAGCACCGGGAAAAGACGAAATAAATATGGAACTATTGAAGTATGGAGACGATAAACTACAAAACCACTTGCATTTACTAATACTAAAAATATGGAGAGAAGAAAAGATACCGGAAGATTGGGAGGATGGACAAATTGTAACGATTTATAAAAAGGAAACCAACAATTATGTAATAACTACAGGGGAATTACACTACTAAGTACGGCGTATAAAATACTATCCACATTAATACAAAAAGACTGGCAAATCAGAATAAAACCATTATAGGACAATATCAATATGGATTTACGAAAGAAAGATCGACTGTAGATGCAATTCATACAATAAAACAAATAATTGAAAAGGCCCATGAATACAAGTTAGAAATTGAGATGCTTTTCACAGATTTTCGACAAGCATTTGACTCAATAAATAGAACACAGCTAATACTGGCATTAAAAGAATTAAAAATAACACAAAAATTGAGAAGATTGATAATGATGACGATGAAAAGAACTGCAGTTAGCATAAAAACACAATTTGGAGAAACAGAAGAGTTCATAATTAACAAAGGTGTCAGACAAGGGGATGCACTGTTTACCACCCTTTTCAACCTAGCGTTGGAACACGTGTTAGCAAAGATAGACAAAGGAACGCTTAGAACTAGAGGAGGTCAGATAGTGGCATATGCAGATGATGTGGTAATTATAACAAAAAACAGGGCAATAATGCAAAATATGTTGGAAATCATTATTACAGAAGGAAAAAATATGGGGACTACATTTAAATGAAAATAAAACAAAAATAATGAGATTTGGAAAGTAACTGGAAAATAAATATGTCAAAATAGGTAATAACAATTTCGAAGCAGTTGAGGAATTTAAATATTTAGGTGTGAGGATATCTGCTAGTGGAAACACGGAAACCGAAATCGAAGGAAAAATAATGTCACTAAATAGAGCTTTCTATGCCAACAAAAAATTACTAAAAAGCAAAATCCTAACAGAAAAAGACAAAAATGAACCTCTATAAGACAATAATAAGACCAACCGTACTATACGCAGCAGAAATCATGAGCATGTCCAAAAAGATGAAGAAAAGCTAAGAATAGCTGAAAGAAGAATACTAAGAACAATACTAGGACCAGTGAAGATTGATGAAAACGAGTACAGAGTAAGAATGAATCATGAAATAGCACGGGAAATGGAAGGTATGGATATTGTAAATAGGATCAAAGAGCTAAGGGTAAAATGGATAGGGCATGTATGGAGAGCGGAGAATCCTCGACGATATTCTCTGTATTACAATGGGAGCCAGGTGGTAGAAAAAGAAGAGGAAGACCAAGATCGAGATGGCTACAGGAAGTGGAAGAGGATCTAAAACGGGCTGGGATAAAGAACTGGCAGCGAAAGACGGCGGACAGAAGTCTGTGGCGAAATATTAGCAGGCGGGTCGGAACTCTGAGAAGTGGGGATTGATCCACCCCGGCCAATGGATCTAGGAAGCTTCACAGAAGAAGCGGCGCAACCCCCGAGGGTGTCAAGCCACTATTATTATTATTATTAATTTTCGTCCACAAAATATTGCTATGGAGTTTGAAAAGCAATGCATATGCATAAGTGTGTTAGAGGTATTTCCAAATGTAGCTATATATATTATATATATATATATATATATATATATATAGGATATGAATGCCATATGAATTCCACTTAACTCAATCATGGTGTCTCAAATTTCAGCAAATTGGGCTCACCGCAAGACATAAAAGAAGATTCATCTATCGGAAATTGGATAAGGCATTTGTTAGGATTCACTTTTTTAAATGCTAATGAAATGGGAGATTGTTTTGCATTCGACTTTGCGAATGAACAACCAGAACACGTAACCCAATTTTCCGCCTTCTATATGGGCTGCAAATACAAGCTGTCTCTTCAGAACCTCAAACGCTTGTCAAGCATTTGATTCAAAGTTTAATGCATATTGTGATTCCCTACATCCCAATATTCATATATCTCTGAAGATGCTGAAAGATATGTAAATAGATACATATAAAAAATCAATTGGGTCAATGACTTTATATCGGAGAAAACTAAACAATTAAACAATAGCCAAGTGGTTCATTTAAATTTAGCTCTGCTGTTTTAAATTAATATACATAAATATATTTGTTTTTCATATTTATTCTAGATTTGATTTTTGTTTCTGTATTTTCTTATTACTATTATTATTACTAATAATAGTAATAATAATATTGTAATACTTTATCTTATTTTTTAAGAATTTTACTGGTTTTTTGCTGTTATAAATAGGTTACTTCATTAGGTGCATTAAATTGCGATAAATATCAAATTAATGATTGAATTTTGCTTCATTTCTTGTATTTTATCACTATTTTCTTTATTTTGTAATATAATAGTTTCATGTTACTGTTACAAACATGTATTTAGTTATTATTTTTATTATTTAGCAGGAAATTTGTATTAAATATATAAATCGTTTAATTCTTTTTTTCAAACTTAATATATTGTGACCGCAATTCGTTCAAGTCGTCCGGCAACCATCAGATTGACCGCGACTGCAATTCGGGTAACCCGTAATTATGAGCTAACCCTCGGAGATATTCTATTGCATCTCCGTTGTGATATTCGGACACAATTTTTCTTATTCTTCCATCGGCTTGACGATATCGCCGAAGTTTTAAAGGTGGTTCGTTACCAGCAACAAGTTATTCGTAATAGATATTACGCCCTTTTGAACTTTTCGCAATCCATTAATGAGCTTCCAAATAGTCGAGTGGTGGTCTCCTAATTCGGTCTAAAGTGGTTGTTGTCCAGCTTCCGCGTGGTTATTGGTTCGATCTTCTTTGTTTATTATATTATTTATTATATTATTATATTATACAGATTCCAGATTTCTGGTGCGAATAAAGCAGGTCCTCTTCCATTTTCACGTCTATTTTGGTACCCAATATAATAATTTTCAAACTAATTTAATGATGGATTCCAGCGGCGTTTCGTCTAATAAAGCATCCAAATAATCGTCTACAGTAACAATGCGAACAAAAGCCAAAACAATCACCATTTTGACTTTGAATGAAATATCTGAAGAAACAACCTTGTATGCTAACACCGGGAAAACATTCTACCATGGCAGAAAGAGTTGCATGCTCAAAATCGCAAATAATTGTTCCGGGGTTTTTTTGGCACTACTCTTTTAATAGCTACAAACTTTTTACCCAATGTCCTTCTCATTTTATTTGGCAAAAGAGCATAAAATATAGGATGCACTCCACGGTGTTTCTTTGTCATGATAACCTAAACTTCAGAAAACAATCCTATCGAAATTGTAAAAGTTCCATCAGCGTATTCTATTTGCGATGTTTATAGATATTGGAATCTCGTTCTCCGACCGAAAATTAAAATACTTTCATCATCATTTTGTTCACTGTCATACAGCAAGAAGTTCTTTGTATTCCTTCTTGCGTTTGGTATAATTTGTAACATTCTGGCACTATAAGGTCTTGCAATGGATCAGGATATCTACGCACAGCTGAGGCTGTAATTCCCAAAAATTGCACATCAAGGACGGTAATTCGTCGCAAAAGAAATGAAGTGGTTACTACAGCCTCACCAGCTTGTCATAAGTTAACTATCACTCATTTATTACTTGTTACATTTGTTTTCGACTGTAGCTTCTACACGGCGATTCATAGCAGTAAAGACATTGCACATTTGCTGTTGAAGAATAATAATAATGTAAATTAATTTATTTTATCACATCTCCGTTTTTGTTCTGTAGTCTAGCTTTACAACGTGCCATCTGCTCACAACACCAAAAACTTAACATCCTCCATACGGACAATCATACGATTGATAAAAGACAATTTTATGCAGTGAAGGAATTCAATTCGCAGTTAGGCTTCATAAAATTTCAAAAAAGCTACATGGTTTTTATTACTAGGTTTAGAAGGTTTGTGAACGCAGATGTCGTTTTTAAGTTACTAAAAGAAAACAAGTTTTGAGCGAAAAACGTATGAGCGAAAAAATAATTAATAAATTAATATAAATGCGTAAGCTTTAATTTTCCATTTGGAATACTCGTATTTAAAAATTATTGTTATATTTAGATGGCACCATACTTATAAAATATTTATAACCAATATATTATTCCACGGCGATAAAACGGCATCGGCGAAGAAACGGCGGCGGTCAAACGTCTCATGTCAGCACCCATTTTTAAAACTACGTGGGTTCTCGATTTCCCTATCAAAAGCTTTGTGCGTCCCAGTTCCATTAGCGCACACCATGACTGCAACACGCTTCTTGCTAATCTTGTAGCCTGGAGTTGCGGATTCTCTTCGAGATATCAACGACTTGGATGGTAAATCTTACCAATATAGGCCTGTTTTGTCTGCATTGTAGATAAAATCCATGTCATATTCATTATGTTCACGAAATTTCTTTAAAGTCTCGAGAAAAGAAACTGCTGCTGGGACGTCAGCACTTAATTTTTCACCACGAATCTCAATTTGCCGAATCGTAATCAGTAATGTAAATAATAATAATAATAATGTCGTAATCTAAAATTTGTCAGCCACCCAAAACTTGCGACGAATGACGATTCACCAGCAAGCTTCATGTTTAATTCCACTACTTTTTCACACAAAATGGGCCCAGACATGGGCTTCCCAAAGCCCGTTTTTTGCAAAAGCCAAGAAAATGCAGCATCCTCCAACAATTCGGAGCTTGGAGAGCTTTTAAAACAGTTGTAACCAATTTTCTTGATGTCAAAGCTAACAATCACGAAAATCTTGTACCTGAGTTACTTAGTGCTTACAAAAACATATAATGTAACATGTCATTAAAAATTCACCTTGCGGTGCTCATCTCGATTTCCTTTCGGAACATTTGGGTGCCGTAAGTGACGAACATGGGGAACGGTTCCACCACGACTTTGCAACCACGGAAAAGCGATACCAAGGCATATGGAGTCCTAGTTTGCTTGCTGCTTACTGCTGGACATTAATCCGCAGGGACAGAATATCACCGTAAAACATTCGCATTGAAGTAATATACAACACCTCGAAGCAAACTATGTATGGATGATAGAGAAAAACCAAGGTCATTTTCTGCTTTCTATTTTACATAACATACGCCCGTTTTTTGTTTACCAGTATAATTTAATTGGTACACGCAATCTTCTGCCTTTGCACCAGTTTGCTTTCTGAATTGTGATGGGTGCTTCTACACTCTTCATTACTGTCTGTCATTAATACTATATACACTTGTAGGGCGAAACCTATTTGTGCGTGCATGGCATATTAATATACCACTAAATCTGATTGGTTCAAATATAAATCTAGCTGTCGAAAATTGGATTTTTACGGTAGTACCAATTGAGAACTATCATCCAGCACTGAGTATAGAGCTCTTACCTTATTAGACGTTACCAGATGAAAGACGTCATCACAATGTCATTTTTAATATTTATTTTCACTAAGTACAACTACTCTAGGATTAACTTTCAGAATATTTACCAGTATTTAAATACCCAATAAAATATATGACATTCTAAATTGTCTTGTTGTGTTCCTGTATATAAATCCAAAACCTATAAAAACTAAATATCCTGTCTGGTTCACGGATGAAATTAAGAATTTAATTAAAATTAAAGAATATAACAGATAAAGGTAACGAAATCAATTTGATTAAATTAAAAATATATAGAGTTGAATTAAAAACTAGAATTAGTGATGTCTATAAAGATTACTGTACTTATATCGAGACTTCTATCCACAGCAATCCCGACATATTTAGATCATATGTTAAAAGTAAGAGATGTAATTTGTTCAGTTGGAAAATGAGATATCTAGTGCTTTTGTTTCCTACTTTAAAGGTGTATATCTGCGATGAAGATTCATGGTGTAATACAGAATTTTTAAACCATATATATTGGGAGGCACAATTTCCATAAAAGAAATCACAAAATAGGATATTCGGCTGGCTATAAAACAACTAAAGCCAAAAAATCGGTTGGCGTAGACGATATTCCAACGTTTAGTTTTAAAGTCTGTGCATTTAATCGTACACTATTGCATTGTACGTACAATCTATCGTTACAAACGGGTATATTTCCTGACGATTGGAGTTTATAGCAATATTTAAATCTGGTGATACTAGTTTAGTGTCAAATTACAGACCGATTTATATATTACCGATGACAGCAAAAATTTTTGAGCAAATATTATATAAAAACTTTACATACAAGTTAAATCAAAAATCGTTGATGAGCAATGTGTTTTTAGTGGACGATCTATTGAAACAAAGTTATTATTATTTTTAGACGATATGTAGGGAGCACTTGTCATGGGTTATCAGATTGATGTTGTCTATACAGACCTCTCTAGGGCCTTCGACAAGGTTGATCCAAACATATTTCTAGGGCGATAGTCTAGGACCTTTGTTGTTCTTAATATTAGTTAATGACAGTCACTAAAGTTACTAATTCTAACTGTCTTTTGTATGCAGATGATTATAAAATTTATAAACCTATATATACTGCTACTGATTCTCCAGTGTTATAAAACGACATTAGCAATGATTCCCTTTGCCGTCATCATAATAATCTCGCTTTGAATGTTAGCAAGTGCTCTGTTGTAACATACGCGAAAAGCTTTACCATTTATCTATAGTATTAACAATGAATATTTTCCTCGTAAGAATTCTGTAAAAAACCTTGGTGTAACATTTGAATCTTCATTTCGTTTTATACTGCATATAAAGGAAATAACCAGTACTGCTTGTAAAAATTTAGGGTTTATTTAACGAAATACTATGGACTTCACAAATCAACGGTCGATTATTAGAATCGCTCAATTTGCGCCAATAGCCCAGGCGAGCGCATAAAAGTTTACACATAGAATAAAAGATTGGTCATTTCGTGACGTAGACAACATTTTTAAAACAAACCTAGAACTGCGAAACAGTATTTACGGCAGCGTACATGTATATACAACATATCTCATTGAGACTCGCAGTTATACTGAAGACATAGAACAACTAAAATAGAAAGGTAACTTCTGCATAGATCAAAGAACCAAAACAGCGCTAGTAACGAATGTGCAGAAAATTAAAATTCTTATAGAAATCTGTAATTCTGCATTATAAACTAAAATATATATGCAAATATAAGAAATTTTATAATTTCTAATCAATTTCGTAAATCCAATTAAACAAAATCTAGGAATTTTATTTATTGGATTTACAATAATGATATAAAAATTACAACTTCCAAATCTGAAATGACGAAAAATATACAGCAGAAAACTAAAAACTAACAAAGGTATATACAATATTTATTTTCTCTTACTTTTTAATAGTCTCTTTTTATAAGCAAAGCCATATCAGTACACTCTACCACACACCATCGTTTTGGGTTGCTTGACTTCATATTTAAATACAAAATCGTAATAAAACAAGAACGAAACAAACAATACGCAAACTGATCCAAACGCTATAAATGTGGCTAACGTGGTAAACTTTATAACTCTCTCCAATTCGGTGTAAAACACATTTAAAATTGATGTTGACTGTGTTGACTCAGATGCTCAGAACACACTAGTTGATTTTTTATTGGTTCATCTGATGATGTTCTGTTATTGATTGATGCTTTCTTGCGTAGTAGAAACCTATACAAATCAGCCATACTACGCCATCTAACGAATGTTCAGTGTATTAATTATACATTCCTTCGCATCTAACTTAACTTTCCACCCCGTGACTGAAGATTGTATCGAATCTCGCTGCTCGTTGGTGCTTTTGAGCAACATATATCGATTATGATTTTTACAACGCACTTGTGTATTCTAAACTAGAATTTGCAATTAGATTTGGTGTCCATCTACAGATACGGAAGTGAAGACAATTGAAAGAGTTCAAAATATTTTCTTGAAGTTTTTATATTATAAGAAATACAAAACAAATCCGCCCTTCGAGTCTTATTACTTTATTCAAAAACAATTTTGTTTTCCTCCTTTGAAACACAAACGTGAAGTTTCGATGTTATGTATACTTCGCAAGGTTTTCAATAACGTATTCGAAAATGCTCGGCTGTTAACTTTGTTTAAGCTTGATGATTTTGAAATTTTTTATACGAATAAAAACAATTTCTTGGATCAGCCCGACCAGTTATTTAAACTCCCGGACAAAATTAATGCACCACTTTATTTAATTCATGTAATCACATAAATTATACTTAAGTTAAGCACGATGTTTTCCAAGTAATAAACGGCGTTCATGGACCTCGTTCGTATAGGGACCAACTGTATCGTTTTCGAAATAAATTAAATACAAGGCCGCCCACAAAAGGGATTCTTGGAGGTCTTGGTCTTGGTCTTCACCAGAGAAACTCATGTCCATCAGGAGATTTTAAAAGTAACCCTCGTCTTACAAGCGAATGAAACCTTCTTCCAACCGTCAATAGTCCAGCGTTCATGATTTCTGGAAAATCGTTGAATTTTGTGCTTTCTGGCGATTAATAGTTTTTGCTGGTCTTCTACTACTTAATCCAGCCTCCTTTAGACGTCTTCTTACAGTTCGAGATGACACGGTAACATTGCGAACAGATAACAATCCATTATTTAACATATTGGTATTAACTTTCCTGAATTTCTCCCTTGAGCTGGTCTTTGAGAGGAAGATCCTGTCTGTTTAAGTCTTCTGATCAATCGACTTATGCTGGAAGACGATCTCCCTAAAATATTAGCAACGTGACGCATGGTGTATCCCTCTTCCAGTAAACTGATTATCCGTGTTGCCCCTTCTACCGATAAAGTCCTTTCGTGATTAACATATTACTTCTTAAAACTTAAGAATAGCGACGTAGTAAATGTGATGTCAAAAAGAATTTAATGCCTACTCTAAAGTGAACAATAATAAACTTATTCAACACAAAAATAAATCACTGAATAAGAAGTGTTTTCAATGAACAGTTGTCACTTTAAAACAAAAGATTCTTTGACAACAAATACATTGAATGTTAGATGAAGTCCAAAGTATACTCGTAAGAACATTAGTAACATCACAAATATCATTCTCTCTGATTTAAACAAGAATACGATAGTGGTGCGTTAATTTTGTCCAGGAGTTTATATCTGTTAAACGAGAAAAGCACTTTTTAGATTTTGATTGACCACATAATTATTTTTTAGGCATACATTCCTTTTGATGTTAGGTATTTCTGTTTTTTTTTTTGTTCTTACTATAGTTCGATGGCTTGATCGCTTTTGTTTGTGTACAATGCATTGCGATGATATTTTTTGTCTTCGTGTACTTAGAAACATGTTAATTAAGAATTATCCTGCATATTTCTTATTTAATCAATAAATATTAAAGATGGTTTAGTACCAATTATCTAAAAGACAGAAAAATGTATGCAAGGTCACGGAGTGGAAACCAAAAAACAAATAACTGCTGCAAAACAAAAGATGTGATTAGCGGAGATATGAGGTAGTAGTTAGTCCTTTTGGACATGTTCGCCACATGACGGAGCACAAGCTAGCGAGGGTGGTATTTGAGACAGGAAGAAACGGGAGAGGAAGACCGAGAACGCGCTGAATCGACAAAGTCAGGGAGGAGACTAAGAGAAGGAAATGTCGTGAATGAAATACCTACAATAACAGGATAGAAAACAATGGAGATCAAATTACAAAATTCAGCTTCCCAGCCTTACACCTCCAGGTACGAAGGCTTAGGATTAAGTAAGTAAGATAGTCCCTTATAAGAAGTAAAAAGTAAATAAGCCTAGTGTTACAACGTAGAAAGCGTACACATGGGTGCATTTGTTATAACGTAGAAAGATGGAATATTGATGCGCATGTGTGCATTATCCCTAACAAACAGAGGTGTATAGAATTAAGCAGTCGAATAATAACCATTTTGTAAAGGTGTAAATACGGAGTTTAGTTATCAAAATATTGCAGCATATTTCCATGGTACTTTGGCGACGACGATAATGAATACGAACACCAAAACTTCATTGAGTTTCTTGATACTACCAGAAGCAAAATCGATCGCTGGATATTACTACTCTTCAAATACATAACAGCACGGATGACATCATCAAGTTACATTATTTAGGAGCAGAAGGATTTGATGTCTTATGTGACAATTTATCACCGACAATTCCGTATGCAGAATTGAAGGAGTTGTTAAAAAATTATTATAACCATGAATAATTGGAAACAGCGGAATACAGTAGAAGCCGCTTATTGTGATCAATTTGGAACAAACCCTTTTGATAACATTAACCGAATGATAACAGTACGCGGAAGGTAAATATAAATGTATTTTTCTATGCTGATGTAGTCAATAATAAATATGTATGTATGTAATCAAATTATTTAACGACTTACAAATAAAATTCAAGGGAAAAATTAACGATTAATCAACAATTTTTAATATTTTACCAAATTTGTTTATTTTTTATCATCGATGCAATACGTAGGTACATTTATTTACACTTTACGATTTCATTCGAAAAACTGGTCGATCGTCGTTTGACGTTTATTTTTATTAATAAGATTTTGTATGTATATTTCAAAATCATAATATCTATCAAAATTACTTTCTCGGAATTGTACACCACGTCGGAGAATATTTAACGCTTCTTGCATCTGGCCATTAGTTGGCGGCTCTTCAGACATTTCCTCTTCTTCTTCTTCTCCTACTTCGGGTAATTCAGGATTACTTCCTTCGGACGATTGATCCACAACTTCCCGACAAATGTCTGATATAGTCATTGTGGCAGCTGTTTGAACATCATTGTCGATATCCACCCAATCGGAAAATTCGCTTTTGGACAGACCTTGAACTACAAAAAAATTAAAAAATATTAGTTAGATGTACAAAACAAGTTCTTTTTCATACCTTCTAAAATGTCAGCGCACGTTTCATGGAGATCAGGTTCTTCATCACCAGTTTTGGAAAAACCTCCTTTTCGAAAACAGTTTCGGATCGTTTCTGGCTGAACTTGCCTCCATGACTTCACCAGCAAATGCAGCGCATCTAGAAGACTGATTTTTTTGCTATCGCATCTGCAGTAGGTGCATCTCGATTCTCATCAAGTTCTTGTATAATTTGGGCTCGAATTTGCCCTCGATAGTATTCTTTGAATGTTCGAATGATTCCTTGATCACATGGTTGTATCAATGCCGTAGTGTTCGCAGGTAAGAAAATAAGTTGGATGTTCGTCAAAACTGCATTCACTTTGTGCGCAGTACAATGGTCTACTAATAAGACGATTTGGCGTTTCAATTTTTTGTCCCACCTGAGTAACCACTCGCTGAACAAGACACTTGTCATCCAAGCATTCGCATTAGCAAAATACTCCACGGGCAAAGTTTTAACACCTTTAAAACACCGAGGATTCTTACTTTTTCCTATCACTAGAAGTTCTTCCTTTTCACCTTCCATATTAACAGAACATAACACTGTTACTCGTTCTTTCGAAGATAAGCAACCTCTTACTTTATCGTTTTTGAACAAATAAGTATGATTAGGCATCGCGCGAAAGTAGAGTCCTGTTTCATCTGCATTGTAGATGTCCCTGAGGCGGATATTTTGCAATAATTTCTGGCCATTCCGAACGCATCCAGTCAGCAGCTGCTAACGAATCAGCACTTTTTTCTTCACCGTGCAGAGGTCTATAAACGATGTTTTCTCGCTTTTTCCACCGATTGAACCATCCGTCTGTTGCAATGAAATTTTCTTTCCTCATAGTTTTGGCTATATCTTCTGCTTTTTGACGCATGATAGGACCATTCACAGAGGCATTTTTCGCGAACATTTGTAAACCAAATTTTTAAAGCTGATTCAACTTGATTATCCTTTCCAGATCTTTTCCTTTTTCGTTTTATGTTTTCATTCGAACGCGCACACGTTTCTATTTCTGTACGATTTTTTAAAATTTCACACAACAGCGGTTGCGAAATTTTTAATTGTACCGCAGCATTCCTTTGACTCATTTTCGGAAGTTTATCGAAGTTATCGAGAATTTGTCGTTTTTCTTCGTTCGATAGATTGCGACGTTTTTTATTCACTTCTGCCATGACCACGGTGGTTTATGCGAAATTTCAATAATTTACCCGTACACAAGACTGTAGAACGTGAGATTCGTAGAAGAGTATAGGAGAAACTGAATATCATTTAAACGAACGGACCTTTTATACATAAAGTACATCAAAAAAAAAGATGACCTCTTCATAATATAGAAATAACAATTCGTTAGATTGTAATATGCGATATGAGAGTTTTAATTGAAATCGGCGAGAAAAAGCGGCTCCTTCAAAGGAGTTGCGCTGCAGACACCGTCGCCTGAAGAAACTTTCCGACAAAGGATACTATTCATAACTAATAACATTAAGCGGCTTTTGATTACAATATGCGGCTTTCTTTCAATGAGTTTTAAATAGAGTGATTTGGGACCAACGGTTTTCGATAACAATAACCGTTTGATAACATTAACCGTGATTATAATAAGCGGCTTCTACTGTATTACAAATAGAAGGAGAAAATGTGCGTTACTACTTAACTACCATGAGGAAAATGGCGGCAGCATGCAATTTTGGGGTCTTCGCTGATAAGACGTTACGAAATCAATGTGTATGCGGCCTCCTCAATAATACAATGAAAGATCGCTTACTAGAATCGAAAGAATTAACGTTAAACAGAGCTCTTAAGATAGCATTATGCATCAAATCTTCCCAAAATCACGTCTATAAACTACAAAGAAATAATGAAAATGTGAATGCTATACATGGTGGTCAAACGCGTACAAGAATTGGTAACGATGTCCAAGGACTAGGTAACAATCAAATTACAACAAATCAATCCTTACCACGATCAAATATTCACATAGGTATGTGCGCATAGAAGTACACAGTGATCCAGAATGATTGACAG